>JAPDPM010000011.1:23787500-24987500 GCA_032173925.1 Heritiera fomes
TCTTTGTCAAAGAAAGCTCTTTGGGTCTCTAACACATGATCTAGCTTTTGTTGACCCATATAAAACATAGTAAATGAGTTATGTAAGTTTAAGTTCTTTTTATTCAACTCATTTATCTCTAAGTTAGCCTCTTCTAATTTCTTTTCAAATTCTAGCTTAGCATTTGTCAAGGCTTCATTTTCTATTTTCAATTTAGCAATGATTTTCTTATATTTAGAATTCATGCATTGAAATTCATTTGTTAAATCATTAAAAGCATTTTGTAGTTCATCAAATGTATAATCATCATCTTCACTAGAACTACAACTAGCCTCATCATCACTAATAGCCATAAAGCATGTGTAGCCTACCTCATCATCTATGTTTTCATCATCGGAGCTATCACTATCACTCCATGTAGCCACAAATGCTTTCTTCCTAGGCTTCCTATCCTTTTCCTTCCTAAGTAAGGGGCAATCTAACTTAGTGTGACCCGGTTCATTACATTCATAACACACTAAGTGATCTTTTTCTCTTCTACTTGACTCTCCCCTATGATGTCTCCTATTACTCTCTCTCTCTTTCATTCTCATAAATCTATTAAATCTTTTGGCAAACATTGCCATTTCCTTTTCTTCCTCATTTCCACTCTCATCACTATCATCTTCAATGGCCTCATGAGTGGAAGACTTAAGTGCTACCCCTACTTTCTTTGAAGGCACTTCATTTATTTTCAATTTCATCTCATATGTAAGTAGGGAGCCCATAAGTTCATCTAGAGACAAGGTATTTGGATCTTTAGACTCTTCTATTGCGGTTACCTTTGCCTCCCAAGACTTAGGCAAGCTATTCAAAATTTTCTTAACCATTTCTAGATTGGAATAGCTCTTGCCTAATGCCTTAAGTCCATTAATTATATCATTAAACCTAGTGAACATTTCGCTAATGGACTCATTTTCTTTCATTCTAAAGAGCTCATAATCATGTGTGAGCATACCTACTTTGGTTTCTTTCACTTGATTGGTCCCTTCATGTGTGATGGCCAATTTGTCCCATATTTGCTTAGGATTTTCACATAGGGACACTCTATTATATTCATTGGGACCTAATGCACAAAAGAGAGTGTGCATGGCCTTGGCATTCAATTGTGCCACTCTCATGTCATTTGTGTCCCACTCATCCTCACTCTTAGGGACATCCTTTCCATCTACTTTCTTCATAGGAATTCTAGGACCATTCACAATAATTCTCCACACTTCATAATCATTGGATTGTACAAATAACATCATCCTAGTTTTCCAATATGAATAATTTTCACCATTGAATAGTGGAGGTCTAACTAATGATTGTCCCTCTTCTCCTAGGGGTGTGCCTACATTCAAGTGAGCCATTTATGATCGTTTTGCTTGATAGAGGTTAGTCTAATTCAATCTCGAGCCCAAGCTCTGATACCAATTGTTGGCTCTTATAGGCTATACCGAGAGGGGGGGTGAATCGGTTTTTAACTAACCTTAAGCTCGTTTTTCGGTTTCTAAATTCTCTAGCCTATATTGATATTTTCTAAGTTCTCTAGGCTAGACAAGCATGCAATTCAAGTTCAATGAAATAAACACAATATAAGTGCAAGTAAATAAAGAGTAAGGAGTGAGAGATTTACACAATCGATTTATAGAGGTTCGGCTACCTTGCCTACGTCCTCTGCCTTGAGACGCTCCCAAGGATTTTCCCCAAATTCACTATACTTGAATTTGTTACACTCCCTCTTTTCAAGGATCAAGAGAAACCTCTCTCTTTTTCTAGGTTCAAGAGTAACCTCCCTCTTTTTCTTAGGCTAAAGAGTAACCTCCCTTTTTTTCAAGGCTTAAGAGAAACCTCCCCTTTACAAGGAATGAAGTGAGTTTACAAATGAGTAATCAAATAGAGCCTCTAGATAGGCAAGTGATTACAGAAATTAAGCACAATGAAAAAGCCTATACAAGATTTGTGCTAAGCACTACAAGAGATAAGATGAATGATAGATGATGAAGACTTTGGAGCTCTTGATTTGTTGTTTGAGGCTTAAGGATTTGAGGAATATGTGTTATGGAGTTGCTGAGTAGTTCCTCTTGCTTTCTTTAGCTTCTAAGCCTCTATTTATAGTCCCTTGGATGTATTCTAGCCGTTGGGTGGAGCCAAATCTCGGATATTACCGTTGTCTCACAAAAACTAGCTGTTATAGGCTATTTTCGAGCAAAGGGATCGATCCTGCTACAGTGGGGATCGATCCCTTTTGTCCAGATTCTTGATTCTGGGCTTCAGGGACCTTGGGAAGACTTTCTGCCAAAAAGGGATCGATCCTGCTACAGTGGGGATCGATCCTTTTCTTCCAGAGGGCATTTTTCCTGCACTTTTGGGTTAGAAATGATATGACCTTTGATCCTAATTCAACCCAAAACATTTATAAGCTTTAAGGGAGTTTTTCTTGACTTTCTCAAATGAAAATATTGTCTAAGAAATCATCAAGTGATTTTCTAAAATGTTTATAAAGAATTAAGACCAATAAGAATATGCATCATTAAATCATGGTCTTAATGTTTGATATGAACACTTGAAATGTATTGAGAAAATCATGTGTGATAAGGTAAATTTACAATATGAATTAAAACATTAAAGCTTACTTAAGTTTTTGTCATTTCAAAATATATATTGCAATTTAAAGCTAACATATAAGTTTTATCCTGGAACTACAGTGCCAGACTTTTTAAGCATCAGGGCACAATGCGTGAGGTATACCCTATTTGAAGATATTGCTGTACATACATAAGCACTGTCCAACCCAGCAAGATTTATATTCTCCACAACCTGCATTAATTACAGACATATCTATATAAAAAATCTTTCTAAACGGAAAAGACAGAAAGTGCAAACAGCTGCAGAGAAACCTCTTCCCAGAAAAAACTTCCTTTAAATGTTTCAGCTATAAAAATTATAGCTGAGATCTATAGCTATTTCTGACATAATTTCGCTAACAATCCCCCTTTTCCATTACAGATAGAGATTTTAAGAAGAATGCAATCAGATCACCCCAAGCCTCAAGGAACCAGAAAAGCAATTACACACCATAAGAACATTAGGAAACTAAAGCAACACATTGAAACTCCAAAATAAGATAGCTAAGGATGGAATACAATAAGTATACAGAGACCTTCACAACAAAGAAGAGATAAAACGCTTGGTTAACAATCCATTATTGACACAAATATCCGATTTAATCACTAGCTTTCTCCCAAGAGACAAATAACTTTTCCCTGAAATCAACTATTCATTTCAATGCTCCCTGTCTCCAACATTTTATAAGTTGCTCTACTAGACACTACAAACAAACCACGCTTTCTACTGACTGTACCTATACTTTTCCAATAAAGCTCTCCATAGATCATGCTAATTCCCCACATACAACAGCATTACATCGATAGAGCAAACATTTGTTTAAAATGCTTCTTCCTTATGCTTTCCTTAATCCTTTATATTTGTAAAGAAGCCAATAGAGAATGACATCCACACGAGGTAAGTCAACAGAATATGACCCAAAAACAAAAAAGAGCAAAACGGAAGGATGATTCCATATGCTTTACAGGTAATTAAACCATATTTCAAGAAAGGCTCCTGATTTGCAGTTCAATGAACAGATGGAAAATGTTTTAAAAAAGTAATTAAATAAAAAAATTTTACAGAATCATACTCAACATAGTAAAAAGTCAGATTGCTAATCGGACAAATTATAGAAATAAAATTCACTTCAATTTTTGTAAATTTTTACAGCATCCAACCTCGTGAAAGGAAAGTCAACAACATTTAGAAAGAAATTAATTCCAAAAAAAAAAGAGAGCTTACTTGTATTTGATCATTTCGGGGAAAACCAACACATCTCCGTCAGATCCCTTTCCTTCAATAACCATCAACAGTGTCTATGAAATTCGCAAAAAAAAAAAAAGTAGAAACCACTGTTAATTGAAAATTTAAAGTTTTAAACCGTCAACAGTGTCTGCGAACCTTGACAAGGATGTCGTTTTTGCGAGACTTAAAAGCGGAAGAGAGAAGCTTAGGGAGGAGATCCTCTTCGACACTAATTTTTTATGGAGGGAGGAGAGAAGCTTTGGGAGGAAAAAAAGTATTTTTTATTTTTATTTGTTTAACTCTAAAAGAAGTTATTTGTATTTATTAAAAGGGGTCTGAAAAACTTTCATTTTATTCATTAATGACGTGGCAGCCTCATGTGTACTGACAGTGTATAGAGTCTATACACTGTCAGTGCATTATATATAATCCCTTCAAATTTATAGTGCAAGCCATAATATAATGTATGCTTCAAATATCTCAACAATCTACTTAATTCATGCTAATGTTTATTACTAGGATTACTAGTAAATCTACTCTATATACTAACTGCAAATGCAATGTCCGGACTTGTATAATTCATAGCATAAATCAAACTACCTATAATCTTTGCATAGTCCTTTTGATTTACCCATTTCCTTGATTAGGTACTAACTTGTGATATGGATCTACAGGTGTTTTGCCAGGTTTGCTATCAAAGTGATTAAACTTCCTAAGTAATTTTTCTATGTAATGTGATTGTGAAAGAATAAACTTACAATTCATCCTATAAACCTTAACACCTAATAAAACATCAACTTCACCTAAGTCTTTAATATCAAATACGTTAGTTAAATATGACTTAGTTTCGTTGATGCAATCCATATTTGTACCAAAAATAAGTAAATCATCAACATAAAGAGTAATTAATACTTTACTATCATTTGTGACTTTAATAAAGACACAATTTTCAGCTTTAATACTTTTAAAACCAACTTTTTAACTTTTTTCTTAAATTTCTTATACCATTGCCTAGGTGCTTGTTTAAGACTATAAAGAGACTTGTTGAGTTTATATATCTTGTGTTCTTGTCCTTGAACCATATATCCTTTCGGTTAATGAATGTAGATCTCCTCATCTAGATCACCATTGAGGAAAGCTATCTTTATATCCATTTGATTACTTCAAGGTTGTAGATTGAAGTAATAGCTGTAACATCCCAAATCCACAAAATACAGAATATTCATTTATTAATTACACTCACTTACTGGTTGGGCTGTCTGTGATGCTTATCAACTCCTATCACTTTTATAAGAATTATTAAATTATTACCTTAAGAGGTATATACATTCCCTTTAATTTAGAGTAGTACTGTACCATATTACTGAATATACAAAAGAATACAACATACCTTCGATATCAGATCTCTGTAAGGTAATTCTCTTAGCCCGAACCCAATAATCTGTGGAGTGGAAAATAGGGAGTGAGCGGTAATGTGCTCAGTAAGGAAGGTGTATGCTGCTTTATAAAATAACAGCTATCTTCCCAAAAACAAATTAATTATCTTAACCATCAACCCATAAAAGAAAAAAAAACAAGAAGTTGAGACTAGGCAATAAATAAATCATGCTCTGTTCCTTCAGGAACATAAGTCGTCCGCTTTTCCATTTTTCTCCAGAATTAAAAATAGACCCATGAAGGGCACTTGTAAGGAAACTTGTGTGATGTAGGGCATTCGTTTGAATAGGAAAATTAAGGAAAGCTAAAGCTTTGTGTTACAAATAAACAAGAGAAACTCATTCATAAATTCACAACCAAATAATAGCGCAAAAAGAAGTACCTGGATGTCAGGGAGGCTTGGAGAAACATTGATTAGTACAAGCTTACTTGCTTCAAATATTCCTGTTCGCAGGCCATGGCTGCAATGTTGAAAGAAAACCAGATGAATGACAAACAAAATCAAAATCAGAAAATAAAAATGGTGAACAACAAAAAAATACAAAACCTTGAAAACTGTCCGAGAATTGCAGGGATTGAACCCCTATATAACCCCTGTACTCCAACTTGTGGAAGCTTTGAAATAATTTCTGGGAAGGTTAGGCTTGATGCTTGCACTTGAGTCTGATAAAAAACAAGGGAAAATAAAAAAGATCAAGAAAAAGCCCTATTGATTGGCACAAGATGTATTTCAGAAAAGAGAAGGGTATACTCCAAGACGAACAGAAAAATGAGCAGTTTCAGCAGAAAGCCAGTAAAGAATACATGCATCTTTAAGCACAAACAGTACTTTGACTCCCTTTTGAACTTAAGTGATTTAAATTTTTAGTGTTATGAGGAGAAGTGAAGACGAATTTCTTAATTTTTTGAATGTGAACAAGGACTGGTAACGAGTTCGAAGGGGTACTTTGAACTATCAAAAAGATGCCTCTACCAAGTGATGGAGACAATCAAATCTGAAGACAAATATTAAAATAGAAAACATGGCACATATAACCAGCTATGCAAAAATGTTCCATAACCTTAACAATTAGGCCAAAGCCTCAACTATATTTATATAAGAAAATGAAAAAGTCAGCTATTGGAAACCAGTATCAAAGTACAGAGTGACTGCATGAGGCTTCCAAGAACAAAAAATATAAAACTGAAATACAAGCGTCTAACAACATTAACAGGTTTATCGTGAAGAAAAGCAAATACCCAAAACTTTCAACAAAAGCCATCTGTGATAGAACCTAATATATCATAAATTTCACAAAGAAACTGTTTTCAAATATGTAAAAGAATATTGTTGGTTATGAAGGAAACCGAAACAACACGCAGCGGAATTTAAATCATTCGGCCTCCACCAAGATCGATTCGGAGGGTTGCCTGATTAGGGTTTCGAGATTTTACCTAACGTTTTCTCTGAATTTTCTGTCGTTGGTCGAGTCACAAGCAGCAACTTTTCGCTCCTGCCTCTATGGTATCCACACGAACGGATCTCACGACTCTTGAACGTCTCACGATCAGAAGCCTTGAAGAGGTTTTGATTCCTTATAACCGAACTGCTAGCTTCGATTAAAAGGAATGTTTTTTTTTTTCTGTTTTAAAAGGTGCGGCTCTGTTTTAGAAAAACTTCCTTTTTATAGGCAGTAAATTTTACTCTAAAATTTACTGCCAAACAGAACTCTAATCCTACTTAGAATAGGATTAGATATATCCTTAATCCAATTCAGAATAGGATTAGATATATCCTTAATCCAATTCAGAATAGGATTAATTAAGCTCCTCATTGATCCGTTCTAAGTGTGCGACCCAATAGGTTCTCAAAACAATGGCAATGACAAAATTGTCACAGGCAATGAGCGGTATCTAGCAACACATCATTGCTACCCATGTAACGAGAATGTCAATGACTCGACATAACCTTACTCGTGATAGATGTTACCGTGTAGTCTAATCCCTTTATCCTTTGATGTCTCGATTAGACACAAGTCATGGAATGTGTCACACTTGTATAGTCTAATCAGCGTTTCTTGATTCCTGAGTAGACTAATTAAACAAATAAAATAAATATCTCATATTGACTTATTCGAGCACGGCCATGCATTTCTTAGTCTCACTCTATCAAAGGGCCCAAGACATCACTCTTGTTATATAAGAGGGATAAATCCTATCTTGATCACTCAACATCCCTCTACATAGATCAAGGCATACCCAATTACTACCTTTATAGTCCATCCTGTTACGAATGACATCTAGCAGCATTAAAGTATGCAATTCTCTATGTTGGGATCTCTGATGATCTCAAGTCAAAGGATCACATACACCATCATCACTATAAGAATCGCTTATGACACTCATATAACAATCCATGTAGCGTTCTCATGGAGGGTCGATCCAGTACATAGTTCTCTAACATGTACCTATATGATGACTTGATATCTTATATCCATGACAATGGTCATCAGTCAACCACATACTAGTCTTATCGTATCATTGTTATCCTTATTCACAATAATACTTGACTAGGGATATTTTAAGAATAGTGTGTTATTACTATTCTAAGGACATTATCATATAAGATTATATTACGCAGTTATAAGACAAATATAATAATGAACTATGATAAATAAAATGTCATGATACATAAAAAATGCCAAAGTCAATCATCTAATGAATGGTTCTAAGGGCATAATCCAACAATCTCCCACTTGCACTAAGACCATTCACTCATGTATCTAATACCTAGTGACCTAGTGTGACGATCATGTCTCTGCTGCGTCAAAGGCTTCGTCAGTGGGTCGGCGATGTTATCGTCAGTTGGTACTTTGCATATCCTCACATCTCCTCTCTCGATGATATCTCGAATGGGATGGAAGCGCCGTAGTATATGTTTGGATCGTTGGTGAGATCTAGGTTCCTTAGCTTGTGCGATGGCTCCATTGTTGTCACAATAGAGCTCAATCGGATCTACAATGCTAGGAACAACTTCAAGCTCAGTAATGAACTTCCTGATCCAAACAGCCTCCTTAGCAGCTTCAGAGGCAGCTATATACTCAGCCTCTGTTGTAGAATCGGCCACTGTCGCCTGCTTTGAACTCTTCCAGCTCACAGCACCACCATTAAGGCAAAACACATAACCAGACTGCGATCTATAGTCATCTTTATCAGTTTGGAAGCTAGCATCAGTGTAACCTGTTACAATGAGCTCTTCCTCACCTCCATATATCAAGAATGTATCCTTAGTCTTTCTCAAGTACTTAAGAATATTCTTGACAGTGATCCAGTGACGTTCACCAGGATCAACTTGATATCTACTCGTCATGCTCAAGGCATACGAGACATCGGGACGTGTGCATATCATGGCATACATAATGGATCCAATAGCAGATGCATATGGAACTTTACTCATACGTTCTCTCTCTTCTTGTGTTGTAGGACACTGTTCTTTTGAGAGAGTAATGCCATGTGTCATAGGCAAGAATCCTTTCTTGGAATCCTGCATGCTAAACCTCTTTAGCACTTTATCTATGTATGCACTTTGACTTAGGCCAATTAATTTCCTTGATCTATCTCTATAGATCTTTATACCCAGTATATAGGAAGCTTCGCCCAAGTCCTTCATTGAAAAGCAATTCCCTAACCAAGTCTTTACAGACTGAAGGGTAGGGATGTCATTCCCAATGAGTAGTATGTCATCTACATACAACACCAGGAAGACAATAGAGCTCCCACTGACCTTCTTGTAGACACAAGGTTCATCTTCGTTCTTGATGAAACCAAACTCTTTGATTGCATCATCAAAACGAAGATTCCAACTTCGAGAAGCTTGCTTTAGTCCATAAATAGAACGTTGCAGCTTACAAACCTTTCCAGCATTTTTTGGATCAACAAAACCCTCAGGTTGTGTCATGTACACATCCTCGAGTAGCTTTCCATTAAGAAAAGCAGTCTTGACGTCCATTTGCCAGATTTCATAATCATGGTATGCAGCTATTGCAAGCAAGATCCTAATGGATTTGATCATCGCGACTGGTGAAAAAGTTTCATCATAGTCAATACCATGAATTTGTTTAAAACCTTTAGCAACCAATCGCCCTTTATAGGTATGAACATTTCCTTCCATGTCGGTTTTCTTCTTAAAAACCCATTTACACCCTATAGGTTTTACCCTTTCGGGTAAGTCAACCAAGGTCCAAACTTGGTTGACATACATGGATTCCATCTCAGATCTCATGGCTTCAACCCATTTCTCAGAGTCTGGCCCTGTAATAGCCTCTTGATAGGTAGTAGGCTCATCTTGGTCCATGAGCAATACATCACCGTTCTGAGTCATTAGAAATCCATATCTCTGTGTCTCACGATGTGTTCTAACTGATCTACGCAAGGCTTGTGTCTCTTGAGCAGGCAGTTGCTCCACAACAGCTTGTGGTTCTGGTTCCACAACAACTTGTGGTGCTGGTTCCACAACAACTTGTGGTGCTTGCTCAGGCTCCATCTCAACATCGGGTGCGCTATCTTGTAGCTCTTGAATTTCTTCAAGTTCTACTTTTCTCCCACTAGTTCTTCTAGAAATGAATTCTCTTTCTAGAAAGACACCTGTTCGAGCTACAAACACTTTGCGCTCAGTGGGATTGTAAAAATAATATCCTTTAGTTAATTTAGGATATCCCACAAAATAGCACTTATCAGATTTAGGTGCAAGTTTGTTAGAGACTTGACGTCTCACATAAGCCTCACAACCCCAAATCTTCATAAAAGACATACTGGGACGTTTACCAGTCCATATCTCATATGGTGTCTTTGGAACCGATTTAGATGGAACACGGTTCAGTGTAAAAGCAGCTGTTTCTAATGCATGTCCCCAAAAGGATTCTGGAAGATCTGTATGACTCATCATTGATCGAACCATATCTAATAAAGTTCGATTTCTCCTTTCAGATACACCATTCCATTGTGGTGTACCTGGAGGAGTGAGTTGTGAGACAATCCCACACTCTTTAAGATAGTCATAAAATTCTTGGCTTAAGTATTCACCACCTCGATCTGATCGAAGTGCCTTAATGCTCTTGCCAAGTTGGTTTTGTACTTCATTCTTGAATTCTTTGAACTTTTCAAAAGATTCTGACTTGTGTCTCATAAGATACACATAGCCATATCTACTGAAATCATCAGTAAATGTAATAAAGTACATAAACCCACCTCTGGCCTGTGTGTTTAAAGGTCCACATACATCTGTATGTACTAAGCCCAATAAATCACTTGCCCTTTCACTATGTCCTTTGAAAGGGGCTTTAGTCATCTTACCCATCAAACAAGATTCACATGTCTCATACGATTCAAAATCAAATGAGTCCAAAATTCCATCTTTATGGAGTTTGGAAATGCGATTCTCATTTATGTGTCCCAAACGACAATGCCAGAGATATGTTGGATTTTGATCATTAGATTTAATCCTTTTAGCATTTATGTTATAAATAGGCATATCAAGATTTAGAATGTAAAGACCATTAATTAATTGTGCACTACCATAAAAGATATCATTTAAATAAATGGAGCAACAGTTGTCCTTTATTATAAATGAAAAACCCTTCTTGTCCAAACAAGAAATAGAAATAATATTTTTAGTGATGGAAGGCACATAATAACAATCATCTAATTCTAAAACAAGCCCTGTGGGCAATGTCAAAATATAAGTTCCTACAGCTAATGCAGCAACCCTTGCTCCATTTCCCACTCGCAGGTCGACCTCGCCCTTAGTCAACGATCTACTCCTTTTGAGTTCCTGCACATTTACACAAATGTGAGAACCACATCCAGTATCTAATACCCATGATGAAGAAGTAGATAGATTAACTTCTATAACATAAATACCTGAAGTGGAAGTCTCACTTCCTTTCTTCTTCTTTAGCTCTTCCAAGTATTTGTTGCAATTCCTCTTCCAATGTCCGGTCTCACCGCAATGGAAGCATTTCCCTTCTTTGGCAACCCCACCTTTAGGCTTCAGTGCAGTATCATTGGGCTTGAACTTGCCATTGGTTTTATTACCCTTTTTCTTGCCCTTTGCATTAGCCCTGCCCTTAGCTTTCTTAACTATTAAGACATCTTTGGGCTTGGCCTTTTTCATGTTGGATTCAGCTGTTTTCAACATGCTAAGTAATTGTGGCAGAGTCTTGTCAATTTCATTCATGTTGTAATTAACAACAAACTGACTGTAGCTGTCTGGCAACGATTGCAGAATCACATCAGTGGCCAACTCTTGGCCCAAAGGAAATCCCAATCTTTCAAGGTTTTCAGTGTACCCAATCATCTTGAGCACATGAGTACCAACGGGAGTCCCCTCTGCCATCCTACACTGAAACAATGCCTTAGAGACATTGTACCTTTCTTGCCTAGCTTCCTCTTGATAGAGTTGCTTGAGATGCTCGATCATATCGAACGCATCCATTTCCTCATGTTGCTTTTGAAGCTCAGGATTCATGGAGGCAAGCATAAGGCAACTTACATCCAATGCATCATCTTGATGCTTCTTATAAGCATCTCTTTCTGCCCTTGGAGAATTAGAGGGCGGTTCCTCAGGTAAGGGAATCTCAAGGACATACAACTTCTTTTCTTGCTTGAGGACTATCCTCAGGTTCCTGTACCAATCCAGGAAGTTTGTCCCATTCAACTTGTCCTTCTCAAGGACAGATCGCAGTGAAAGTGTGTTATTTGTGTTTGATGCCATGGTAATCTACAACAAAATATGCAAAATATAAGTATCATGAATGCATTCATTTAATTAAATATTTATTAAATGATGCTCCCACTATTTTTATCGAATCAACAACCCTCACTATTAATTCGGAAAAATTATCACATAATTTCTCTAGTGGGCCAAGATCCATATTTCACCTTATCTAGAGTTAGCTTTGGCTAATCGCCCAAGATTTGGCTATTTAGGTAGGCAACACTTACCAATTACATCTCATGTAACTCTTGGATAGTTGGGTGAACAAGACTTGTTCTAATTCATCTCATGAATGGAAGCCCAACTTTATGCCTCTAGATTCCCAATCCTATTGAGGAAATCTAGTTAAGTCAACCCAATTTATAGCCTTTGGATATCACTATTATCCCATCGCGTCTTACTAAGATAGATATGATATTTTGCTTTGGCAAACATAACAAAATCGATTCTAGTCTTGACGAGTGCTATTCATTGGTAGGCATCTATTATTGACTTAATTTAATTTGAGGGATTTTGTTAGTTTATTGAATAAGATCTCACCAATTTTACTTTTCAAAAATTATCATATGATTTTCATATCATAAACGTACAAAATAAACCATACATCTTATGCAATTAAGCAATAAAATAAACGTGACATAGTTATAGCCCAAACTAAATGGATTTCCCAAGCCAATGAGAAAAGAATGTACAACAAGAATTTCAAGAACAAGGCACGACACGCAGGTCGTATTTATTAAAATTTACAACCACCAAAATACAATCATATTGGGCTAGGGCTATAACTATGCACCATGCTCAAACAACAACCACCGTGTTATACAAACAAGTGTAATGCAATTTCAAATTTTTGTTTTATTAACGAGGCACATTTGAAAAGAATTATAACCCTGACTGCGGGGTTCCCAGGGGCGGCGGTCCCGCTGGCAGGTCAGCGGGCGGGGTCAAGGGGCAGCGCCCCTTGCGGGGGTTTGGGGGCGGAGCCCCCGAAAAAAAAAAAAGGTCAACAGTATCTCATACTGCCAACGCCCCTTATCCGGAAGTGTCCTAATCTTATCAGGATGTTCCAGCCAGTATCTCATACTGACTATAATTTTAGTCGCATTAGAACTCTTATCTAAAAGTGTTTCAATCTTTCGACATTCTTCTGTTCTTCCATAACGTTTATGCAGAACAGAAACCGCCATTAAAAATTCTCATTACAGATTATATCTCACATATAAGTTGAATCGGAAATTGATATATATCATATATATAATTTCAACAATTCGATTTCTAGCCTCTGAATATATCATATACATTCTAATCCGTATTAATCTCATTAAAACGATTGCATGTAATCATAAACAGAAAGTAACCAGAGATCATGCTTTTATCAAAACAAATCAGGGACTCCGAATCTGGCTCGATACCAGTGAAGGAAACCGAAACAACACGCAGCGGAATTTAAATCATTCGGCCTCCACCAAGATCGATTCGGAGGGTTGCCTGATTAGGGTTTCTCGATTTTACCTAACGTTTTCTCTGAATTTTCTGTCGTTGGTCGAGTCACAAGCAGCAACTTTTCGCTCCTGCCTCTATGGTATCCACACGAACGGATCTCACGACTCTTGAACGTCTCACGATCAGAAGCCTTGAAGAGGTTTTGATTCCTTATAACCGAACTGCTAGCTTCGATTAAAAGGAATGTTTTTTTTTTCTGTTTTAAAAGGTGCGGCTCTGTTTTAGAAAAACTTCCTTTTTATAGGCAGTAAATTTTACCCTAAAATTTACTGCCAAACAGAACTCTAATCCTACTTAGAATAGGATTAGATATATCCTTAATCCAATTCAGAATAGGATTAGATATATCCTTAATCCAATTCAGAATAGGATTAATTAAGCTCCTCATTGATCCGTTCTAAGTGTGCGACCCAATAGGTTCTTAAAACAATGGCAATGACAAAATTGTCACAGGCAATGAGCGGTATCTAGCAACACATCATTGCTACCCATGTAACGAGAATGTCAATGACTCGACATAACCTTATTCGTGATAGATGTTACCGTGTAGTCTAATCCCTTTATCCTTTGATGTCTCGATTAGACACAAGTCATGGAATGTGTCACACTTGTATAGTCTAATCAGCGTTTCTTGATTCCTGAGTAGACTAATTAAACAAATAAAATCAATATCTCATATTGACTTATTCGAGCACGGCCATGCATTTCTTAGTCTCACTCTATCAAAGGGCCCAAGACATCACTCTTGTTATATAAGAGGGATAAATCCTATCTTGATCACTCAACATCCCTCTACATAGATCAAGGCATACCCAATTACTACCTTTATAGTCCATCCTGTTACGAATGACATCTAGCAGCATTAAAGTATGCAATTCTCTATGTTGGGATCTCTGATGATCTCAAGTCAAAGGATCACATACACCATCATCACTATAAGAATCGCTTATGACACTCATATAACAATCCATGTAGCGTTCTCATGGAGGGTCGATCCAGTACATAGTTCTCTAACATGTACCTATATGATGACTTGATATCTTATATCCATGACAATGGTCATCAGTCAACCACATACTAGTCTTATCGTATCATTGTTATCCTTATTCACAATAATACTTGACTAGGGATATTTTAAGAATAGTGTGTTATTACTATTCTAAGGACATTATCATATAAGATTATATTACGCAGTTATAAGACAAATATAATAATGAACTATGATAAATAAAATGTCATGATACATAAAAAATGCCAAAGTCAATCATCTAATGAATGGTTCTAAGGGCATAATCCAACAGGTTATGCAAGTGTCACACACATAAGCCCTGCATACTCCATGACAGGTAAAAACCAACTTGGCAGAGTGCAGATCTGTCCTCACAAAAGATGATATGATGACAATGGATTATCGATTCTACTAGATGTTCACAAACAGGCAGATTTTATTATGTAAAAACAGCATTAATCTGAAGAATGTGCCTTTATAGTATCAACTGGGTGCATTAAAGACGTGGAGAGTGCACATGAAAGACCCCCTGCCAATGCAGATTTAAGAACACTGCCAGCAGGTATTTCCACAGGTGGTGCAACAGCAACGACAGTTGCAGCTTCAAACCAGATATTTCTGTAATAATACCAAAAAAAAGTTAATGTCAACAGTTAGTCACCAAAAAAAATTTGTGTAGAAGGATTGCATGTGCAAGCAAAGAATATATGTTCACTGATAAGGAAAAAGGCAGGTGTAGGTAAGCACTATTAATATTCAGCTGCTGTAATCACCTTTATGGCATGGCTCCAACACTGTATACTAAATGTATGCATTGATCAATTAGAAACAATAGCATTTTTTTCAAGGTATCCAAACCATGAAGCACAGAGCTGTACTTCAGTAACAAACAATTTCACAAACTGGACCTACATACTTTAATTCAGTAATGAAGATCCAAATCTAAATTTGAACTTCTAAAAATGCAGCCTGAACCAAAGACAATTCAATAGTAAATTAAATTTGACCTTGTGCTTCAGCTAGAGTTTCTAAATAAGACTCTTCAAATGGAAAAATTAATCTTACCGAGGATCATCTTTAAGTAGTCGATCAGAAGGCAACAGAAGCATAAAATTGCGGAAGTGTCCATATGAAATAGATTCTTCAGTGTCTGCATTCAAAAATCGCATCATAGCAACAGCATTGTCTTCATTTGCAGGAAGTCCAGCATTTTTAAGTGAAGCCAATATTTCACTCCTTTGGAGGGTCCCGGACTTGCTTAAACAGAGGGAAGTATAAGCTCGAAGAATAGTTGGCTCCTTCTGCTCCATCAAAGACAAAAACTGCTTCCAACCGAAGGATTTTGAAAATAGATGACTTCTAGTGCGGCGCATGAATTCCAGAGCATATCTCCGTGGCAATTTTCTTTTTCTCATAGCAACTTCAAGATCTTCTAAAGTTACTTGGCCATCACCATCTCTATCCAGTTCTTCGAAGAACCTCCTCCCTGACAGAATCATGCATGAGTAAAAGTTGGTCCATACCTAGAATGACTAGTATACTGCACTATAGTTAGTCACATTCGACCGTGATAAATTACCCAACCTGAAATTAATGCTATGATAACACAAAGGATATGAACTCATTTAGCATAAAGTTTGATAAGTCTATTAACGAATAGAAGAAAAATTATCAATGACAAGTCACAATCACAGAAACAGCTTTTAAGCTATGCTCAAAAGTTACAATCTGAATCTCCGAGTTCAATTAAGACTAAGGGAAAGGAGATATCTGAAACCGGAATCTAAAACCACGGAGTTTAAGAAAACTATGGTTTGAATTATGCTACTTATGGTCTACAGAATATACGTTTCTTTATTGATGCTGCTAATCAAGGAATCAAACCAAGAAAAAAAAAATGATGCCACAGTAATTGTTTGCTGAGCTGCCTGAGAAGCCATACCTTCAGACTCTGTGTATCTGAAGAAATCCTGGACAGAGAATAATTTCTTCTTGTCAGGATGGTCTTGTGAAGTGCGGCCTAAAGGAGGGAGAAGCTCAATCAATTCTGTCAGTGAGACAGTGGATAAGGTGGATCTCAAACGCTCCACATTTGATAGAGGAATGCTAAGTATCCCACTGGCCAGTTTCTGTGGGGAATTACCACCTGTTTCTTCCCTCCTGCCAGTACTAACGCCATCATCACCCTCTTCATTCACTGAAGAAGCAACTCCAACTACACCTGATGGAACACCTCCCACTCTAGCAAACTTCAAATTTCCGAAAAACTCATTAACATCAACTTTTCGATCTTCCCAAATACATGTCACTGCTTTAAAGTGATCAAACTGAGAGGGCAGAGATTGAGTCTGATTACTTTCCTGTAGAAGTTGATCAAACTTCTGAAGATTTTGAGTCAACTGATCAAATATAAACCCTATAAAGCATTCAAATGATACATGTTTCCCAACACTATGTTCCAAACCCTCATTCTTTGCAACAAACGGAGCCATTGCCTCTCTATGCTCAAACTCAAACGGAGCCTTTGATTTCATGTCATGAGTACACGAATTTCGACACCCTTTATCTTCATCACACATCTTCTGAATTCTTTTCCTCCCTAACTTAAACAAGCTTGGTATAGCCTGGACAAAACTGTTAGCCAACAATGACCAAGTCACCGCAAACTGAAAGCAATTCGTACAAGCCCCTTCATCTCTATCCACATCCTTTTCTTTCAATCCTTTCCTAACCATCTCAACCTTCTCATTGTTCTGTCCATTCGCTGGCGTAAACATTCCTTTAAAAGCCTTGATGGGAACCTTAATAGACAGCGCTTTCTTAATTTGTAAAAATAAGGAGTCTTAATTTGTAAAAATAATTAATTGGATTGGGTGACATTGTATTTTAATTTAACAATTTAGAATTAGGCTAGAATTAAATGAGAATTTTTTAGATTTTAGAATTAACATTAATTAGGAAATTAAAATTAAAATAGGATTTAGGAATGATGATAAAAAAAAAAGAAGCAGAGATAAGAAAAGAAAATAAAATTAATTTTAGGATAGGATAATTAGATATTTTAGGATAATTGTTTAGATTAATATTAAATTTGATAGAGTTATATTAACATAAAAATTAAATAGATAAAATATTAAAAATAAGAGATAATTAATAGAATAGGTTTAGTTGTATTAAGACTCTAACAAGCTCATGACTATAAACAGGGGTTAAACCCATAACTTAAAGGGGGGAACGAAGAGAGCAGAATCAAATAATTGGGAGGAATTTTCAAAGAGAAAATAACCAAATAAAAAAATATACAAGACAGTAGCACCTACGACTACAAGGAGCTTCTTGGTATCCAAAATCACAGCAGCAGGAAGCCGGTGATATTCTTCTATTAACGGAGGCGTAAGACCGGTGTCGAGGCAGCATCAGTTCTTTATAGGACGACAGCAACATTTGAATCACAGAGCCGAGAGACGAAATCAGCACAGAGAGGACAAATGCGGATTACACACAGTAAAAAAGAAGCTCTCTGATATCGAGTGTAGCTGTGAGGAACCAGAGCAAGTCAGTATTGGCCAACTTAAAGTAATAGCAGTACAGGCGGTAGAAGACACGACAGGTCCAGCACTAGATTAATAGTTCGGTGGCTTAGCTGTTTCAAGCTCCTCAGCATCTTTGAAGTTGTAGCTTCAATCCGCAGCTAGTCCACGTTTCAATAGCAAGTCACGCATGAATCAATCCCTAAGACTGGTATCTCTGTTTCTTTATTTTCGTTCTGCCATTAATTGCTTCTTATAGTTGCATTTAAAGTAAGTTGGTAGGAAAGATAAGTAATAAATAATAAAAATAGTATAATAAAGTGCAGGATGGTAGGAATGATAGATAATAAATAGTACAATAAAAGGTTGGAAATCTGAAAAGTTGAAAGAATAAAAAAATAATAATAAATGCATTGATTGTAGTAATGACGTAACAAATGGAGGAAATTAAAAAGTAAGTAAGCAAATAAAATAGTAATAATAAATATATAAGAGAAATCCTTTGAATTAAAATAAAAGATATTAATTTTTTTAAATGGATAAAATGTGTAAATTAATTTGTGAGGATGAATGATACATCTCGATGATGGGATTCTTGAGGCGATTGCAAATGAGTAACACTCGAGAAATTCTTAGGTGAGAGGATCCTTTTAAGTTTATCCAGAATGATGGAAGATTTAAAAGGTATTTTCAAAAAATGAAGGTTAAGCTTCATTCTCCAAATAATAAAAATAAAATGACAAATAAAAAATATTAATCATAAAAAATGTAACAAAAAATAATGGTAAAGTAATCTTATAAGACAATAAAAAATAATAATAAATAAATTATTAATTAATTCCGATGATGGAATCCTTAAGGCGATTGCGAATGAGTAACACTTGAAGAATTCCTAGGTGAGAAGATCCTTCTAAGTTTATCCAGAACGATTGAAGATTTAGAAGGCATTTTCAAAATAAACAAATAATAAATAAAGATAAAAACATAATAAATAATAAAATTTATATTCTAATAAAAATAAAATAATAAATAATAATTAAAGTTAATAAATAATAAAATAATAATTTCGATGATGGAATCTTCAAGGCGATTACGAATGAGTAACACTTGAAGAATTCCTAGGTGAGGAGGTTCTTCTAAGTTTATCCAGAATGATGCAAAATTTAGGAGATATTCTCAACATTAAATACCAAAATCCTAAAAATATTAATAAATAATATATAAAAAATAATATTAAAATAAATAAATAAATAAAAGTAATAAAAATAATTAAGTAAAAATAATAAATAAATTCTAAAATATTTCCGACGACGGAGCCTCTTCAAGGGAGTCGAATGGTACCTCTTGAATACTCTTGAGGTGAGAAGATTTTTTAAGAGTTCATTTAGAATGATAGAGGATTCTTAAAAGAATTTTCAATTTTTAAATAATAAAAATATATATAAATTATAAAGGCCACATAACTAAGACTAAATTAAAACAATACAAGATTAAAATGGTACCAATTTTGGGCATTGTAGGGGTGCTATAACCTTCCCTACACGTAAATGAACTCCCGAACCTAAAACTAAAAATGTAGACCAGTTCTTAGAGTCATTTAGGTGGCTAATCACACCTAGGTTAAAAAAGATTGATGACGACTCCATTTCTTTAATGTCTAACGACCTAACCCTAGGAAACGTTATGAAATATAATTTCTATACACTGTCAATGCATCAGAAGTTGACACCTCATCAATGGGCCCTTATATGCAAATATAAGTAAATTTTTTAATTTACCCATAAAGGCCTATTAATGAGGTGTCAACCTCTGATGCATTGACAGTGTATAGAAACTATACACTGTCAGTGCATCATATACAAACTCATAAATATATGGATTTATATATGATGCACTGACAATGTATAGTTTCTATACACTGTCAATACACCAGAGGTTGACACCTCATCAATAGGTCCTTATGAGCAAATTAGAAAAATTTATTTATATTTACTTTTAAGGGCTTGGCATATTTTTTAATTTACCAATTGATGAGGTGTCAACTTCTGATGTATTGACAATGTATAAAAACTATACACTGTCAATGCATCATATACAAACCCTAAATATATTATAAAAATATCAAAATCCACAAATCTGATGACGCAAGGTAAACATATGTATTTTGCGTTTCGTTTTTCTAATTAAAATGCTTCAGGTCAAATTTTTAAAATTTTTAAAATAACAACAGAGAGCAGGCAAATAGCAATAGTAATTTGTCTTTTAATATAACAAAAAAAAATACTCTGCCTTATAGCTTTCTGCTTTTGTTTTGATATACATGAGCAAGACTGATAGGAAAAAAAAAGTCAAATATATATGTTATCTCTCGTCAAAAATGGATATTAGGTATCAAGTTTCATCGTATGTAAATCAATTTATAATTTTTTATTTATTATAAATTAAATTACAAATTTTGAAAATCATGTAATTAAATTTAAAATTATTAAATGACACTAACTATCGTTTGAATATTTTACTTGACAGCTAATGTGAATAGTTTGTATGAGTTATCATGTGGCATGTTATAGTGTAACATGAACATAAATTTATATCATTTAACAGATTTGGATTTAATTGCATAATTTTGAAAATGTTGGGAGTTTATTTGCAACAAAATAAAAGTTTATAGATTGATCTACAACATTGAGGGTTTATATCTATTTTGTGTAAAATATTAAAAAGTATATGGTTAATATCCAATACACCGTGAGTGGAGTTTTTTGACTCTACAAGCGAAGTTAATATCATAACACAGATCATTTAAAAATATTAAAAAAATAAAATAAGATATGTGTTTTCATTCTAACTTCGTTTGTAAAAGTCAAAAAAACTCAATTAAAGTTTAATCATTGATTTATTTAATAATTTATTTGTTCAATTTAATTAATAACTTTTTATAATAATATATTATTTGATTATAATTATAATTGAATCTGTTTTCTCTTTAATAATCTATAGCAAAAAAAAAAAATTCAAGCACTCACATCTCCAGTTATTTAATATTCCTCTGTTAACCAAAAAAATCTATGGCAAAAAAAAATTATATTTCATTAATCAACCAATTTTTTTTTCGAATTAGGATATATTTGGATTCAATCTCATCCTATTTCGTTGTGATTCAACCCAAGGCATGGTCCCAATTTGTGGGGGAGTGAAATGGTGGAGTCTCGAAAGTCAGAAAGTCTAAAAACTGGAGGCAGAGTGTTGGGTAATTGAAATGGACCCAACATTGCTTGGAATAGAATGGGAACATGCCAATGTTTATTGCATTCGACAAATGGAAGGCGTAGAATTCTTGTTCGTGTCGACCATTTTGGCAAAGCCGCAGAACATCGGAACTCTCGTGATTCAAAAATTTTGATTTATCCTTCCACAAATTCATGAAAATGGTAAGGGTGGGACAGAAATCGAAGCCAACTAAAGAAAAAGTTCCATGCATGGCAATTTTGCCAACATTGGTAATGTATGCATTCATTAGTGGTGTGATGATTAATGAATTTGAGGATATTCACGTATGATCTTCCATGGTTGATAATGGGAGATTTTAATGAAATTGTTCATGAATCAAAGAAATTCGGGGGCAAACTAATGAATAAGACTAGAGCAAAGTTACTTATAGGTTGCATGAACTTTTGTAAGATGATGGATCTTGGATTTGTTGGCTGTCCTTTTACTTGGACAAACAAAAATCATCATGGCCAAGTGATTAGGGAAAGAATTGATAGAGCTTGGGCTAATGGTGCGTGGAAGCTTAGAGGTTGTTTGGTATTAATTTTGTTTTATGTTTTTATTTTCAAAATTTTGCAACATAAAACATAAATTATGTTTGTTAGGATGATTTTGTTTTGTGATTTTAAAAACTTGATGTCGTAACGGTTTCGCGCTCGACGATTTTGAAAAACATTTAAAAAAAACAAAAAGGGAGTCTCCACCAATCTTTTTTGTCTAGGTGTGATTGGTCACCTAAAATATTTATCTTTTTAACAAAATCTCAAAAATTAAGTTTTATTAAAAATACAATTTTTGGTCTGCGAAAACAAAATCGGGTCTGGGAGTACGGTTACGCGTGGGGAAGGATTAGCACCCCCACGACGCATGTTAAAAAACGGTACCATAATAATCACGTATTATCCTTTGGTTTCAATAAAATGGTCTTAATTTAATATTTAAAATTAATTCCTTTTTATTCCATTTTTTAAGCATTTTATTATTTATCAAAATTATTTTTTTATTTTAAAAAAGGTTAGATTTTGTTTATCGAAAGAGGGTGTGAACCCTTTTGTATTGAATAATTAAATCGAATACTCTAATACTTTTGGCAGCATTTGAAATAATTTTTCTCACCTAGAAATTTCTTAAGAATCACTACTTGTGACTTCTATAGAATCTCATCCTCAAAAAATTCACACTTGCTTCGAAAATTATTATGAATGCACATGATGCAAACAAATAAAAATGATGCAAATGAATTTTTAATTTTAAATTTCATTATTTATTTGTTGATTTATTTATATTTCTTTGTTTTTAACAAAACTTATTCATTTTCATTTTTAATAAAAATTGAAATTATTGAAAAATCATACTAAATATTCCAATACTTTTGGCAACATTTAATACGACTCTTCTCACCTAGGGATTAGTTAGGAATCACTACTTGTGACTTCCGTAACATCTCATCATCGGACTAATTGTTTATTTAAATTTAAATTTTATTATTAATTTCTTTTTTTATTTTCTTTTAAAAAACTCATTTATTTTTATTTTTCATAAAAAATTAAATTATTGAAAAATCATACTAAATATTCCAATACTTTTGGCAACATTTAGTACAACTCTTCTCACATAGGGATCAGTTAAGGAATCACTACTTGTGACTTCCATAACGTCCCATCATCGGACATTTTATTCAATTAATTTTAATTTTATTACTAATTTTAAAAATTCAATTTTATTTTCAAAATTTTAAATTATTGAAAAATCATACTAAATACCTCAATATTTTTGACAATATTTAGTACGACTCTTCTCACATAGGGATCAGTTAAGGAATCACTACTTGTGACTTCCATAACGTCCCATCATCGGAAGAATTTCTGCTTAATTTTACTTTTATTATTTATTTTTCTTTATTTAGATAAAAACAATTATTTATATTATTTTTATTTTTTGTTTACCATGAAAATATATTAAAAGCACACATAATAATAAAAAAATTTTATTTTTAATTAATTTTATTTTTTATTTTATATATATGTATTTTTTAACAAAACAAATAAATACTAAATAAATAAAATAAGAAAAATTACCAAAATGGATTTGGGCTTGGGCCCAAGGAGAAATCTGCCAAAACAGCCCAAAAGTAACTTCAAGTGGGCCCAATTTGCTGGGCCAGCCGCGGGTCGGGTCGCCAAACGAGCCGGGTCGGATGCTGGATGGGTGCGCGGATCTTCTTCCTCCCGCGGGCCAGGCGCGCGGATCCAAGGTCAGATCGGGGTCGCTCGCTGGTCCTTCCCTTCTTTTTTTTTTTGCTATATAAATATATCTTTTTTTTCAATTCATTTCTTTTTTTTTCTTCAAAAAAAACTTTCAGAGCCTTTGAAGGCTCTCGGCCGGGGCGATTCCCAGCCGCCGCCTGTGCCACCGCCGGCCGCCGTCGACCGCCGCCTCCAGTGGTCGAAAACCAAAAAGGAAACCCTTTTTCAGAAGCTCTCCACTCCCTCTTTTCGTTTCTAACCTTTGTTTTCCCAAAAAATGGCCCTAACCCCACGGATCTGAGGTCGAAACCTTCGGCCTCTCCGTTTTTATTTTGATTTTTTTTTCTTCAGATCTGGTTTCGGACGTGTTTGGGTTTGATTTTCTGTTGTTGTTTTTGTGTTTTTTGCAGGTATAGTGAGTGACGGGCTTACGGTTTTGGGATGGTGGTTAGGCGATGGTGGAGAGAGGGTTTGGGTGAGGCTAAAGGGCTGTTGAGGGTTCGGCTTTGGTGTGTGTCTGGAGGGTTGAGGGCTAGAGGGTTTTCTGTTCGGAGCTTTTGGGTAGTGAAGATGGGTCTACCTGTGGAAAATGGTCTCTTCCTCGTGGTGGCCAAAATGGACGGGTTTTTTAGAAGGAAGTCTAGTATGGGGTTTGGTGTAGATGGGATGGGGTGATAGGAGTGATGGACAACCTCGAGGGAAGCCCTGGCAGGGGTGGCTGGTGGTGGCAGACATGCCGGTGGCAGGAGTTGGTGGATGGGTGACAGGAGATTGGACAAAAAAAACAAAATAAAACTAATAATAATATATAAAAGTAATAAAAATAAAAATAAAAATAAATAATAATAATAATAGTGATAATATAATAATAATAACAGATAATAATAAAAATAATATAAATAATAACAAACCAAATAATAAAAATAAAAATAAATAAATATATATAATAATAATAACAAAAAATGGGACAAAAGTAGGTGTCAACACTTGCAACAAAATTTCCAAAATTATACGAAACACCTTTTTTGTGTTTCGTATAATTTTGGAAACATTTGGAAACATGTTTTCAAGAAAAACACGGGATGAACAGTTATTTTTAATGAGATAACCTGTTCGAATCCCTCCAACAACATTTTTTTTATTTTTTAGCTAAAACCAAACCCTGGCCCAAAATGTTTTTTTTCGTCTTTCTCATTTCTTCTCCCAGCTCTTTGCTTTCTTCCCGCCCACTTCTTCAATTCTCTCTTTTGTTCTTCGGTTCTCCTTCAATTAACTCTTAATTTCTTCACTTCTCCTTCAACTGATTCTTGATTTCTTTTGATTTTCTTCAACCCATATCATCTTTTGTTAGATCGTTTGTCTTCTCAGGCAACAATAGAAAAAGGTTTTTTAAGTGTTAGGTACTTTATTATTTCTTAAATATATTATCATTAAGGAAAAATAAAAATACATTCGTTTCAATTTATTAGGTGTCAAACATGTTTTATGTTTTCAGTTTTTAAAATTATAAAACATGTTTTTTGTTTTCAAAATTTCAAAACAAAATAAAACAAATTTTTCAAAATCAAAAAACATAAAACACAAAATTGACAACAATACCAAACGACCCCTTAATTTCCCTAATGCAACCGTCTACCACCTCACAAGAATCCACTCAGATCATAACCCGATAATGCTTGACACTCGTCCAAGAAGCTCTCACTTTGGCCCACGCCCCTTTAGATTTGAAACCATTTGGTTGACTCATTTGGAATTTAGACAAGTGGTTGAAAAATCTTGGAATCAAGCATATCAATCCATTTTATTAGCCATAGACACATTCAAAGCTAATATCTCTGAATGGAACAAATCCACGTTTGGAAATGTGATTCAAAGAAAGAAACACATCTGAGCAAGATTTGATGGGATCCGGAGAACACTTTAAACACATCACAATGATTAGCTTATTGAGTTGGAAGACAAATTGGAAAAAGAATACTTGAATATTCTAAAATTAGAGGAAGAGCTATGGGTGCTGAAATCCAAGGTTGATTGGATTGTGGACAGGGATAGAAATACAAAATTTTATCATTTGAGCACTTTACAATATAGGAGACGGAATAAGATTCTATCTCTTAAGGATTCGATAGGTGTTTGGCATAATGATCCGAATGCTATCAAAGGAATCATCTCAAGCTACTTTGATAATCTGTTTTCTTCCTCACAAGTTACTTGTAATTATACCCAGCTAAGTTGTAGTTTTAGAGTCAAACTTAATGATAATGAAAGGGCCATCTTGACAAAAACCTTAACCATGGGAGAAGTCTTTAAGGCAGTCAAGTCCATGAAACCTTTGAAGGCACCTGGACCCGACGGATTACATCCTATCTTCTTCCAGAAATGTTGGGACATGGTGGGAAATTCTGTATTTGATTTTGTAAATAAAGTGTTCTTTAGCTATAAAATACCGGAAAGGGTAAATGAATGCCTTTTATGGCTCATCCCGAAGGTGACCAATCCGAAATCTATTTTCAATTATAGACCAATAAGTCTTTGTAATACAATTTACAAAGTGGTCACAAAATTATGGTTAATAGAGTTTGTCCATTTCTTTCTAGAATTATACATCCCCTGCAAGCTAGCTTCTTGGCGAGGAGAAGAGCACACGATAATGTAATTATCGCTCAAGAAGCTATTCATTCTTTCAAAAAGAAGAAAGGGAAAAAAGGGATGGATTATGGCTAAAATTGATCTTGAAAAGGCATATGATCGCCTTGAATGGGATTTTATAAGAAAAGTGTTAGAATTCTTCAATTTTCCCAATGAATGGATCGAAATAATCATGTCATGTATTTCATCATCGACATTGACCACCCTTATGAATGGGGAACAAGCTGCAAAGGTCACACCCTCACATAAGATCTGCTAAGGAGACCCACTTTCACCTTACATTTTTATTTTATGCATGGAGTTCTTATATTTAAAGATCCATGAAGCATGTGAGGAAAAGAAGTGGGAACCTATCCAAATATCCAAAGTGTAGACATCCTTGATTCAGGAAATAGAATTTGTAAAACTCTGTTGCAAGTTAAGGAAGATTCATGACATTGTCTCTAGTTCATAGCATTATCCATCTGGTGAGAATGCAGTGCATTATCCATCTGCACACTACTCCGCAGCCTGGGATTTGCTGCATCAAGAAAGATGCCAAATGCAAGAGTTTGAATTTGTTGTGTTGATTTCATGAACATACAGATTACTTGAAGTAAATCCCGCTCCAAATAGAGGAGCTTTCTTTTGAGATATCAAAGTGTACCTTCGAGATACGCTTCCCAATAACTATTGAAGGTATACTTAGTTGAGATGTAATTCAGCTATTGTACAGCACACTGCTACAGTAATGTTTATAAGATGTTTTGGGGATTTAGGTTATGTAAGATGTGTAAGATCTTGTGGTATGAAATGATATGTATATATATCATTATTATGCTTTATTAGAAGTTAAAATCTTTATAGTGAACTATTAAATATCAAGCTTAAGAAGAAGAAGACGGAATGACATTGACGGACGAGTCTAATCAAGTTATATGAAAAAGGAAAAAGTTTTAGGTGAATGTGTAGTGAATGGGATGTCACAGCTTATGCTTGCTAAGCATATCAGGTCAATTCAGAAATGAAAGAAAAGAAGGACAAGGAACCGATTATATTCATCTCCTCTGACAATGGAGATATGATCATTCCTTACGATGATCCAATGGTAATATCTACAGTAGTGGCCAAGCACCTAGTTAGTCAAATTTTGGTAGATAATGGTAGCTCGATGAACCTTATTTATTAGAATTGCTTTGAGAAGATGAACATCAGTGAAGATAGGTTAACACTCGTTAAGACACCATTGTATGGCTTTGCAGAAGAAAAGGTGAACGTCGCAGGGTCTGTACAACTGCCTATCACTTTAGGATAAAGCTTTAAAAATGTTACTCGACAGGTGCTGTTCAAGACAGCAAAATGTGATCCTTGGTCGACCACTGTTGAATGATATGAGAGTTGTGATCTCTCCATGTTACTTGTTAATAAAGTTTCCCATGCCTAATGGACTAGGCTAAGTCAGAGGAGACCAGAAGAGAGGAAGGACGTATTATATCTCATCCACCACAAGCAAAGGGATTCAAAAGAAGAAAACCCTTACCAGGGCTGACCCCTAAATAAAGAAGATTTGAGAGATCGATATTTTAAAGTTCCTATTGACGACAGATCTATTGTTGTGAACATTTTATGTTTTGAATTTCATTATTACTCATTTTCGCTATTACACAACGAATTAATAAAGGATGTTCCTAGTTCTTATTATCTATTTTTATCATGATTACATATTTTATAGTAGGAATACAAAAACTTTAATGGGCTTGAAGCGAAAAATGTGCAAGGTGAGCCTGGCTTGAAGTGAAAAATGCGTGAAGTAGGCTATGGTGGACTTAAAGCGAAAAGTGCACGATGTAAGTCATGCATGAAGACTAAAGCGCATGAACTTGAAGCGAAAAATGAGCAAGGTAAGCCGGGCACCGAAAGAAAAGCCTGAAGCAAAAAATGCGCAAAGTAAGCTATGCATGGACTTGAAGCAAAAAGTACGCGAAGAAGTCATGCTTGAAGACTAAAGTCCATGCGCTTGAAGCAAAAAAATGTGTGAGGTAAGCCACACACTCGAAAAAAAAAGGCTTGAATTGAACAATGCACGAAATAGGCTATGCATGGACTTAAAGCAAAAAGTGCACGAAATAAGTCATGCGGAAGACCAAAGTGCATGGGCTTGAAGTGAAAAATGCACGAGGTAAGCCATGCACTTGAAGAAAAAGGACTAAAGCGAAAAATGCATGAAGTAGGCTATGCACTGACTTAAAGTAAAAAGTGCACGAAGTATGTCATGCCTGAAGACCAAAGTGCATGGGCTTGAAGCTAAAAATGCGTGAGGTAAGCCACACACTTGAAGAAAAAGGCTTGAAGAGAAAAATGCTCAAAGTAGGCTACGTATGGACTTAAAGTGAAAAGTGCGCAAAGTAAGTCATGTGTGAAGACCAAAGTGCATGGCCTTAAAGCGAAAAATGTGCAAACTAAGCCACGCACTCAAAGAAAAAGACTTGAAGCAAAAAATCCGTGACGAGAGAGTGCACAAGCTTGTCTTTTATTTGGTTTTCGGTGATTTTCGGTAAATTTCAGTAATTTTTCGATAATTTTTCGGCAGTATAACGGCTACCGATTTGGCTTGCCTCCTTTACGGAAAATACAGTTTATATTTCTCAACTGGTATTTCACCACAATTTGAAACCGATAAATCACCACAATTTTCAAAACTAATCATTATAAATTGCATTTATAAATTAAATGCATAATTTAAAACATGGTCGAATACCCTTACAGGCGGCACATGTCTCCTTTACCTGTTTCGGGTAGGCAACTGTCTCTCGAAGGTCGCGCCCGTGTTTACCTCGCCCGATTTCATCGGCTCGGTCATCGAGGGAATTTTCTAGAAATTAAATTCTAAAATTTAGAATTTTTCCATAATTATTTAAATAAATAAATTATTTAAATAATTTATCAGTTTTCGGGATTTCTTACTGATTCCCATAATTCCCGAATTTTCAAATTCTCGAGATTTCCTGTAATTTCTTTAATTCTCCTTTTTTCCTCTCTTTTTCTTCTTTTCCTCTTTTTCTTCCTTTTTCTCTTCTTCTTCCTTTTTCTCTTCTCTTTCCTTTCTCTTTCTTTTCTTTTTCTTTTTTTCTTTTTCTTTTTCTTTTTCCTTTTTCTTTTCCTTTCCTGTCAGACCGGTCAGTGTCCCTCCTCGCCGGTTCCTCGCCGACGGTCAGTTCTCCGGTGTTTCGACGGCTCCTCAGCTGGCCAGCGTTGAGACGAACTTGCCGGTGGCCTCGGCTCGGCCTGGATCACTCCACTACTGGTTGCTCTCCATTCGAAGTTGTTTATGGCTTCAATCCTCTTACTCCTTTGCATTTGTTGCCATTACCTAGTGCGGAGCAGAGTAACTTGGATGGAGAACAGAAGGCTAAGTTTGTGAAGCAACTCCATGAGAGAGTTCACCAAGCTATTGAAAAGAAGACTGAGCAGTATACCACCCAAGCAAATAAGCATCGAAAGAAAGTAGTCTTTGAGCTTAGTGATTGGGTTTGCGTGCATATGAGAAGCGAGAGGTTTCCTGTTCAGCGACGAACCAAGCTGCATCCCCGAGGAGATGGACCATTCCAAGTCATAGAGAAGATCAACGATAATGCCTACAAATTGGATCTTCCTGGTGAGTATGGTGTATCTGCTACTTTTAATGTTTCTGATCTTTCTCCCTTTTCTTTTGATGAAGGTATATGCGATTTGAGGACAAATCCTTTTGAGGAGATGGGGAATGATAGAGATCCACTTGCTCGTGATGTTCGCGATGCTAAGGATCCATTGGTCATCCAAGGAGGTCCAATTACCCGAGCTCGAGCTAAGAAGATGCAACAAGCCTTGGCCTCATTAATGCAACAAGCTCTGGCATCATTGAAGTGTCAAGGAAGCTTCCATGAAGAGTCCAAAAACATCTTATACTTACTTAGAAGCCCAAACGACATGAGCATGGTTTACTGTCTTATTTTAGCTTAACAATAAGATGGGCTAAGTGTTTGGATAGCCCACGTTTGAGTCTTATTGTGTTTTGGACTATTTATTTTATGTAACTAGGTTTAGGCATGAATTTGGGTTTAGTCTTATTTTCTATTGGTGTTAATTCCAGCCCACTTGTTTATGGGCTTAAGTGCTAGGTATTATTATAAATACCTTGTAAACGCTATTGATGAGCAGATCAGTAAAAATTGAATTTTCAGAATTTGAGTGTGCCTTTCTCTTGGGTTCCCTCTCTACTAGGCTTATCAAGGTCCTCTTCCTTGTGGCGCCTCCTTCTTCACCATCCACCATTGCTATACCTTAGGTTCTCGAATTCTTATTCGTAGGGTCAAGGTCCAATACCTTTGGGTTCGAGTCTCTTTAGGCTTCGGGTCTAGGTTTCAGAAGTTGTTGTGTTTTAGCTCCTTCAAATTCCAAGCTACGTTTCTCTTGTCTGTGAGCATCAGGAGTAGTGGAATATAGCTGTGGAGAAACTGTTTAAGCATATGAGATGTTCCGATACAGAGCGAGTCGGACTAGCGGTGTTTCCTATGAGTGAGGATACAGAACACTGGTGGAAGTCCACTCAGACGATACTCTTTACCTTGCACCTAATGATTACATGTAACAGTTTTATTAAGGCTTTTCGCCGTCGGCATATCCCCGATACTACACAGAAGAAGCTTCAGTAGGAGTTTATGGATTTGATCCAGGGGAGTATGTCAGTGGACAAGTATGAGTCTCGATTTACTACACGTAGTAGATTTAACCCACTAACTAAGATTGACGAGCAGTATAAGATTGATAGATGTAACACTGGGTTGAGATCATCTATTCGGTCTAAGTTGGCTCTTTTTGATATATAGACATATGATGAGGTGGTTTGATGTGCTCAGCTCTGCTAGCAAGATTTCGAGCACTATCATATAGAGTCCACTGGTAAGGGTAAAGGTAAAGTGAAGAAGGGCATGGATGATAAATCTGGTAGAGAGCAGCCCAAGAGAACTAGATCGTCTGGTATTCAGATCTCAAACGGGCAATCCACTAGATCGACTGCTGTAGCCCCCACTATTACTGGTCTTACTTCTGCGATGAGAGGTACCACGGCCAGATGAGATCGGTGTGGATGGTCGCATGGTACCTGACCTTGCTACATGTCGACCAAGGCTTGTTTTAGATGTGGGTGGGCAGGATGTTTGGTGAGAGACTGCCCCATGCTCATAAAGGCAGCTGCATCTACCACACCAGCCCCAGTATACATTACTGACTTCGACACCAACAGCTTTGATAGAATTGAAGAGAGCGACACCCTCTCAGCCTAAACGAGCAGTAGTAGCGGAGAAGAGTAGGAAGCCCATGGCTCAAGGACGGGTGTGCGCATTAGATCAGGAGACTACTGATGCATTCACGAACTTCATTAAAGGCTTTCGTAGAGCCGTAATAGCTAGGGTATATAATACACGTAAATATTCTTTTTAATGAATCTCAGATTTTTTATGTATATGGAAATTGTAAGATCAGAGTAGGCGAGAAGGAAATTATAGCTAACCAAATTTTGATAGTGAAGTATGAATTTGATGCGATATTAAGAATGGATTGGTTAGCTGCGAACCATGAAACTATAGATTGTTACACTAAATTTGTAATCTTCTCCCAACCCAAGAAAGATGTTGTAAAGCTTTATGATAAGTAATAATAAAAGTGAATGTCTATGTCATGTGTGAAAGGATGTGAATTTAGAGTGAACAGACACTCCGATCTAAAAGCATGTAGCGATGGGGTCCTATATGATGGTCAGGGAACATGAACTTCTAGAGTAGTTCTCGAACCTCAGTATTAGTGTGGTATCCTCTGAGAGTTACGTATTTACTACTAGCTTCATAATTGAACCCGATTTGATGGGTCAAATCGAGAAGCTCAGAGGACAGATGATTACTGTATCGGTTGCCAGTCAGGTATAGGTGGGGGTACAATTTGATTTCAAGATTGGTACCGATAGGATTATGAGGTTTCAAAGCAGAATTTGTGTTCCCAATAATAAGTAACTTAGAGACTTGATTTTGATTGAGGCCATACCTCCAGGTACACTCTACATCCTGGTAGTATTAATATGTACCAAAATCTACGGAGGAATTACTGGTGGCATAAGACGAAGAAAGAGACATCGCAGAGTTTGTGGCTAGATGTCTCACGTGTTAGCAGATAAAAAATCGAGCATCAAAAGCCTGCAGGATTATTACAGCCTTACCAATTACTAATTAGAAATGGGAGCACTTCCTGATGGAGTTCATCATGGGTTACCAAAGACCTGGTGACAACTTATTCCAAATTGGATGATAGTTGATTGATTGATGAAGTCGGCCCACTTCCTAGCTATCAGATCTACCGATCCTCTTAATGCCCTTGTCGATCTATATCTGAGGGAAATAGTGAGGCTACACAGAATTCCGGTGAGCATTATATCAGATAGGGATTCCCGATTTACCTCCCATTGTTGGGAGAGATCGCAAGAGGCTATAGGATCCCGGTTGAACTTTAGCACCACCTTTCATCTGTAGATTGATGGGCAGTCCGAGCGAGTGATATAGATGCTCGAGGATATGTTACGGGTGTGTGCGTTGAATTTCAAAGGCTCATAGGATGATCATTTGCTGTTAGCCGAGTTTACATATAATAACAATTACCAAACTTACATCGGCATGGCATGATATGAGGCATTATATGATAGACGATATAGATCTTCGATCACATGAGAAGAAGTGGCAGATCGAAAGTGATAACCTCCTAAATTGGTAGAGCGAGCCTCATAGGATGTATAGTGGATTTGTGAGAGGCTCAATACAGCACAATATTGGCAGAAAAGTTACATGGATATAAGAAGCCGACCACTTGAGTTCTCACCAGGGATTATGTATTTTTGAAAATTTCCCCATCTAAAAGCAAATGAAATGTGGTAAGAAATGAAAATTGAGTCCTCACTACATCGAACCATTTGAGAGCTTGGATCGCGTAGAATTCGAAAAGATAAAGTGCTGCAATCCAAAATAATTCTTCTAGCAAAAGTGCTCTGGCAGCATCACTCTAAACAATAGGTTACATGGAAATCAGAAAGTGTAATGAGAGAAAACTATCTAGAGCTATTCTAATGAGTCATTCGAATGTCAATTCGAATGACTGAATTTCTTAAGGTGGGGAGAATGTGAGAACTCGTTATTTTGTACTATATATGTACATTTATTTGGTCAATTATCAATAAAGGAATTATTGATGAGATTTTTTTACATAAATTAAATATAAGGAAGGTCGCTCTCACATGAAAATTTTCAAGGCTAGATGAAAAATATAATTGTGGAAAATAGTAGGCAAATGATGGAATAAACTCATCATGGAAAATTAGAGGCTCAAAATGATAGTGAGCCAAATGGATCAATAAAGGATCAAGTAATTAACTAAATAAGTTAAAATAAATATTTATAATTCATACAAATTCTGATTTTGGAAATCAGAAAATATTATAGTGGATGAAAAAGGAAATAAAGGCAAGTAATATAGGCTAAATAAATTTTAATAATTGTTGGAAAATTATATTAATTAAACTTTAATATTGACTAATAAGAATTAGCCAACACACGCCACTTTTTCCCTTTTCTTCCAGCTGCATTGTGGGAAGCATTTCAGATTTATTATCACCGAAATCCTCCTCTGTTCTTCCATCGTCCAGCAGCTTCCATAGCAGAAACTTTTTTCTCTTCAGCTTATCATCTAAGCATGAGTTCTTTTTAGAGGGAAAATAAACCTTGCTTATTAAGCTTTATAGAACACCAAGAACATAGCTCAAAAACCTCCAAACAGAGGCTGAAGCAACGTGGCCAGATTTCTATTCTGTACAGGTAATACTCAGCATCAGTTTTTTTTAAGTTTGTTGTTCCTTAATTATGGTTGTAATGATCATGTATAAGCTGTTGATAGCTATGGTTTGAACTGAAAACATGTGTAGAGAAAACCCTAAGTTCTGTTGCAAGGGTTAGAAGGAAGGAAGATAGTGATTTGAAGAGATGAATTGCTTGGAATGAATGCTGAACATATGATCGAAAAAAAGTCAGGAAAATTAAAGGGAACGAAAAACGTGAATAGGTGATTAGTCAAGAGAGGTTGGAGCTGAATATTAGATAGGATTTTACGTGAAACAAGGGAAAAGAGAAATCATGTCTTCTTATAGTCAACAATTGTGGCTGAAGAATGAATAAAATCTAGGCTATTTGTACATCCAAAAATGAAGAAGATTCAGCCGAAAATGGAAGGAATGGATAAATGGTTTGGCTGGTTTTGGCTGACTTTGTGTGTGTGAATACTAGACTTTTTGGCAACCCAAGATGTACTAAGTAAAGCCACAATATAGAGACAGAAATTGAAAGCCAACGTCGGCTGAAACAGAAAGGAAAGAGAGCTGTTGGTTTGGACAGCAACATCAGAAAAAGAAAAGAAAAGAAAAGAAAAGAAAAAGGGGTTAGGTTGACTTGATTGAATGATAGACTAATGTATCAATTTAATTGATATATATATATATATATATATATATGTATATACACATTTTAAATGAATAAAGCACCTAACCTATATAAGACCATTCGGCTAGGATGAGAGGAAAAGAAACTGGCGTGAGTGGAAGGACGTTGGCTGATTTAAAGGGCTGCAATTGTACAAGGACAAAACAAATATAATACTGCGAAAATAGAAGTATAAGCCAAATAGGCTTAGTTATTTGAGAAGGCCATTTGGCCATAGATATGGACAAGAAAAGGGTCATGAGTTAATGGAGAAAATGGGAGAAATTAACAAAATAGATGAGTGGAAAAATATACAAAAATAGTGTATATATATAAGCTCATGGGAAACAATGCACATAAGCCACATAAGCTTATATATAAAAAGAATAGCATTTGGTCATTAAAAAGGAAGATGATTTGAGATTAGGAAGTGGGGAATAATGGCAAAACAGAAAATGGAAACGAAATGAAATATTCATTTAGCATAGGAAACTCATAGGAATTTCTAATATTCTAAGTAAGGATAATTCAATTAAGAGTCTAAATAAGTAAAGGAATTTTATACATTTTATACTGAAAATTAATCATATTAAACTATGATTTTCGCAATTTATAATCCGATGATATAAGAAGCAGTGGTGCAAATTAGAGCATATCTCTACAATGCTACTGAGTCGGAAGTTCGGCATTCGTGTGGAGCACTAAATAGCGCAATCTCGATACACAGGTAAGAGACGCGTGTGTAGATTTGTAGGGATATTCGAATGCATGATTTACGCGCTATGACTTTTATACAAATTATGGAATATTGGTTTGCCTCCAATTACATGAAATCTGTGGTCTTCTAGTTGGTGAACTGTGTTTATAAATGCAAGAGGCTAGGATTCAGGCAGTCGTTATACTGCCGAAATTTATTCAAAATACTTCTAAAAATGGTAGAAATTATTTTGGTGCATTATTGATATTTTCCTAGCCTCGAAAGGGATGAATTAAATATTTTTCATAAATGGTTATTATACCAAAAAAATATTTATTAAATATTTTGGACACTGATTTCGGTGAAGGTGTCATTACAAAAAAATTCATTCCATGTGTTTTACAATGAAATGTGTGATTGGTAAAGTAAAATGGTGACTAGTGAATATTTTATAATTATTTTCAGTATGATATTCATTAATTCATTTATGATTTTCCTTTATGGAATAAATAAATTTTTTATCACGTGTAATGATTTTCATAAAGGCTTTATTATTGTGTAAATATTATTTTGAGACTAAAATATCTCTACACGTGTTTATGGTGGAAAATGGGTTGGTGGAATTATGAAATTTGAAAGATAAAATATTTATTTTTCCATAAATCATGAAAATATTGAAATTGATTTCCAATAACTTTGAATTTCATGTTTTGGAAAGAAAGCATGGAAACACGTGTATATGTGCTCTACAGTGAAAAGAAATAGTTATGAGATTTTATTACTATAGTGTAATTATTTTATAAACTTCTGTACGAGATACTGTGATTTATACCTTTATGGATTTTCTGAAAGATATTATTCATTTTACTTAATTCCATAAAGGTGATGAGATGTCTTATACACTGTTTTGAGACTGATAGGCCCCATATCATGTTCACGTGTTCATGTGTACCTTCTCATGTGTTGTGCTATTGACATTGAGCAGTCTTCAGCGGTCCCGGCATCACTCACTCAGTGTACGACCGAGGACACTTATAGACTATGGTCATCTATCTCATGTGTTTATTATACTGTCCCTACAGGGATCTCATATGTACCCTATTATTCCCTACGAGACTTATAGCATGATATTATCGGGTGTTGCCTGGTCTCCACTATTATTCCACGTGTTTGGATTTGATATGAAAAGTGGAAATATACTGTTTATTGTGATGTTTTATCATTGATTTGTGAAATATGTGAACAATGTATTTTACTGCTACATGTGTTTAAAGTGATTGATTTCAATGGTGGAAATCAAATAATTTCCAAGTGTTGTTCATATGATTTACTAAATTGTTTATTTAATCATATGACATTTTATATGTAGTAAAGATTTTAGTGAATTTTATATTTAAATAAATTCTTACTCCCTATTGTCGCTCTGGGTTTTCGGGACAAGACAGGTATTTCAAAATACCTTCTATGCTCCATCAGGATTTCGTGCCTGACTATTGTATCACTCCCTTGTAGAGTGTTAATTTATAAATAGGAAACTAAAGGTCTTACTGCATGTAGTCTTCAAGGTATCAAGATTTGCATACAAATCTCTTACTGAGCCGTGGTTTTGCTCACTCCAATATTTTATCTCCCCAGATATTTTGTAGTGACCATTTGAGGTATTTCATCCGAGGATGAGAGGCTGCGTATTAAGCACCCCGAGACAATGCTTCTAGATCCCGGAGATATAATTATTTTAATCTATATGTTCAGACTTATAATTTACAGTACTACTATATTGTATTAATTATGTGGATGTAAGTATTGATCACAAATACAAATTGTGAATATTTATTTCTGTTAACTATATTAAATTATGAAAATAGTGTTTAAACTGAATTAAATGTGGAAATTAAGATATCGCAGACAGCCTAACCTATACATGTGTGGTGAAAATGTGTAAAAAGTGTAAAATACTGTGTACTTGTGATGTGACAATAAGAAAGAGAAAAAGCTTGAGTCTTCATGATTTTAGAGAGAGAAAGTGAAGAAAACCCTAGTGGAAACACCCAAAATTGAACAACACCCCAATGGAAAGTTGTTTTACTCGATAAATCCTACAAAATACTGAAAATTGAGCCTTGGAAGAAGCCATTTGGATGGTGAAAATCAAGCCCAAAGTTTTGATCACTAATGTATGTAGAGAGAGAAAATTCAGTTTTGATTCAATTTGACTTGCTTATGTTGGAAAAATAAGGAATATGTTTGTGAAGCCAAATTTGAAAATCGATAAGTTTTGGTACTAGCTTCAATTTCGGTCTGGTTAGAAAGTAGACTAGAAATGTTGTATTAGAAAATTTGAAAGATCTTTAAGTGCTATAAATACTTTGTGAAAGAAGTACTGACATCTGACTACATTTGATGGAGGTCCAAGCTCACAAAGCTCAAGTCATGTTCGTGATGATCGTGATCCTTTGAGTATCCATAGAGGTCCAATTACAAGAGCTAAATCAAAGATAATGCAACAAGCCTTGGCTGGTTTCATTTATATTGCTAGAGAGAAAGCCCAACAAAGCTTGAGCATGGAGGATGATAAAGTCTTCTACAACATGATCCAAGCCCAAGTTCAACCTTCTTGAAGACACACAAGTATTGGGCCGAAATGCAAATTAGGCTAGATGCATATTTTATTTAGTTAAGTATTATTGGGCTGAACATTGTCTTAATTTAATTTAAGCCCAATTCCTTTTTAAATAATAGATTTTGTAAGACTTCTATTACTTGTTCTGCAAGTTAGGAGAGTAGGATTCCTATTGCGTGTTCTGCAAGTTTGCTATTTCCTATTCTGCAAGTTAGGAAAGTAGGATTCCTATTACTTGTGCTGCAAGTTATCTATTTGCCTATAAATAGTTATGTAACCCTTTGGGGAGAACACAATTGATTTTAGTAATAAAATTGAGAGACTTCTTCTCTTTGGTTCTCTTGAGAACTCTTGAAATTATCAAGGTCTTCCTTGTGGCGTTCTTCTACCTTCCACCAATATATACCATAGGTTCTTGCTTTTCTAAGCAACGGGTCTTGGTCCAATACCATAGGTTCTTGTGTTTCTACATAACGGGTCTCGGTTTTACTTCTAATTTTTGTTTTCCTTTCCTGCGTTTTTAACTTGTTATTGTTTTTCTTCAAGTGCTCTTCATCTTCTTCATTGAACCTCATCTTCTTTCGGTGAGGTCCATATCATTTGGCATCAGAGCTTAGGTTCATTTCGTGGGAGTCTCGTTTTTGTTTTTTTTTCGTTGTCTTCTTGTCTTGGACAAACCTTGATCTTGAATCCTTTTCCAAGCCACCACTACTATTGTTTATCCCTCAAACCTATTGTCTTCATTAAAATAACCAACCTTTACTTAACCACCAAGTAAACCCTATCTTGTTCTTCAAGCAACCAAATCCCAAAGGTTTTCTTGCTCACCAAGAAACCTTCAAAAGCTCTAAAACCCTATCTTGTTCTCCAAGCAACCAAATCCCAAAGGTTTTCTTGCTCACCAAGAAACCTTCAAAAGCTCTACATCACATAAAGACTACTTGTTTCACAAGCCACTGTTCCCTCTTGTTCCTTGCCACACAAGCTACTACCAAAACTAGCTTGTTTTTGTCAAAAGTTGACTTGTTCCCCAAGTAAACCTCTTCTTATTATTTAGACTTTTTTTTTTCTTCATTGTTCGTTTACTTTAGTAAAAATATAAAAAAAAGAGAAAAAAAAGAGAAAAGAAAAATCAATTCAAGATGGGATTTATTACATCGTGTAGCAAGTGCAACATCAAAGGCAATTCGTGGAGGTGTGCTTCATCAAAATCTTGAGGTAGTCATTCCTTCTTGAGCTTTAAGATTTCTTATTTGCCTAATTTGAAAATTCATTGTTACTATCCTACCCTACTGCCTAAAATTACCTTTTTGACCTACCTCATAAAAGGACAAAACTACCCCACCTTTGGCTAAACCTTACCCTAATTAAACACCCGAAAACATGCATAGTTCCTTCAAGGTTTAGTTTCATTAGAGTCTTCTTAAGCCTTATTGAGTCTTGCAAAGTCTTGTTGAGTCTTCATTGTTTTGTTTTCCCTTGATTAAAATCTTGTGCTTTGCTTAGCTTGTTTATTGTTGGTTGATAGTTGAATTCCATAAGCTGATTTTTGATTGAGTCTTGAGTTCAATATAGAACCGATAGAGAAAAGTTGTGTGAGGGAAAAAAAGGCAAGAGTGTGTGAGTAACATTAGTAGAGAAAAACCATAATAAAATTGTGTGAAACATGAGTGTGAGTGTTACATTCTTGTGTGTATTGAGTGTAAACACGTGAGGTCATACTTGTGAGGTCTGTTTCTTTTACTAACGTTTCTTGCAGGTTACAATTATGTCTTCTAATAGTGAAAAGCTTGATTTGAGTAACATTGAGATCATGTTCCTAACCATGCAACAACAACTTTCGAGGATAGAGTCGAAGTTGATTAAATATGATAAGTTGGAGCAACATAACGTTGCCCTAGCTAAGGTAAACAAAGATAATGCTTCTTATGCATGTGATAATGTAGCTAATAATAAGTTGGATAGCAATTACGGGGAAGATTTTGATGATGATTCTATGCTGCAATTAAAGGATGATAAGGATAGTATGGAATCACCCATGGATGGAAAGGAATCTATAGCATGTCAAACTTTAAGTGTGCTACTAAAAGATGAGGATCAATTAAGATTAAAAGAGAGTGAGGAAAAAGTAGTGAGTGAAGCTGAGGTTAAGCAAAAGGAGAAAACAATCGAGATTGAGTGTGATGTTTTAAGCATAGGAATTCGAGCTGTTTTAATGCAGGAGAAGCGCCCCATTGCTTTTTTTGGTGAGAAGTTAAGTGGAGCTGCCCTTAACTATCTCACATATGATAAAGAGATGTATGCATTAGTGGGGGCCTTGGAAACATGACAACACTATTTATGGCCCAAGGAATTTTTCATCCATATTGATCATGAGTCCTTGAAGTACTGGAAAGGACAAAGCAAGTTGAACAAGCGTCATGCCAAGTGGATGGAGTTCATTGAGACATTTCCATATGTGATCAAATATAAACAAGGTAAAGAAAATGTCGTGGCTGATGCATTGTCTCGAAGGTATACTCTAATCACTACTCTTAATGCAAAACTACTTGGATTTGAGTATATTAAAGACTTGTATGCTACTAATGAGGATTTTCGAAATGTGTTCATTGCATGTGAGAAAACAGATTTTGGAAAGTTTTATAGTCATGATGGATTTCTATTTAGGGAAAATAGATTATGTGTGCCTAGGAGTTCTTTAAGAGAATTACTTGTTAGAGAAGCCCATACTGGTGGGTTAATGGGACATTTTGGAGTAAAGAAAACTTTAGATATATTGCATGATCACTTCTTTTGGCCTAACATGAAAAGAGATGTTGAAAAATTGTGTGAAAGATGTGTCACATGTAAACAAGCTAAGTCTAGAGTTATGAATCATGGTCTTTATACTCCATTACCTATTCCCACTGTTCCTTGGACTGACATTTCTATGGACTTTGTTTTGGGGTTACCAAGAACAAAGAGAGGTAGAGATTTTGTTTTTGTTGTTGTTGACAGGTTCTCTAAGATGGCTCACTTCATTGCCTGTCACAAGACAGATGATGCAAGTAACATTGCCGATTTATTCTTCAAGGAAATTGTTCGTCTACATGGGGTTCCGAGGGCCATTGTTTCTGATCGTGATGTGACGTTCCTTAGCTACTTTTGGAAAACATTATGGGGAAAGTTAGGAACAAAGCTATTGTTTTCAACTACTTGTCATCCACAAACCGATGGTCAAACTGAAGTAGTCAATCGTACTTTGTCTATTTTGTTGAGGTCCATTATTCAAAAGAATTTGAAGAATTGGGAAGATTGTTTGCCTCATGTGGAGTTTGCTTACAATAGAAGTGTGCATTCTACTACTAGTTATTCTCCATTTGAAGTTGTCTATGGTTTTAATCCACTCACTCCATTGGATCTTTTGCCACTACCTATTAAGGAGAGAGCTAGTTTCGATGGGGAAAAGAAAGCTGATTTTGTTAAGCAACTACATGAGAAGGTACGTCAAAACATTAAGAAGAGGACTGAGCAATATGCTACTCAAGCCAACAAGCATCGCAAGAAAGTTGTCTTTGAACCTGGTGATTGGGTTTGGGTACATATGCGTAAAGAGAGATTTCCTGCTCAGCGTCGCTCCAAGTTGCAACCTCGAGGAGATGGACCATTCCAAGTGATTAAGAAGATCAATGACAATGCTTATAAGTTAGATCTTCCAGGTGAGTATAATTTTAGTGCTATATTTAATGTTTCTAATCTTTCCCCCTTTGATATTGATGTAGGTGATTTTGATTTGAGGACAAATCCTTTCGAGGAGAGGGGGAATGATGGAGATCCAAGCTCAAGTCATGTTCGTGATGATCGTGATCCTTTAGGTATCCATGGAGGTCCAATTACAAGAGCTAAATCAAAGATAATGCAACAAGCCTTGGCTGGTTTCATTGATATTGCTAGAGAGAAAGCCCAACAAAGCTTGAGCACGGAGGATGATAAAGTCTTCTACAACATGATCCAAGCCCAAGTTCAACCTTCTTGAAGACACACAAGTATTGGGCCGAAATGCAAATTAGGCTAGATGCATATTTTATTTAGTTAAGTATTATTGGGCTGAACATTGTCTTAATTTAATTTAAGCCCAATTCCTTTTTAAATAATAGATTTTGTAAGACTTCTATTACTTGTTCTGCAAGTTAGGAGAGTAGGATTCCTATTGCTTGTTCTGCAAGTTTGCTATTTCCTATTCTGCAAGTTAGGAAAGTAGGATTCCTATTACTTGTGCTGCAAGTTATCTATTTGCCTATAAATAGTTATGTAACCCTTTGGGAAGAACACAATTGATTTTAGTAATAAAATTGAGAGACTTCTTCTCTTTGGTTCTCTTGAGAACTCTTGAACTTATCAAGGTCTTCCTTGTGGCGTTCTTCTACCTTCCACCAATATATACCATAGGTTCTTGCTTTTCTAAGCAACGAGTCTTGGTCTAATACCATAGGTTCTTGTGTTTCTACATAAAGGGTCTTGGTTTTACTTCTAATTTTTGTTTTCCTTTGCTACGTTTTTAACTTGTTATTATTTTTTCTTCAAGTGTTCTTCATCTTCTTCATTGAACCTCATCTTCTTTCGGTAAGGTCCATATCACAAAAGATGCTCCTCTATTCGGAGCGGGAATTACTTCAAATAATCTGTATGAAAAATATTTGTAAAGTAGTGATGGAGACCCATCAAGCTCACAAAGCTCAAGTCATGTTCGTGATGATTGTGATCCTTTGAGCATCCATGGAGGTCCAATTACAAGAGCTAAATCAAAGATAATGCAACAAGCCTTGGTTGGTTTCATTAATATTGCTAAACAGAAAGCCCAACAAAGCTTGAGCATGGAGGATGATGGTCTTCTACAACATGATCCAAGCCCAAGTTCAACCTTCTGGAAGACACACAAGTATTGGGCCCAAATGCAAATAGGCTGGATGCATATTTTATTTAGTTAAGTATTTTTGGGCTGAACGTTGTCTTAATTTAATTTAAGCCCAATTCCTTTTTAAATAATATATTTTGTAGGACTTCTATTACTTGTTTTGCAAGTTAGGAGAGTAGGATTCCTATTGCTGGTTCTGCAAGTTTGCTATTTCCTATTCTGCAAGTTAGGAAAGTAGGATTCCTATTACTTGTGTTGCAAGTTAGCTAGTTACCTATAAATAGTTATGTAACACTTTAGGGAGAACACAATTGATTTTAGTAATAAAATTGAGAGACTTCTTCTCTTTGGTTCTCTTGAGAACTCTTGAACTTATCAAGGTCTTCCTTGTGGCGTTCTTCTACCTTCCACCAATATATACCATAGGTTCTTGCTTTTCTAAGCAACGGGTCTTGGTCCAATACCATAGGTTCTTGTGTTTCTATACAACGGGTCTTGGTTTTACTTCTAATTTTTGTTTTCCTTTGCTGCGTTTTTAACTTGTTATTGTTTTTTTCAAGTGTTCTTCGTCTTCTTCATTGAACCTCATCTTCTTTCGGTGAGGTTCATATCATTTGGCATCAGAGCTTAGGTTCAATTCGTGGGAGTCTCGTTTTTGTTTTTTTCATTGTCTTCTTGTCTTGGACAAACGTTGATCTTGAATCCTTTGACCGAAGTGGTCAAAAAGAATGTTGCATTTCATTGGGGTCTTGCACAAGAGCATGCTTTTAATTTGCTTAAGGATAAACTTTGTTCTGCTCCTTTGTTATCTCTGCCTGACTTTACTAAAACTTTTGAGATTGAGTGCGATGCCTCAAGTGTAGGTATTGGAGCTGTGCTTATGCAGGAAAAACGCCCAATTGCTTTCTTTAGTGAGAAGTTAAGTGGAGCAGCACTTAACTATCCCACATATGACAAGGAGATGTACGCGTTAGTGAGGGCCTTGGAGACATGGCAATATTACTTGTGGCCCAAAGAATTTGTCATCCACACTGATCATGAGTCCTTGAAGCATTTGAAAGGACAGAGTAAGCTGCATAAGCGTCATGCCAAGTGGATAGAGTTCATTGAGATGTTCCCGTACGTGATCAAGTACAAACAAGGTAAAGAGAACGTCGTAGCTGATGCGTTATCTCGTAGGTATACTCTTATCACTACTCTTGATTCTAAACTTTTAGGATTTGAGTATATCAAGGAACAGTATGCTGATGATGTTGATTTTGGTAATGTTTATGATGCATGTGCTACATCTGGCTTTGGCAAGTTCTTTAGGCATGATGGGTTCTTATTTAGAGATAATAAATCATGTCTGCCTCGGAGTTCATTGTGCGAGCTGTTAGTTAGAGAAGCCCATAGTGGAGGATTAATGGGTCACTTCGGGGTTAGGAAAACTCTAGCTGTTTTGCAAGAACATTTCTTTTGGCCTAACATGAGGAGAGACGTAGAGAGATTATGTGACAGATGCATTTCATGTAGGCAAGCTAAATCTAGAGTTCATAATCATGGTTTATATACTCCTTTACCTATTCCTACTACCACGTGGACTGATATCTCTATGGATTTTGTTTTGGGTTTGCCTAAAACAAAACGCAGTAGAGATTCTATTTTTGTTGTGGTTGACAGGTTCTCCAAGATGGCTCATTTTATCGCTTGCCACAAGATGGATGATGCTAGCAACGTTGCTGACCTTTTCTTCGAAGAGATAGTACGTCTACATGTTGTACTGAGGACTATTGTTTTTGATCGAGATGCCAAGTTCCTTAGTTACTTTTGGAAGACATTATGGGGAAAGTTGGGAACTAAATTGTTATTCTCCACCACTTGTCACCCCCAGACTGATGGACAGACTGAGGTCGTCAACCGAACCCTATCTACATTATTGAGGTCCATTATTCAGAAGAATTTGAAGAATTGGGAAGATTGCTTGCCACATGTGGAGTTTGCATATAACCGCAGTGTTCACTCCACTACGAGTTGCTCTCCATTCGAAGTTGTTTATGGCTTCAATCCTCTTACTCCGTTGGATTTGTTGCCATTACCTAGTGTTGAGCAGAGTAACTTGGATGGAGAACAGAAAGCTATGTTTGTAAAGCAACTCCATGAGAGAGTACGTCAAGCTATTGAAAAGAAGACTGAGCAGTATACCACCCAAGCAAATAAGCATAGAAAGAAAGTAGTCTTTGAGCCTGGTGATTGGGTTTGGATGCATATGAGAAAGGAGAGGTTTCCTGTTCAGCGACGAACCAAGCTGCATCCCCGAGGAGATGGACCATTCCAAGTCATAGAGACGATCAACGATAATGCCTACAAAATGGATCTTCCTGGTGAGAATGGTGTATCTGCTACTTTTAATGTTTCTGATCTTCCTCCCTTTTCTTTTGATGAAGGCATATGCGATTTGAGGACAAATCCTTTTGAGGAGAGGGGGAATGATGGAGATTCACTTGCTCGTGATGTTCGTGATGCTAAGGATCCATTGGTCACCCAAGGAGGTCCAATTACCCGAGCTCGAGCTAAGAAGATGCAACAAGCCCTGGCCTCATTAATGCAACAAGCTCTGGCATCATTGAAGTGTCAAGGAAGCTTCCATGAAGAGTCCCAAGACATCTATACTTGGAAGCCCAAACAATATGAGAATGGGTTACTGTCTTATTTTAGCTTAACAATAAGATGGGCTAAGTGTTTGGATAGCCCACGTTTGAGTCTTGTTGTGTCTTGGACTATTTATTTTATGTAACTAGCTTTAGGCATGAATTTGGGTTTAGTCTTATTTTCTGTTGGTGTAAATTCCAGCCCACTTGTGTGAAATCCCCTAATTTCATGTAATTTTCTAATACTCGTGAAGAATTCCAGCTGAAATAATTAAATAAATGTAAAGTTCTGATGTATAAATGATGTATGGGACATATAAAGGAATAATGAAATTGATAGTCAAATTAGTCAAAGAATTTATTTTGATATTAGGAAAATAATTAGAGTATGAGAAAAGAATTAATATCAGAAAATTTAGTGTAATTAAATCCAAGTGTTATATGGAAGAAAAGAGACCAATTAAATGAATGGTCAAATAATGATGGTCAAAGAGTTAAAGAGCCAAAAGGTTAAGGGTTAAGAGGAAATGATTTAATTGGATGATAAAATAGATATCAGAATTTTTAGGTAGTTAAATGAGATGTGGCTGATATGAATGGAAGAAAAAGGAATTAAATGGTCAAAGAAGGGTCAAAAGCATAGTCAAAAAGGAAGCATGGCTGAGATGAGACGATTATGGGATAAGGATGGCATTAAATGAGATGGCATGCGTCACCATCTTTAGCCATCACCAATCGACAGTAACACTCCCAGCCCTCTCTCTCTCGTTGCCTTTCCTTCATTCCAGAATTTCTTAAGTTTCCTCCATAGTTGCCTTGACAAACCATCATCTCCTTTCATCAAATCGCTAAGCTTATTTAACTAAAAATACTCCTCATCACTAGCTTAAGCTATATCTGAAGTTTGGTGGATTGAATCCAAGGAAGTGAAGAGATCTGAAATTCTGAAATTTTGATGAATAACAAAGGTAAGGATAGAAGTTGATTTTCTCAATTCTATCTATGGTTTGGAGTTAAGTTGAGTTGGTATAGTTATAAAGGCTTCTTAAGGGTTTGATTTATTATGAATTATACAGCTTTGAGGAAGTAAAAGGCAAGAATTGGTGCAACCAAGGGATTTGCATATTCGAAGTGAATCGAGGTAAGGAATTTATGTAACGGACGTAGGGTGACTATGTCCGCATGTTTTAAATGTTTTGGGATGAAACAAAAGTTGGTGTAAGTGCAGGAAATGTAAAATTCATGGTTTTCGCTTAGTTACTATTTGGCTCGGGACAGCCGACTGCCCTAAATAGCAGCCCACTGCTCAGAGACAGTCGTGACATAACTTTTTTTGAAACCGACTTAAAGCAGCCGACTACCTTATATAGCAGTCGACTGCCATTTTTCCAGAAGCTTTCTGTTTGCAAACCAGTCGACTGCCAAAGAGCCAGTTGACTGCATTTTCTCGAAAAAGTTTCTGTTTGCGGACCAGTCGACTGCCCTAATTGACTAGTCGACTGCCATAAGTATATTTGGAATTTTTAAATATTTTAAATGAAAAAAGAAAATAAATTTATAAAATTTATTTATGCTATAGCAGTCGACTGCCCTAAAATAGCAGTCTACTGCCCCCTTTGAAAATAATAATTTTATATTTATTTATATAAATGTATTTGAATTATCATTAAAGTATATAAGAAGGTTTATTGAAAGGCAATGGTTTTCTAAGAAGTAGTTTTACTATCTAATGTTTTGAGACAATGAACCACTTAATGATCATGCACTATTGATATGGATTGAAGGGACTCTGATCAACTTTCTAAGATTATGTGTTATATGTATTTGGGCTGAGGAACCATAAGTCAAGCCTCGGTCGCCACAGATGTCACCTGACTTGATGGAGATCCAAGCTCACAAAGCTCAAGTCATGTTCGTGATGATCGTGATCCTTTGAGTATCCATGGAGGTCCAATTACAAGAGCTAAATCAAAGATGATGCAACAAGCCTTGGCTGATTTCATTGATATTGCTAGAGAGAAAGCCCAACAAAGCTTGAGCATGGAGGATGATAAAGTCTTCTACAACATGATCCAAGCCCAAGTTCAACCTTCTTGAAGACACACAAGTATTGGGCCGAAATGCAAATTATGCTAGATGCATATTTTATTTAGTTAAGTATTATTGGGCTGAACATTGTCTTAATTTAATTTAAGCCCAATTCCTTTTTAAATAATAGATTTTGTAAGACTTCTATTACTTGTTCTGCAAGTTAGGAGAGTAGGATTCCTATTGCTTGTTCTGCAAGTTTGCTATTTCCTATTCTGCAAGTTAGGAAAGTAGGATTCCTATTACTTGTGCTGCAAGTTATCTATTTGCCTATAAATAGTTATGTAACCCTTTGGGGAGAACACAATTGATTTTAGCAATAAAATTGAGAGACTTCTTCTCTTTGGTTCTCTTGAGAACTCTTGAACTTATCAAGGTCTTCCTTGTGGCGTTCTTCTACCTTCCACCAATATATACCATAGGTTCTTGCTTTTCTAGGCAACGGGTCTTGGTCCAATACCATAGGTTCTTGTGTTTCTACACAACGGGTCTTGGTTTTACTTCTAATTTTTATTTTCTTTTGCTGCGTTTTTAACTTGTTATTGTTTTTTTTTCAAGTGTTCTTCGTCTTCTTCATATGAACCTCATCTTCTTTCGGTGAGGTCCATATCATTTGGTATCAGAGCTTAGGTTTAATTCGTGGGAGTTTCGTTTTTGTTTTTTTTTCTTTGTCTTCTTGTCATGGACAAACCTTGATCTTGAATCCTTTTCCAAGCCATCACTAATATTGTTTGTCCCTCAAACCTATTGTCTTTACTTAGCCACCAAGTAAACCCTATCTTGTTCTCCAAGCAACCAAATCCCAAAGGTTTTCTTGCTCACCAAGAAACCTTCAAAAGCTCTACATCACATAAAGACTACTTGTTTCACAAGCCACCGTTCCCTCTCATTCCTTGGTACACAAGCTGCTACCAAAACTAGCTTGTTTTTGTCAAAAAGTTGCCTTGTTCCCCAAGTAAACCTCTTCTTATTATTTAGATTTTTTTTTTCTTCATTGTTCGTTTAGTTTAGTAAAATATAAAAAAAAAGAGAAAAAAGAGAAAAAAAAGAAAAGAAAAAAAAAGAGAAAAGAAAAATCAATTCAAGAGGGGATTTTATTACATCGTGTGTAGCAAGTGCAATATCAAAGGTAATTCGTGGAGGTGTGCTTCATGAAAATCTTGAGGTAGTCATTCTTTCTTGAGCTTTGCGATTTCTTATTTGCCTAATTTGAAAATTCATTACTGCCATTTTACCCTACTGTCTAAAATTACCTTTTTGACCCTACCACATAAAAGGACAAAACTACCCCACCTTTGGCTAAACCCTACCTTAATTAAACACCCCAAAATACACAAATTTCCTTTAAGGTTTAGTTTCATTGGAGTCTTCTTAAGTCTTATTGAGTCTTGCTGAGTCTTGCTAAGTCTTGTTGAGTATTCATTGTTTTGTTTTCCCTTGATTAAAATCTTGTGCTCATCTTGTTTATTGTTGGTTGATAGTTGAATTCCATAAGCTGATTTTTGATTAAGTCTTGAGTTCAATATAGAACCTATAGAGAAAAGTTGTGTGAGGGAAAAAGGCAAGAGTGTGTGAGTAACATTAGTAGAGAAAAGCCATATTAAAATTGTGTGAAACACGAGTGTGTGTTACAGTCTTGTGTGTATTGAGTGTAAACACGTGAGGTCATACTTGTGAGGTCCTTTTCTTTTACTAACGTTTCTTGCAGGATAAAATCATGTCTTCTAATAGTGAAAAGCCTGATTTGAGTAAGATCGAGTTCATGTTCCAAGCTATGCAACAACAATTTTCAAGGATAGAGTTGAGGTTTAATAATATTCATGATAAGTTGGAGGAACATGAAGCTGTCCTAGCCAAGGTAAAGCCAAGTGATACTTCTCATGAGAATGGCAATGTTGTGAATAATGACTTTGATGATAAAGTTGATGATGAGTTTAGTAGAAGTGTTAAAGGTAACCATGGTAATAAAGGAGGTCGTGGAGATAGGTATAAAGGAGATAGGTATTATGATAGGATAGATGGAAATTTAGGAAGTATCAAATTGAAGATTCCTTCCTTTCAAGGTAAGAATGATCCTGAGGCTTACTTAGAATGGGAAAAGAAAGTGGAGATGGTCTTTGATTGCCATAACTATTCCGAAGAAAAAAAGGTGAAACTTGCTGCTGTAGAGTTCACGGATTATGCAATCATTTGGTGGGACCAACTCATGCTTGGTAGACGTAGGAATAGAGAGCCACCTATAGTTACATGGAATGAAATGAAACGTGTTATGAGAAAAAGGTTTGTTCCTAATCATTACTATAGAGAGCTTTATCAAAGGTTACAAGGTCTCACTCAAGGTTCTAAGAGTGTAGAGGATTATCATAAAGAAATAGAAATTATCATGATCAGAGCTAATGTTGAAGAGGATAGTGAAGCTACTATGGCTCGATTCTTACAAGGATTGAATCGTGAGATTGCTAATGTAGTGGAGTTACATCACTATGTGGAGTTTGATGATATGTTGCATATGGCTATCAAGGTTGAAAGGCAACTCAAGAGAAAAGGTTATTCATCTCGTTTTATGCAAGGTTCTAGTTCATCTTCTTCTTGGAAACCGAACACCTTTCGAAGGGATGATAAGACTACATTCAAACTTAAGACTGAATCCTCATTCAAGCCTAAGGGTGAGAGTGTCCAAAAGCCCAAACCCGAGGCTATCCAAGCATCCCAAGGTAAGAGTAGAGACATTAAGTGTTTTAGATGTTTGGGAAGAGGACACATTGCATCACAATGCCCAAACAAACGAGTCATGATTATGCGTGATGATGGTGATGTTGTAAGTGAAGATTCTGATGTTGATGATGAGATGCCACCATTGGAGGACATTAATGAGGATGATGACTATGTTGAGTTTGCTGCACATGGTGAAGCACTTGTAGCTCGTCGTGCATTAAGTGCCCAAGTTAAGGATGAAGATGAAGTGCAACGAGAAAATATTTTTCATACTAGATGCCACGTCAACAATAAGGTATGCTCTTTGATTATTGATGGTGGTAGTTGCACTAATGTTGCTAGCACTTATTTGGTTGACAAATTGAGTTTGCCCACTACAAAACATCCCAAACCATACAAACTTCAATGGCTCAATAATTGTGGAGAAGTAAATGTGACCAAGCAAGTATTGGTGCTATTTTCAATTGGAAGGTACAATGATAAAGTGTTGTGTGATGTTGTGCCTATGCATGCTGGTCATTTGCTTTTAGGAAGACCATGGCAATTTGATAGACATGTCATACATGATGGATTTACAAACCGTTATTCATTTACCATGGCTGGTAAGAAATTCACACTTGCACCCTTGAGTCCTACGGAGATTTATGAGGATCAATTGAGGTTGAAAGAGCAGAATGAATCACAACAAAGGTCGAAGAATCTAGATAAAGGCAAAGATATTGCAAAGAAAGAAAGAAAGGACGTGAGCTTCTATGCAAAGCAAAGTGATGTAAAGGCTGCTTTTTTAGCTAAGTGCCCAATCCTTTTGTTTTTATATAAAGAATCTTGTTTTAGTTCTAATGATCTTAAATCTTCTTTGCCTACTAATGTTGTGTCTCTTTTGAAGGAATTTGGAGATATATTCCTCGAGGAGATTCCAAATGGTTTGCCACCTATTAGGGGAATTGAGCATCAAATAGACCTTGTTCCTGGAGCTGCCATTCCCAACAGACCTGCCTATAGAAGTAATCCCGAGGAGACAAAGGAGCTTCAAAGGCAAGTTGACGAGCTCATGAAGAAAGGCTACGTTAGAGAGAGCATGAGTCCATGTGCTGTTCCTGTGTTACTTGTTCCTAAGAAGGATGGGACGTGGAGGATGTGTGTTGATTGTCGTGCCATCAACAAAATCACTGTAAAGTATCGCTATCCCATTCCTAGATTAGATGATATGCTTGATGAGTTACATGGTTCTTGCATCTTTTCTAAAATTGATTTGAAAAGTGGTTATCATCAAATTCGCATGAGAGAAGGTGATGAATGGAAAACTGCATTTAAGACTAAGCATGGTTTGTATGAATGGTTAGTTATGCCTTTTGGATTAACTAATGCACCTAGCACTTTCATGAGATTAATGAACCATGTCTTGCGTGCTTTCATTGGAAAATTTGTAGTTGTCTATTTTGATGATATCTTGATCTATAGTAGAAGTTTGCATGAACATATTGAACATTTAAAGAATGTGCTTAATGTCTTGAGAAAGGAAAAGTTGTATGCTAACCTTAAGAAATGTTCCTTTTGCACTGATAAGATTACATTTCTTGGATATGTTATTTCTTCTAAGGGTATAGCAGTAGAAGATGAAAAGGTCAAGGCAATTAAAGATTGGCCTATACCTAAGAATATCTCTGAGGTGCGTAGTTTTCATGGATTAGCTAGTTTCTATCGTAGGTTTGTTAGAGACTTCAGTACAATAGCTGCACCTCTAACTGATGTTGTTAAAAAGAATGTTGGATTTAAATGGGGTCTTGAGCAAGATCATGCTTTTAACTTGCTTAAAGAGAAGCTTTGTTCTGCAGCTTTATTATCCTTACCTGACTTTTCTAAAACTTTTGAGATTGAGTGTGATGCTTCAAGTATAGGTATTGGAGCTGTTTTAATGCAGGAGAAGCGCCCCATTGCTTTTTTCAGTGAGAAGTTAAGTGGAGCTGCCCTTAACTATCCCACATATGATAAAGAGATGTATGCATTAGTGAGGGCCTTGGAAACATGGCAACACTATTTATGGCCCAAGGAATTTGTCATCCACACTGATCATGAGTCCTTGAAGCACTTGAAAGGACAAAGCAAGTTGAACAAGCGTCATGCCAAGTGGATGGAGTTCATTGAAACATTTCCATATGTGATCAAATATAAACAAGGTAAAGAAAATGTCGTGGCTGATGCATTATCTCGAAGGTATACTCTAATCACTACTCTTAATGCAAAACTACTTGGATTTGAGTATATTAAAGACTTGTATGCTACTGATGAGGATTTTGAAAATGTGTTCATTGCATGTGAGAAAACTGGTTTTGGAAAGTTTTATAGGCATGATGGATTCTTATTTAGGGAAAATAGATTATGTGTGCCTAGGAGTTCTTTAAGAGAATTACTTGTTAGAGAAGCCCATAGTGGTGGGTTAATGGGACATTTTGGAGTAAAGAAAACTTTAGATATATTGCATGATCACTTCTTTTGGCCTAACATGAAAAGAGATGTTGAAAAATTGTGTGAGAGATGTGTCACTTGTAAACAAGCTAAGTCTAGAGTTATGAATCATGGTCTTTATACTCCATTGCCTATTCCTACTGCTCCTTGGACTGACATTTCTATGGACTATGTTTTGGGGTTACCAAGAACAAAGAGAGGTAGAGATTCTGTTTTTGTTGTTGTTGATAGGTTCTCTAAGATGGCTCACTTCATTGCTTGTCACAAGACAGATGATGCAAGTAACATTGCCGATTTATTCTTCAAGGAAATTGTTCGTCTACATGGGGTTCCGAGGACCATTGTTTCTGACCGTGATGTGAAGTTCCTTAGCTATTTTTGGAAAACATTATGGGGAAAGTTAGGAACAAAGCTATTGTTTTCAACTACTTGTCATCCACAAACCGATGGTCAAACTGAAGTAGTCAATCGTACTTTGTCTACTTTGTTGAGGTCCATTATTCAAAAGAATTTGAAGAATTGGGAAGATTGTTTGCCTCATGTGGAGTTTGCTTACAATAGAAGTGTGCATTCCACTACTAGTTATTCTCCATTTGAAGTTGTCTATGGTTTTAATCCACTCACTCCATTGGATCTTTTACCACTACCTATTGAGGAGAGAGCTAGTTTGGATGGGGAAAAGAAAGCTGATTTTGTTAAGCAACTACATGAGAAGGTACGTCAAAACATTAAAAAGAGGACTGAGCAATATGCTACTCAAGCCAACAAGCATCGCAAGAAAGTTGTCTTTGAACCTGGTGATTGGGTTTGGGTACATATGCGTAAAGAGAGATTTCCTGCTCAGCGTCGCTCCAAGTTGCAACCTCGAGGAGATGGACCATTCCAAGTGATTAAGAAGATCAATGACAATGCTTATAAGTTAGATCTTCCAGGTGAGTATAATGTTAGTGCTACATTTAATGTTTCTGATCTTTCTCCCTTTGATATTGATGTAGGTGATTCTGATTTGAGGACAAATCCTTTCGAGGAGAGGGGGAATGATGGAGATCCAAGCTCACAAAGCTCAAGTCATGTTCGTGATGATCGTGATCCTTTGAGTATCCATGGAGGTCCAATTACAAGAGCTAAATCAAAGATGATGCAACAAGCCTTGGCTGGTTTCATTGATATTGCTAGAGAGAAAGCCCAACAAAGCTTGAGCATGGAGGATGATAAAGTCTTCTACAACATGATCCAAGCCCAAGTTCAACCTTCTTGAAGACACACAAGTATTGGGCCGAAATGCAAATTATGCTAGATGCATATTTTATTTAGTTAAGTATTATTGGGCTGAACATTGTCTTAATTTAATTTAAGCCCAATTCCTTTTTAAATAATAGATTTTGTAAGACTTCTATTACTTGTTCTGCAAGTTAGGAGAGTAGGATTCCTATTGCTTGTTCTGCAAGTTTGCTATTTCCTATTCTGCAAGTTAGGAAAGTAGGATTCCTATTACTTGTGCTGCAAGTTATCTATTTGCCTATAAATAGTTATGTAACCCTTTGGGGAGAACACAATTGATTTTAGCAATAAAATTGAGAGACTTCTTCTCTTTGGTTCTCTTGAGAACTCTTGAACTTATCAAGGTCTTCCTTGTGGCGTTCTTCTACCTTCCACCAATATATACCATAGGTTCTTGCTTTTCTAGGCAACGGGTCTTGGTCCAATACCATAGGTTCTTGTGTTTCTACACAACGGGTCTTGGTTTTACTTCTAATTTTTATTTTCTTTTGCTGCGTTTTTAACTTGTTATTGTTTTTTTTTCAAGTGTTCTTCGTCTTCTTCATATGAACCTCATCTTCTTTCGGTGAGGTCCATATCATGACTAGTGTTCACTGTGGTCTATAGACAATGGCCATGTGTCTCTTATGTGTTTTGGGTTAGGGGAGGATCCCTGGCCCATGCTGGGTACGCCACTTTATATGTGCATCCCTTACGGGATTTATTTGGTGCATGATTTTATTGGGTGTCAAATGTCTCCATAAGTATTTGAAGATTATTTGTGTATTCAATTTCAAGTGAAGTGATACATATGAAAGTATTTGAAGTATATGAATATATTTGAGTTATTTGAATAATTGCAAGTGATTTCATAAGAAAGTATGTGAGAGTATTTGAAGTTATTTGAAATTGAAGTTAATTGTATTTGTAAATGTGATTTCAAGTGAATTAAAGGAAATTGAAAGTCTTTGACTTATTTGATATTACGTGTATACGATATTTGAAGAAATAACATGATACATGTTTTATAATGATTTTACATGACATTATAGAGCCAAGTAGGAAAACTGCATATAGTGGCATAATACGTTCTTTTACATTTATTTCTTATTGAGCGTAAACTCACCATTTACAATATTTTTCATACAGATTACTTGAAGTGAATTTCGCTCCAAATAGAGGAGCTTGTTTTTGAGACCTTATAGTGTACCTTCGAGATACGCTTCCCAACAAGTATTGAAGGTATACTTATGTATTATGTGCTTCAGACTATTGTTCAGTACAACATTACATTAATGTATATTAGGAAGTTTGGGGATATAGGATATGTAAGTTATATGAGATCCTGATGTATGTGACGCATGTGTATTTACATATAAATTTTGTTCATGCAAAATTGATATCGTGCTATAAGTAATAAAGCATGAAGTATAAGAAGAAAGAAAGGATGACATTGATAAACGAGTCTAGTTAAATGGCATGTGAAGTAAGAAGTTAGTTGATATTTGGGTAGTGACGAGGATGTCACAACTTGTTTATGGGCTTAAGTGCTAGGTATTATTATAAATACGTTGTAAACGCTATTGATGAGTAGATCAGTTTTGAATTTTAGAATTTTGAGTGTGCCTTTCTCTTGGGTTCCCTCTCTAGTAGGCTTATCAAGGTCTTCTTCCTTGTGGCGCCTCCTTCTTCACCATCCACCATTGCTATACCTTAGGTTCTCGAATTCTTATTCGTAGGGTCAAGGTCCAATACCTTTGGGTTCGAGTCTCTTTAGGCTTTGGGTCTAGGTTTCAGAAGTTGTCATTCATCAACTTTGTTTCTGTCCTTTTGCGATTTCAGCTCCTTCAATTTCCAGGCTACGTTTCCTCTTGTCCGTGCGCATCATAATACCTAGCACTTAAGCCCATAAACAAGTGGGCTGGAATTGACACCAACAGAAAATAAGACTAAACCTAGATTCATGCCTAAACCAAGTTACATAAAGTAAATAGTCCAAGACACAACAAGACTCAAATGTGGGCAATTCAAACACTTAGCTCATCTTATTGTTAAGCTAAAATAAGACAGTAAACCATGCTCATGTCGTTTGGGCTTCCAAGCAAGTATAGATGTCTTGAGACTCTTCATGGAAGCTTCCTTGACACTTCAATGATACCAAAGCTTGTTGCATTAATGAGGCCAGGGCTTGTTGCGTCTTCTTGGCTCGAGCTCGGGTAATTGGACCTCCTTGGATAACTAACAGATCCTTAGCATCACGAACATCACGAGCAAGTGGATCTCCATCAATAAGACCCAGCATATCCCCTTGGGGTGCTCCTGTACTGTTTGTCTGGAAGAGAGACGGTAGTATGAGGTTGTGCATCGACTACTGATGGCTGAATAAAGTGACGATCAAGAATAAGTATCCTCTCCCCAAGATTGATGACCTGTTCGATCAGCTCAAGAGTGCACAAGTCTTTTCCAAGATAGACTTGAGGTTAGGATATCACCAGTTGAAAATTCAGAGTGAAGATATCCCTAAGATTGCATTCAGGACATGGTATGGTCACTATGAGTTTCTAGTGATGCCGTTTGGCCTAACTAATGCACCCACGGCTTTTATCAACTTGATGAACGATGTGTTCAAGTCGTACCTAGACCAGTTTGTCATGTCTTTATCGATGACATCTTGGTGTATTTGAGGTCCTGGGAAGAGCATGAGCAGCACTTGAGGATAGTTTTAGAAACCCTTAGAGATTGAGGATTGTATGCCAAGCTAAGTAAGTGTGATTTCTGGCTAAATCATATCTCCTTTTTAGGTTATATAATTAGTAAGGATGGAGTTTCGGTCGATCCATTGAAGATTGAAGCAGTGGTTCAATGGGAGAGGCCAAAGATAGTAACGGAGATAAGGAGTTTCTTGGGTCTAGCTGGCTACTATTGAAGATTTGTGGAGGGTTTCTCGAAGTTAGCTGCTCCATTAACACGCTTAACACGCAAAGAAGTAAAGTTTGAATGGAATAATGCATGTGAGCAAAGTTTCTAAGAATTGAAGCGTAGGCTGACGACTGCACCTATCCTCACCATTCCTAGTGGTTCAGGAGGATTTTCGGTGTATAGTGATCCCTCAGGGCAAGGTTTGGGATGTGTACTAATGCAGCATGGTAAGGTAGTAGCATATGGTTCTAGACAATTGAAGGACCATGAGAAAAGCTACTCGACTCATGACTTGGAGTTAGTTGCAGTAGTATTTGATTTGGAGGCATTACTTATATGGTGAAAAATTTCAGATTTTTACGGATCACGAAAGTCTGAAATATTTGTTGTCTCGAAGGAGTTGAATATGAGACAAAGGAGATGGCTCGAGCTTCTGAAGGATTATGATTGTGAGATCTTATACCACCCGGGAAAAGCTAATGTGGTGGCGGATGCCCTGAGCCGTAAGCATATGAGCATAGTGGCTTATATGATGATAAAAGAGTATGAGTTGCTAGAACAGTTTGCAAGCCTCAGCTTAAAGATTTCACCTTATGAGCAATTCGGGATGATAGCAAGTTTGATGATTGAGCCGAAGCTCATAGACAAAATTCGAGTCGCTCAAAGGGAGGATACCCAGTGTATTGAGGCTATGGATGGAATCCGATTAGGTATACTCTCGGAGTTTGATATCGGTAGTGATGGAATTTTGAGGTTTAGGAATCGTATATGTGTTCCTAAGGATAATGAGTTGAGCAAGTTGATATTGACAGAAGCACATTCCACTAAGTACACATTACACCCAGGAAATACGAAGATGTATCACAATCTTCGCAAGGTGTATTGGTGGACGGGCATGAAGAGAGACATAGCTGAGTTTGTAGCAAAGTGTCTCACATGTCAACAGGTTAAGGTAGAACACCAAAGACCAGTAGGTTTGTTACACCCTCTACCTACGAAAATGGGTACACATTACGATGGACTTCATTATGGGATTGCGCAGGACCAAGAGGAATCATGATGGTGTCTGGGTAGTGGTAGATAGATTAACCAAGTCAACTCACTTCCTACCTATGAAGTCTACGAATACACTTAGCACTTTGGCAGACTTGTATGTGAGAGAAGTCATCAGACTACATGGTGTTTGATGGAGATCCACTTGCTCGTGATGTTCGTGATGCTAAGATCCATCGGTCATCCAAGGAGGTCCAATTACCCGAGCTCGAGCCAAGAAGACGCAACAAGCCCTGGCCTCATTAATGCAACAAGCTCTGGCATCATTGAAGTGTCAAGGAAGCTTCCATGAAGAGTCCCAAGACATCTATACTTGCTTGGAAGCCCAAACGAGATGAGCATGGTTTACTGTCTTATTTTAGCTTAACAATAAGATGGGCTAAGTGTTTGAATAGCCCACATTTGAGTCTTGTTGTGTCTTGGACTATTTATTTTATGTAACTAGGTTTAGGCATGAATTTGGGTTTAGTCTTATTTTCTGTTGGTGTTAATTCTAGCCCACTCGTTTATGGGCTTAAGTGCTAGGTATTATTATAAATACCTTGTAAACGCTATTGATGAACAGATCAGTTTTGAATTTCAAAATTTGAGTGTGCTTTTCTCTTGGGTTTCCTCTCAACTAGGCTTATCAAGGTCTTCTTCCTTGTGGCGCCTCCTTTTTCACTATCCACCATTACTATTGAAGGAAACCGAAACAACACGCAGCGGAATTTAAATCATTCGGCCTCCACCAAGATCGATTCGGAGAGTTGCCTGATTAGGGTTTCGAGATTTTACCTAACGTTTTCTCTGAATTTTCTGTCGTTGGTCGAGTCACAAGCAGCAACTTTTCGTTCCTGCCTCTATGGTATCCACACGAACGGATCTCACGACTCTTGAACGTCTCACGATCAGAAGCCTTGAAGAGTGTTTTGATTCCTTATAACCGAACTGCTAGCTTCGATTAAAAGGAATGTTTTTTTTTGTTTTCTGTTTTAAAAGGTGCGGCTCTGTTTTAGAAAAACTTCCTTTTTATAGGCAGTAAATTTTACCCTAAAATTTACTGCCAAACAGAACTCTAATCCTACTTAGAATAGGATTAGATATATCCTTAATCCAATTCAGAATAGGATTAATTAAGCTCCTCATTGATCCGTTCTAAGTGTGCGACCCAATAGGTTCTCAAAACAATGGCAATGACAAAATTGTCACAGGCAATGAGCGGTATCTAGCAACACATCATTGCTACCCATGTAACGAGAATGTCAATGACTCGACATAACCTTACTCGTGATAGATGTTACCGTGTAGTCTAATCCCTTTATCCTTTGATGTCTCGATTAGACACAAGTCATGGAATGTGTCACACATGTATAGTCTAATCAGCGTTTCTTGATTCCTGAGTAGACTAATTAAACAAATAAAATCAATATCTCATATTGACTTATTCGAGCACGACCATGCATTTCTTAGTCTCACTCTATCAAAGGGCCCAAGACATCACTCTTGTTATATAAGAGGGATAAATCCTATCTTGATCACTCAACATCCCTCTACATAGATCAAGGCATACCCAATTACTACCTTTATAGTCCATCCTGTTACGAATGACATCTAGCAGCATTAAAGTATGCAATTCTCTATGTTAGGATCTCTGATGATCTCAAGTCAAAGGATCACATACACCATCATCACTATGAGAATCGCTTATGACACTCATATAACAATCCATATAGCGTTCTCATGGAGGGTCGATCCAGTACATAGTTCTCTAACATGTACCTATGTGATGACTTGATATCTTATATCCATGACAATGGTCATCAGTCAACCACATACTAGTCTTATCGTATCATTGTTATCCTTATTCACAATAATACTTGACTAGGGATATTTTAAGAATAGTGTGTTATTACTATTCTAAGGACATTATCATATAAGATTATATTACGCAGTTATAAGACAAATATAATAATGAACTATGATAAATAAAATGTCATGATACATAAAAAATGCCAAACTCAATCATCTAATGAATGGTTCTAAGGGCATAATCCAACAACTATACCTTAGGTTCTCGAATTCTTATTTGCAGGGTCAAGGTCCAATACCTTTGGGTTCGAGTCTCTTTAGGCTTCGGGTCTAGGTTTCAAAAGTTTGTCCTGTTGCGTTTCAGCTCCTTCAAATTCCAAGCTACGTTTTCTCTTGTCCGTGCGCATCAGTTGGTATTCAGAGCTCAAGTTTCGATTTTTTGGTTTGTTTGTGCGTCACTCACTTTTCAATTTTTGGTTTGTTGGTTTCGATTTTTTTTTCTTTTGTTGGTTTCAATTTCTGGTTTGTTTGTGCATCTCTCACTTTTGGTAGAACCCTAGCCGCCACTTATTTCATAACCCTAAACACTAGCTGCCACTTATTTCATAACCCTAAACACTAGCTGCCACTTATTTCATAACCCTAGCCGCCACTTATTTCATAACCCTAGCCGCCACTTATTTCATAAACCCTAGCCGCCACTTATTTCATAACCCTAAACCCTAGCCGCCACTTATTTCATAACCCTAGCCGCACTTCTTCAACCAATTAATTCAACGCTAGCTGTACCCCTACTCTTTTCAAGGAAACCGCAAAAAAAAATTAGATTAATAAAAAAAAGAATAAGAAAAAAAACAAAAAAAAGAAGAATTCGAAAAAAAATTGTTGCGGTATTGTTTAAACAAAAAATTTTGGTTGAGTTAAGAGGCGTGCGAGTACCCGTTTTAAAGAAAACGATGAAAGAAAATGAACCCGTGAAAACGGGCCCCACCCTATCTTGGCAAAATTCCATCGTTTTTCTATAGTTTTAGGCCATTTTTCATTTTTTTGTTCCTTCTAGTGATTTTTTTTATTTTTTTTCTATTTTTATTTTTTTCTTTCTTTGAGTCACCCTAGCCGTACCTTTATGTGAAAAACAACAAAAGGGAGAAGAATTCAAAAAAAAAACTTGGTGACAATACTTGGTGAATTAGTTGATTCTGCAAGGTTGATTCTTTGACTGAGTCTCTAGTGCGATTGTGAACTTGTAGAGTTGAGGTAGAGTTAGGGAAAAAGGCATGAGTGTGTGAGACACATTAGTAGAGAAAAGCCAAATTACTTTAGTGAAACACGTGTAAACATGTGAGGATATCTTTGTTGAAAATGTATTCTGAAGGTGATAAATCCGACTTTAAAAAGATTGAATTCATGCTTCAGGCAATGCAACAACAGTTCCAACAGATAGACGTGAAATTCAATGACATTCGTGATAAGTTGAACCAACATGAAGCTCGGTTTGCAAAGATCCAGCAAGGTGATACTTCTAGTCTAAAAAGTAAGGTTGTTGCCAATGACGAGTACGATGATAATGTTGGGTATGATTCGAATGAAGAGTCTAGGTAGATAGACATCATAGAAGGTACCATGGGTATAGAGATCGAGTTGATAGAGCCCGTGATAGAGGCAAGGAGAAGATGGATGGAAACCTTGGCAGTATAAAATTGAAGATTCCTCCTTTCCAAGGCAAGAATGATCCTGAGGCATATTTGGAGTGGGAAAGGAAGATTGAAATGGTGTTTGACTATGGTGTTTGACTGCCACCACTACTTCAAGCAAAAGAAGGTCAACCTTGCAACAATTGAGTTCACAAAGTATGCTATGGTTTGGTGGGATCAGTTAGTCACTAGTAGAAGAAGATATGATGATCCTCCAATGACTACAAGGGATGAGATGAAGCGCATCATGAGGAAGCAATTTGTTCCTACTCATTACTACAGAGAGTTATACCAGAAGCTCCAAGGTCTTACCCAAGGTTTAAAAAGTGTTGAGGATTACTACAAAGCGATGGAAATAACCATGATCCGAGCCCATATCCAGGAGGATGTAGAAGCTACTATGGCTCATTTTCTCCAAGGCTTAAATCGTGAGATTGCCAATGTAGTAGAGTTGCAGCATTACATGGATTTAGAGAAGATGCTGCATCAAAGTGGAAAGGCAACTCCAAAGGAAAGGTACATCCCGTTTCACTCCTAGTTCAGTTCCTGTTTGGAAATCTAACACCTTTCGTAGGGATGATAAGCCTGTGTCTACGCCTAAGTTAGAGAGCTTTGCTAAGCCCAAGCCTGAAGGCCCTCCAAAGCCCATAACTGAACCTGCCCAAGCATCCCAGAGCCGAACACGTGACATTAAGTGTTTCAAGTGTTTAGGTCGTGGACATATTGCCTCACAGTGTCCCAACCGTAGAGTGATGATCATGCATGGAAATGGAGATGTTGAGAGTGAAGGTTCTAAAGTCGGTGTTGAAGATGAGATACCTGCGTTAGAGGATGCTGACGAAGAAGAAGTTGTTGAGTATGCTGTTCATGGTGAAGCGCTTGTTGCCAGGCGTGCTCTTAATACCCATGTGAAGTTTGAAGATGAGGCACAGCATGAGAACATCTTCCATATGAGGTGCCATATTAGTGACAAGGTATGCACTGTAATCATTGATGGTGGGAGCTGTACTAATGTTGCTAGCACATACCTTGTTGATAAGTTAAAGTTGCCCACTACCAAGCATCACCACTCATATAAGTTGCAGTGGATTAATGACTGTGGTGAAGTGAACGTAGTGAAGCAAGTCTTGGTTCCTTTTCATATTGGAAGTTATCAGGATAAGGTGTTGTGTGATGTGGTGCCCATGCAAGCTAGCCACCTATTGCTGGGTAGACTATGGCAGTATGATCGGAGAGTCATCCATGATCGTTACTGTGACGTCCCCGTCACTTCATCTTATCACTTATCTTTTTCCTTCTTTATTTAGATTTAGTTTATCCAGTGTCGTTCTTCCCTTAATCTTAAGCTAATCATTTAATAGCTCATGAAATTTTATTCAATTTCCATAAACATAAAAATGATATATATAAATATCATTCCATTTCCACATGATCTCATTCATCATCTTAACTTACATCCCCGGCATCTTATATATAAAATTTCTACTTGTACTGTAGCTGAATTACAATTTAACTTTACATATGAACATATAAGTATACCTTCTATGCTAACTGGGAAGCGTATCGAGAAGGTACACTTCGATTCTTCAAAAACAATCTCCTCTAGTCGGAGCGGGATTCACTTCAAGTAATCTGTAGGAAAAATGGTCGTAAAAGGGTGAGTTTACGCTCAGTAAGAAAAATATGTAAAAGAGCGTGCTATGCCTCTATATGCATTTTTCCTACTTGGCTCTATAATGTCATGTAAAGCATTATAAAGCATGCATCATAAACCTCTTTCATGCATTGTTTGCAACCATGCATATTCATTTCAAATGACATGGCAATCATACTTTGTATGCTTCTTTTAAAATATCGCATACATATAAAATATGCATCATACTTCTTTCTTTAAAACATCTTACTTCATAGCATACTTTAAAACATACATCATATACTTCTTCATACATATATCTTGTACTTTGAAATAGATGGAGACTATGTACAATGTTTAAGCGATTGGGTCGTCATATGAACCGTTCATTCCCATTCATATGACTCATATGACTCTAATCATGCATTAGTACATTGGTATACCATGTAGAGGTCAGGGATTCTCTCCTGCCTTAATAATACCATAGTGAGCACTAGTCAGGTGTCACTTATGGTCTTGAGGACCGGACTAGGGTTCCTCACTTAACATACATATTACTGAGGACTTGATCAGAGTCTCTCAGCCATCAGAAATGCATAATCATTACGCAGTCCATAGCCTCAAAACATTTATAATATACTTTTCAGAAAACACCTTTGTGTTTAAATCAATTAAGCTTTGAAAACATCTTTTCATACATGGCAGTCGACTGGTCTTATAGGGCAGTCGACTGCTGCTTCATAACTTCATTTCTCGAAATTATTTTCATTTCGGAAAATACATGGGGGCAGTCGACTGGTCCATATAGCAGTCGACTGGTTTTCAAACAGAATGCTTCTTAAGAAATAGCAGTCGACTGGTCATATAGGGCAGTCGACTGTTTTTGAAACAGAATGCAATTTGGTAAATAGCAGTCGACTGTCTCATATAGCAGTCGACTGGTTTGAAACAGAATGCTTCTGGGTAAATAGCAGTCGACTGGCTTACATAGCAGTCGACTGGTTTGCATCGGTTTTCAAAAAACGGCGTTTTGGTTGTCTCTAGGCAGTCGGCTGCTACTTAAGGCAGTCGGCTGCTCCTAACCTAATTGGTACTAGGAGACAAGTCCGAAAATGCATCTTTTCCTGCACAAAACCATCTGATGTTTCTTTCCAAATCACATACACACATCATAAAACATGCGGACATAGCCGTCTTACGTCTGTTACATAATTTCCTTACCTCGATTTCTTCGGGAACGCAAGATCACTTGGCGCGTTAACCCTAGCTTTCACTCCTTCAAAGCTGATCATCATATCATATCAAACATTAAATTAAACCACATACACATGTTATACTAACTTAAAACAACTCCAAACCAAGAACGAAATTGCAAGAATCATCTTCTTCTCTTACCTTTACTAGAGACCAAAATTTCAATTGTTGAGATCTCCTCCAATACTTGGATTCAGCCCTCCAAACTTTGGATATCACTTAATCTAGTGAAAAGGATTATTTTTCGTTCTACGAACTTAATGGATCGATGGAAGAGTAAGGTGGTTTAGCGAGATAGCTAGAGATGGAAGCTTGGAAGATTGGATGGAACGAGAGGGAGAGGGCTGGAAGGGGCTGGTGTGGGTGATGATGATAAGGGTGGTGAGTCATGAACTCCATTAATTGCATGCTTATCTCATCATCTATCTCAGCCATGCTTTATCCCTTGACTCATTTGACCCATTAATTTCCTCTTTTCCTCCTTCTCATCTCAGCCATTCATTAAATCACCAATCCAAAAATTCTGATTAAATTTCTTGTCTCATACTCTTAATATTTTTCTGATATCAACATATTGTGTTTGACTCATTGACATTCAACTTCATTATTTCTTCTATATTCCATACATCAATCATACATTATTCATACATCAACTTCACATCAATTTCATATTCATTTAATCATATTAGCTTAGAATACTTTACATACATGGAGGAATTACATGGAAATTGGGGATCTCACAATTACACTAACCGTTATCCCTTTACTACGGATGGCAAGAAGATTACTCTTGCTCCCCTTAGCCCCAAGGAGATTTATGAGGACCAATTAAGGCTAAAGGAGCAACATGACGAGCAAAGGAAGCTAGCTAAAGAAAAGAAGGAAAACAAGGAAAGCAAAACAGTGAGCTGCTATGCCAAACCCCGAGATGTGAAGACTGCGTTTCTTGCTAAGTCTCCTATCCTTTTACTCTTATTTAAAGATTCTTATTTCATTGATGCTAAACTCCATGATACTTTGCCTACTGATGTTGTCTCATTGTTGCAGGAGTTCAAGGATGTATTCCCTGAGGAGATCCCAAGTGGGTTACCACCGATTCGTGGGATCAAGCACATGATTGACCTTGTCCCTGGAGCTGCCATTCCTAACCGTCCAACCTACAAAAGTAATCCCAAGGAGACGAAGGAGCTTCAAAGGCAAGTTGAAGAGCTCATGAGGAAAGGTTATATGAGAGAGAGCATGAGTCCATGCGCCGTGCCCGTACTGCTTGTGCCAAAAAAAGATGGGACATGGAAGATGTGCGTTGACTGCTGAGCCGTCAACAAAATCACTGTACAGTACCGCTATCCTATTCCTAGGCTAGATGACATGCTTGATGAGTTGCATGGTGCATGCATGTTTTCTAAAATTGATCTAAAGAGTGGATATCATCAAATTCTTATGAGAGAAGGTGATGAATGGAAAACCGCATTCAAGACTAAACATGGTCTCTACGAGTGGTTAGTTATGCCTTTTGGCTTAACTAATGCACCCAGTACATTCATGCGCTTAATGAACCATGTTTTACGTGATTTCATTGGTAAGTATGTGGTTGTCTTTTTTGATGATATTTTGATATACAGTAAGAGCCAGCATGCGTATGTTGAGCATCTTAGGAATGTCCTTACTGTTTTGAGGAATGCAAGTTTGTATGCCAATTTTAAAAAATATACATTCTGCATTGATAGGGACATTTTCCTTGGGTATGTAGTTTCTTCACATGGCATTTCGGTTGATAATGAGAAGGTAAAGGCAATTAAAGATTGGCTTGTACCTAAGTCTATTTCTGAAGTGCGTAGTTTCCATGGTTTAGCTAGTTTCTATCGTGGATTCGTTAGAGATTTTAGCACTATAGCTGCACCTTTGATCGAAGTGGTAAAAAAGAATGTTGCATTTCAATGGGGTCCCGCACAAGAACATGCTTTTAATTTGCTTAAGGATAAACTTTGTTCTGCTTCTTTGTTATCTTTGCCTGACTTTATTAAAACTTTTGAGATTGAGTGCGATGCCTCAGGTATAGGTATTGGAGCTGTGCTTATGCAGGAAAAATGCCCAATTGCTTTCTTTAGTGAGAAGTTAAGTGGAGCAGCACTTAGCTATCCCATGTATGACAAGGAGATGTACGCGTTAGTGAGGGCCTTGGAGACATGGCAACATTACTTGTGGCCCAAGGAATTTATCATCCACACTGATCATGAGTCCTTGAAGCATCTGAAAGGACAGAGTAAGCTGCATAAGCGTCATGCCAAGTGGATAAAGTTCATTGCGATGTTCCCGTACGTGAGCAAGTACAAACAAGGTAAAGAGAACGTCGTAGCTAATGCGTTATCTCATAGGTATACTCTTATCACTACTATTGATGCTAAACTTTTAGGATTTGAGTATATCAAAGAACAGTATGCTGATGACGTTGATTTTGGTAATGTTTATGAGGCATGTGCTACATCTGGTTTTAGCAAATTCTTTAGGCACGATGGGTTCTTATTTAGAGAAAATAAATTATGTGTGCCTAGGAGTTCGTTGCGCGAGCTGTTAGTTAGAGAAGCCCATTGTGGAGGATTAATGGGTCACTTTAGAGTTAGGAAAACTCTAGATGTTTTGCAAGAACATTTCTTTTGGGAGAGATGTAGCGAGATTATGTCATAGATGCATTTCATGTAGGCAAGCTAAATCTAGAGTTCATAATCATGGTTTATATACTCCTTTACCCATTCCTCCTACTCCGTGGACTGATATCTCTATGGATTTTGTTTTGGGCTTGCCTAGAACAAAACGCGGTAGAGATTCTATTTTTGTTGTGGTTGACAGGTTCTCTAAGATGGCTCATTTCATTGCTTGCCACAAGACGGATGATGCGAGCAACATTGCTGACCTTTTCTTCAAAGAGATAGTACGTCTACATGGTGTATCGAGGACCATTATTTCTGATCAAGATGCCAAGTTCCTTAGTTACTTTTGGACGACGTTATGGGGAAAATTGGGAGCTAAATTGTTATTCTCCACCACTTGTCCCCCCCAGACTAATGGACAGATTGAGGTAATCAACCGAACCCTGTCTACATTATTGAGGTCCGTTATACAGAAGAATTTGAAGAATTGGGAAGATTGCTTGCCACATGTGGAGTTTGCATATAACCGTAGTGTCCACTCCACTACTAGTTGCTCTCCATTCGAAGTTGTTTATGGCTTCAATCCTCTTACTCCCTTGGATTTGTTGCCATTACCTAGTGCCGAGCAGAGTAACTTGGATGGAGAACAGAAAGCTACGTTTGTGAAGCAACTCCATGAGAGAGCATGTCAAGCTATTGAAAAGAAGACCGTGCAATATACCACCCAAGCAAATAAGCATCGAAAGAAAGGAGAGGTTTCTTGTTCAGCGACGAACCAAGCTGCATCCCCGAGGAGATGGACCATTCCAAGTCATAGAGAAGATCAACGATAATGCCTACTGATTGGATCTTCCTGGTGAGTATGGTGTATCAGCTATTTTTAATGTTTTTGATCTTTCTCCCTTTTCTTTTGATGAAGGTATATGCGATTTGAGGACAAATCCTTTTAAGGAGAGGGGGAATGATGGAGATCCACTTGCTTGTGATGTTCGTGATGCTAAGGATCCATTGGTCATCCAAGGAGGTCCAATTACTCGAGCTCGAGCCAAGAAGACGCAACAAGCCCTGGCCTCATTAATGCAACAAGCTCTGGCATCATTGAAGTGTCAAGGAAGCTTCCATGAAGAGTCCCAAGACATTTATACTTGCTTGGAAGCCCAAATGACCTGAGCATGGTTTACTGTCTTATTTTAGCTTAACAATAAGATGAGCTAAGTGTTTGAATAGCCCACATTTGAGCCTTGTTGTGTCTTGGACTATTTATTTTATGTAACTAGGTTTAGGCATGAATTTGGGTTTAGCCTTATTTTTTGTTGGTGTTAATTCCAACCCACTTGTTTATGGGCTTAAGTGCTAGGTATTATTATAAATACCTTGTAAACGCTATTGATGAACAGATCAGTTTTGAATTTCAGAATTTGAGTGTGCCTTTCTCTTGGGTTCCCTCTCAACTAGGCTTATCAAGGTCTTCTTCCTTGTGGAGCCTCCTTTTTCACCATCCACCATTACTGTACCTTAGGTTCTCGAATTCTTATTCATAGGGTCAAGTTCCAATACCTTTGGGTTCAAGTCTCTTTAGGCTTCGGGTCTAGGTTTCAGAAGTTTGTCCTGTTGCGTTTTAGCTCCTTCAAATTCCAACTACATTTTCTCTTGTCCGTGCGCATCAGTGTTCCAGTGAGCATTACGTCTGATAGAGATTCCAGGTTTACTTCTCATTTTTTGGGAACATTTTCAGGAAGCCATGGGATCTCAGTTAAATTTTAGCACAGCTTTTCATTTGCAGACTGATAGGCAGTCCGAGCGCACTATTCAGACGCTCGAGGATATGTTGAGAGCTTGTGTTTTGGATTTTAAAGGCTCATGGGATGACCATCTTCCATTGGCTGAGTTTGCTTATAACAATAGCTATCATGCAAGTATTGGGATGGCACCATATGAGGCTTTATATGGTAGAAGGTGTCGATCTCCAACTGGATGGGAAGAAGTGGGCGAGCGTAGGTTATTGGCTCCAAATTTAGTCGAGCAAGCCTCTGAGGATGTTAAGTTGATTGATCAAAGACTCAAGACAGCTCAGAGTTGACAAAAGAGTTATGTGGATGCTCTATGGAGGCCACTTGAGTTTTTGGTTGGAGACTATGTGTTTTTAAAAGTCTCTCCATCCAAAGGGATCATGAGATTTGGCCGACGAGGTAAGTTGAATCCTCGCTACATCGAACAATTTGAGATCCTAGATCATGTTGGAGATGTGGCCTATAAGTTGGCACTACCTCCGGAGTTATCGAGAGTACACAATGTCTTTCATGTGTCGATGCTTTTGAAGTATAATCCGGAATGAACCTTTGGAGATTTGGGAAGACATGAGTTATGTTGAGAAGCAGATTCGGATTTTGGATAAAAAAAGACAAGGTGTTGAGATCAAAGACGATCCCACTGGTTAAAGTTCTCTGGCAATACCATACTACAGAAGAAGCTACATGGGAGCTAGAGAGCTTAATGAAAGAGAAGTATCCCGGATTATTCGAGACTTAACCTTATTTGAATTTGGAGGACCAAATTCTCTAAGGTGGGGAGAATGTGAAATCCCAAATTTCCTATAATTTTCTCATTTTTGTAAAGTATTTCAGCTTAAATGGAGGAAATAAATATGAAAATTCTGATATATAAAGGATATATGGGACATAAGTGAAATTAAAGGAATTGAGGGTCAAATAATCAAAGGGTCAAAGGAGGTGGTCAATGGCTGAGATGATGAGCATGCATTAATGGGCATTTAATGAAATAACATGACTCATCATCATCATCCTCATCACCCCACGGCAGCACCATTTTCCCCATCCCTCTCGTTTCTTCCATTATCCTTCAAGTTTCCAATTTCAACTCCCTTGACAAACCACCTACTCATGCCATTAATTCGTTAAGCTTTTAAAACGAAAATCAATCCTTGTCACTAGACTAAGCTATATCCGAAGTTTGGTGGGTTGAATCCAAGTGATTGAGGAGATCTCAAAATCTAAAAATTTGGTCACTAGCAAAGGTAAGGGAAGAAATTGTTTTAGTGGATTCTATGGATAGTTTGGAGTTGTACGGAGTTGGTAGAATGTATTTATTTAAGTTTGATTTTATGAATTATGCAGCTTTGAAGAAGTGAAAGGCTAGGGTTGGCATACCAAGGGATTTCATGTGCTCGAGCAATCGAGGTAAGGAATTTATGTAACGGACATAGGGAGGCTGTGTCTGCATATTTTAAATATATTTGAAGTGTATTTGGAGAGAAACAACTGTTGGTTTAAGTGCAGGAAAAAGAGACATCTTGGGTCCTACTCCTAGTACCAATTAGGCTAGTAGCAACCGACTGCCTTAAGTAGCAACCGACTGCCTAGAGACAACCAAAGCAGAGATTTTTGAAAATTGAGATAAACCAGTTGACTACTATGTAAGCCAGTCGACTGCCATTTTCCTAAAAAGTATTCTGTTTCAAACCAGTCAACTGCTATATGAGACAGTCGACTGCTATTTGTTAAAAAGCATTTTGTTTCAAAACTAGCCGACTGCCCAAGGGGCTAGTCGACTGCTATGCTTTCAAAAGCATTATGTTTCAAAAACAGCTAACTGCCCAGGGGGCCAGTCAACTGCCAATTCTCGGGAAACTTTCTGTTTCAAAACCAGCTGACTGCTATTTGGGACTAGTCGACTGCCCTATTTGTATTTCGAAAAATAAATAAATTGAATTTCAAAAAGGAAAAGAAATTCAATAAAGCAAAATGTGGTGTAGCAGCTGACTGCCCTAAAAACCAGTTGACTGCCTATTTGAAAAAGAGGTTTTGAAAACCTATTTTAGGAAAGGATATTTGTATTTGAAAAAGGGTATATGAATAATGTTTTGGAGACTATGAATCTCTTGAAAGAGCATGCACATCATTTGTACTTGTACTTGACTAAGGAACTCTAGCCCAGCCCTCAGACCCACAATAAGGCACCTGACTAGTGAACACTATGGGCTATAGACAATGGCCATGAGTCTTTTACTTGTTCGGCTTTGGGGAGGATCCCTGGCCTATACGTGGGTACACCATTTATTTGATATCTCTCAAGATTATCCCTTACGAGATATATTTGCGATATCCTCATGAGATCTCTCCTGGATTATCTCTTACGGGATATATTTGTTGTATCCATTATGAGAATTACTTGGGGCATGATTCTATTGGATATAAATTATCTCCCATCTATTTAAAAGTATTTGAAAGCATGTGAAAGTATTTGATATTATTTGTACTCGCATATTTGATTTCACGTAATTTGAGATCCGTGGAAATATTTGAAAGATAAAATTTATTTGTATTTGATATTTGTGAAAGATATATATGGCATATGTGATAACCGCAAATTTTCGAATTTTGATAATAAGTATTCGAAAATTTAATTTAATGCAAGAGATAAATTAAAGTAATAAATGAATTTAATTAAGAAAAAGGGAATATCGTTAAAATTCCCGAAATTGATGAAAAGATGAAATTGAGGAAATTTAATTTGGATAAATGGAAATCCAAATTAAATAAGAAATGAAAAAGGAAAATTAAATTGGAAATAAGAAATGAAGGAGGAAATTTAATTTGGATAAATGGAAATTCAAATTAAATAAAAAAAGAGAAAAGAATATGAAATATATTTATATAATTATATATTATATAAATGTATTTTTATACAAATACATATGTATTGAAATACTATATAGTGGATATTAATATACATTAGTATATATATGTATATATACTATTTAGTACATTTAAATAATACATATGTATACAAATATGATATTTTATGTATATATATAAGTATATACATATATAAGAAAAGTAAATATTATTTTTATCAAAATTTGTATCTATATATTGTAATACAATATATATCTATAAATACATATATATATATAAAATATATATATTAATTCAAATTAAAATTTATATATATGTATTTTGTGTATAAAATATATATGTTATTATATTATGTTTATATATATTATATAAATATAATATAGTATAAAAAAATAGGTTAAAACAGAAACGAGATCGAGACCCCATTTCTGTCGAAATCATTGGAGAAGCCGACCCCATCGGCGGCACCGAAGGAGAAAGAGAGAGAAGGGAGATCGTCGCCGGTCGCAGAGGGAGTGGAGGAAGCTGTTGGCGATGGGGAAAAAGAAAAGGAGACGAGAAAAACGGCAGAAGCCGAGAGAAAAGAGAAAGGAAAAAGGAAAAGAGGGAAACACCGCAATCTCGACCTCGGCGGAGGTAAGGGGAAGGAGAAGGCGACCACCGATGAAGAGGAAACCGGCAGAGGAAGGAGAAAAGAGGAGGAGAAGAGGTTGAAACCCAAGCTTTTAGATCCAGCACCGTCGCCGGTGATGGGGAGAAACGAAGACCAGATCCGGCATCCCCGCAACTCCGGCTAGCTGTAAGAGGCACGAACCGGCAGGAAAGAGGACCGACGGTGGCCAAACCGGTGGAGGAAGGCTGAACAGGTCCAAACCAGTTCAAACCAGGAAAAAGGAAAAGAAAAGAAAAAGAAGAAAGAAAAGAAAAGAAAAGGAAAAAGAAAAAGAAGAAGAAAAAGGAAGAAAAAGAAGAAAAGAGAAAAATGAGAGAAAAAGGAAATTTTTGGTAATTCGAAAATTACGGAAATTTGGTAAGAATTACGGAAATTATTTCCGATTATTTTATTAAATAAATTATGGAAAAATTTTAAATTTTAGAATTTTATTTCCAAAAAAATATCCTCGATGACGAGATGATGGAATCGGAAGAGATGGAGTAAGGGCGCGACCGATGATAAGGACATCGTCGACCCGAAAAAAGGTAAGGGATGCATGTGTAGCACTGTAAGGATATTCAGTCTGCATGTTTTTAAATTACAAATTATTTTATGGAAATGTTGTGATGATTCATCGGCTGAAAATTTGTGATGACGTACTAGTTGAAAATATAAACTGTATTTTTCGTGCAGGAGGCTAGCCAATCGGCAGCTGTTATATTGCCGAAAAATTATCGAAAATTACCAAAAATTTCTAGAAAATTTCATAAAATCATAATAAATGATTTTATTTCATGAGAAATGATTTTCAATCACGAAAATCGAGAAAATGAATATTTTCCATAAAAACATGAATAAAAATGAAAGTGATTTTAAAATATTCATGTTTTCGAGAATGGTGATAATGAAATCACCGAAAATTCTTTTGATATGTAAATTATACGTAATACGAGATGAAAAATGAAAAGAAATAAAGGGAATATTTTTATATATATTTCTTAAATATTTAGTAAATGGTTTTATAATCTTTATGGTTTTAAATTATGAAATTATATATTTTATAAATTCCATAAAGGTTTATTGATGATAAAAAATACTGTTTTAAGACTAGTTGGCAACCTTATCATGTTGATATGTGATATGTGACATGTGATATGTAATCCCGGCCAACACTTGATTAGTGATTCGCCGAGGACAATTATAGACTATGGCCATAGATCTGACATGATTATTTTATACCCTTCGGGGTCTATAGCATGATATGAGTAACGACCCAGTGGACGGGCTAGGCGTGCCTCAGTATCCATATATGAAAAATGTTTTATATGATATGTTATACATTAAATGTAAACATTTTACATGATATGGGATAAGTTAAATGAAAGTGATTTACAGCATTTTACATAATGCTTATTTCGGTACTGATTTTAGTACTACGAGATGATTTTCATACGACATGTGATATGAACATGTAATATGTTTTCAAAGGAAAAAGAGTTTATAAGTCTAATATTCTTACTATGATTTTAAATTGAATATTAGACTATATGTAACATGAATATGTGTATGTTTTCCAAAAAGGAAAGAGGAGGAAAATAAATCTAATATTTTTATTATAATTTCTTAAATTGAATATTAGGTTTAAATGATGTATATTTTATATGAAAAGGATTTAATAGCTTATTTTGCTATTTAAAATACTGTACTAACTATGATTGCATGGTAAAACATGAAACAAGTTTTAAATGAGAATGATGATGATTTAACTAAAATTCTTTTCAAAGAATATATGAATATCAGTTACTTTATTTAAATGCTTTATTTTATAGAAGCATTATTTTGAAAAGAATATAAAAACGATATGGAATAAAAAGGAAAAGGATTTAAATTTCAAACAAAAATGAAATTCATTATTCTCTACAGTTGCTTCTAGGTTCCAAGACAAGACAGGTATTTCAAAATACCTGCCTTACTCCATCCAAATCCCTAGCCGACTGTAGTATCCTTCCTACATGTGTGCCTAGAGCCCCCATAGGAAAAATGAAAAAGTTTTTTCAGCATATAGATAGCTGAATATCAAGTGAGGCATATAATTCCCTTACTGCGCCGTGGTTTGCTCCCCCTTTAATATTAACATTTCAGATTTTCGAGGACTGAGAGTCTGACATCTAAGGATTTCGGCTGTGCATTTGAGGATGATGCTATAGCTTGATTTATTACATGAGGTACGATCATTTATTTTCTGTATTTAGACTTATCTACAGTACTACTTCTTTATGAATTAAGATAGGGAATGTAATTCATATTATAATTTTATATGAAATTGTTTATATGTAAAAGAAAAGTAAAGTATCGCAGACAGCCCAACCAAATAAGATGTATAGAAAAATGTGAAAATAGGGTCATGAGTTGTGACAGCATATGCTTTATAATGGTTTTATATGACATTATAGAGCCAAGCAAGAAAACTGCATATAGTGATATAGTACGCTCTTTTACATAAGTTTCTTACTAAGCGTAATCTCACTCCTTTACGAATATTTTTCATACAAATTATTTAAAGTAATTCCCGCTCCGGATAGAGGAGCATCTTTTGGGTTTCTTTGAAATACCGTCGAGACACGCTTCCCACTACTTCCTTGAAGGTATACTTAGTTGGCTGTGTACTTCGGCTATTGTACAGTTGATGCGCACGGATAAGAGAAAACGTAGCTTGGAATTTGAAGGAGCTAAAACGCAATAGGAAAACTTCTGAAACCTAGATCCGAAGCCTAAAGAGACTCGAACCCAAAGGTATTGGACCTTGACCCTACGAATAACAATTCGTGAACCTAAGGTATAGTAATGGTGGATGGTGAAAAAGGAGGCGCCATAAGGAAGAAGACCTTGATAAGCCTAGTTGAGAGGGAACCCGAAGAGAAAGGCACACTTAAATTCTGAAATTCAAAACTAATCTGTTCATCAATAGCGTTTACAAGGTATTTATAATAATACCTAGCACTTAAGCCCATAAACAAGTGGGCTGGAATTAACACCAACAGAAAATAAGACTAAACCCAAATTCATGCCCAAACCTAGTTACATAAAATAAATAGTCCAAGACACAACAAGACTCAAACATGGGCTATTCAAACACTTAGCCCATCTTATTGTTAAGCTAAAATAAGACAGTAAACCATGCTCATGTCGTTTGGGCTTCCAAGCAAGTATAGATGTCTTGGGACTCTTCATGGAAGCTTCCTTGACACTTCAATGATGCCAGAGCTTGTTGCATTAATGAGGCCAGGTGATGAGTGTCGTCAGTCACCAAAAATAAAACTTCCTAACTCTACTATGTAGATAGTGGAGTAACGGTCGAACCCACAGAGACTGAATTATTTAAGTTAATTATTAAATTAAAAATCTAATCTTAAGGTTTAGGGAAAGAAGAAATTTTGGGGTTTTGGAGTTTTGTAAGCTATGCCTAAAAGAGAGAAAGCAAGGATTATTAAATATCAAAAACAAATATGAAAAAGCTTCAGTTACAAGGTAATTAATTATTCTTGGATTTAGATGTTGATCATTGATTACAAAATATTATTGTCAATTAAATAGTCAACCGTAGCATAACAACAAGCTCTGTTACACCATCTTCCCTTACTGAGTCGTTAGTTAAAACAAGCTCTTTAACTAATCTCTAACTACTTAACCTACCTAGAACAAGCTCTCTAGATATAAGTTGTAGCAGCATTAACAACTAGAAAGATATGGGTTGACATTAGATAACAAACACATAAGCTCGGTTCATTTAATCTAAACCTCAATTCTCCTCCATCCCTAGTGACTAACTCCATAAGCAATTACGGACTTATGTTTTTAATCTGGCAGTAGATTATTCAATTAAATTAAATAGTGGGCCCTACCATCTAATCAAGTAAATAATCATGCAAATGTGCTCAGAGAATCTTGGATACTTAATCAACAATTATATTATAAGCTCAAAATCTCACAACATTCTTTTTCCAAGAACAATCAATTTACCTTGTAACTGAATAAGAAACCTACTCACTAGTCATATTCAAGATCATAAATTTCAAGTTTAATATTATAAAGATATCAAGAATCATGCAAAAGACAATCAATATATCAATCTTTAATAATCTAAAACAAGAAATCTGGAATCAAGATTATAAACTAGCAAGAACTAAACAAATAATATGAAAAACAAAACAAGAATCAAAATAATTATCACTAAAGAAATCAGCAACCATATAACATTATAAAATAGATAAAACCTAATAAACCTAAGGGAAGAATCAGTTTAAATAAAGAAAAGAAAAGAAAACAATTTAATCCTAAAAACTATAAAGAAATTGTTTACTTTGAAAAATATTAAATACAAAATTAAATCTGTTTCTATTAGGAAGACTAAAAAGAAAATAATTTTATAACTTAAAAGAAAGAAATCAGCAAGACCAATGATAAAGAAAAGAAGAAAAATAAAATTTTTAAAGAAAAAGAAATCAGCAATATCAAAATTAAAAGAAAGAAAATAAAACTTTTATTAAAACCTTAAAGAAAACCTTACAAAAGACTAAGAGGGAATAGGGAAGAGGGATGTGAGGGATGATGTTTATGAGAGCCTTGTGCTCTTTATATAGGCCTAAGGAAGAGTTTAAAAGACTTTCCTAAGCAATGTGGGATTCAGATAAGAGTTTACTTGGAAAACAAGTAATTTGACTAGTCAAACTCTTACCTTTATCTCATCATCTTTTTACAATTATTTTCTAAGTAAAATTCCTAAGGCCTATTTTTATTAATTAATTACAGATCTAAGACAAAATAAAATTAAGAAATTATCTTCTCTCAACAAAATCTGGTCTTGAACTTGCTTTGTTGGAATTTTTTCTCAATCTCGTTTTTCTGCCCAGAATTTCGTACTGATTTTGTCCAGACTTTTGACCCATCAAATGAACTTAGATTTTTGCGATCGTGGACATTCTGGAAACCTTGAGAAGTCCTCTACAACTTCCATGAAGGCCACTTCTTGAAATCAGGTCGTTAAATTGGTCAAAAATGTCAATCTTTCAAGCTGGACAGAAAATACTTCACTTTGCTCTTTTTATCTTATTTTTATTCCAACTTTGATATTTAATACCTAAAACATAAAATAAACATTAGTAAGCTCTTTTAGGCATAAAACATCAATAAAGAAAATATAATTAGCACATATAAAATTCACAAAATATCATCCTATCAAATTCCCCCACACTTAGCTTTTGCTAGTCCTCTAGCAAACCTTAGCTAACTAATTCCTAAAGAACTGTATCCTAAAATCCTAACTCACTTTCGTAGGAATCACGATTGCATTTAGCATATGCAATAAGCCTTTAAACCCCTAGGTCACCCCTAGTGGACGAGTTGTGTCTCGTGAGGGCTTTCAGAAGATATACCCACAAAATCTTTTACTTAAGACTCAATCCTAAAAATTCAAAATAAGACTCAAAAATTAAAAATTAAGACTCAAAACAAAATTAAGATCATGAACATATTTTCAAATCTTTCAATTCTTAACTCATAACTTCAACAAGAGTCAAATAATCAAGTCAATCATATTCTAATCATTACTTCTCATATTCATGCATACTTCTAAATAAATTCATGCAAAATTCACAATCAACACAATTGAAACATATAACATCAACTTTGCAATTATCCATTTTACATTACCACAAACAAAGTCAATAGATCAAAGAATTTTTTTTTTCTATTTTCTCTTCCTTCTTTTTCTTTTTTTTCTTTTGAGGTTTCAATAATGGTTTCCCTAAGTACTTACTTGCCTTTTTACGCGAATGTTAATATTGGTGATACCAACACCCAGTTACTCAACAAGTTAGCCCTCTTTTAGAGTGCTTTGCATACTCATATTTCAAGTCACTTCAAGAATTTAATCAACAAGATCAAGCAACTCAAAACATTGGAGTAGAATTTAAAGCTTTCAACCTCTATTTTTTTTCTTCTTTTTTTTGTTTATTTTTTTTTCGTGTCTATTTATCCTTTGCTTATACCAACTTCAATGAACTAATCACATTATTAATATCATATGATCAATCATATTTAATCATGAACTCACATAAATTCTTTAGAAAGTACTCACTTCAACAATAATAACAATCAAAATAGTCTCAACTTTCTTATAAAACTTTGTTTTAGTTTAGAATCAATCCTTAAAAGAAAGGAAACATATCATGATCTTCAAAACTCTTAAAAATTTGACCTTTTTTTTTAATTTCCACTTCCTAAAAAAAACCAAAAAAAAAAACTCTATAGACTCATAAACCAATATTCCCCCCCACACTTAAATCTTACTTTGCCCTCAAAGTAAGTCTAGCATGCAAAGAAGAACAATAAAAACTCAAAAATTAAATGGTAATACAAGTAAGGAAAGAAATACTCCCTTGTTTTTACATCCTTGGGTTGCCTCCAAAGTAGCGCTTTTGTTTATTGTCGTTTGCTCGACATTGCCACCTCTTTCAATCCTCATAGATGGGATCTTCCAACTTCAACTCTTCCACATTGTAGACTTTAAATCCTTCATAGTATGGTTTCAATCTATGTCCATTCACCTTGAAAGCTTTTGAAGTTTTTGAACTTTGAATTTCAACTGCACCATGAGGAAAAACATTAGTAACAATAAAAGGTCCTACCCATCTAGAACGTAACTTACCTGGAAATAACTTAAGCCTTGAGTGATAGAGAAGAACTTTTTGTCCAATTTCAAAAGTCTTTCTTGCAATATTCTTGTCATGGAAGGCTTTAGTTTTCTCCTTGTAAATCCTTGAGTTTACATAGGCTTCATTACGAATCTCCTCTAGCTCTTGCAACTGAAGCTTTCTATGGTTTCCCACTTCATCATAATTCATGTTGCATTGTTTTATAGCCCAATAAGCTCTATGTTCCAACTCAACAGGAAGATGGCATGGCTTACCATAAACCAACCTATAAGGGGACATCCCAATAGGTGTTTTATAGGTTGTTCTATATGCCCATAATGCATCATTAAGCCTCATACTCCAGTCTTTCCTTTGAGGGTTCACAGTTTTCTCTAGAATACTTTTTATCTCTCTATTAGAGACTTCTGCTTGGCCACTTGTTTGAGGATGGTAGGCTGTTGACACCTTGTGCGTGACGTGGTACCTCTTCAATAAAGCTTCAATCATACGATTGCAGAAGTGGGTACCTCTATCACTTATCAAAGCTCTTGGTGTTCCATACCTAGCAAAAATATTAGATTTAACAAATTCTGCAACAACTTTGGAATCATCAGTCCTAGTGGCTTTAGCTTCCACCCATTTCGAGACATAATCAACAGCAAGAATTATGTAAAGATTACTATAGGAGGAAGGAAAAGGTCCCATGAAATCAATGCCCCAAACATCAAAAATTTCACAAACTAGAATAGGGGTTTGTGGCATTTGGTTTCTTTGAGAGATGTTACCTGACTTTTGGCAATGCTCACATGTCTTGCAAAATAAGTATGCATCTTTAAATATTGTGGGCCAAAAGAATCCACATTCTAATACCTTTCTTGCCGTCCTATTAGGTCCAAAGTGGCCTCCACACTCATAGCTATGGCAAAAGGTCAAGATTGATGGAATCTCATCTTGTGTGACACACCTTCTTATTATTTGGTCAGAGCAATTCTTCCACAAGTAAGGGTCATCCCAAATATAATATTTGGCATCACTCTTAAGTTTATCCTTCTGAGCTCTAGTCAAATCATGAGGCAAAGTGTTAGTAACTAAATAATTCACAATATCAGCATACCATGGTGTAGTTACTTTGACTGCCATCAATTCTTCATCAGGAAAGAACTCTTGAAGTGGCAACGCATCTTCTTCTCTTTCCAATCTACTTAAATGATCTGCCACAAAGTTCTCTGCACCTTTCTTGTCTTTGATCTCTAAGTTAAATTCTTGAAGCAAAAGGATCCATCTTATGAGTCTTGGCTTTGTCTCCTTTTTGGATAGTAAATATCTCAAGGCTGCATGATCAGAATAAACAATTATTTTAGTACCAAGCAAGTAAGATCGAAACTTATCTAAAGCAAAGACAATAGCAAGAAGCTCTTTTTCTGTGGTGGAGTAGTTTCGTTGAGCTTCATTTAGGGTCCTTGAAGCATAATAGATAACGTGTGAAGCTCTTCCAACTTTTTGTCCCAAAACAGCCTCAATTGCGTAATCACTTGCATCACACATCAATTCAAATGGTAGATCCCAATTAGGTGGTTGAATGATTGGAGCAGAGATTAAACATTCTTTCAACTTGTCGAATGCTTCCTTGCATCTCTCATCAAACACAAAATCAACATCTTTTTGTAAGAGTTTACACAAAGGTAACGCAATCTTGGAGAAGTCTTTGATAAACCTACGATAAAAACCTGCATGTCCAAGAAAAGAACGCACTTCCCGCACATTTGTGGGGTAAGGTAAAGATTGAACAATGCTAATCTTAGATTTATCAACTTCTATGCCATTTGCAGAAATTACATGCCCTAAAACTATTCCTTGTTCTACCATAAAGTGACATTTTTCAGAATTTAAAACAAGGTTAGTTTCCATGCATCTTCGAAGGATAAGTGTAAGGTTGTCTAAGCATTCATCAAAGGAGTTTCCATAGACTGTGAAATCATCCATAAAAACTTCTATGATATTTTCTACATAATCAGAAAATATGCTTACCATACACCTTTGGAAAGTGGCAGGGGCATTACAAAGACCAAATGGCATGCGTCTATAAGCAAAAGTGCCAAAGGGGCATGTGAAGGTGGTCTTTTCTTGATCCTCGGGAGCTATCACAATTTGATTATAACCTGAATAACCATCAAGAAAACAATAGTGAGTTCTACCAGCAAGTCTTTCAAGCATTTGATCAATAAAAGGTAAAGGAAAGTGATCCTTGCGAGTAGTAGCATTCAATTTTCTATAATCTATGCAAACGCGCCACCCATTTTGAATTCTTGTTGGTATCAACTCGTTATCTTCATTCTTCACCACCGTGATGCCTGACTTCTTTGGAACCACTTGTATTGGGCTTACCCACTTACTGTCAGAGATTGGATAGATAATCCCAACATCAAGGAGTTTTAAGATCTCCTTTTTCACAACTTCCATCATTGGAGGGTTCAATCTTCTTTGAGCCTCTCGTGTTGGTTTTGAACCTCCTCAAGTAAGATGCGATGCATACACACAGCTGGGCTTATTCCCTTGATGTCTGCAATAGTCCATCCTATGGCTGTCTTATGATCTTTAAGCACTTGAATGAGCTTTTCTTCTTGCATTGGTGTGAGGTCCTTTGCAATGATTACAGGCAAGGTTTCATTGTCTCCCAAAAACACATATTTAAGATGTTCTGGCAATGGCTTCAATTCGATCTCAGGGGCCTGCACAACAGAAGGAAGAAGCTTTGTATGAGTAATAGGCAAGTCTCTCTTTAAGTTTTCATACCTTGCTTCGGGTAAGGACTGAAGAGCAAAAACTTCCTCCTTTAGGAAACTATTAAAATCAGCAAAGGGGTCTTTTTCAAAATTTTCCAGTTTTAAATTGTGGCTTATAGCCACCTCTAACTTGTCTTCTCTTCCTAGCTCAAAGAATTGTTGGGTTAGATCATCAATAACATCAATTCCAAAAACAGCATGCACATCACTAGGATGTCTCAAGGCTTCAAAAATATTAAATTTAACACTTTCACCATCAAATTCCATAGTTAATGTTCCATTATGCACATCAATTTTAGTCCTAGATGTTTTTAAGAATGGTCTACCTAACAATATAGGTGCATCATTAGGAGAGTCATCATCTTCCATATTCAGTATGTAAAAATCTGCAGGGAAGACAAGTTCATTAACTTGGACTAGTACATCCTCAATTACTCCTTCAGGATATGTATTAGATCTATCAGCTAATTGAATTATTACACCAGTCTCTTTTAAAGTTCCAAGATTCAAACTTTTAAAGATTGACAATGGCATAACATTAATCGAAGCACCTAGATCTATCATGCATCTTTCAAATCTAATATCACCTATCTTACAAGGGATAGTGAATGTACCCGGGTCCTTGCACTTGGGAGGGAGTTTCCTTTGGATAACTGCAGAAACATTCTCCCCCACACTTACCTTCTCATTACCTTGCAATTTCCTCTTGTTAGTGCACAATTCTTTTAGAAACTTTGCGTACCTTGGCACTTGCTTAATGGCATCAAGAAGAGGAATATTGACTTCAACCTTCCTAAAGGTTTCCAAAATCTCCTTTTCTTGCTCATCTTTTTTGTTTTTGGCTAACCTGCTAGGAAAAGGAGGAGGGTAAGTGCCTATGTTAAATGGAACTTTTTTATTACTTACCTCTCTATAAAGTGGTGGAAGGTTGCTGACATATCCTTCCTTGCCTGCATTATGCTTGTCGGCACCCCCATTTGCATTATCAAAATCAGTCCCTTGGTCTCCTTTGTTATTAGAGTTGACATCCTCCTTTATTTCACTTGAATTTTCAATTTCTTGATAGTTTTTAGAGCCATTGTCAACATCTATAATTTCCTTAGGGCCAATTTCCTTACCACTTCTCAAAGTTATGGCATGTGCATTCTCTCTTGGATTGACCTCTGGTTGAGATGGCAACTTGTTGGATTCCTTGGCTTCAAGTCTGCTTAGGGAAGTAGCCATTTGGCTCATTTGACGCTCAAGGTGTACAATTCTTTGATTGTTCTCTTGTTGATTTTGTAAAGTAGAGGCAGCAAGATTCTTTACAATTTCTTCAAGAGACATGGTTCCACTTTGGTGTTGTGTTTGGGGTGGTGGCCTCTCTTGGTATGCAGGTTTGGGGACTTGAAAATTACTTGGCCTATTGTGTGGTGGGACATATGGTGTAGACCTATTTCCATATTGCAAATTTGGGTGCTCCCTCCAACCAGGGTTGTAAGTATTGGAGTAAGGGTCATACTTACCTTGGGAAGGCCCTGGGAATCCTCCTACAACATTAGCTTGCTCCATGGAATCTTCTTGTAAGGTTGGACACATATCAGTAGGGTGTCCTATGTTGGAGCAAACTCCACAAGCCTTGGGTTGTTGCATTTTACCTACAGCCAATTGTTGCACAAGAGATGTTAGATTAGCAATTTGTTTTTCCAAAGAAGAAGTACTTACCTCGTGTGCTTGCTTAGACAGTGGTGGTGGATCACGCCTTGTATTAAATTGTTGAGAATTGGCAGCCATGTTTGCTATCAAGTTTTGGGCTTCTTGAGGAGTCTTATCCACTAAAGCTCCTCCACTAGCTGCATCTATCATACTTCTATCATGGGGTAATAGTCCCTCATAGAAATATTGGATCAATAGTTGCTCATGAATTTGGTGATGTGGGCAACTAGCACATAATCGTTTAAATCTTTCCCAATATTCATAGAGTGACTCACCATTAAATTGCCTAATTCCACAAATTTCATTGCGGATGTTGGCTGCCCTAGAAGCAGGAAAATATCTTTCCAAGAAGAGTTTCTTCATATCATCCCAAGTGTTGATGGTCCCAGAAGGTAAGTAGTAAAGCCAATCCTTAGCTGCATCTGCCAGAGAGAATGGAAAGGCCCTTAGCTTGATTTGCTCTTCACTAACCCCAGCAGGCTTCATGGTGGAGCAAACAACATGGAACTCCTTTAGATGTTTGTGTGGATCTTTACCTGCAAGACCATGAAAAGTTGGTAAAAGATGTATCAAACCAGATTTTAATTCAAAAGCAACATCTAAAGTAGGATAGGTTATGCAAAGGGGTTGTTGGTTCATAGTGGGTGCTGCCAACTCCTTCAAGGTTCTATTAGCGTTTTGAGCCATGGTGTCCTCTTCTGAATCACTAGAGAATTCAAAAGTGGGATTGAACGTGGGCTCGGTGGAAGGTGGATTGTTGGAAGTCGATGGTGGTGGTTGGGGCGTTTGTAGCACCGCACTTTGGGTTGCTTGAATGTAATCTCTAATCTTTCGAAGTCTGTAACTAGAGTCCTCGTCAGACATGCAAACCCTGCAAGGAAGAAAGAAAAGAAAATAATTAGATCTTTAAATTATAATAAACAACTTAAATAAATAACAATCCCCGGCAACGGCGCCAAAAATTTGATGAGTGTCGTCAGTCACCAAAAATAAAACTTCCTAACTCTACTATGTAGATAGCGGAGTAAGGGTCGAACCCACAGAGACTGAATTATTTAAGTTAATTATTAAATTAAAAATCTAATCTTAAGGTTTAGGGAAAGAAGAAATTTTGGGGTTTTGGAGTTTTGTAAGCTATGCCTAAAAGAGAGAAAGCAAGGATTATTAAATATCAAAAACAAATATGAAAAAGCTTCAGTTACAAGGTAATTAATTATTCTTGGATTTAGATGTTGATCATTGATTACAAAATATTATTGTCAATTAAATAGTCAACCGTAGCATAACAACAAGCTCTGTTACACCATCTTCCCTTACTGAGTCGTTAGTTAAAACAAGCTCTTTAACTAATCTCTAACTACTTAACCTACCTAGAACAAGCTCTCTAGATATAAGTTGTAGCAGCATTAACAACTAGAAAGATATGGGTTGACATTAGATAACAAACACATAAGCTCGGTTCATTTAATCTAAACCTCAATTCTCCTCCATCCCTAGTGACTAACTCCATAAGCAATTACGGACTTATGTTTTTAATCTGGCAGTAGATTATTCAATTAAATTAAATAGTGGGCCCTACCATCTAATCAAGTAAATAATCATGCAAATGTGCTCAGAGAATCTTGGATACTTAATCAACAATTATATTATAAGCTCAAAATCTCACAACATTCTTTTTCCAAGAACAATCAATTTACCTTGTAACTGAATAAGAAACCTACTCACTAGTCATATTCAAGATCATAAATTTCAAGTTTAATATTATAAAGATATCAAGAATCATGCAAAAGACAATTAATATATCAATCTTTAATAATCTAAAACAAGAAATCTGGAATCAAGATTATAAACTAGCAAGAACTAAACAAATAATATGAAAAACAAAACAAGAATCAAAATAATTATCACTAAAGAAATCAGCAACCATATAACATTATAAAATAGATAAAACCTAATAAACCTAAGGGAAGAATCAGTTTAAATAAAGAAAAGAAAAGAAAACAATTTAATCCTAAAAACTATAAAGAAATTGTTTACTTTGAAAAATATTAAATACAAAATTAAATCTGTTTCTATTAGGAAGACTAAAAAGAAAATAATTTTATAACTTAAAAGAAAGAAATCAGCAAGACCAATGATAAAGAAAAGAAGAAAAATAAAATTTTTAAAGAAAAAGAAATCAGCAATATCAAAATTAAAAGAAAGAAAATAAAACTTTTATTAAAACCTTAAAGAAAACCTTACAAAAGACTAAGAGGGAATAGGGAAGAGGGATGTGAGGGATGATGTTTATGAGAGCCTTGTGCTCTTTATATAGGCCTAAGGAAGAGTTTAAAAGACTTTCCTAAGCAATGTGGGATTCAGATAAGAGTTTACTTGGAAAACAAGTAATTTGACTAGTCAAACTCTTACCTTTATCTCGTCATCTTTTTACAATTATTTTCTAAGTAAAATTCCTAAGGCCTATTTTTATTAATTAATTACAGATCTAAGACAAAATAAAATTAAGAAATTATCTTCTCTCAACAAAATCTGGTCTTGAACTTGCTTTGTTGGAATTTTTTCTCAATCTCGTTTTTCTGCCCAGAATTTCGTACTGATTTTGTCCAGACTTTTGACCCATCAAATGAACTTAGATTTTTGCGATCTTGGACATTCTGGAAACCTTGAGAAGTCTTCTACAACTTCCATGAAGGCCACTTCTTGAAATCAGGTCGTTAAATTGGTCAAAAATGTCAATCTTTCAAGCTGGACAGAAAATACTGCACTTTGCTCTTTTTATCTTATTTTTATTCCAACTTTGATATTTAATACCTAAAACATAAAATAAACATTAGTAAGCTCTTTTAGGCATAAAACATCAATAAAGAAAATATAATTAGCACATATAAAATTCACAAAATATCATCCTATCACCAGGGCTTGTTGCGTCTTCTTGGCTCGAGCTCGGGTAATTGGACCTCCTTAGATGACCAATGGATCCTTAGCATCACGAACATCACGAGCGAGTGGATCTCTATCAAAAGTACAATATAACATTTGTGTATATTTGGGGAAAATAGGTTACGTAAATATTTAAGATCCTGGTGTAGTTGATTCATGTTTATATATAAAAGTTATATTCATGAGAATTCGATATCGTGTTTTGATAATAATGCCTAAAGCATTGTAGAGGAAGAAAGATTGACATTGATAAACTAGTCAATTTATTTGTTAATTGAAGAAGTAGTTGTTATTTGGATAGTGATGAGGATGTCACACTTTAAAACTCAAATTTAGTTGAAAAACCGATTCACCCCCTCTCAGTAAGCTATCAATTGGAATCAAAGCTTGGGATCGAGATTGATTTGGAGCAATTTCCATCGAGTATAAGCGATCTAGATGGCTCAAAACAGTGTAGCCACACCCTTAGCAGGAAAAAAGGCACTCTATAGTTACGCCACTACTCTTTAATGGTGAGAACTATGCATATTGGAAAACTAGAATGATGTTGTTCATTCAAGCCAATGATTATAATGAAGTGTGGAGAATTATTGTAAAAGGTCCCTTAGTTCCAATTAAGAAAGTTGATGTGGAGGAAGTGCCAAAGAAAGAGGATGAATGGGATACAAATGATTTTAAAATGGCACAATTAAATGCTAAGGCAACGCACATACTCTTTTGTACGCTAGGACCTAATGAATACAATAGAGTATCATTGTGTGAGAATGCAGAACAAATTTGGAATAAGTTAACTATCACTCATAAGAGACCAACACAAGTTAAGGAGACTAAGGTAGGCATGGTCACCCAAGATTATGAACTATTTAAAATGAAAAATGAAGAAACCATTAGTGACATATTTACTAGGTTCATCGATATCATAAATGGTCTCAAATCATTAGGTAAGACTTACTCTAATGTTGAAATGGTTAAGAAAATCCTAAATAGCTTGCCGAAATCATGGGAAGCTAAAGTTACCACTATTAAGGAGTCAAAGGATCCCCATACACTATCTTTAGATGAACCTATGGGATTTCTTCTTACTTATGAAATGAAAATGAAGAGAAATCAAGAACCTCCTAAGAATGTTGGAGTTGCATTGAAATCCACCACACATGAGGAATGTAAAGATGATCATGATGAAAGTGGTGATGATGATGATTTTTAGATAGCAATGTTTGCCAAGAGGTTCAACAAACTTATGAGAATGAGAACTAGTGGAAACTCTATAAGACCCCCTAGGAGAGATTCTAGCAAGGGAGAAACAAGTAGGAAAGAAAAAGAACCAATTATTTGTTATGAATGTAAAAAACCTAGTCACATTAAGTTTGATTGTCCTTTTTATAAAAAACAAGGTGAGAAGAAGGCAATGATGGCTACATGGAGTGATAGTGATTGCTCTGATGAAGAAAATGTTAAAGATGAAGTAGCCAATCTTTGCTTCATGGCTATTGATGAGGAAAAGGTAAAATCTAATTCATTTGATACTAAATAATACACATTTGATAAGCTGCAAGATGAATTTGATGACTTAGCTAATGAATTTTAAAGCATGAATATAAAATATAAGAAAGTGATTTCAAAATTGAAAAAGGAAAATGAATTCTCATGAATGCTAAATTAGAATGTGAAAAGAAGTTGGAAAATGCCAACCTAGAAATAGATGAGTTAAATAAAAAGAACGTCAATTTGTAAAACTCCTTTTCTAGATTCTATATAGGTCAACAAAAACTTGATCACATGTTAGAAACTCAAAGAGCATTCTTTGAAAAAGAAGGAGTAGGTTTTAATGCATCAAATAAGGAAACTCATCTCAAAAATTGTCTTGTCATGAACGAAAAATCAGTTTTGTGCTCTTTGTGCAATAAATTAGGACACTCCTCATAGGCATGCACATCAAGGAAAACCACATTTAGACGAAAATTAGTTAAGAAAATTTGGGTACCAAAACATGTTGTAAATTCAAATGATGAATCCTTGAGAATGAAATGGACTCGTAAGAGATCAAAGATTGTATGTACTAACTTTTAGAGACCCAAAAAAATTTGGGTACTTAAGACAAAAGTTTGATGTGCTTGATTGTAGGAAGAAGAGCATTGTTACAAGACTAAGTCTAAGGATTGCTGATAACTTGATAATGGATGTTCAAGACATATGACCGGTGACAAGATTAATTCAAAATCCTAAAGCCTAAAAGTGGTGGAGAAGTCACATTTGGGGACAACTCCAAAGGACAAATTCAAGGGATTGGCTCCAAGGGTAACTTTTCATATACTATTGAAAATGTTTTGTATGTTAGAGGATTGAAGCATAATTTGCTTAGTATTAGTCAATTACATGATAGAGGTTTTAAGGTTGTTTTTTATGCTTTGTGTTGCCATGTTGTTGATGCTAAAACCAACCAAATACTTTTCATTGGACATAGACAAGGAAACATTTATATTGTACACTTAGATGAACCAAATTTATGCTTTATGGCCACTAAAGGAGATGAACCTTGGTTGTAGTATAGGAGAGTAGGTCATGCTATCATGCATGTATTGTCCAAATTAGTTAAAAGAGACCTAGTAGTATGATTGCCCAAACATCATTTTGAAAATGATAAGGTGTGTGAGGCTTGTATAAGAGGAAAGCATAAGTGTGAAATCCCCAATTTTCATGTAAATTTTCAATGTTTACAAAGTATTCCAACTAAAAGGAATTAAATAAATATGAGAGTTTGATGTGTAAATGATGTATGAGACATAAGGAAGAAATAAAGAAATTGATAGTCAAATAGTCAAAGAAGTAATTTTGATGTTATGAGAATATTTGGAGTATGAAAAGAATTAATGTCAGATTTTATAATAATTAAAATGACATGTGGAATAAGAATGGAAGAAGAGAGTAATTGGTCAAATGTCAAAAGGTCAAAGGAAGTTAAGGGCTGAGATGATGAGGAGATAAAGGAGCATTAAATGTAAAGAAGCTAATCATCATCTTCTCTAAATCGGCAGCAACTTTCCCAGCCCTTCTCGTTCCCTCCATTCCTCTAAATATTTCCATCTTAGTTACCTTGACAAACACCCTTGTCTAGTGATCGAATCATTGAGCTCTCTTGACGAAAAATGATCCTTGTCACTATCTCTAGCTAGGTCTATAATATGAAGAGCTGAATGCAAGTATTTAAGGAGATCAGAACTATTGTTGATTTGGTCTTGGCAAAGGCAAGAATAGAAATTGATTCTTTCAATTTTGTGCATGGTTTGGAGTCATATGGAGTTAGTATAATATATTTATAAAGGTTTCTTAAAGGTATAAATGGTTGTAATAATTTTAGATTTGAAGAAGTGAAAGGCTAGGGTTGATGCAAGCAAGCTTGTGGATTTTGGCTAATTGAGGTAAGGAATTTATGTAACAGATGTAGGGTGACTATGTCCGCATGATTTTAATTGCTTTGGAAGAAGTACCAGCTATTTTAAGTGTAGGAAGGATGATTTTCGGGTTTTACTCCTAGTTACCAAATTGCTAGGAGCAGCTGACTGTTTAGAGACAACCAAAGCGTAGATTTTCGAAAATCGAGACAAACCAGTCGACTGCTATTTTTCAGTATGCATTTTGTTTTAAACCAATCAACTGCTATATGGGACAGTCGACTACTTTTACTTAAAAAGTATTTTGTTTTAAAACCAGCCGACTACCCTATAAGGCCAGTCGACGGCCCTGTTTTCAAAAGCATTCTGTCTGTGAAATCAGTCGACTACTATATGACCAGTCGATTGCCATTTCTTGAAAAAGCATTTTGTTTCAAAACCAGTCGATTGCCCCAAGTGTTTTCAGAAAATAAAAATATCAGAATTTTAAAAGAAAATAATTTCGATAAATGATAAATGAAAATATGAGTCAGCAGTCGACTGCCCTATAAGGCCAGTAGACTGCCCTGTTTGAAAAGAGGTTTCAAAGCCTGTTTCCAGAAAGTATAAATGTCATTGCAAAAGCTATACGACAAATGTTTTGAACTATGAAGTACTTAATGATTATGCACTTCGTATATGTTCATGGCTAAGGAGCTCTAGTCTAGCCCTCAGTGCTACAGATGACACCTGACTAGTGTTCATCGTGGCCACCGACATTTGGCCAAATTGTCTCTAAAATATGATTGGCTAGGGGAGGATTCCTGGCTTCTACAGGAGTACGTCACATGTTATTAAGTGCATAATTCTGTTAAAATGCAAATAGTCTCTCTGTTATTTGAAAGCTATATGATGTATGTTTTAAAGAAAGAATATGATGCATGTTTTGAAGAAAGTATAAGATGTATGTTTGCATATGCTATTTGAATGAAGTATATGATTTACTTGATTTATAAGCATATGCTAGTATGAAGAACTTTTATATGTTTGATGAAAGTATATGAATATGCTTTATAATGATTTTACATAACATTATAGAGCCAAGCAGGAAACTGCATATAGAGGCATAGTACACTCTTTTACATATATTTCTTACTGAGCGCAAACTCACCCTTTTACGAATATTTTCATACAGACTACTTGAAGTGATCCTTTACTCTAGATAGAAGAGCCTATTGGATTTGTATTCCTTCGAGGCATGCTTCCTAGACTTCTTGAAGGTATACTTATGTAATTATGTAAAACAGACAGTACTACAGTACATTGATGTATATAAGTTTTCGGGGATTTAGGTTAAGTAAGATGTGTAAGATCCTGTGGAATGAAATGATATATATATATATATATATCATTATTATGTTTTGTTGAAATTAAAAATATTCATAGTGAACTATTAAATATCAAGCTTAAGAAGAAGAAAGAAGAAAGAAGAATGACATTGAGAACGAGTCTAATCAAGTTAAATGAAAAGGAAAAAGTTTAGTGACTGGGACGTCACAATAAGAGAGTATCTTTCAAATCCAAGAAGTGTGTTGTTACCTCTAGGTCACTACAACTCCTTTACTTAGATCTTTTTAGACCAACTAGAACTACTAGCTTAGGAGGAAAACATTATAGTTTTTCGTAGTTGATGACTATACTAGGTTTAATTGGGTGTTATTCTTAAGTGTTAAAAATGAAGCATTAGACAAATTCAACACTTTTTCAAAAACTGTTCAAAATGAAAAAGGTTATTCAATTACTAGCATTAGAAATAATCATGGAAAAGAATTTAAAAATCTTGCTTTTGATGATTGTAATGAAAATGGAATTAGCCATAATTTTTCAGCTCCTAGAACACGTTAACAAAATGGGCTAGTTGAAAGGAGAAATAGGAATTTAGAGGAAATGGCTAGAAACATGCTTTGTGAAAACAATTTGCCAAAATACTTTTGGTTTGAAGCTATTAATACTTCGTGCTATCTTGTAAATAGAGCTATGGTTAGGCCCATTTCAAAGAAAACACCATATAAGCTTTATAAAGAAAAAAAAGCCTAACATTAGTTATTTTCATCCTTTTGGATGCAAATGTTTTGTTTTGAATAATAGAAAAGATAATTTAGGAAAGTTCAATGCAAAAAGTGACAAAGGTATTTTTCTTGGATACTCTTTAAATTTTAAGGCATGTAGAGTTTTCAACAAAAGAACACTTGTTGTAGAAGTGTCAATTCATGTGATCTTTGATGAGTCACACTCCTCTAGGAGAACTATGAAATCCCCCAATTTCATGTAAATTCCCATAATTGTATAATGTTTCCAACTTAATGTAAATAAATATGAAATTATAAAGTATGAATGATATTAGGGACATAGATGGAATTAGAACAATTGGATGGTCAAATGGTCATGGGTCAATGGTTGAGGTGTGAAAGGGGATAGGGATGCAATTAATGAGAATTTATGAGATGTTGATGAGTCATCTTCATCTCTAACAAGGGCCGACAGCCATTGTGCTCTTCCTCCCAAAATCCTCTTAAGTTTTCCTTCCTACTTACCTTGACAAACAACCATATCCTTCCATCAAATTGTTAAGCTCACTTAACAAAAATCGCTCCTTGTCACTAGCTAAAGCTATATGTGTAATATGAAAGGCTAAAACAAAGGATTTAAGGAGATTTGATTTCTGTCAATTTTGGTGATTAACAAAGGAAAGAGTAGAAGTTGATTCTTTCAATTTTGTCCATGGTATGGAGTTGGGTACAGTTGGTATACCATACTTATAGAGATTTCTTAAAGGTTTGAATCTTTATGATATGTACAACTTTGAAGAAGTGAAGGAAAAGAATTGGTGCAACCAAGTGATTTGCATTTTTGGAGTTAATTAAGGTAAGGAATATATGTAACGGATGTAGGGTTACTGTGTCTGCATCTTTTAAATGTTTTGGGATGAAACAAAAGTTGATGGAAGTGCAGGAAATTTACATTTCGAGCTTTCCGCCTAGTTACCAATTTGCTAGGAGCAGTTGACTGCCTTAAGTAGCAGCTGACTGCCTAGAGACGACCAAAGCGTAACTTTTCCGAAAACCGACTCAAACCAGTTGACTACCCTATTTAGCGATCGACTGCTATTTTCCAAAAAGCATTCTGTTTCAAAACCAGTTGACTACTATATGACCCGTCGACTGCCTGTTTTCAAAAGCATTCTATTTACGAAACCAGTCGACTGCCTTTTCTTGGAAAGAATTTTGTTTCAAGACTAGTCGACTGCTATATACGACTACTCGACTGCCCTATGTGTTTTCAGATTTTGAAATATCAAAAATTTTAAAGGAAATTAATTTCAATAAATTGACATATGAGATAGCAGCCGACTGCCCTATAAAACCAGCCGACTGCCCTGTTTGAAAATGAAGTTCTTAAAGTCTATTTTATATGAGTATTTTTGTATCATCAAAGAAGTATATAACAAATATTTTGAGACTATGGACTACTTGATGATCATGCATTATCAATATCTAGCTGTGGGACTCTAATCAAGTCCTCAGTATCTGTATCTGTACTTAGCTGAGGAACCCAAGTTTGGTCCTCAGTGCCACAGATGTTACCTGACTAGTGTTCATTGTAGCCTATCGAAATTGGCCAATTGTCTTTGATATATGTTTGGCTAAGGGAGGATTCCTGGCCCTTATATGGGTATGCCACTTGCCCTTACGAGATATTATCTAGTGCATGATTCCATTGAAATGTTAATAGTCTCTATCCGATTTGAAAGATATCTGTATATGTGATTTCAAGTGATTAAGGCATATGCAAGTATTTGAATTACCTAAATATATGTAAGAAATTTTTATGATGATGCATATGCCATTATCTAATTTACTTGACTATCTATTACTTGATTTATTTGCTTATATGAAAACGAGTTATAAGATTTGATTACTTGTTTTTTCTGATAATTGATTTTAAAGGTTTCCACATGACATTAGAGAGCCCAATAGGAAGCCAGCATATAGTGACATAGTACGCTTTTTTATATATATTTCTTACTGAGCGTAAATTCACTCCTTTACAACCTTTTTTCATCCAGATTACTTGAAGTGATTCTCGCTCTAGATAGAGGAGCTTACTTTTGGGAATTTCTAGTATACCTTCAAGACACGCTTTCTAGTTGGCCATATACTTCGGCTATTGTACAGTAAATATTACAATAATGTATATTAGATCATTTAGGGATATCAGTTATGTAAGTATATGAGATCCTGATATATTTGACTTATGTGTAATTATAAAAAATGCATTTCATGTGAAAGATTTATATCATGTCACAAGTGATAAATCATAAAGTATATAAGAAAAAGGAAGGATGACTCCGACGAACAACCTAACCACCCCTATGTGAAAGAAAAAGTTAAGTGCTATTCGAAAGTGACGAGGATGTCACAAGAACTAATCTTAATAATGATGTGGAAATATTTGATGAACCAATAATTAATCCATCTCAAGATAAAGATGTTAGGGAACAATTAGAAGATCTTGACATAAATAAAAAGGAGTTATTAGATCAAGAGACAATTGAGAAAGAATCTAGATGTGCTAGAGAACTTAATTATGTGAAAAATAATGATATTGTTGGAGATCTAAATATTGGAGTTAGAACTAGATCATCCTATAGAAATATTTTCCAACATGTAGCTTTTGTATCTCAATTTGAACCAAAAAATGTGCATAAGGCTTTAAAGGATGAAAATTGGATAATGGCTAAGGAAGAGGAATTAAATCAATTTGAAAGAAGTAAAGTTCAGAATCTTGTGGAAAGACCTAATGATCATCCCATTATTGGAACTAAATGGATATTTAAGAATAAAATGAATGAGAATAGTGTGATAATTAGAAACAAGGCTAGGTTAGTGGCACAAGGTGTGACATCTTCGTCACTACCCAAATATCAAATAAGTTCTTACTTCACATGCCATTTAACTAGACTCGTTTATCAATGTCATCCTTTCTTTCTTCTTATATTTCATGCTTTATTACTTATAGCACGATATCAAATTTGCATGAACAAAATTTTCTTATATGTAAATAAACATGCGTCACATACATCAAGATCTCACATAACTTACATATCCTATATCCCCAAACTTCCTAATATACATTAATGTAATGTTGTACTGTACAATAGTCTGAAGCACATAATACATAAGTATACCTTCAATAGTTATTGGGAAGCGTATCTCGAAGGTACACTATAAGGTCTCAAAAGCAAGCTCCTCTATTTGGAGCAGAATTCACTCAGGTAATCTGTATGAAAAATATTGTAAAGGGGTAAGTTTACGCTCAGTAAGAAATAAATGTAAAAGAACGTACTATGCCACTATATGCAGTTTTCCTGCTTGGCTCTATAATGTCATGTAAAATCATTATAAAACATGTATCACGTAATTTCTTCAAATATCATATACACGTAATATCAAATAAGTCAAATACTTTCAATTTCCTTTAATTCACTTGAAATCACATTTACAAATTCAATTAACTTCAATTTCAAATGACTTCAAATACTCTCACATACTTTCTTACGAAATCACTTGCAAATATTCAAATAACTCAAATATATTCATATACTTCAAATACTTTCATATGTATCAATTCACTTGAAATTGGATACACAAATAATCTTCAAATACTTATGGAGACATTTGACCCCCAATAAAATCATGCACCAAATAAATCCCGTAAGGGATGCACATATAAAGTGGTGTACCCACGCATGGGCCAGGGATCCTCCCCTAAGCCAAAACACATAAGAGACACATGGCCATTGTCTATAGACCACAGTGAACACTAGTCAGGTGACATCTGTGGCGACCGAGGCTTGACTTATGGTTCCTCAGCCCAAATACATATAACACATAATCTTAGGAACTTGATCAGAGTCCCTTCAATCCATATCAATAGTGCATGATCATTAAGTGGTTCATAATCTCAAAACATAAACTACTTCTTAGAAAACCATTGCCTTTCAATAAACCTTCTTATATACTTTAATGATAATTCAAATACATTTATATAAATAAATATAAAATTATTATTTTCAAAGGGGGCAGTCGACTGCTATTTTAGGGCAGTTGACTGCTATAGCATAAATAAATTTTATAAATTTATTTTCTTTTTCCATTTAAAATATTTAAAAATTCCAAATATACTTATGGTAGTCGACTGGTCAATTAGGGCAGTCCACTGGTCCGCAAACAGAAACTTTTTCTAGAAAATGCAGTCAACTGGCTCTTTGGCGGTCGACTGGTTTACAAACAGAAAACTTCTGGAAAAATGGCAGTCGACTGCTATATAGGGCAGTCGGCTGCTTTAAGTCGGTTTCGGAAAAAGTTACGTCACGACTGTCTCTGAGCAGTCAGCTGCTATTTAAGGCAGTCGGCTGCCCCGAGCCAAATCGTAACTGGGTGAAAACCGTGAATTTTACATTTCCTGCATTTACACCAGCTTTTGTTTCATCCCAAAACATTTAAAACATGCGGACATAATCACCCTACATTCGTTCCATATATTCCTTACCTCGATTCACTTCGAATATGCAAATCCCTTGGTTGCACCAATTCTTGCCTTTTTACTTCTTCAAAACTGCATAATTCATATAAATTGAAACCTTTAACTTTCTTTCATTTCAACACCATAAGTATACTATACCAACATCACATGACTCCAATTTATAGATGAAATCAAATGAATCAATTTCTTTTCTTACCTTTGTCAATAGCCAAATTTACAGAATTTCTGATCTCCTCAAAGACTTTGTTTCAGCCTTTCATATTAAAGGCTTAGCTTGAGCTAGTGACAAGGATCATTTTTCGTCAAAGTAGCTTAACGATTTGGTGACGTGAGATGGTGGTTTGTCAAGGTCAGAAAAATGAACACTTAGAGAAATTTGGAGAGAAAACGAGAGGGAGAAGGGCTAGAAGTGTTACTGCCGATTGGTGTTGGCTAAAGATGGTGACTCATGCCATCTCATTTAATGCCATCCTTATCCCATAATCATCTCATCTCAGCCATGCTTCCTTTTTGACTATGCTTTTGACTCTTCTTTGACCATTTAATTCCTTTTTCTTCCATTCATATCAGCCACATCTCATTTAACTACCTAAAAATTCTGATATCTGTTTTATCATTTAATTAAATCATTTCCTCTTAGCCCTTAAACTTTTGGCTCTTTAACTCTTTGACCATCATTATTTGACCATTCATTTAATTGGTCTCTTTTCTTCCATATAACACTTGGATTTAATTACACTTAATTTTCTGATATTAATTCTTTTCTCATACTCTAATTATTTTCCTGATATCAAAATAAATTCTTTGACTAAATTGACTATCAATTTCATTATTCCTTTATATGTCCCATACATCATTTATACATAAGAACTTTACATTTATTTAATTATTTCAGCTGGAATTCTTCACGAGTATTAGAAAATTACATGAAATTAGGGGATCTCACACAAGATATAGGCAAGAAGAAGGAATGGACTATGACGAAACATATGCTTCGGTAGCTAGACTAAAAGCTATTAGGATGCTACTTGCCTTTACATGCTACAAAGATTTCAAACTTTATCAAATGGATGTTAAAAGTGTATTTTTAAATGGTTTCATAAATGAAGACGTTTATGTAGAGCAACCTCACGATTTTGAAAATCCAAAGTTTCCCAATCATGTTTTCAAACTTTTAAAGGCTTTGTATGGTTTAAAACAAGCTTCTAGAGCTTAGTATGAAAGACTATCCAAGTTTTTAATTGAAAAAAAGTTTTACAAGAGGCAAAGTAGATACAACTTTGTTTATTGAATCTAAAGGTAGTGACTTGTTAGTGGTTCAAATCTATGTAGATGATATCATTTTTGAATCCACAAATGAATCATTGTGTGAAAATTTCTCCAAATTAATGCAAGGTGAATTTGAAATGAGAATGATGGGAGAGCTAACATTCTTTCTAGGACTTCAAGTAAAACAATGTAAAGATGGAATTTTCATAAATTAAGCTAAGTACACTAAGGACTTGCTCAAAAGATTTGGGATGGATGAGACCAAACCTCAATCCACCCCAATGAGCACATTTATCAAGCTTAATAAAGATGAAGGAGGTAAGTGTGTAAACACTAAACTATATAGGTGTATGATTGCTTCATTACTATATCTCACAGCTAGTAGGCTCGATATAATGTTTAGTGTATGTTTGTTTGCTAGATTTCAATCATCTCCTAGAGAATCACACTTACAAGCTGTCAAAAGAATCTTTAGATACCATATAGACACTTCTTCCTTAGGACTATGGTATCCTAAAGATTCATCTTTTGCCTTTCATGGTTATTTTGATGCAGATTTTGGTAGATGCAAAGTTGATAGGAGAGGCACATTCGGTACTTGCCAATTCTTAGGAAATAGACTCATCTCATGGTTCTCCAAGAAACAAAATAGTGTAACTCAATCCATAACTGAAGCCGAATATATTGTATTTGGAAGTTGTTGTGCTTAAGAATTGTGGATTAAGTAACAAATGAGTGACTATGGAATAGAAATGAATCGAATTCCTATCAAATGTGATACTATTAGTGCTATTAATCTCACCAAAAATCCCATACAACACTCTAGAGCTAAGCATATTAAAATAAGGCATCATTTATTAAGAGATCATATGCAAAAAAGTGATATTGTTCTAGAGTATGTAGATACCTTGTGTGAATGGTTGATATTTTTACAAAACCTTTAGATAAAGATAGATTTTGCACACTTAGAGGTGAACTTGGCCTAATGAATGCATCTTGAACTTGAATATCATCTTTGTATCCTTAGTTGAATGGTTTAAGTCGGTAATGATGGATGCAAGTCAGGAATTTAAAAAATATTTTAACTACTTGCTCCTCACTTAACTTATCATAATTCTTTAAGAAATTGTGATGGACATTAGTCATTATGATGATTTGATGAATTATGTGTTTAACACTTATGTGATCATGTTCTAAATACCTTGTTAAGTTTTCTACACTCATTTAGTTTGAAAAAGAGCATCAATTTAACAAAATCACCATGTTAGATCTTAAAAAGACATTTTTCATACCAAAATTGTCTCAAAACATACCAAAATGCATTTTCAATGATTTTACTAAGTGTTTTTGTTCTTTACAAACCATAAAAGAAGATTTCAATCTTGTTTTGATCTTAAAAGACAAAAAATGCATGATTTCGCTTGTTTTCAAAACATTTTTCTACATAAACATCGAGGCAAATGACTAAGGGATCGATTCCTAATGATATTTTTCTTATGATTTGACTCAACCAAAAGCCATTTTTTTGTGCATTTTCATCTTCATTTTTCTCTTCCCTCACTCATCCTTTCATCACACTTTCTCCTTCAAATCTCTTTACCATCGCACTAATTTGTTGTGTATTGTGTTGGATATCACAAACATCTCCCATAATCTCATCTCTACTCCTTCAAAGTCACCATCACCAACTGTTTGCTAAAATTCCTTAAACAACTTTTCTTTGTTTTTCATCTTCAAAGCTTTCTCATTATGCCTCCAAAAGTGAAACATATAGCCAAGAAACATAAATCTATAGCTCCCTTTTCCTCCTCCTCATCCATTCCTACTGCCTTTAATTAAAGTTTTCGTAATGCGAAAGAAAAGGTAGCTTCCATGAGTACTTTGCCAATATGAAAATCAAACATTGGTGACCTATCAACTTCACCTTTCTTGAAGAAATTGAATTCCCTTACCTTCCTTGATTTAAAGCCTTAAAATAGACCAAATTTCTTAGCATCAACACTCCCGTCCCATGTAACATCAACCAAGTCTTTTTCTCCAATGCTGAACTCATCACTAGTCCTAACGATCATTGCAAAGTTGTTGGAATTAAGTCATTCATCATGGGACAATCCATTGAAGTTTCTCCATATGAGTTTTCTAGGGTCTTTCACATTCCCAACGAAGGCCTCATCTATGAAGATGAGAATGCACCTTTAGACTTTCCTATAGATGAAGATTGAGCAGGTAATCTTCCTATCTTTGCTCATCTCCTTCATATCATTATTTCTTGGAATCTTTATCCTTTCGGCACCAAGTACTCACAAGTCCGAAAACTTGATCGATTTTGGCTTCATAACATTCATGATCCCATTACTATAAAGCCTAATCTTATTCACTTCATTTTCTAGGATTAGGTAAAAATTGTAGAAGGTGGTGCCAAGATAATCGTGTTTCCTCAGCCACTAGCATATTATCTCGTTGAGAAAGGGATTGACTGCTCATGTGAAGTTGGTGTCCTACCTAATCCGAGCATAACGATTAATCTAAGAACACTTCACAACATGGGTTGGTATCAAAATGTGCGAAGTAGCACAGGTGGATGGGAGAAGTGACATGTGTATTATCCAACTCCAGCTCCAGCTCCTGATCAAGCTCCCATAGAAGAAGCTCAAGACGTTTCTTCTTCATCTGCACCATTGAGTTTCATGCCTGCTATTCTTGACCGAATCATGCTAATGCTTCAACAAATCAACACAAACCAACAAGATTTCAACAAGTTGTTACGATGCATTTCAACCAAATTAAAACACGTTTCACATCTCTTGAAGAACACTGGTAGGCATTTCAGTCCAATTTCAACATCTTCCAAGATACTATCAATTCTCAATTTGTTCGCATGGAGGAGACTCAAGCTACTTTGTATGATGAAGTTCAAAACATTGGATGCAACAAGAGGAATTCATAGAGTAATATCACAAGACTTTTACCAAAAGGTCTTAAACTAGATATAACTAGGATATCTAAGTTCTTAGGATTCCATGACTGACTAAGATATCTAGTTTAGCCTACTTATCTAAGAATTGTTTATGACATTTTAGCACCTTTATGACTGTCTTTATTACTGCTCTTGTCTATGTTTATGCTACATATTATCTTTATGAATATTGGCTTGGTATTTTTAGATATTGTCTTCATGAATATTGGCTAGCTATTTTTTTCTTGAAATTATTGTCTATTATTGCTTTAAATTGCCAATTTTTTTAGACACTAACTCCTTTGTTGGTTGTTATGTATGCATTCATTAGGGGGAGTTTAGTGTTTGCTATGATAAAAAAGGGGAGAAGTGGGCAAATTTATAATTTTTTCTAAATTTTCTTATGCTTTAATCAAGGGGAGTATTTTGAAATATTTTTCAAAGAGAATTTACATTAAATTTTGTCATATCAAAAAGGGGGAGATTGTTAGCTTAAATTGACAGTTAAATATTTTGAAATGACAAAAGCTTAAGCATAATTATATGCTTAATGTTTATTTGTAAATTTTCATAAAGTTTTTACAACAATATCAAGTGCAAGTATATATTGAAAATGTTTTATTACAATGTACCTGGAAAACATAAGACTAAGTAATTTTCTATTGAACAAGTTGATTAAAATTTTGAGAAAATTACTTAATAAATGTTTTCGAATAAAATTTTTACTGGACTAAGTTAAGAAACATTTACATGAATTTGAAAAATATTTGGGATCAAAGACTACACTTAATGAAACTAAAAAGTACTAGAAAAGTCAAGTTTGGAATGAAAGGATCGATCCCCTCCTTTATGGGATCGATCCCAGAATGGTAGAATGCATAGAATGGGTAATTAGGACATGAGGAATTGATCCCTACCCTTAGAGGATTGATCCCAAGGAGGCAGAATGGTCCAAATGCTCAACAATGCTAAAGAGGATCGATCTCCCGATCTCTCGAGGCTAAGGATCGATCCTATGTCACACAATTCCCTTCTAACGGCTAGTTCTTAAGGGTTTTAATGGGAAAAAATGCATTAAATGCTCCAACAACAATCCTCAACCTTAGGTGCATTATAAATTCCAGCATTTATGGGATTTGAGGGCAGAACAAGTACTCTTCATCTTCTTTAATTGTCAAGAAAGACTTCAAACCTCAAAATTCTCTCTTCATCATACTCTTTGTACCTCATTTGTGTATTTATATCTTTGTGAGATCTTTTATTGTACATAACCCATCTCAAATTCAATTTTATATTAAAAAAGGAGAGTGTAATCTTGCGAGGCTATCTTGTGAAAGGCTGGGTAGCTTTATGTGAGAGCCCAAATTTCTCTGTTGTCCCTATACCTATTGAAGGTGATGAATTAGAATCATAAGTAGAATTATGAATACTAATTCTCCTAAGTTATGAAATTATCGAAAATTTTCAAGTGGGTCCCATAGGGCAATCCATAACACGGATGGCCCCGCGAAGTGGCAAAATGTGAAAATTAGGGCTGAACTACCTAAAGACCAAGAAGACCATTTTCCAAAATTCTATAAGATGAGCATACTTAAGTTTACGTGCAACAAATTTAAAAAAGACAATTTAGTGCATACCTTAGAAGAACTTTTCTTAATAACGGTCAAACCAAATTGACTTTGAACCTATAGACTATTATAGGAAAATTTTTGCATAAAGATGATTCACGTGGATTCAGCCCGTGAACTGAATTACGCGAAAATGCTAAAAACATCGTAAACAAACAAAAAGTATTTAATTAGGGATAGTTTGGTAATTTTGCTACCCATGACCTGTCAAACCACCTTGAGAGTCAATAATTGACCATGTTAAACCTGAATATATAGGAAATAATAAAAATAAAACATTAATTCTAAATTTGAAAATATTAAATTAATGTTAGGACATAAGTGGAAATAATGAATTTGTGCAAGGGTATTATGGTCATTTGACATGGGGACTAGTCAAATTAGCCAATGTTTGATAAAAATTGACTTTTGAATTGGAAAATAATAAAATATTTCCAATGGCATAAGTGTAAATATTGAATTTTAAGAGGAGCAACTTTGCCATTTTGCTAATGGGGCTAAAAAATATCCTTAAAAGTCTACCCAAACAAAAAAAAATTTTGGTCTTTTCTCTACTCCCCTGAACCAACTCCCCTGCAGTAGCTCTTGTTCTCCATTTTTGCCTCACATTCACCTATTTACCTAGCAAATTCATTACTTTTTTTCACTAAATCATCAAGCACCCTTCACAAAAATCTATCTCCCACCTTAAGAACATCTTAAACCCAGAATTAGAGAGCTGAAAAGAAGAAAACAGAATTGGTTTTGGAAGGCTGCATTGTTCGGCAATGGAGGAAGGTTTGGATTGGTGATGTTTCTTTAATTTTCAGCTATGGTTCTTGATTGATTCATGCATGGAAAACATGTTCATGACCTTGGGTTGAAGCAAAATCTAATGTAGAACTTCCCAGTGTATTCGGCCATGAAGAGTGCATAATGATATCTTCGTGATTTTCACGTGTGATGGGCTGGAAATAATAATACTTGATGAGATGAACATAACTATGCTAAAAATTTAACAAGATCATAAGTGTAGAAGAAGAAGAGGGTTTCAGCCATGGTTATTATTTGATGATATCTTGGAGCTTTTAATTCATGAAGAGTAGTAAATGACAGTAGGAGATGAAATGATGATGGCTAGGATGATAATTCAGCAAAATTGGAAGTGTAGGGAACCATGGAAGTTTCGGCCATGGCAAGGTTTTAATGGGATTGATGGGATTTTGATACATAAGTGGTATAAAATAAAAGTATAAAATGAATAAAGAATATTCGTGGAATTAGAATTGAATAAAGAATGGAAAATGACAAAGATAATGTTACATTAGGCTTTCGGTCATGATAAGAGGGATGACGATATTGGTGTAATTTAATTGTATAGAAGGTTTAATATAAATGTAAAGAATGAGTAATGGATAATTATAAAGTTAAATTTGAAAAAGAATACTTTTTTGGGACAAAGAGAAGCATTTGGCCATGGCTTGAAGAGATTGGTGTTAATGCAATTTTATATGTATAAAAGTTGTAGGATAAATGTATTAAGTGAGTAAAGAGTGTTTGTGAAATTAGAATAAGAAAAGAATGAGTCTTTAACAATTTGGTATATTCGGCCAAGCATGATTTATACCATTAAATGTTGAATTTTGGTGAAAATGGATAAGAAATAATATAGCAATAATAATAAGTTTCAAGGTGAAATTGAATTGAAGAAAGGATGTCATTTAGTAAGGAGTTATATTTATTGACCGGTGGAAAATTATATTGGATATGAAAATATATTAGGTTAAGATGGAAGGAAAGAATGAGTAGGAAAATTTATTATTATTGTAGAGTTGAATTTTAAAGTAATTTTAATACTATTTGCAGCTTGGAGTTCGGGAAAATTAAATGGCTAAGTGATGCTACTGGATTTTTATACTGCGTGAAATTAAGATAAGAAATATATATGAGAGTTGCATAAGAAATGTTTTAATTGCATTTGGAAATTTTCGAAAATCAAATTTTTAACCGTTTCTCACCCAATATTCCTAAACAAGAAAATATAAATCTATTTTATATTCACACAAATCTGAATATGTTTTAAATTGCATGGAAAATATTTTATTTATTTTACATGAATGATTTACTATTTATGTGCAGATGATTTGGATATTTAAAGTTTTTCAATGAGTATTTAATGAATTTTATTACTGCCAAATATAATAATTATTCTTTCATATGATTTTGGATTGATTAAAGATAATTGCTATTTAAAATGATTTTTACTGTTGAATTATATGATTTATGGAAATGACTTTGAGATGGTTACTCCTTAGTAACCATGCATACTGTTTTGATAGCAAGACTTTAATCAAGTATATGCACAGCAAATGTATTTATAGATGGTATGTAAATAATGCAGTAAAAATTTTACAAATTGTCCATGAATTTGTAGGATACATTGAAATAGTAATGATATTAATAGAATTATAAATATTTATATTATAGTTTATATTCTGATTACTAGCTTAACTCCTCCTGTGTGAGTTAACGCAGCCGGTCCCAAGCCCGGGTAAAGGAGGAGGGTGGCGGTAGGTTTGGACAACCAGCCTTAAAAACTAGTCCAATCTCATAAAATTAACCAATATCAAAACATCGTTGGGGCGTCCCCTACACAGCGACGCGCTGCATCGGAGCCCGGGTGTAGTGAAAAGTGGGCAAGGGTTGCTAGGTCGTCGCCCGGAAGTGACGCGCCACATCGACGCCTGGATGTGGTGTTAAATAGGCAAAGGTTCCCACACCACAATGGACGAGGGTGGGTAAAGAAGTTAGTCCATAACCATAAGCTTAGGTTAGGATCTTGGAATATAGGTACGTTTAGTGGTAAGTTAGGTGAGATTTGTGAGGTTATGAGTAGGAGGAGGGTTAACATCTTGTGTCTCCAAGAGACCAAATGGGTTGGGGAAAAGGCTAGAGAGATAGCACCTTGGCAATATAAGCTTTGGTACACAGGGAAAGATAGAGACCGAAATGGAGTAGGTATCATTATAAATAAAGAGTACCATAAGGATGTTGTACAGATTAAGAGACAAGGGGATAAGATTATTTTGGTTAAACTAGTTTTAGGAGAAGAGGTGTTGAATGTCATTAGCATGTATGCACCCCATATAGCACTTGATGAGGTTAGTAAACGACAGTTTTGGGAGGATTTAGATAAGGTAGTACAAGAAGTACCCATAGGAGAAAACCTTTTTATTGGCAATGATCTTAATGGACATGTAGGTACAAGTAGAGAGGGTTTTGAGAGAGTACATGGGGGTTTTAGTTATGGTGTAAGAAACGAGGGAGGAGATGCTATCTTAAATTTTGCTTTATCTTATGACCTAATCCTAGCAAATACATTGTTTAAGAAGAGAGATTCTCATCTTATAACCTTTAGAAGTGGACCAAGAGCAAGTCAGATAGATTTTTTTCTAACTAGGAGTAGGGATAGACATAGATGTTTGGATTGTAAGGTTATCCCAGGTGAGTGTTACCGCGCAACACAGACTCTTAGTTCTAGATATGAAGATAGATAGACGACATCGAAGGAACCAACAAAAAGGAATTGAACGGATTCGATGGTGGAAGCTAAAAGAAGATTGTCATACAACATGTAGAGATAGTTGGATTCAAAAAGAGGCTTGGACAACAGAAGGGAACCCAAATGTAATGTGGAATAAGATAGCAAAATGCATTCGAGAGGTAGGCAAAGAGACATTAGGAGTATCAAACGGAAGAGTGCCAACTGGAAAGGATGCAACATGGTGGATTGCAGTAGTAAAAGATGCTATAAAGACTAAGCGAGAGCGTTACAAGGCTTTGAACAATACAGAAGAGAGTTTTTCAGAATATAAGGTAGCAAGAAAGGAGGCAAAGAAGGCTGTGGCAGAAGCTAAGATGAAGGTTGCGAAAGAGATTTACGACAAGTTGAACACAAAGGAGGGAGAGAAAAGGATATACAGATTGGCGCGTGCAAGAGAAAGGAGGAGTCGTGACCTAGGAGTCGTGAAATATATTAAGGATGAGCATCAAAGAACTCTCGTTAAAGATAATGACATTAAGGACAGGTGGCGAGATTATTTTAACAAATTATTTAATGACGGACAAAATAACGTTTTGGATAATATTTCGGTGCCTCTTAAGAATTTAAATCGGTGCTTTATGCGTAGAATCCAAGAGACAGAGGTAAAAGAGGCACTAAAGATGATGAAGAATGAAAAAGCTGTTGGACCTGATGACATCCCAATTGAAGTTTGGAAATGCCTTGGAGATGTAGGAGTTAGGTGGTTGACAAATCTATTTAATAAGATTTGACACACTAACAAAATGCCAAAGGAATGGAGGAAGAGTGTCTTAGTACCTTTATATAAGAACAAGGGGGATATTCAAAGTTGCACCAACTACCGATGCATAAAATTGATGAGTCACACGATGAAACTATAGGAGAGAGTGATAGAACGGAGATTAAGAAAGAATGTAGAGATATCGGAGAATCAATTTGGTTTTATGCCGGGTCAATCAACTATGGAGGCAATATATTTGCTTAGACAACTTATGGAGCGCTTTCGAGTAATGGGTAAAGATCTTCATATGGTCTTTATTGATTTGGAGAAAGCATATGATAAAGTGCCTAGGGAGGTACTCTGGTGGTCCTTGATGAAGAAAAGAGTTCCTTTGAAATATATTAAACTAATTAAGGACATGTATAGAGGCGCAAGGACACATGTGAGGACAGGTGGGGGGCAAACAAGTGAGTTTCCTATCACGGTGGGATTACACCAAGGGTTCGCGTTGAGTCCATTCTTGCTTGCGGTAGTTATGGACGAACTAACAAAATCCATCCAAGATAAGGTGCCTTGGTGTATGATGTTTGCAGATGATATTGTTCTATGTGCAGAAACTAGAGTGGAGATCAATACAAAGTTGGAATTATGGAGACAAACGTTGGAATCAAAAGGATTTAAACTAAGCAGAGTGAAGACTGAATACATGGAGTGTAAATTCAGTTCTAACCGACTGGAAGAGCATGATGTAGTGAAGTTAGATGGGGTGGCGATACCTAAGCGGGATCATTTTCGATACTTGGGATCAATAATACAGATGGATAGAGAGATTGATGGTGATGTGACCTATAAGATCCAGGCTGGATGGAGTAAGTGGAGAAGTGCTACAGGTGTGTTGTGCGATAAAGGAATTCCTACATGGTTGAAAGGCAAGTTTTATAGGACAGTTGTTAGACCAACATTGTTATATGGTAGTGAATGTTGGGCGACTAAGAGGCTACATACACAGGTGAGTGTAACAGAAATGAGAATGTTACAGTGGATATGTGTATATACAAGAAAGGATAGAATGAGAAATGATGATATTAGTAAGATAATTGGAGTGGTACCTATCGAAGACAAAATGTGTGAACATGTAAGACGTAGACCTGTAGATGCTCCAGGTAGGAGGAATAGAGGCTATGGATGTTGAGAGAAGAGTTAAGACTAGAGGAAGACTGAAAAACTTGGAAGGAAGCAGTTTGGAAAGACATGGAGGTTTTAGAATTAGATCAGCAAATGGCCTTGAATAGGAACTATGGAGGCAAAGAATACATATGGACGATCTAACGTAATTTTAGATATTGGTTCATATAGCCTACCCCAATCTATTAGAATAAAGGCTCTGATGATGATGATGATGATTACTGGCTTATTTCTTATGAATCAAATGATCAAATGGTATAAAAATGAATTTGTAATGAAAGTTACAAATTGTACTTACACTAACATCGAATGCAAACCAAATGGTAACGAGTGATTGAATGAGAAAGATAGTATCAAAAAGAAAAAAATTAGTTTGAAATTTTATAATTTCAGACATTACAAAAGTGGTATCAGAGCAAGGCTTGCTGTGATAACCGTGATTTTCGACATCGATTAGTAAAAAAATATAACTTCGACAAGTATAAGTTATATTAAATATTCAAAAGTTATAAGAATAAATTAATTTAGTAATGATTTAATTTTAGGAACTTAAATTAAAATGATATTTTATGACTTAAATTAGGGAAATAAATATATATGTACATTAAATAAAATAATATATATGTATATTAAAGGGATAAAAGGAATATATACATATATATATTAAAGAGATGAAAGAAATAAAATATATATATTTTTAAATATATAAAATATATGTTATAAATATAAATTTGTTAATATAAATCATATATATATATATATAATAGCTAGACAAGCTTCCTTGGAAGCTTGACTCGGTTTGGTGAGATTTACTCGCCAAACACGTCTGCAAACTGTAGACCGATATGTATATATAAAATAATAAAAAAATGAAAAGAAGAAAAGGGAGGGAAAGTCAGATTTGGCTTCCTTAGGAAGCCACCGACTTCCCTCAACCATAATGGAATCCACAGATTAGGAGAAAACCGGACAGAGGCTCTGCCTCTTTAGACAAAATAAAACCAGCCTTTATTTCTTTTAAACAATACAAAACTCGGTTAGAATAGAAAAGAAAGCCAAAAGAGAAAAGACAGAAGAGAAGGAAGAAAACGTGAAAATAGAGCTGGAAGCCACGAGAGAAAGAGAGGAAGAGAGCCTTGAGAGAAAGAGCAATTGCAGCGGCAGAAGAAGGGAGAGGTTGGAATGTGGCTTTTGATGGTTGAATGCACGTGAGATGTGAAGGTCAGAAGGCTATTAAAGGGAGGAGTTGCAGTCATTTGGTAAAGAAAAGAAATAACAGAAGAGACAACACAGTTGTGAAATCTCCAATTTCCATGTATTCCTCCATGTATGTAAAGTATTTTAATTCAATATGATTAAATAAATATGAAATTGATGTGAAATTGAAGTATGAATAATGTACGATTAAAATATGGAACATGTAAGGAATAAGTAGAATGGGAAGCAATTTGTCAAATGAATTATGGTGATATCAGAAAATGAATAAAGCATGAGAAAAGAATTAAAATCAGAATTTTGATTGGAGATTTAATGGATGAGTCATATGGAAGAAGAATTAAATAGTCAATTGAGTCAAAGAGGAAAAGGAGATGGCTGAGATTTATGGGATAATCTTGCATTAAATGAAGCTTGGGACTCATCACCCTCACCATCATCTCCCAACGTCAGCCTCTACCACCAGCCCCTCCCTCTCATTCCATCTCTAATCTTCCAAGTTTCCATTCTAAGTTCCTTGACAAACCCCCCCAATTCTCCTGCAATTCACTAAGTTCGTAGAACAAAAAATAATCCTTGTAGTTAGACTAAGTGATATCCAAAGTTTGGTGGATTGATTCTAAGTATTGGAAGAGATCTCAAAGTTTGAGATTTTGATCTCTAGTGAAGGTAAGAGAAGAAGATGGTTCTTGCAATTTCGTTCATGAATTGGAGTTGTTTTGAGTTGATATGATATGTGTAGTTTAATTTAAGGTGTTATTTGGTATGATGAATTCGATTTGAAGAAGTAAAAGCTAGGGTTAACGCATCAAGTGATCTTGCGTTCTCGAAGGAATCGAGGTAAGGAAATTATGTAACGGACGTAAGGCGGCTATGTCCGCATATTTTATAATGATTTTATGTGGTTTGGAGAGAAGCATCAGTTGATTTTGTGCAGGAAAAGATGCATTTTCAGACTTGTCTCCTAGTACCAATTAGGCTAGGGGCAGCCGACTGTCATAAAGGGAAGTCGACTGCCAAGAGACAACCAAAACGCCGTTTTCCGAAAACGATGCAAACCAGTCGACTGTTATGTAAGCCAGTCGACTGCTAATTTCTCAGTAAGCATTCTGTTTCAAACCAGTCGACTGCTATTTGCCAAAATGCATTCTGTTTCAAAACCAGTCGACTACCTATGAGACCAGTCGACTGCTAATTTTCCAGAAGCTTTCTGTTTCAAAAATAGTCGACTACTATATGACCAGTCAACTGCTATTTCTTAAAAAGCATTTTGTTTGAAAACCAGTCGACTGCTATATGTACCAGCCGACTGCCCCCATGTATTTTCAAAGATGAAAATATCGGAATTTTAAAAGAAATTAATTTCGATAAAAGAAGTTATGAAGCAGCAGCCGACTGCCTTATGAGACCAGTCGACTGCCATGTATGAAAAGAGAATTTCAAAGCCAAAATGTTTTAAACACCAAAGTGTTTTCTGAAAGAAAGAAGTATACAATAAATGTTTTGAGACTATGGACTGCGTGATGATTATGCATTTCTGATGGTTGAGTGACTCTGTTCAAGTCCTCAATAATATGTATGTTGAGCGAAGAACCATAGTCAGGTCCTCAATCCCACATGTGACACCCGACTAGTGTTCATTGTGGATTTCTAAAGGCAGGAGAGAATCCCTGACCTACACAGAGTGCACTACTGTACCAATGCATGATTAGAGTCATATAAATGGGAATGAACGGTTTATATGACGATTCAATCGCTTAAATATTGTACATAGTCTCCATCCTATTTCAAAGTAAAGAAGTATGATGTATGTTTTCAAGTAAAAAAGTATGATGTATGTTTTCATGTAAAGAAGTATGATGTATGTTTTCAAGTAAAGAAGTATGATGTATGTTTTCAAGTATGTTATGAAGTAAGATGTTTTAAAAGAAGAAGTATGATGCATGTTTTATATGTATGCTATATTTTAAAAGAAGCATACAAAGTATGATTGCCATGTCATTTAAAATAAATATACATGGTTGTAAATAATACATGAAAGATGTTTATGATGCATGCTTTATAATGCTTTACATGACATTATAGAGCCAAGTAGGAAAAATGCATATAGAGGCATAGCACGTTCTTTTACATATTTTCTTACTGAGCGTAAACTCACCCTTTTACGACCATTTTTCCTATAGACTACCTAAAGTGAACCCCACTCCGACTAGAGGAGCTTGTTTTTGAAGAATCAAGGTGTACCTTCTCGATACGCTTCCCAGTTAGCATAGAAGGTATACTTGTATGTTCATGTATATAGTAAATTGTAAGTCAGCTACAGTACAGTACAAGTAGAAATTTATGTATATAAGACGTTGGGGATGTAAGATAAGATGATGTATGAGATCCTGTGGAAATGGAATGATATTTATATATATCATTTTATGTCTATAGAAACAGAATAAAATTGTATGAGCTATTAGATAATTGGCTTAAAGTTAGGAAATGAATGGCACTGATAAACTAAATCAAATAATGTCGGATAAGAATTGAAAGAAAAAGTTAGATGATAAGATGTAGTGACGGGGACGTCAAAGAGTGGTATCAGAGCAAGTTGATTGGTAGTTGTCAATGTCAAGAAGTTAGAAATAAAGTATATCCCCAATTGTACTGTACTTGTCTGAATGCAACTGCATACTATAACCGTTTATAGTTATACTAAAGAGCTCAATGATGATTATATTTACAGCATGAGCTCACGAATAAGAGGTACAAGTAGAGGAAGAGGACGGGGTCGCACGGAAGAGCCCCCAGTTCCGTCTCCTCAACCATCTCCACCGCATAGTCCGAATACAAGGCTAGCTAAAATGGAGAAACACATGGAGAATATGGCCATAATGTTCACCCAGTTCATGTCTAATTTTCCGAACATGGCCACAAGTACCCCAGCAGCGACACCTGCTATTCCTCCTACGGAAGTAATCCCACCAGCCCCAACTACAGAAAGGCAGAATTCTAGAGCCTATTGTAGTGTGGCCCTAATAAAGGAATTTAAGAAGTTGGATCCGCCCAAGTTTAAGGGGGAAAGAGATCTGCTGACCGCAGAGAACTGGATGAAAGCGGTCCTAAAGTCTTTTGAATACATGCCCTGTTTTGGAAGAGAGAAAGTAGGATTGGCTGCCTACCTATTAGTGGATGATGCTGAGCATTGGTGGCAAGCCACTCGGACCGTGCTAGAGGCCCGATATGATGAGGTCACGTGGGACAGATTTGTGGAAGCTTTCAATGAGCAATACATCCCACGCACGGATCAAAATAGATTGAAGATTGAGTTTTTGAGTTTGACTCAAGGTACGATGACGGTAAACCAATATGAATCGAAGTGTACTACCTTGAGTAGATTCGATCCAGAGGTCCTCAGAGATGAAGGGCATAAAATCTACAGGTTCATCGAGGGATTGAAGTCTCCGATTAGATCTAAGCTGTATCCGATGAATATCACCACCTATGGAGAAGCTGTCTGTAAGGCTCAGTTGTGTGAGCAGGACTATGATCTACATCATGCTGACTTCCGAGCCAAGGGTAAAGGCAAAGAACCGATGAAACGGAAGTCGGATGAGAAAGCTCCGAGTGATAGGTATTCATACCGGAAAAGTAGATGATCTGAAGGAGTTTCGATAGGAACTCCTAGAGCTACCGGGATCAAGATAAGTGATGACCAATCCCGATATCCAACTGGAAGTACCGCTAGCTCACCGAAGAGTAAGATACAAAGATGTGAGCTATACGAGAAGTTTCACGGATCACAACCATGTCGCTTGGCGAGTGGCACTTGCTTTAGATGTGGGGAAAAAGGGCACATGATTAGGGATTGCCGTAGAGCGATCCGAGAATGCCTGATGAATCTGATAAGACCCCTAAACCGCAACCTAAGGCCACTGCTACCAAGAAGGGAAAGAAAGCTGTGACCCAAGGACGAGTGTTTGCCATCCACGAAGAGTCTGCTGATGCCTCGTTCAAAGTGATTAAAGGTAAGATTTATCTTTTCGATGTAAGTGTCATGGCATTGTTTGATCCAGGCTCCAAGCATTCATTCATGTCTCCTATGATTGCTATGAAAGTACCTGTTGAGCCTGAGCCTTTAGGACACTTATTGCAAATAAGCACACCTTTTACGAAATCACAAATGACCGAGTTAGTGTATAGAAACTGCAAGCTACGAGTAGGAGAAAGAGAATCAAAGGCTGACCTAATCCTACTGAATATGTACGGTTTGATGTTATTTTAGGTATGGATTGGTTAGCTAATAATTATGTTATATTAGACTGTTATGCTAAGAGCGTAACCTTCTCTTTACCCGTTAGATATGTTGTAAATTTTGCAGGTAATTAATATGAAGCCTGTTTGGTTCTTGATTTGAATTCATATGAAAATAATGAGAAGCATGTATGGTTGTATAAAGGATTCATTGCTTATGTGGAAGACGTAGATCAGAAACGTCCCTGACTCAATGATATTCCTATAGTCCGAGATTTTCCCGAGGTGTTTCCGGATGATCTTCCAGGACTTCCTCCGGATAGGGAAGTGGAGTTCATTATCGATTTGGTGCCGGAGACTGAGCCCATATCAAGAGCTCCCTACCAGATGGCTTTGGTAGAATTGGAAGAATTGAAGAAGTAGCTTCAGGAGTTGCTAGACAAGGGATTCATACGACCCAGCGTATCCCCTTGGGGTGCTCCTGTGCTTTTTGTCAAGAAGAAAGACGGTAGTATGAGGTTGTGCATCGACTACCGGTGGTTAAACAAAGTGACGATTAAGAATAAGTATCCTCTTCCCAGAATAGACAACCTCTTTGATCAGCTAAAGGGTGCACAAGTCTTTTCCAAGATAGACTTGAGATCAAGATATCATCAGTTGAAGATTCGGAACAAAGATATCCCTAAGACTACGTTCAGGACACGGTATGGTCACTATGAGTTTCTAGTGATGCTGTTTGGTCTGACCAATGCACCTGCAGCCTTCATGAATCTGATGAATGATGTGTTTAAGCAATACCTAGACCAGTATGTCATTGTTTTTATCGATGACATCTTGGTATATTCGAGGTCTTGGGAAGAGCACGAGCAGCATTTGAGGATTGTTTGGGGAGACCCTCAAGGATAGATGATTATATGCCAAGCTAAGTAAGTGCGATTTCTGGTTGAATCAGATCTCCTTCCTAGGTCACATTATCAGTAAAGATGGAGTCTCAGTTGATCCATCAAAGATTGAAGCGGTGGTCCAATGGGAAAGACCGAAGACTGTGACGGAGGTTAGGAGTTTCTTGGGTCTAGCTGTCTACTATAGAAGATTTGTAGAGGGTTTCTTGAAGCTAGCTGCTCCATTGACGCGCTTAACGCGCAAAGAGGTGAAGTATGAGTGGAATGAAGCCTGTGAGTGTAGTTTCCAAGAGTTGAAGCGCAGGCTAACGACTGCACCGATCCTTACCATCCCTAGTGGTTCAGGTGGATTTGCAGTGTATAGTGATGCCTCAGGGCAAGGTTTGGGATGTGTATTAATGCAGCATGGTAAGGTAGTAGCATATGGTTCCAGACAGCTAAAGGACCATGAGAAGAACTACCCCACTCATGATTTAGAGTTGGCTTCAGTAGTGTTTGCCCTGAAGATATGGAGGCATTACTTATATGGTGAGAGATTTCAGATTTTTACAGATCACAAAAGTCTAAAATACTTGTTTTCTCAAAAGGAGTTGGATATGAGACAAAGAAGATGGCTCGAGCTTCTAAAGGACTATGATTGTGAGATTTTGTACCACCCAGGGAAAGCTAATGTGGTGGCGGATGCTCTGAGCCGGAAGCATGTAAGTATGATAGCCTATATGATGATTAAAGAACACGAACTGATTGAACAGTTTGCAAGCCTTAACTTTAATGTTATGCCTAATGAGCAATTGGGAATGATGACTAGCTTGAGGATTGAGCCTGATTTGATGGATAAAATTCGAAGTGCTCAAAAGAAAGATGATGGATGCATTGAGGCTATGAATCAGATACAGTCAGGTATGACCTCAGAATTTGATATTAGTAGTAATGGAATTTTGAGGTTTAAAAGACATATATGTGTTCCACGTGATGATGAATTGAAGAAGTTAATCTTGACTGAAGCACATGCTACTAAATACACATTGCATCCAAGAAGTACGAAGATGTATCATAATCTTCGCAAGGTGTATTGGTGGAATGGTATGAAGAAAGACATAGCTGAGTATATGGCGAAATGTTTGACATGTCAACAGGTTAAGGTAGAGCACCAAAAGCCCGCAAGATTACTGCATCCTCTGCCTATACCCATGTGGAAGTAGGAACACATTACGATGGACTTTATTATGGGATTGCCCAGAACCAAGAGGAATCATGACGGTATTTGGGTGATCGTAGATAGATTGACAAAGTCAGTTCACTTCCTACCTATGAAGTCAACGGATACACTCAATGCTTTGGCAGAAATGTATGTAAGAGATTTTGTCTGACTATACGGTATTCCAGTGAGCATCACTTCTGATAGGGATTCCAAGTTTACTTCCCATTTATCATTTTCAGGAAGCTATGGGATCTAAGCTGAATTTCAGCACAGCTTTTCATCCGCAGACTGATGGACAGTCAGAGCGGAAGATTCAGACGCTCGAGGATATGTTGAGAGCTTGTGCTATGGACTTTAAAGGCTCCTGGGATGACCATCTGCCATTGGCTGAGTTTGCATATAATAATAGTTATCATGCAAGCATCGGGATGGCACCATATGAAGTTTTGTATGGGAGAAGGTGTCGATCTCCGATTGGGTGGGAAGAAGTGGGCGAACGTAAGTTATTAGCTCCAGATTTAGTCGAGCAAGCCTCAAAAGATGTTAAATTGATCTGTCAGAGGCTTAAGACAGCTCAGAGTAGACAAAAGAGCTATGCAGATGCTCGACGGAGACCACTTGAGTTTATGGTTAGAGATTTTGTATTCTTGAAAGTTTCTCCATCCAAAGGGATTATGAGATTTGGCCGACGAGGTAAGTTAAGCCCTCGCTACATCGGTCCATTTGAAGTCTTAGATCGAGTAGGTGATGTTGCCTATAGATTGGCATTACCTCCGGAGCTATCGGTAGTACATAATGTGTTTCATGTATAGATGCTTCAGAAGTATAATCCGGATCCGTCTCATGTCATTGAGTATGAACCCTTGGAGATAAGGGAAGATATGAGCTATATAGAGAAGCCGGTTCGGATTTTAGACAGAAAGGATAAAGTATTGAGGTCTAAGATGATCCCCTTGGTGAAAGTTCTCTGGCAATACCATACGACAGAAGAAGCAACATGGGAGCTAGAGAGCTTAATGAAAGAAAGGTATCCAGAGCTGTTTACATGATAAGCTAATTCAAATTTGGAGGACCAAATTTTTTAAGGTGTGGAGGATGTGAAATCCCCAATTTCCATGTATTCCTCCATGTATGTAAAGTATTTTAATTCAATATGATTAAATGAATATGAAATTGATGTGAAATTGAAGTATGAATAATGTATGATTAATATATGGAACATGTAAGGAATAAGTAGAATGGGAAGTAATTTGTCAAATGAATTATGGTGATATCAGAAAATGAATAAAGCATGAGAAAAGAATTAAAATCAGAATTTTGATTGGAGATTTAATGGATAAGTCATATGGAAGAGGAATTAAATAGTCAATTGAGTCAAAGAGGTAAAGGAGATGGCTGAGATTTATGGGATATTCTTGCATTAAATGAAACTTGGTGACTCATCACCCTCACCATCATCTCCCAACGTCAGCCTCTACCTCCAGCCCCTTCCTCTCGTTCCATCTCCAATCTTCCAAGTTTCCATTCTAAGTTCCTTGACAAACCCCCCCAATTCTCCAGCAATTCACTAAGTTCGTAGAACGAAAAATAATCCTTGTAGTTAGACTAAGTGATATCCAAAGTTTGGTGGATTGACTCTAAGTATTGGAAGAGATCTCAAAGTTTGAGATTTTGATCTCTAGTGAAGGTAAGAGAAGAAGATGGTTCTTGCAATTTCGTTCATGAATTGGAGTTGTTTTGAGTTGATATGATATGTGTAGTTTAATTTAAGGTGTTATTTGGTATGATGAATTCAGATTTGAAGAAGTAAAAGCTAGGATAGACGCATCAAGTGATCTTGCGTTCTCAAAGGAATCGACGTAAGTCGACTGCCAAGAGATAACTAAAACGTCGTTTTCCGAAAATCGATGCAAACCAGTCGACTGCTAATTTCCCAGTAAGCATTCTGTTTCAAACCAGTCGACTGCTATATGGGACAGTCGACTGCTATTTGCCAAAAAGCATTCTGTTTCAAAACCAGTCCACTGCCTATGAGACCAGTCCACTGTTAATTTTCCAGAAGCTTTCTGTTTCAAAAACAGTCGACTGCTATTTCTTAAGAAGCATTTTGTTTGAAAACCAGTCGACTGCTATTGATGCGCACGGGCAAGAGAAAACGCAGCTTGGAATTTGAAGGAACTGAAACGCAACAGGACAGAAACAAAGTTAATGAATGACAACTTCTGAAAACCTAGACCCGAAGCCTAAAGAGACTCGAACCCAAAGGTATTGGACCTTGACCCTACGAATAAGAATTCGAGAACCTAAGGTATAGCAATGGTGGATGGTGAAGAAGGAGGCGCCACAAGGAAGAAGACCTTGATAAGCCTAGTAGAGAGGGAACCCAAGAGAAAGGCACACTCAAATTCTGAAATTCAAAATTGATCTATCCATCAATAGCGTTTACAAGGTATTTATAATAATACCTAGCACTTAAGCCCATAAACAAGTGGGCTGGAATTAACACCAATAGAAAATAAGACTAAACCCAAATTCATGCCTAAACCTAATTACATAAAATAAATAGTCCAAAACATAGCAAGACTCAAACGTGGGCTATCCAAACACTTACCCATCTTATTGTTAAGCTAAAATAAGACAGTAAACCATGCTCATGTCGTTTGGGCTTCCAAGTAAGTATAGATGTCTTAGGACTCTTCATGGAAGCTTCCTTGACACTTCAGTGATGCCAGAGCTTGTTGCATTAATGAGGCCAAGGCTTGTTGCATCTTCTTAGCTCGAGCTCGGGTAATTGGACCTCCTTGGATGACCAATGGATCCTTAGCATCACGAACATCACGAGCAAGTGGATCTCCATCATTCCCCCTCTCCTCAAAAGGATTTGTCCTCAAATCGCATATACCTTAATCAAAAGAAAAGGGAGAGAGATCAGAAACATTAAAAGTAGCAGATACACCATACTTACCAGGAAGATCCAATTTGTAGGCATTATCGTTGATCTTCTCTATCACTTGGAATGGTCTATCTCCTCGGGGATGCAGCTTGGTTCGTCGCTGAACAGGAAACCTCTCCTTTCTCATATGCACCCAAACCCAATCACCAGGCTCAAAGACTACTTTCTTTCGATGCTTATTTGCTTGGGTGGTATACTGTTCAGTCTTCTTTTCAATAGCTTGACAAACTCTCTCATGGAGTTGCTTCACAAACTTAGCCTTCTGTTCTCCATCCAAGTTACTCTGCTCCGCACTAGGTAATGGCAACAAATCCAAAGGAGTAAGAGGATTGAAGCCATAAACAACTTCGAATAGAGAGCAACTAGTAGTGGAGTGAACACTGCGGTTATATGCAAACTCCACATGGGGCAAGCAATCTTCCCAATTCTTCAAATTCTTTTGGATAATGGACCTCAATAAGGTAGATAGGGTTCGATTGACAACCTCAGTCTGTCCATCAGTCTGGGGGTGACAAGTGGTGGAGAATAACAATTTTGTTCCTAACTTTCCCCATAACGTCTTCCAAAAGTAACTAAGGAACTTGACATCACGATCGGAAACAATAGTCCTCGGTACACCATGTAGACGTACTATCTCTTTGAAGTAAAGGTTAGCAACATTGCTCGCATCATTCGTCTTGTGGCAAGCGATGAAATGAGCCATCTTAGAGAACCTGTCAACCACAACAAAAACAGAATCTCTACCGCGTTTTGTTCGAGGCAAGCCCAAAACAAAATCCATAGAGATATCAGTCCACGGAGTAGTAGGAATGGGTAAAGGAGTATATAAACCATGATTATGAACTCTAGATTTAGCTTGCCTACATGAAATGCATCTAGCACATAACCTCTCTACATCCCTCCTCATGTTAGGCCAAAAGAAATGTTCGTGCAAAACATCTAGAGTTTTCCTAACTCCAAAGTGACCCATTAATCCTCCACTATGGGCTTCTCTAACTAATAGCTCGCGCAATGAACTCCTAGGCACACATAATTTATTTTCTCTAAATAAGAACCCATCGTGCGTAAAGAACTTGCCAAAGCCAATGTAGCACATGCATCATAAACATTACCAAAATCAACATCATCAGCATACTGTTCTTTGATATACTCAAATCCTAAAAGTTTAGCATCAAGAGTAGTGATAAGAGTATACCTACGAGATAACGCATCAGCTACGACGTTCTCTTTACCTTGTTTGTACTTGATCACGTACGGGAACATCTCAATGAACACTATCCACTTGGCATGACGCTTATGCAGCTTACTCTGTCCTTTCAAATGCTTCAAGGACTCATGATCAGTGTGGATGACAAATTCTTTGGGCCACAAGTAATGTTGCCATGTCTCCAAGGCCCTCACTAATGCGTACATCTCCTTGTCATATGTGGGATAGTTAAGTGCTGCTCCACTTAACTTCTCACTAAAGAAAGCAATTGGGCGTTTTTCCTACATAAGCACAGCTCCAATACCTACACCTGAGGCATCGCACTCAATCTCAAAAGTTTTAGTAAAGTCCGGCAAAGATAACAAAGGAGCAGAACAAAGTTTATCCTTAAGCAAATTAAAAGCATGCTCTTGTGTAGGACCCCAATGAAATCCAACATTCTTTTTGACCACTTCGATCAAAGGTGCAGCTATAGTGCTAAAATCTCTAACGAATCGACGATAGAAACTAGCTAAACCATGGAAACTATGCACCTCAAAAACAGACTTAGGTACAGGCCAATCTTTAATTGCCTTTACCTTCTCAATATCAACAGAAATGCCATGTGAAGAAACGACATACCCAAGAAAAACAATCTTATCAGTGCAGAATGTACATTTCTTAAAATTGGCATACAAACTTGCATTCCTCAAGACAGTAAGAACATTCCTAAGATGCTCAACATGCTCATGCAGACTCTTACTGTAGATCAAAATGTCATCAAAATAGACAACCACATACTTACCAATGAAATCACGTAAAACATGGTTCATTAATCTCATGAATGTACTGGGTGCATTAGTCAAGCCAAAAGGCATAACTAACCACTCGTAGAGACCATGTTTAGTCTTAAATGCGGTTTTCCATTCATCACTTTCTTTCATACGAATTTGGTGATATCCGCTCTTTAAATCGATTTTAGAAAACATGCATGCACCATGCAATTCATCAAGCATATCATCTAGCCTAGGAATAGGATAGCGGTACTTTACAGTGATTTTGTTGACGGCTCGACAGTCAACGTACATCCTCCAAGTCCCATCTTTTTTTGGCACAAGCAGTACGGGCACGGCGCATGGACTCATGCTCTCTCTCACATAACCTTTCCTCATGAGCTCCTCAACTTGCCTTTGAAGCTCCTTCGTCTCCTCGGGATTACTTCTGTAGGCTGGACGGTTAGGAATGGTAGATCTGGAGACAAGGTCAATCATGTGCTCGATCCCACGAATCAGTGGTAATCCACTTGGGATCTCCTCAGGGAATACATCCTCGAACTCCTGCAACAATGAGACAACATCAGTAGGCAAAGTATCATGGAGTTCAGCATCAATAAAATAAGAATCTTTAAATAAGAGTAAAAGGATAGGAGACTTAGCAAGAAATGCAGTCTTCACATCTCGAGGTTTGGCATAGCAGCTCATTGTTTTGCTTTCCTTGTTTTCCTTTTTTTCTTTCTGTTCTTTAGCTTGCTTCCTTTGCTCATCATGTTGCTCCTTTAGCCTTAATTGGTCCTCATAAATCTCCTTGGGGCTAAGGGGAGCAAGAGCGATCTTCTTGCCATCCATAGTAAAGGAGTAACGGTTAGTGTAACCGTCGTGGATGACTCTCCGATCATACTGCCACGGTCTGCCCAGCAACATGTGGCTAGCTTGCATGGGCACCACGTCACACAACACCTCATCGTGATACCTTCCAATACGAAAAGGAACCAAGACTTGCTTCACCACGTTGACTTCACCACAGTCATTAATCCACTGCAACTTATATGGGTGGTGATGCTTGGTAGTGGGCAACTTTAACTTATCAACAAGGTATATGCTAGCAACATTAGTACAACTCTCACCATCAATGATTACAGTACATACCTTGTCACGAATATGGCATCTCGTATGGAAGATGTTCTCGCACTGTGCCTCATCTTCAAACTTCACATGAGTAGTAAGAGCACGCCTAGCAACAAGTGCTTCACCATGAGCAGCATACTCAAGAACTTCTTCTTCGTCAACATTTTCTAACGCAGGCATCTCATCTTCTACACCGATTTCAGAACCTTCACTCTCAACATCTCCATTCCCATGCATGATCATCACTCTACGGTTGGGACATTGTAAGGCAATATGTCCGTGACCTAAACACTTGAAACACTTAATGTCACATGTCCTGCTCTGGGGTGCTTGGGAAGGTTCAGTCTTGGGCTTTTGAGGGCCCTCAGGCTTGGGCTTAGCATGGCTCTCTGACTTAGGCGTAGACACAGGCTTATCATCCTTATGAAAGGCGTTAGATTTCCAAACAGGAACTGAACTAGGAGTGAAAACGAGATGTACCTTTCCGTTAGAGTTGCCTTTCGACTTTGATGGCCACATGCAGCATCTCCTCTAAGTCCATGTAATGCTGCAACTCTACTACATTGGCAATCTCACGATTTAAGCCTTGGAGAAAACGAGCCATAGTAGCTTCTGCATCCTTCTGGATATTGGCTCGGATCATGGTTATTTCCATCTCTTTGTAGTAATCCTCAACACTCTTTACACCTTGGGTAAGACATTGGAGCTTCTGGTATAACTCTCTATAGTAATGAGTAGGAACAAATCTCTTCCTCATGATGCGCTTCATCTCATCCCATGTAGACACTGGAGGATCACCATATCTTCTTCTACTAGTGACTAATTGATCCCACCAAACCATAGCATACTCTGTGAACTCAATGGCTGCAAGTTTGACCTTCTTTTCCTCAGAGTAGTGGTGGCAGTCAAACACCATTTCAATCTTCCTTTCCCACTCCAAATACGCCTCAGGATCATTCTTGCCTGGGAAAGGAGGAATCTTCAATTTTATACTGCCAAGGTTTCCATCCATCTTCTCCTTGCCTCTATCACGAGCTCTATCAACTCGATCTCTATACCCATGGGACCTTCTATGATGTCTATCTATCCCAGACTCTTCATTCGAATCATACCCAATATTATCATCATACTCGTCATTGGCAACAACCTTACTTTTTAGACGAGAAGTATCACCTTGCTGGATCTTTGCAAACTGAGCTTCATGTTGGTTCAACTTATCATGAATGTCATTGAATTTCACGTCCATCCATTGGAACTGTTGTTGCATTGCCTGAAGCATGAATTCAATCTTTTTAAAGTCGGACTTATCACTTTCAGAAGACATTTTCAACAAAGATATCCTCACGTGTTTACACTCGTGTTTCACCCAAGGAATTTGGCTTTTCTCTACTAATGTCTCTCACACACTCATGCCTTTTTCCCTTACTCTACCTTAACTCTATAGGTTCACAATCGCACTAGAGACTCAATCAAAGACTCAACCTCGCAGAATCAACTAATTCACCAGGTATTTTCACCAAGTATTTTTTTTTTATTTTTTTCTTCCGAATTCTTTCTCTTTTTTTTTCACAGAAAGGTATGGCTAGGGCTAGGATGACTCAAAGAAAGAAAGACAGAATAAAAAAAATAAAAAAATCACTAGAACGACCAAAAAAAATGAAAAAATGGCCTAAAACTATAGGAAAACGATGGAATTTGGCCAAAATAGGATAGGGCTAGTGAAGCAAAGCTCAACTAGGTCGTTTTCTTTAAAAAGGGTACTCGCACGCCTCCTAACTCAACCAAAATTTTCTGTTTGAACAGTACCGCAAAATTTTTTTTTTGAATTCTTCTTTTTTTTCGAATTCTTTTTTTTTTCGAATTCTTTTCTTCTTCCTTTTTTTTTTTGAATTCTTTTCTTCTTCTTTTTTTTAACTCTGAGTGTTGCGGTTTCCTTGAAAGAGGAGGGGTGCGGCTAGGGTTTTTTTTTTAGGGGTGCGACTATGGTTTTTTTTGAGGGGTGCGGCTAGGTTTTTTTTTTTTTTGAGGGGTGCAGCTAGGGTTTTTTTTTTAGGGGTGCAACTAGGGTTTTTTTTTTTTGAGGGGTGCGGCTAGGGTTTTATTTTTGAGGGGTGCGGCTAGGGTTTTTTTTGAGGGGTGCGGCTAGGGTTTTTTTTGAAGGGGTGCGACAAGGTTTTGAGGAATTGCGGCTATGGTTTTTTTTTTGAAGGAAGGGGTGCAGCTAGGGTTTTGAGGAATTACGGCTAGGGTTATGAATTCAACTCAAACACAACAACAAACCAGAAATCGAAACCAACAAGAGAGAAAAAAGTAAGGAAAAAAAATCGAAACCAATAAACCAAAAATCTAAAAGTGAGTGACGCACAAACAAACCAGAAATCAAAACTTGAGCTCTGAATACCAACTGATGCGCACGGGCAAGAGAAAATGCAGCTTGGAATTTGAAGGAACTGAAACGCAACAGGACAGAAACAAAGTTAATGAATGACAACTTCTGAAAACCTAGACCCGAAGCCTAAAGAGACTCGAACCCAAAGGTATTGGACCTTGACCCTACGAATAACAATTCGAAAACCTAAGGTATAGCAATGGTGGATGGTGAAGAAGGAGGCGCCACAAGGAAGAAGACCTTGATAAGCCTAGTAGAGAGGGAACCCAAGAGAAAGGCACACTCAAATTCTGAAATTCAAAACTGATCTATCCATCAATAGCGTTTACAAGGTATTTATAATAATACCTAGCACTTAAGCCCATAAACAAGTAGGCTGGAATTAACACCAATTGAAAATAAGACTAAACCCAAATTCATACCTAAACCTAATTACATAAAATAAATAGTCCAAAACACAGCAAGACTCAAACGTGGGCTATCCAAACACTTAGCCCATCTTATTGTTAAGCTAAAATAAGACAGTAAACCATGCTCATGTCGTTTGGGCTTCCAAGTAAGTATAGATGTCTTGGGACTCTTCATGGAAGCTTCCTTGACACTTCAATGATGCCAGAGCTTGTTGCATTAATGAGGCCAAGGCTTGTTGCATCTTCTTAGCTTGAGCTCGGGTAATTAGACCTCCTTGGATGACCAATGGATCCTTAGCATCACGAACATCACGAGCAAGTGGATCTCTATCAGCTATATGTACCAGTCGACTGCCCCCATGTATTTTCAAAGATGAAAATATCGGAATTTTAAATGAAATTAATTTCGATAAAAGAAGTTATGAAGCAGCAGCCGACTACCCTATAAGACCAGTCGACTGCCCTGTGTGAAAAGAGAATTTCAAAGCCAAAATGTTTTAAACACCAAAGTGTTTTCTGAAAGAAAGAAGTATACAATAAATGTTTTGAGACTATGGACTGCGTGATGATTATGCATTTCTGATGGCTGAGTGACTCTGATCAAGTCCTCAATAATATGTATGTTGAGCGAAGAACCCTAGTCAGGTCCTCAATCCCACATGTGACACCCGACTAGTGTTCATTGTGGATTCCTAAAGGCAGGAGAGAATCCCTGACCTACACAGAGTGCACTACTGTACCAATGCATGATTAGAGTCATATAAATGGGAATGAACGGTTTATATGACGATTCAATCGCTTAAATATTGTACGTAGTCTCCATCCTATTTCAAAGTAAAGATGTATGATGTATGTTTTCAAGTAAAGAAGTATGATGTATGTTTTCAAGTAAAGAAGTATGATGTATGTTTTAAAGTATGTTATGAAGTAAGATGTTTTAAAAGAAGAAGTATGATGCATGTTTTATATGTATGCTATATTTTAAAAGAAGCATACAAAGTATGATTGCCATGTCATTTAAAATAAATATACATGGTTGTAAACAATACATGAAAGATGTTTATGATGCATGCTTTATAATGCTTTACATGACATTATAGAGCCAAGTAGGAAAAATGCATATAGAGGCATAGCACGCTCTTTTATATATTTTCTTACTGAGCGTAAACTCACCCTTTTACGACCATTTTTCCTACAGACTACCTGATGTGAACCTCGCTCCGACTAGAGGAGCTTGTTTTTGAAGAATCAAGGTGTACCTTCTCGATACGCTTCCCAGTTAGCATAGAAGGTATACTTGTATGTTCATGTATATAGTAAATTGTAAGTCAGCTACAGTACAGTACAAGTATAAATTTATGTATATAAGACGTCGGGGATGTAAGATAAGATGATGTATGAGATCCTGTGAAAATGGAATGATATTTATATATATCATTTTATGTCTATAGAAACAGAATAAAATTGTATGAGCTATTAGATAATTGGCTTAAAGTAAGGAAATCAATGGCACTGATAAACTAAATCAAATAATGTCGGATAAGAATTGAAAGAAAAAGTTAGATGATAAGATGTAGTGACGGGGACGTCACAACAGCAGTAGGGTTCGTCCCTTTCTCGACACAAACAGGAATGAGTTGGCGTTCAAGATTATGTGTATTTTGTGTGGTTTAGGTCAGTTGTTGGAATGCTGGTAAAGAGGGCCTAGAAACAGAGGAAATGCTGAGGTTTAGTTGTGGTTCGAGTGCCATTTTCAACTCCATGTAATGTGGTTCTTACGGCAATAGACGTGAATAGCAAGGGTGGAGTTTGGAAGCTTGTTGTTGATTGGTTGTGAGTAGTAGATAAGGGAGGTTTCATGAGACTTCAAGAGGCCAAGACAAGGGTAAAACAGCAGCTCCACGTGAGGAACAAAGTCTCGAGCCCAACCAGAAAAACATGGCAGTGTAAGATAGCTTTGGTGGTTTCTTTTTGGTTGATCTTTAAACACATTTTAAAGTGGCTGCTGGATCTAAGATTTTGCTATCTTCAAAGTTGGATTTCGGTTGGTTTTGAAGTTGTGAAATTGGAGCTGTAAGTGGCATGGAACGGTGGTTAAAAGGTGTTTTGAAGCATTGAAGAGTTGCTATATGAGACTGGTATATGGGCTGTTTGGGTGTGGCTTTAAAAGCAGAGGAAGATAAGAAAAAAGAAAACAAGGCTGACAATGGGTTATTTGTTGCCGTATTGAACCAGCCAAGAGACAGGTAAAGAAGGACGAAAATAATAATAATCATAATAAAAATAGAAAAAGAAAGAAAGAAAAGAAAAAAATATGAAAGAAAATATGATTTTTGGGTTGATATGTGCCTATATGTACATACACATGCATAAATATATATACTTGTTATGGTAATTAGGATTTAAAATGTTTTGTAGGATTTGGATAGAGATTTAAAGAAGTGGAGATTTAAAGGGAGCTTGAAGAAGGCTTGGTTTTGAGAATCTTCAAAGGTAAGGATGTGTTAATTTGATTTAAACTTAGAGAGTTGGTAATTATATGGTTAAATGTTACATTATGGAATTCTCAATTGAGTCAAATAAATAGTTGAATATCGACTACAAGACTGCTTTTCTGCAGTCCGGGAGTAAGTTGGTGAGTGGGATTATACAAGCTCAATTGTTGAATATCGACTACAGGACTACTTGATTTGATTTCGATTGTGCTTGATTGAGGTAAGGGATATGTATAAGGAACGTAGGAGATACTGAAATGATTTTAAGGTCAATTGCATTGTGTTTTATGAATTACGTATGCTTTGCAAGACTTTAGAAATTTGATACCGTCATGCTATCGAATTTTCGTAAGAATATTGATTTCTGTGATTTCGACTAAAACGCTAAGAAAGCTTTTTAAGAATAAAACTTTTAAGGAAATTCAGTCTTGGAAATATTAAATTGCATGATTTTAGTATATTCGTGAATTTTCAAAGTAAATTTTATTTTATGAAAATTACCTAAAGTTAGTGTTTTAGAAATATTTATGTAAAGTTATAAAGTTTTCAGATTTTTTTGGAATTCCTTGCGTTTTAATTGATTTTTGGAACCTTTATGAGTTTTGAAAATACTCCTCCGAATTTGGATTTATAAAACTCTGCATTAACATGAATTATCTAAAGAATTCAAGTTTAATTGAAAGTTCATTAAATTGCATGATTTTAAAGACTTATGACTTTTCTAGCTTAAATTTGGTTTTATGGATTTATTGTAAATCATAACACTAAAACCTATTTCTTTATATATATATATATTTTGGAAATTATTATGTTTTTAAATATTTGGAAAATGTTTCTGATTTTATGCAATAATCTGCTTTATGAACTTTATAAATATCTGCATGTTTTGACTTACGGATTTGAACTTTGAATTATGAAACTTATGTTTTGAGACACTGGCTAATCGTTATCTTGCAGTATATAGACTGCTGTATATTTTGGATCTAGCAATATCTGGCTGTAGCGTGACCTTCGGGGCCTGCAGTATTTGGCTATAGCGTGACCTTCGGGCCCTATAGTATCTGGTTGTAGTGTGACCTTCGGGGCCTACAGTATTTGTATCTGATATGAATTTTGCACACTATGTTGCTGTGTGATTTGATCCAGTCCACAGTGGTCACAGATGACACCTGATCAGTGTTCACTGTAGACCACTTGGACTATGGCCATACGTCTATCTATTATTATCCTTATAGGATATCTTTGTTGCTTGATGTATACCGAGTTACTGCCATGTCTCCACTTTCTAATTATTTTCTGATTTCTGAATATCTGATTTTCGAACTCTGAATATGAAAATGATATGATACAGATTGATATGATTGAATCTTGAAATCTTAAAATGATTTTGTACGGATTTTTATGATTTGATTTGAAATATGATATGATTTCTGAAGACGATTGTTTACATATTTGCATAGCATGACTTTGCTAAAGTAATCTGTTGTACTGATTTGGTTTACATATGATTTTCAAAATACACGAACTTCTTACTGGATAAGATGCCATATTTTAGAAACATCCCTTATGATTTAGAATTTATTAATCGTTTTAGAACACTTGCATATAGCTTACGGTATCTGTCTCTTTATATGTATTCCTTATTGGGCTTTCCAAAAAGCTCACCCCCCCTTCTCCACCTTCCAGATTATTTGCAGTAGGCGATCTGTATGAGAGGTTCTGACACGTCCTTCGAGGTTTTTGTATCGCCCTTGAAGGTACATGATGTACAGATATCTATTTTCTATTCAGACTTGTTTTACAGTACTTTTTTTAGTAGGAGGATGTAATTAAGGGAAACACTTAGTATATTCATGATAAGAAATGATGCATGCAACTTTGATGGACATAAATTTTGTTAAGTAACATAATTTTAATACGTGACTGCATGCTTAGTCAGAAAATTTGAACTGGAACCAAAACGTTTATAGGATATTGATTTAGCTAATGTACATTTAGCTTAAGAATAAATCTGAGACACTAAGCACAACCCAACCAAAAGTAAGTGAAAAAGAAAAAAAATTTGGCTCATAATTTTGGTAAAAAGAGTCGTTACACTTGCGTAGTATGTCTCAGTGTAAGTAGGTTAGAATTAATTTACATCCCACATTGTTGTGCATTGTTTGAATATAAATTGTGAAGAATGGTTAGAAAATGGAACTAAATGTCAATCTGTAGAGAAATATTGATGGTTGATGGAAAGAACAAGAATAATAGCTATGGATGTTGTAAGGAAGTGCTATGAAAATGAGTACTGAATGATTGAGATTGATTAATGGAATTAGGCTTAGTTAGAATGATTGGAAGTGATTGATGGTTTTTGTTTAATTGGAGATGATAGAGTGATCTTAGTGGAGATGAATGGTATAAATAGAAATAAGGATTGCTAGTGAATTATACAGATATTCTATGGAAGTATGAATGCAAATAAATGAGATGGATATTGAATGATCAAGAATAATTGATTGAGATATGTATTGTTTAGAGGATAATAGAATGATCTTATGGAATATGATTGATGTGGAAATCGATATGGATCAACAAAGATAAGAGGATTGTTAATAAATGGCGTGGATAGTGTATATAAATACTGATATAAGTAAGTGTAAAGGTTGAGTGTTATGAATAAATATCAAATCGATAAATCTCAAAGCATTGAATTACTGGAGTACTTGTGTTCAATTTGGAGGACCAAATTCCTTAAAGGTGGAAATGGTGTGAGAACCAAATCTCTCTATTCTCCCTATATCTATTGAAGGTGATAAATTAGAATCATATGTAAAATTATGAAAACTAATTCTTCTACGTTATGGAATTCTCAAAAAACTTTTCAAGTGGGCCCCACAATGCAATCCATAACTCAAATGGCTCCCGAAGTGGCAAAATGTGAAAATTGGGGCCGAACTACCTAAAGGCCAAGAATATCATTTTTTAGAATTCTTTAAGATGCGCATAACAAGGTTTACGTGCAACAAATTTAAAAATGACTATTTAGTCCATACCTCGAAAAGAACTTTTTTGAAGAACGGTCAAACCAAATTGACTTTGAAACTATAGACTGTTATAGGAAAATTCTCGCATAAAGGTGTTTCATGTGGATTCAACTTGTAAACAAAATTACACGGAAATGCTAAAAACATCGCGAACAAAATCGAAAGTATTTAATTAGGGGTAGTTTGGTAATTTCGTTACCTATGATCGGTCAAACCACCTTGAGAGTCAATAATTGACCATGTTTGACCTAAATATATAGGAAATAATAAAAATAAAATATTAATTCTGAATTTGAAAACATTAAATTAATGTTAAGACATAATTAGAAATAGTGAAATTGTATAAGGGTATTATGGTCATTTAACTTGGGGGTTGGTCAAATTGGTCAATGTTTGACCATAATTGACCTAAATAAATAAAATTGAATAAAAATGAAATTAAAAAGCTGAATTGAAAAATAATAAAATATTTCCAATGGCATAAGTGTAAAAATTGAATTTTAAGAGGGGCAATTTTGTCATTTTGCTAATGAGGCTGAAAAATATCCTTAAAAGTCTACCCAAACTAGAAAATTCTAGTCTTTTCTGATATGGACCTCACCGAAAGAAGATGAGGTTCATATGAAGAAGACGAAGAACACTTGAAAAAAAAACAATAACAAGTTAAAAACGCAGCAAAAGAAAATAAAAATTAGAAGTAAAACCAAGACCCGTTGTGTAGAAACACAAGAACCTATGGTATTGGACCAAGACCCGTTGCCTAGAAAAGCAAGAACCTATGGTATATATTGGTGGAAGGTAGAAGAACGCCACAAGGAAGACCTTGATAAGTTCAAGAGTTCTCAAGAGAACCAAAGAGAAGAAGTCTCTCAATTTTATTGCTAAAATCAATTGTGTTCTCCCCAAAGGGTTACATAACTATTTATAGGCAAATAGATAACTTGCAGCACAAGTAATAGGAATCCTACTTTCCTAACTTGCAGAATAGGAAATAGCAAACTTGCAGAACAAGCAATAGGAATCCTACTCTCCTAACTTGCAGAACAAGTAATAGAAGTCTTACAAAATCTATTATTTAAAAAGGAATTGGGCTTAAATTAAATTAAGACAATGTTCAGCCCAATAATACTTAACTAAATAAAATATGCATCTAGCCTAATTTGCATTTCGGCCCAATACTTGTGTGTCTTCAAGAAGGTTGAACTTGGGCTTGGATCATGTTGTAGAAGACTTTATCATCCTCCATGCTCAAGCTTTGTTGGGCTTTCTCTCTAGCAATATCAATGAAACCAGCCAAGGCTTGTTGCATCATCTTTGATTTAGCTCTTGTAATTGGACCTCCATGGATACTCAAAGGATCACGATCATCACGAACATGACTTGAGCTTTGTGAGCTTGGATCTCCATCATTCCCCCTCTCCTCGAAAGGATTTGTCCTCAAATCAGAATCACCTACATCCATATCAAAGGGAGAAAGATCAGAAACATTAAATGTAGCACTAACATTATACTCACCTGGAAGATCTAACTTATAAGCATTGTCATTGATCTTCTTAATCACTTGGAATGGTCCATCTCCTCGAGGTTGCAACTTGGAGCGACGCTGAGCAGGAAATCTCTCTTTACGCATATGTACCCAAACCCAATCACCAGGTTCAAAGACAACTTTCTTGCGATGCTTGTTGGCTTGAGTAGCATATTGCTCAGTCCTCTTTTTAATGTTTTGACGTACCTTCTCATGTAGTTGCTTAACAAAATCAGCTTTCTTTTCCCCATCCAAACTAGCTCTCTCCTCAATAGGTAGTGGTAAAAGATCCAATGGAGTGAGTGGATTAAAACCATAGACAACTTCAAATGGAGAATAACTAGTAGTGGAATGCACACTTCTATTGTAAGCAAACTCCACATGAGGCAAACAATCTTCCCAATTCTTCAAATTCTTTTGAATAATGGACCTCAACAAAGTAGACAAAGTACGATTGACTACTTCAGTTTGACCATCGGTTTGTGGATGACAAGTAGTTGAAAACAATAGCTTTGTTCCTAACTTTCCCCATAATGTTTTCCAAAAATAGCTAAGGAACTTCACATCACGGTCAGAAACAATGGTCCTCGGAACCCCATGTAGACGAACAATTTCCTTGAAGAATAAATCGGCAATGTTACTTGCATCATCTGTCTTGTGACAAGCAATGAAGTGAGCCATCTTAGAGAACCTATCAACAACAACAAAAACAGAATCTCTACCTCTCTTTGTTCTTGGTAACCCCAAAACAAAGTCCATAGAAATGTCAGTCCAAGGAGTAGTAGGAATAGGCAATGGAGTATAAAGACCATGATTCATAACTCTAGACTTAGCTTGTTTACAAGTGACACATCTCTCACACAATTTTTCAACATCTCTTTTCATGTTAGGCCAAAAGAAGTGATCATGCAATATATCTAAAGTTTTCTTTACTCCAAAATGTCCCATTAACCCACCACTATGGGCTTCTCTAACAAGTAATTCTCTTAAAGAACTCCTAGGCACACATAATCTATTTTCCCTAAATAAGAATCCATCATGCCTCTAAAACTTTCCAAAACCAGTTTTCTCACATGCAATGAACACATTTTCAAAATCCTCATCAGTAGTATACAAGTCTTTAATATACTCAAATCCAAGTAGTTTTGCATTAAGAGTAGTGATTAGAGTATACCTTCGAGATAATGCATCAGCCACGACATTTTCTTTACCTTGTTTATATTTGATCACATATGGAAATGTTTCAATGAACTCCATCCACTTGGCATGACGCTTGTTCAACTTGCTTTGTCCTTTCAAGTGCTTCAAGGACTCATGATCAGTGTGGATGACAAATTCCTTGGGCCATAAATAGTGTTGCCATGTTTCCAAGGCCCTCACTAATGCATACATCTCTTTATCATATGTGGGATAGTTAAGGGCAGCTCCACTTAACTTCTCACTGAAAAAAGCAATGGGGCGCTTCTCCTGCATTAAAACAGCTCCAATACCTATACTTGAAGCATCACACTCAATCTCAAAAGTTTTAGAAAAGTCAGGTAAGGATAATAAAGCTGCAGAACAAAGCTTCTCTTTAAGCAAGTTAAAAGCATGATCTTGCTCAAGACCCCATTTAATTCCAACATTCTTTTTAACAACATCAGTTAGAGGTGCAGCTATTGTACTGAAGTCTCTAACAAACCTACGATAGAAACTAGCTAATCCATGAAAACTACGCACCTCAGAGATATTCTTAGGTATAGGCCAATCTTTAATTGCCTTGACCTTTTCATCTTCTACTGCTATACCCTTAGAAGAAATAACATATCCAAGAAATGTAATCTTATCAGTGCAAAAGGAACATTTCTTAAGGTTAGCATACAACTTTTCCTTTCTCAAGACATTAAGCACATTCTTTAAATGTTCAATATGTTCATGCAAACTTCTACTATAGATCAAGATATCATCAAAATAGACAACTACAAATTTTCCAATGAAAGCACGCAAGACATGGTTCATTAATCTCATGAAAGTGCTAGGTGCATTAGTTAATCCAAAAGGCATAACTAACCATTCATACAAACCATGCTTAGTCTTAAATGCAGTTTTCCATTCATCACCTTCTCTCATGCGAATTTGATGATAACCACTTTTCAAATCAATTTTAGAAAAGATGCAAGAACCATGTAACTCATCAAGCATATCATCTAATCTAGGAATGGGATAGCGATACTTTACAGTGATTTTGTTGATGGCACGACAATCAACACACATCCTCCACGTCCCATCCTTCTTAGGAACAAGTAACACAGGAACAGCACATGGACTCATGCTCTCTCTAACGTAGCCTTTCTTCATGAGCTTGTCAACTTGCCTTTGAAGCTCCTTTGTCTTCTCGGGATTACTTCTATAGGCAGGTCTGTTGGGAATGGCAGCTCCAGGAACAAGGTCTATTTGATGCTCAATTCCCCTAATAGGTGGCAAACCATTTGGAATCTCCTCGGGGAATATATCTCCAAATTCCTTCAAAAGAGACACAACATTAGTAGGCAAAGAAGATTTAAGATCATTAGAACTAAAACAAGATTCTTTATATAAAAACAAAAGGATTGGGCACTTAGCTAAAAAAGCAGCCTTTACATCACTTTGCTTTGCATAGAAGCTCACGTCCTTTCTTTCTTTCTTTGCAATATCTTTGCCTTTATCTAGATTCTTCGACCTTTGTTGTGATTCATTCTGCTCTTTCAACCTCAATTGATCCTCATAAATCTCCGTAGGACTCAAGGGTGCAAGTGTGAATTTCTTACCAGCCATGGTAAATGAATAACGGTTTGTAAATCCATCATGTATGACATGTCTATCAAATTGCCATGGTCTTCCTAAAAGCAAATGACCAGCATGCATAGGCACAACATCACACAACACTTTATCATTGTACCTTCCAATTGAAAATAGCACCAATACTTGCTTGGTCACATTTACTTCTCCACAATTATTGAGCCATTGAAGTTTGTATGGTTTGGGATGTTTTGTAGTGGGCAAACTCAATTTGTCAACCAAATAAGTGCTAGCAACATTAGTGCAACTACCACCATCAATAATCAAAGAGCATACCTTATTGTTGACGTGGCATCTAGTATGAAAAATATTTTCTCGTTGCACTTCATCTTCATCCTTAACTTGGGCACTTAATGCACGACGAGCTACAAGTGCTTCACCATGTGCAGCAAACTCAACATAGTCATCATCCTCATTAATGTCCTCCAATGGTGGCATCTCATCATCAACATCAGAATCTTCACTTACAACATCACCATCATCACGCATAATCATGACTCGTTTGTTTGGGCATTGTGATGCAATGTGTCCTCTTCCCAAACATCTAAAACACTTAATGTCTCTACTCTTACCTTGGGATGCTTGGATAGCCTCGGGTTTGGGCTTTTGGACACTCTCACCCTTAGGCTTGAATGAGGATTCAGTCTTAAGTTTGAATGTAGTCTTATCATCCCTTCGAAAGGTGTTCGGTTTCCAAGAAGAAGATGAACTAGAACCTTGCATAAAACGAGATGAATAACCTTTTCTCTTGAGTTGCCTTTCAACCTTGATAGCCATATGCAACATATCATCAAACTCCACATAGTGATGTAACTCCACTACATTAGCAATCTCACGATTCAATCCTTGTAAGAATCGAGCCATAGTAGCTTCACTATCCTCTTCAACATTAGCTCTGATCATGATAATTTCCATTTCTTTATGATAATCCTCAACACTCTTAGAACCTTGAGTGAGACCTTGTAACCTTTGATAAAGCTCTCTATAGTAATGATTAGGAACAAACCTTTTTCTCATAACACGTTTCATTTCATTCCATGTAACTATAGGTGGCTCTCTATTCCTACGTCTACCAAGCATGAGTTGGTCCCACCAAATGATTGCATAATCCGTGAACTCTACAGCAGCAAGTTTCACCTTTTTTTCTTCGGAATAGTTATGGCAATCAAAGACCATCTCCACTTTCTTTTCCCATTCTAAGTAAGCCTCAGGATCATTCTTACCTTGAAAGGAAGGAATCTTCAATTTGATACTTCCTAAATTTCCATCTATCCTATCATAATACCTATCTCCTTTATACCTATCTCCACGACCTCCTTTATTACCATGGTTACCTTTAACACTTCTACTAAACTCATCATCATCAAACTCATCATCAACTTTATCATCAAAGTCATTATTCACAATATTGCCATTCTCATGAGAAGTATCACTTGGCTTTACCTTGGCTAGGACAGCTTCATGTTCCTCCAACTTATCATGAATATTATTAAACCTTAACTCTATCCTTGAAAATTGTTGTTGCATAGCTTGGAACATGAACTCGATCTTACTCAAATCAGGCTTTTCACTATTAGAAGACATGATTTTATCCTGCAAGAAACGTTAGTAAAAGAAAAGGACCTCACAAGTATGACCTCACGTGTTTACACTCAATACACACAAGACTGTAACACACACTCGTGTTTCACACAATTTTAATATGGCTTTTCTCTACTAATGTTACTCACACACTCTTGCCTTTTTCCCTCACACAACTTTTCTCTATAGGTTCTATATTGAACTCAAGACTTAATCAAAAATCAGCTTATGGAATTCAACTATCAACCAACAATAAACAAGATGAGCACAAGATTTTAATCAAGGGAAAACAAAACAATGAATACTCAACAAGACTTAGCAAGACTCAGCAAGACTCAATAAGACTTAAGAAGACTCCAATGAAACTAAACCTTGAAGGAAATTTGTGTATTTTGGGGTGTTTAATTAAGGTAGGGTTTAGCCAAAGGTGGGGTAGTTTTGTCCTTTTATGTGGTAGGGTCAAAAAGGTAATTTTAGACAGTAGGGTAAAATGGCAGTAATGAATTTTCAAATTAGGCAAATAAGAAATCGCAAAGCTCAAGAAAGAATGACTACCTCAAGATTTTCATGAAGCACACCTCCACGAATTACCTTTGATATTGCACTTGCTACACACGATGTAATAAAATCCCCTCTTGAATTGATTTTTCTTTTCTCTTTTTTTTTCTTTTCTTTTTTTCTCTTTTTTCTCTTTTTTTTTATATTTTACTAAACTAAACGAACAATGAAGAAAAAAAATCTAAATAATAAGAAGAGGTTTACTTGGGGAACAAGGCAACTTTTTGACAAAAACAAGCTAGTTTTGGTAGCAGCTTGTGTACCAAGGAATGAGAGGGAACGGTGGCTTGTGAAACAAGTAGTCTTTATGTGATGTAGAGCTTTTGAAGGTTTCTTGGTGAGCAAGAAAACCTTTGGGATTTGGTTGCTTGGAGAACAAGATAGGGTTTACTTGGTGGCTAAGTAAAGACAATAGGTTTGAGGGACAAACAATATTAGTGATGGCTTGGAAAAGGATTCAAGATCAAGGTTTGTCCATGACAAGAAGACAAAGAAAAAAAAACAAAAACGAAACTCCCACGAATTAAACCTAAGCTCTGATGCCAAATGATATGGACCTCACCGAAAGAAGATGAGGTTCATATGAAGAAGACGAAGAACACTTGAAAAAAAAACAATAACAAGTTAAAAACGCAGCAAAAGAAAATAAAAATTAGAAGTAAAACCAAGACCCGTTGTGTAGAAACACAAGAACCTATGGTATTGGACCAAGACCCGTTGCCTAGAAAAGCAAGAACCTATGGTATATATTGGTGGAAGGTAGAAGAACGCCACAAGGAAGACCTTGATAAGTTCAAGAGTTCTCAAGAGAACCAAAGAGAAGAAGTCTCTCAATTTTATTGCTAAAATCAATTGTGTTCTCCCCAAAGGGTTACATAACTATTTATAGGCAAATAGATAACTTGCAGCACAAGTAATAGGAATCATACTTTCCTAACTTGCAGAATAGGAAATAGCAAACTTGCAGAACAAGCAATAGGAATCCTACTCTCCTAACTTGCAGAACAAGTAATAGAAGTCTTACAAAATCTATTATTTAAAAAGGAATTGGGCTTAAATTAAATTAAGACAATGTTCAGCCCAATAATACTTAACTAAATAAAATATGCATCTAGCCTAATTTGCATTTCGGCCCAATACTTGTGTGTCTTCAAGAAGGTTGAACTTGGGCTTGGATCATGTTGTAGAAGACTTTATCATCCTCCATGCTCAAGCTTTGTTGGGCTTTCTCTCTAGCAATATCAATGAAACCAGCCAAGGCTTGTTGCATCATCTTTGATTTAGCTCTTGTAATTGGACCTCCATGGATACTCAAAGGATCACGATCATCACGAACATGACTTGAGCTTTGTGAGCTTGGATCTCCATCATTTTCTCTACTATCCTGAACTGACTCCCCTGCAGCAACTTTTTTCCTCTATTCTTGCCTTACGTTTCACCCATTTACCTAGCAAATTCATTACTTTTCTTCACCAAATCATTAAGCATCCTTCACAAAATCTATCTCCCACCTTAAGAACATCTTAAACCCAAAATTAGAGAGTTGAAAAGAAGAAAACAGAACTGGTTTTGAAAGGTTGTATTGTTCGGTAATGGTAAAAGGTGAGGATTGGGGATGTTTCTTTAATTTTCAGCTATGGTTCTTGATTGATTCATGCATGGGAAACATGTTCATGACCTTGGGTTGAAGCAAAATCAATGTAGAACTTCCTAGTGTATTCGGCAGTGAAGAGTGCATAATGATATCTTTGTGATTTTCATGTGTGATGGGATGGAAACAATAATACTTTATGAGATGAACATAACTATGCTAAAAATTTAACAAGATCATGAGTGTCAAGGTCTCGCTTGTCTCATTAGGCCGTTGGCGAGCATCTCTTAGGTGCCTCAGGTTTACCTTGACAACGTGGGGTAGGCGGTCGCCCAACACTCACTTCAACGTATTGTCTGCTTTTGGCAATCGCCGCCCTCAAGGTTTTTTTCCCCACTGGGACTTGTCCTTCCACGTTCGAAGCTAGGACCTCCTCAAGTATCTGGGTTCTACAAACATCATACCATTCAGACAAGTTGTCCGAATGCTATGATGTTTGTAGAAACCAGGTAGTTGAGGAGGTCCTGGGTTTGAACATGGAAGGACGAGTCCCAGTGGGGAATAAAGCCGTCAGGGCTGTAATCGCCAAAAGCATGTCAAGGCCTCGTCCGTCTCACCAAGCCGTCGGCGAACATCCCCTAAGAGCCCTACGCCCTAGGTTTACCTTGACAGGTGAGGTAGGTGGTCGCCTAACACTCACTTCAACGTATTGTCTGCTTTGGGCTTTCTCTGCCCTTACAGTCCGAATGGTATGATGTTTGTAAAACTCAGATACTTGAGGAGGTCTTGGGTTCGAACATGGAAGGATGCGTCCCAGTGGGGAAAAAAGCCGTGAGGGCAATGATCCCCCAAAGAGGACAATACGTTGAAGTGAGTGTTGGGCGACTGCCTACTTCACGCTGTCTAGGTAAATGTGAGACCCTATTTTATTATACTATACAGCATATTATAAATGATTGATAACCGAAATAAATTATTTAATGGAATTAAATAAATATTGAATATGAAATTCCATTTTACATTATGGAATTTTCGGAATTTTAATTTATAATATGGTGTATATGAATTAGGATGAAAATTAAAGAGATAAATAGAAAGTAAGGCATGGAGTAAAGGAAGAAAGTGAAATCAGAAAATTTAGAATGGAAGCATTATTTTCATGGTATTAAATATCAATAAATATATTTACAAGAGGAAGAAACTATTTATTGGACAAGTGATAAAATTGTGATTGATGGAATATACAAAGAAAGAAGAAACAAAATTTAAATTGTATAGCAAAGAAGAGTTGGCTTCCACGCCACTCATAGTTGCTAGTACACAAGGCTAGAAGCAAAATTTTGGGACCAGTCTTGGTGTAAAAATGGGATAAATAATAGCAGATTATTGATGAGATATAAGGCTGGAAAATCATGGGCTGAGATATATATTAAAGAGGCAAAGAAAAGTTAAGGAAAATGTAGCTAAGAAATAAACAACACACCAAAATTTTTTCAGCTACCTTGTTGTGCTCAGCTGGAAAGTTGTAAAAGGAATGAGAAAAAAATAAAATAAACATAAAATAGATGGAGGTAACACATAAAGCAATGATAAAAATGCTTATTGGAGGAATTAGGAAATGGAAGTCAATAAAAGTGCAGCCAAAGTGGACTTCCACGCTACTTTGCTACTGTTACACGTCCCTCTTCAGCCTTTTTAAAGGCTGTTAGACTATAAATTTAAGATAGAAAATGGTACTTAAAGATAAAGTATTTAAAGCTAGTATGTAAGAGGAATTTTTGGCTGAAAAAATAAGCAAAGAAGAAGAATTGTAAGCAATTTAATTGGTCAGCCAAGAAATCAAAGTCCACGCCAACTTACTGAAAATAGCACGTCTTTCTTAAGCCTTTTTAAAGGCTATTAAACATGAATTTTATAGTAGGAATATAGAGAAAATAGGTCAACAAAACATGTAGACAAAATTGTTACACGTCATTCTCATGGCTGTAAAGTGTGTTTACAAATTAATGAAGGTAGAAGATTTGCTCCTTACCGTGTTCTTTTGGCTGCCATTTTCTTCATCAATTAATGAGATATCCGACAAGAAGAATGATGAGGAAAAAGATAGAAAGCTAAATGGAAAATTCCCATTTGATAACATGTTTAATAATAGAAATTGTGGAACAAAAGCTTCAGCACTTTCTTCTCCATACCAAACTCCTCTGTTGCTCACGAAAATTCTGTTCTTGCTGCACTTTGTATTCGGTTTTCCTCTGCCTCTCCCATAAAATTTTCAGAAAAAATTTCATATTCTTGTTGGTTAATCATCTAACCACCTCCATAAGCTTACCTTGCACCTTAAAAACCATCAAGAAATTAGAAAAGGAGGTCTGACATGTAGGAAACAAACAGAAAATGGAGTCACAAACCGTTCACCAAAGGTAAGAGCATATTGGAAATTTGATGCTTTCCTTGATTTTAAACTTGAATTCTAGTATTTGCATGGTGTAGAAAAATATTATGAAATTAATTTTCCATAAGATTTGCTCAATAAAAATCAGCTCTCTTTGGAGAATTTAAGTGGAAATTGGAATTCCATGGAAGACATGCAATTTTTGCATAAAAAGTAGTAGGAAATAATAGCTTGAGAATGGATCTAGATAAGTAGAGAGCAAATATTCATGAAAGGGTTGAAAAATACAAAGTTGGTTAATAAAGAGTCTCGGTTGGACATGGAAGAATAGGAGTATTTAAGGCTTCATGCAAGAATGATCAAGATGATTCACGTAGACAAAAGTAATAAATGGGAAACAAGAAAATTAAATTGATGAAGGATATTGAAAGTCAACGGAATGGCCATCAAGGGCTTCGGCCACGACTTGAATTTTAAGGAAAATGTGCTAAAAAAATTGGATTTTGGTAGAGAATAATTCTAGAAATTAAAAGAGATGGGTTAGTGAAATCAAAATCGAAAAAGAAGCTTAAAAGAACAAGTTGAGTTTTAGCACCAATATAATTTATACTGGTTGTGCTCATAACATGAAGTTAATGGCTGCATTTTACGAATAATAGTGGCTTAAAAATAAGAAGAAGAATATTAATAATTTTTGGTAAAATTATTTTGCAACCCAAGTTGACGGAGTTTGGTTAGCGTAACCAGGAAGCTCGACCTCATAAGACTGGTAAGGGGGGAGTGTGTGAGTTGTAGTGATATAATGAATTGTATGTTTTTTTAAGCTAAATTTTATGAGAAAAATGGATGCATGATTTGGTTTGAAAACATGCAAAATCTGTGGTTGAAAAGCTGGTTTATATACTGTGTTTGTATGCAGGAGGTTAGGAATCCGCAGCTGTTATGCTGTCGGAAAAATCTCCAAAAATATTCTAAAATATTATAAAATGTTTTAGATGCATGAAATAATTTAAATGGGAAATTTAAATATAATTTCCACCAAATTTCCATAAATTGGAAATTATGAGAAAGTTATGAGAAATTAAATATTCATGTTTTATATTTTTATTAAAGTGAGATTTTGATTTATTTTATATGATATTAAATATTCAAAATGAATATTTACATACTTTTTCACTTGATACATGAATATTTACCGACTGGTTTACGGTATGTGAAAATGGGAATAAATATCGTTTTGGAGGTAATAATTGAAATAAATGATTTAATTAAATTAAATTCCTTAAAGGTATTTTTATGGAAAAGAAATGAATTTTTATACCTTTATAGAACTACAAACTGATTTTATTTAATTTAAAATTTCCATAAAGGTAATTATATATAAAATTGTAAGCCTTATGGATAAATATGAATATGAAATATTTCAAATTTCTTTGAATAAGGTCCATAAAGGCTATGGTACAGTTTTATATTGTTTTGAGACTTAGGCCATGAGTTTCATGCATCATATTGTTACTGTTACTGTCACATGGCTGATTGACCTGCCAGTCATCAGCGTCCCGTATATCACCTGGCAAGTTGATGAGTGTCGTCAGTCACCAAAAATAAAACTTCCTAACTCTTCTATGTAGATAGCAGAGTAAGGGTCGATCCCACAGAGACTGAATTATTTAAGTTAATTATTAAATTAAAAACCTAATCTTAAGTTTTAGGGAAAGAAGAAATTTTGGGGTTTTGGAGTTTTGTAAGCTATGCCTAAAAGAGAGGAAGCAAGGATTATTAAATATCAAAAACAAATATGAAAAAGCTTCAGTTACAAGGTAATTAATTATTCTTGGATTTAGATGTTGATCATTGATTACAAAATATTATTGTCAATTAAATAGTCAACCGTAGCATAACAACAAGCTCTGTTACACCATCTTCCCTTACTGAGTCGTTAGTTAAAACAAGCTCTTTAACTAATCTCTAACTACTTAACCTACCTAGAACAAGCTCTCTAGATATAAGTTGTAGCAGCATTAACAACTAGAAAGATATGGGTTGACATTAGATAAAAAACACATAAGCTCAGTTCATTTAATCTAAACCTCAATTCTCCTCCATCCCTAGTGATTAACTCTATAAGCAATTACGGACTTATGTTTTTAATCTGGCAGTAGATTATTCAATTAAATTAAATAGTGGGCCCTACTATCTAATCAATCAAATAATCATGCAAATGTGCTCAGAGAATCTTGGATACTTAATCAACAATTATATTATAAGCTCAAAATCTCACAACATTCTTTTTCCAAAGAACAACCAATTTACCTTGTAACTGAATAAGAAACCTACTCACTAGTCATATTCAAGATCATAAATTTCAAGTTTAATATTATAAAGATATCAAGAATCATGCAAAATACAATCAATATATCAATCTTTAATAATCTAAAACAAGAAATCTGGAATCAAGATTATAAACTAGCGAGAACTAAACAAATAATATGCAAAACAAAACAAGAATAATTATCACTAAAGAAATCAGCAAGTATAAGAAAGAAAAGAAAAATAAAATATTTTTGCTAAACTTAATATAGAAATCAACAACTAATTAAAAATAAATAAAATTTTTATTAAAAACCCTAAAGAAAATCCTACACAAGACTAAAAGGGAAGAGGGAGGAGAGGGATGTGAGGGATGTAAAGGGATGCTGTTTATGAGAGCCTTGTGCTCTTTATATAGGCCTAAGGAAGAGTTTAAAAGACTTTCCTAAGCAATGTGGGATTCAGATAAGAGTTTACTTGGGAAACAAGTAATTTGACTAGTCAAACTCTTACCTTTATCTCATCATCCTTTACAATTATTTTCTAAGTAAAATTCCTAAGGCCTATTCTTATTAATTAAATACAGATCTAAGACATAATAAAATTAAGAAATTATCTTGTCTTAACAAAATCTGGTCTTGAACTTGCTTTGTTGGAATTTCTTCTCAATCTCGTTATTTTGTCCAGAATTTCGTACTGATTTTGTCCAGACGTTTGACCCAACAAATGAACTCCAATTTTTGTGATCTTATACATTCTGGAAACCTTGAGAAGTCCTCTACAACTTCCATGAAGGCCACTTTTTCAGATCAGGTCGTTAAATTTGTCAAAAACGTCAATTTTTTAAGCTCGACAGAAAATACTGCACTTTGCTCTTTTTAGCTTCTTTTTATTCCAACTTTGATATTTAATACCTAAAACATAAAATAAACATTAGTAAGCTCTTTTAGGTATAAAATATCAATAAAGAAAATATATTAGCACATATAAAATTCACAAAATATCATCCTATCACAAGTGCACACCGAGGACACCCTATGGATCATAGCCATAGATCTCACTACTATTATTGTGTTCCTTTGGGAATGATTACTATGTCCCTTAGTAGATGACGATAGCATGATTTAATTGTAGGGTGATGCCTAGTCTCAATTTACTGATTACTGTTTACTGTTTACTATTTACTGAAAGGATTTACTGAATCCTGTTTTACTGTACTGCACTGTGGATTACTGTTTACCGAACTGAACCGTATTGAAATACTATTTTATTGAACTAAAAGTTACTGATTACTGTTTACTGAACTGGTAGCTACTGATTACTGATTACTGTTTACTGAACTGAAAGCTACTGTTTACTGTTTATAGAATTGAAACTTACTGATTACTGTTTACTGAACTAGTAGCTACTGATTTCTGTTTACTGAACTAGTAGTTCCTGATTTCGATTTACTGAACGAAAATCTACTAATTTCTATTTAGTGAACTGAATTATACAGAATACTATTCACTGAACTGAAAGGAAATTTACTGTTATCGAGAAAGAATTGTCACGATCCGAAGGCCAATGACGTCCACTTGACATATACTTATAACTTTCGAAAAATTACGAACCAAATTTTTCTTTTTCTATTTCTTTTCTATTTACAGTTTGTATTTGGTGTTAGTGTAGTATCTAATTCAAATCTTATCTTACTAATATTATTTCTCGAGCTATGTCACATTTCTCAAGGTGATTTTTATGATTTTAGCCTTATTTTACTATTCCCAAAAGAAGTGAGTCGAAAACCTCCCCCTTGTATTTTATCGATTTCCCCAGTAAAATCACCTGCATAAAGATACATTTTTAAACTTCACAATACAGCCAGTTGTTGTTTCCCCACTGTTCACACAATTAAACATCTCATGCTTCTCAAAGGTTTAATCATTAATAATGATATGGACCTCACCGAAAGAAGATGAGGTTCATATGAAGAAGACGAAGAACACTTGAAAAAAAAACAATAACAAGTTAAAAACGCAGCAAAAGAAAATAAAAATTAGAAGTAAAACCAAGACCCGTTGTGTAGAAACACAAGAACCTATGGTATTGGACCAAGACCCGTTGCCTAGAAAAGCAAGAACCTATGGTATATATTGGTGGAAGGTAGAAGAACGCCACAAGGAAGACCTTGATAAGTTCAAGAGTTCTCAAGAGAACCAAAGAGAAGAAGTCTCTCAATTTTATTGCTAAAATCAATTGTGTTCTCCCCAAAGGGTTACATAACTATTTATAGGCAAATAGATAACTTGCAGAACAAGTAATAGGAATCATACTTTCCTAACTTGCAGAATAGGAAATAGCAAACTTGCAAAACAAGCAATAGGAATCCTACTCTCCTAACTTGCAGAACAAGTAATAGAAGTCTTACAAAATCTATTATTTAAAAAGGAATTGGGCTTAAATTAAATTAAGACAATGTTCAGCCCAATAATACTTAACTAAATAAAATATGCATCTAGCCTAATTTGCATTTCTGCCCAATACTTGTGTGTCTTCAAGAAGGTTGAACTTGGGCTTGGATCATGTTGTAGAAGACTTTATCATCCTCCATGCTCAAGCTTTGTTGGGCTTTCTCTCTAGCAATATCAATGAAACCAGCCAAGGCTTGTTGCATCATCTTTGATTTAGCTCTTGTAATTGGACCTCCATGGATACTCAAAGGATCACGATCATCACGAACATGACTTGAGCTTTGTGAGCTTGGATCTCCATCATTCCCCCTCTCCTCGAAAGGATTTGTCCTCAAATCAGAATCACCTACATCAATATCAAAGGGAGAAAGATCAGAAACATTAAATGTAGCACTAACATTATACTCACCTGAAAGATCTAACTTATAAGCATTGTCATTGATCTTCTTAATCACTTGGAATGGTCCATCTCCTCGAGGTTGCAACTTGGAGCGACGCTGAGCAGGAAATCTCTCTTTACGCATATGTACCCAAACCCAATCACCAGGTTCAAAGACAACTTTCTTGCGATGCTTGTTGGCTTGAGTAGCATATTGCTCAGTCCTCTTTTTAATGTTTTGACGTACCTTCTCATGTAGTTGCTTAACAAAATCAGCTTTCTTTTCCCCATCCAAACTAGCTCTCTCCTCAATAGGTAGTGGTAAAAGATCCAATGGAGTGAGTGGATTAAAACCATAGACAACTTCAAATGGAGAATAACTAGTAGTGGAATGCACACTTCTATTGTAAGCAAACTCCACATGAGGCAAACAATCTTCCCAATTCTTCAAATTCTTTTGAATAATGGACCTCAACAAAGTAGACAAAGTACTATTGACTACTTCAGTTTGACCATCGGTTTGTGGATGACAAGTAGTTGAAAACAATAGCTTTGTTCCTAACTTTCCCCATAATGTTTTCCAAAAATAGCTAAGGAACTTCACATCACGGTCAGAAACAATGGTCCTCGGAACCCCATGTAGACGAACAATTTCCTTGAAGAATAAATCGGCAATGTTACTTGCATCATCTGTCTTGTGACAAGCAATGAAGTGAGCCATCTTAGAGAACCTATCAACAACAACAAAAACAGAATCTCTACCTCTCTTTGTTCTTGGTAACCCCAAAACAAAGTCCATAGAAATGTCAGTCCAAGGAGCAGTAGGAATAGGCAATGGAGTATAAAGACCATGATTCATAACTCTAGACTTAGCTTGTTTACAAGTGACACATCTCTCACACAATTTTTCAACATCTCTTTTCATGTTAGGCCAAAAGAAGTGATCATGCAATATATCTAAAGTTTTCTTTACTCCAAAATGTCCCATTAACCCACCACTATGGGCTTCTCTAACAAGTAATTCTCTTAAAGAACTCCTAGGCACACATAATCTATTTTCCCTAAATAAGAATCCATCATGCCTCTAAAACTTTCCAAAACCAGTTTTCTCACATGCAATGAACACATTTTCAAAATCCTCATCAGTAGCATACAAGTCTTTAATATACTCAAATCCAAGTAGTTTTGCATTAAGAGTAGTGATTAGAGTATACCTTCGAGATAATGCATCAGCCACGACATTTTCTTTACCTTGTTTATATTTGATCACATATGGAAATGTTTCAATGAACTCCATCCACTTGGCATGACGCTTGTTCAACTTGCTTTGTCCTTTCAAGTGCTTCAAGGACTCATGATCAGTGTGGATGACAAATTCCTTGGGCCATAAATAGTGTTGCCATGTTTCCAAGGCCCTCACTAATGCATACATCTCTTTATCATATGTGGGATAGTTAAGGGCAGCTCCACTTAACTTCTCACTGAAAAAAGCAATGGGGCGCTTCTCCTGCATTAAAACAGCTCCAATACCTATACTTGAAGCATCACACTCAATCTCAAAAGTTTTAGAAAAGTCAGGTAAGGATAATAAAGCTGCAGAACAAAGCTTCTCTTTAAGCAAGTTAAAAGCATGATCTTGCTCAAGACCCCATTTAAATCCAACATTCTTTTTAACAACATCAGTTAGAGGTGCAGCTATTGTACTGAAGTCTCTAACAAACCTACGATAGAAACTAGCTAATCCATGAAAACTACGCACCTCAGAGATATTCTTAGGTATAGGCCAATCTTTAATTGCCTTGACCTTTTCATCTTCTACTGCTATACCCTTAGAAGAAATAACATATCCAAGAAATGTAATCTTATCAGTGCAAAAGGAACATTTCTTAAGGTTAGCATACAACTTTTCCTTTCTCAAGACATTAAGCACATTCTTTAAATGTTCAATATGTTCATGCAAACTTCTACTATAGATCAAGATATCATCAAAATAGACAACTACAAATTTTCCAATGAAAGCACGCAAGACATGGTTCATTAATCTCATGAAAGTGCTAGGTGCATTAGTTAATCCAAAAGGCATAACTAACCATTCATACAAACCATGCTTAGTCTTAAATGCAGTTTTCCATTCATCACCTTCTCTCATGCGAATTTGATGATAACCACTTTTCAAATCAATTTTAGAAAAGATGCAAGAACCATGTAACTCATCAAGCATATCATCTAATCTAGGAATGGGATAGCGATACTTTACAGTGATTTTGTTGATGGCACGACAATCAACACACATCCTCCACGTCCCATCCTTCTTAGGAACAAGTAACACAGGAACAGCACATGGACTCATGCTCTCTCTAACGTAGCCTTTCTTCATGAGCTCGTCAACTTGCCTTTGAAGCTCCTTTGTCTCCTCGGGATTACTTCTATAGGCAGGTCTGTTGGGAATGGCAGCTCCAGGAACAAGGTCTATTTGATGCTCAATTCCCCTAATAGGTGGCAAACCATTTGGAATCTCCTCGGGGAATATATCTCCAAATTCCTTCAAAAGAGACACAACATTAGTAGGCAAAGAAGATTTAAGATCATTAGAACTAAAACAAGATTCTTTATATAAAAACAAAAGGATTGGGCACTTAGCTAAAAAAGCAGCCTTTACATCACTTTGCTTTGCATAGAAGCTCACGTCCTTTCTTTCTTTCTTTGCAATATCTTTGCCTTTATCTAGATTCTTTGACCTTTGTTGTGATTCATTCTGCTCATTCAACCTCAATTGATCCTCATAAATCTCCGTAGGACTCAAGGGTGCAAGTGTGAATTTCTTACCAGCCATGGTAAATGAATAACGGTTTGTAAATCCATCATATATGACATGTCTATCAAATTGCCATGGTCTTCCTAAAAGCAAATGACCAGCATGCATAGGCACAACATCACACAACACTTTATCATTGTACCTTCCAATTGAAAATAGCACCAATACTTGCTTGGTCACATTTACTTCTCCACAATTATTGAGCCATTGAAGTTTGTATGGTTTGGGATGTTTTGTAGTGGGCAAACTCAATTTGTCAACCAAATAAGTGCTAGCAACATTAGTGCAACTACCACCATCAATAATCAAAGAGCATACCTTATTGTTGACGTGGCATCTAGTATGAAAAATATTTTCTCGTTGCACTTCATCTTCATCCTTAACTTGGGCACTTAATGCACGACGAGCTACAAGTGCTTCACCATGTGCAGCAAACTCAACATAGTCATCATCCTCATTAATGTCCTCCAATGGTGGCATCTCATCATCAACATCAGAATCTTCACTTACAACATCACCATCATCACGCATAATCATGACTCGTTTGTTTGGGCATTGTGATGCAATGTGTCCTCTTCCCAAACATCTAAAACACTTAATGTCTCTACTCTTACCTTGGGATGCTTGGATAGCCTCGGGTTTGGGCTTTTGGACACTCTCACCCTTAGGCTTGAATGAGGATTCAGTCTTAAGTTTGAATGTAGTCTTATCATCCCTTCGAAAGGTGTTCGGTTTCCAAGAAGAAGATGAACTAGAACCTTGCATAAAACGAGATGAATAACCTTTTCTCTTGAGTTGCCTTTCAACCTTGATAGCCATATGCAACATATCATCAAACTCCACATAGTGATGTAACTCCACTACATTAGCAATCTCACGATTCAATCCTTGTAAGAATCGAGCCATAGTAGCTTCACTATCCTCTTCAACATTAGCTCTGATCATGATAATTTCCATTTCTTTATGATAATCCTCAACACTCTTAGAACCTTGAGTGAGACCTTGTAACCTTTGATAAAGCTCTCTATAGTAATGATTAGGAACAAACCTTTTTCTCATAACACGTTTCATTTCATTCCATGTAACTATAGGTGGCTCTCTATTCCTACGTCTACCAAGCATGAGTTGGTCCCACCAAATGATTGCATAATCCGTGAACTCTACAGCAGCAAGTTTCACCTTTTTTTCTTCGGAATAGTTATGGCAATCAAAGACCATCTCCACTTTCTTTTCCCATTCTAAGTAAGCCTCAGGATCATTCTTACCTTGAAAGGAAGGAATCTTCAATTTGATACTTCCTAAATTTCCATCTATCCTATCATAATACATATCTCCTTTATACCTATCTCCACGACCTCCTTTATTACCATGGTTACCTTTAACACTTCTACTAAACTCATCATCATCAAACTCATCATCAACTTTATCATCAAAGTCATTATTCACAACATTGCCATTCTCATGAGAAGTATCACCTGGCTTTACCTTAGCTAGGACAGTTTCATGTTCCTCCAACTTATCATGAATATTATTAAACCTCAACTCTATCCTTGAAAATTGTTGTTGCATAGCTTGGAACATGAACTGGATCTTACTCAAATCAGGCTTTTCACTATTAGAAGACATGATTTTATCCTGCAAGAAACGTTAGTAAAAGAAAAGGACCTCACAAGTATGACCTCACGTGTTTACACTCAATACACACAAGAATGTAACACACACTCGTGTTTCACACAATTTTAATATGGCTTTTCTCTACTAATGTTACTCACACACTCTTGCCTTTTTCCCTCACACAACTTTTCTCTATAGGTTCTATATTGAACTCAAGACTTAATCAAAAATCAGCTTATGGAATTCAACTATCAACCAACAATAAACAAGCTGAGCACAAGATTTTAATCAAGGGAAAACAAAACAATGAAGACTCAACAAGACTTTGCAAGACTTAATAAGGCTTAAGAAGACTCTAATGAAACTAAACCTTGAAGGAAATATGTGTGTTTTGGGGTGTTTAATTAGGGTAGGGTTTAGCCAAAGGTGGGGTAGTTTTGTCCTTTTATGTGGTAGGGTCAAAAAGGTAATTTTAGGCAGTAGGGTAGAATGGCAGCAATGAATTTTCAAATTAGGCAAATAAGAAATCTCAAAGTTCAAGAAAGAATGACTACCTCAAGATTTTGATGCAGCACACCTCCACGAATTACCTTTGATGTTGGACTTGCTACACACGATGTAATAAATCCCCTCTTGAATTGATTTTTCTTTTTTCTTTTTTTTCCTCTTTTTTCTCTTTTTTTTTATATTTTACTAAAGTAAATGAACAATGAAGAGAAAAAAAAGTCTAAATAATAAGAAGAGGTTTACTTGTGGAACAAGGCAACTTTTTGACAAAAACAAGCTAGTTTTAGTAGCAGCTTGTGTGGCAAGGAATGAGAGGGAATGGTGGCTTGTGAAACAAGTAGTCTTTATGTGATGTAGAGCTTTTGAAGGTTTCTTGGTGAGCAAGAAAACCTTTGGGATTTGGTTGCTTGGAGAACAAGATAGGGTTTACTTGGTGGCTAAGTAAAGACAATAGGTTTGAGGGACAAACAATATTAGTGGTGGCTTGGAAAAGGATTCAAGATCAAGGTTTGTCAACGACAAGAAGACAAAGAAAAAAAACAAAAACGAAACTCCCACGAATTAAACCTAAGCTCTGATGCCAAATGATATGGACCTCACCGAAAGAAGATGAGGTTCATATGAAGAAGACGAAGAACACTTGAAAAAAAAACAATAACAAGTTAAAAACGCAGCAAAAGAAAATAAAAATTAGAAGTAAAACCAAGACCCGTTGTGTAGAAACACAAGAACCTATGGTATTGGACCAAGACCCGTTGCCTAGAAAAGCAAGAACCTATGGTATATATTGGTGGAAGGTAGAAGAACGCCACAAGGAAGACCTTGATAAGTTCAAGAGTTCTCAAGAGAACCAAAGAGAAGAAGTCTCTCAATTTTATTGCTAAAATCAATTGTGTTCTCCCCAAAGGGTTACATAACTATTTATAGGCAAATAGATAACTTGCAGCACAAGTAATAGGAATCCTACTTTCCTAACTTGCAGAATAGGAAATAGCAAACTTGCAAAACAAGCAATAGGAATCCTACTCTCCTAACTTGCAGAACAAGTAATAGAAGTCTTACAAAATCTATTATTTAAAAAGGAATTGGGCTTAAATTAAATTAAGACAATGTTCAGCCCAATAATACTTAACTAAATAAAATATGCATCTAGCCTAATTTGCATTTCGGCCCAATACTTGTGTGTCTTCAAGAAGGTTGAACTTGGGCTTGGATCATGTTGTAGAAGACTTTATCATCCTCCATGCTCAAGCTTTGTTGGGCTTTCTCTCTAGCAATATCAATGAAACCAGCCAAGGCTTGTTGCATCATCTTTGATTTAGCTCTTGTAATTGGACCTCCATGGATACTCAAAGGATCACGATCATCACGAACATGACTTGAGCTTTGTGAGCTTGGATCTCCATCAAATAAGTCCACATCTAACAAATTATACATCATTAAAAATATACATCACAACCTGGATCGAACTCGATAATCAACTAGACTCACATAATAATCTAGTGCGATCTAAAGCTACATCACATATTCTTTCCTAGTACTGTGAAATTAAGGTACATATAACTATCAACTGATATACAAGTAGTATACCTCAAAATACAAAAGCTAAGCCCGGAGAACGCAGACAAGTACCACTACTAGGTACAATTCTCGGGATCCTATACAAAGCTTGAGCCGGCTATCAACTCGTAAGATCTATAGATGTTTAAATTTAAGGGGTGAGCAAATCCACGGCTCAGTAAGTAGTTTAAATAAGTACATACTAGGCTCATATCGTAAAACACGATCATACATACATGAGTTTTATAAAATGGCATGTATGCATTATATCAAGGTTTGCTACCAATTCGTATGTACACAGATTTCATAAGCTTATTCATGCTTTCATTCCATTCTTAAACTCACAAAGTATCATTCTTTTTATCAGTATGGTTAAGTGTGAAAGAAAACAAATATTCAAATAGCACATGTTTTTATGGCATATATAAGTATAATTCAATGATTATACATATTCTCTGTCTTATGTATAAGATCTATTTCAACTACCAATATTCATCACAAACTCACAAAGTATCATTCTTTTTATCAGTATGGTTAAGTGTGAAAGAAGACAAACATTCAAATAGCACATGTTTTTATGGCATATATAAGTATAATTCAATGATTATACACATTCTCTGTCTTATGTATAAGATCTATTTCATCTACTGACATTCATCACATTCACGAATCACAATCATTTATTTATTGTCACAATAACCTACGATTCCTCATATTTCATCAAAACATATGTAGCACTTAGCTCTCAAAGGATTCTAGAGGTGGCTCCCATAGTTTCCGAAGATTCTATGTATCACTTAGATCCTTTGAGTTTTCTAGAGGTGGCTGCCACGGTACAAAGATCGAGTCTTTACTCGGGTTGGCCTTTATAACATATACTTTCCACAATCTCATCGGAACTCGTGTAGCACTTAGTTCTCAAAGGATTCTAGAGGTGGCTCCCATAGTTTCCGAAGAACCTATGTAGCACTTAGGTCTCTTGAGTTTTCTAGAGGTGGCTCACACGGTATAAAGATCGAGTCTTTACTCGGGTTGGCCTTTATGCCATGTACTTTTCACTATCTCATCGGAACTCGTGTAGCACTTAGTTCTCAAAGGATTCTAGAGGTGGCTCCCATAGTTTCTGAAGAACCTATGTAGCACTTAGGTCCCTTAAGTTTTCTAGAGGTGGGTCACACGGTACAAAGATCGAGTCTTTACTCGGGTTGGCCTTTATGCCATATACTTTCCACTATCTCATCAGAACTCTTGTAGCACTTAATTTTCAAATGATTCTAGAGGTGGCTCCCATAGTTTCTGAAGAACCTATGTAGTACTTAGGTCCCTTAAGTTTTCTAGAGGTGGCTCACATGGTACAAAGATCGAGTCTTTACTTGGGTTAGCCTCTTTCCTAGTTTTCGACAAACACGACTAGGTAATAATCGAGGTCCATAAATTCAACATTGTAAGTAGCAAATGATGCAGCGCATAAATCAAGGGGATTAAAAACTTATTTTAGGCGAAAATATAAACCTTGATTGATTGGGTTTAATGCTGGGAATAATTTGATTTTGAGAATAATTTAGTATTTAATGTCTTTATTATAGTTTCCTATTTTACCAATGTAATAAGCCTATAAATTGGCTATTGTCTTTCAATAAAGGACAGACTATTCTGATTTTGATATTGATAAAACTTCTTTCTCTTAATCCTCTTCTCATCCTTTCTCTCTCATTTTCTTCAATCTACCCATCCTAACTTTCTTCTCCTACTTGTTTTCATCTCTTCATCTCGTATTCTACATCAAGTGGCATCAGAGCCATTAACGCTTCCTTTGACCAAAAAAAAAAACCCACGCTTCCCATACCGTCCTGCTACTCAACAACGAATAGCTTCTACTATTTAGTCTTTTGACGACGAGTTGCAGTTGGAGGCTCGCCAAGGAATTGCATCCTTCGTGCTTGGTTGGTAATATTTCTGACCCTTTGAATATACGGTTGATTAATAAATTTAGCGAGGCTTACTACCACATATTGCACTTGGATCTGATTATTTAAACCTTTTGTTTGACTTCCTTTATTAACTAGGTAATTTTTTCCTATTTTGTTATTGGCAGAAATTTTAATTTTTATTGCTTAAGGTTGTTTTAGTTTTTTTCTCAGCATCATTATCATTATCTTATCCTCCACATCTTGACTGTGAAAGAACTTGAAACTGCCTTCACAAAACTTGAGCAAAGACAAAGTCAAACTGAAGAGAGAGTGAACAAAACCGAGGGAAGGGTTAGTCACCTAGAAACCCGACTTGACCAACTTTTCACCACTGTTGAACAATTTGCCAAATCAGTTAACCTCCTTCGAGATGACTTTTATGCAACTCGTAAGAATCCTGAAAAGCGAGTAGAAGGGGAAATCAGTAGTGAACCAAACAATGGTCAAAGTTCTGTTCTGACTCCCGGTCTTAGAAACAATAGGAATACCCAAGCTGGTTTGTTGCCTACACCACCTAGGACATATCCTACAGCCAATCACCCGCCTATTGTCGATGAGGGAGTTTTTTCTGAGGAAGAGTATTTAGAGCATCCACCACGTGTTAGACATGCCCAAAGAGCCAAAGGGAGCTATCATAAGCCAAATCCTCAATATCCCTTGGATCACCTTAGGTATTGTGATAATGATGAGCTTGATATGTCTAGGAAGGTTAAGGTAGATGCCCCTGAGTTTGATGGTAGATTGGATCCTAGTGTTTTTATGGATTGGTTGTACAATATGGAAAATTAGTTTGAGTGGTACCAAATGAATGATGCTCAACGCATTCGTTTCACCAAAATGAAGTTGGTAGGATCTGCCAAGCGTTATTGGCAAAATGTTCAACGCAACAATGATCGTCTCGGGCGTCCCCCAATTCTTCTTTGGGCCGAGATACGAGAACAGTTGAAAGAAAAGTATTTGCCACCTTACTATAGGGATCAATTGTTAGACCAACTACTAAACCATAGGCAAGGAACCTCTCATGTCGATCAATACATTGCCAAATTTGAGGAGTTGTTATTGAGGAGTGACATCAATGAAAACCCAGGCTCATAGTCTCTAGGTTTGTTAATGGGTTAAGAGCTGATATTAAGAGGGAGGTCATTGTGCAATCACCCGATTCCTTAGAGGATGCATATCATAAGGCTTTAGAATTTGAAAAGTACCTCCAATATCCTCCACCTAGGCGTACTCTTGTTCCTTCTCATATTTCTAGGGTTAATACTGGAACCCAACCTAGCCCTCTTAGGACCAACACAGTTTCAAACTCAGTTGCCTCTACTCATAACAAGGGCAAAGAGACTACCACCTCAAGTGTTTCTCGTCCCCTGATAAAGTGCCATCACTGTCATACTAAAGGACATATAGCTTCTCGATGCCCACATCGAGCTTTAGCCTTAGAGCATGTTAACAAGACTACACTTGAGGATGATACTGACATTATTGCTATCACCCATATGGTGAATCTTGATTGTGATGATGACTCATTTGAGGTCTTTGTAGATGATTCTTTTGCAGACCCTAGTCACCTCTCTGTTGTAATGAGATGCATCTTGTCCACACCTGCCTCACCTGATGCTTGGAAGCGCACTAGTATCTTTCATACCTATGTTCCTCTAAAGGACAAAGCCTGCAAGATTGTCATTGATGGCAGTAGCACCATGAATGTGATTTCTAGTACTACCCTTACAAGGTTCAACCTTAAGCCCGAACCCCATCCCAATCCTTTTAGAGTTGCTTGGGTAGATAAAACTTCCCTACCCATCAAAGAACGCTATCTAGTACCTCTTAGGATGAGACCTTACTTTGAGGAACTCTATTGTGATGTCTTACCTATGGATGTTGCACACGTCTTACTCGGTCGTCCTTGGTTATATGATCATGATGTTAAGCATTTTGGCCGAGACAACACCTACACATTCACCCATGGTAAGAAGACCATTTTGCTACAACCTGCCCAACCTACCTCTAAGAAAAAGTCTGTGTCTTCCACTCTCCCTGACACTAGCAAGAATAGACTTCAGATTTTGTCCTGTAAGCAATTTGAGAATATAGGAATTGAGACTGTTCTAGTTTTTGCTCTTGTCAATAAGGATAGCTTCCGCTTTCCCTTAGATACCTTCAAAAGCTCTACAACCCTATCTTGTTCTCCAATCAACCAAATCCCAAAGGTTTTCTTGCTCACCAAGAAACCTTCAAAAGCTCTACATCACATAAAGACTACTTGTTTCACAAGCCACCGTTCCCTCTCATTCCTTGGTACACAAGCTGCTACCAAAACTAGCTTGTTTTTGTCAAAAAGTTGCCTTGTTCCCCAAGTAAACCTCTTCTTATTATTTAGATTTTTTTTTCTTCATTGTTCGTTTAGTTTAGTAAAATATAAAAAAAAAGAGAAAAAAGAGAAAAAAAAAGAAAAGAAAAAAAAAGAGAAAAGAAAAATCAATTCAAGAGGGGATTTTATTACATCGTGTGTAGCAAGTGCAATATCAAAGGCAATTTGTGGAGGTATGCTTCATCAAAAGCTTGAGGTAGTCATTCTTTCTTGAGCTTTGAGATTTCTTATTTGCCTAATTTGAAAATTCATTTTTACCATTCTACCCTGCTACCTAAAATTACCTTTTTGACCCTACCACATAAAAGGACAAAACTACCTCACCTTTGGCTAAACCCTACCCTTATTAAACACCCCAAAACACGCATATTTCCTTCAGGTTTAGTTTCATTAGAGTCTTCTTAAGCCTTATTGAGTCTTGCAAAGTCTTGTTGAGTCTTCATTATTTTGTTTTCCCTTGATTAAAATCTTTTGCTCAGCTTGTTTATTGTTGGTTGATAGTTGAATTCCATAAGCTGATTTTTGATTTAGTCTTGAGTTCAATATAGAACCTATAGAGAAAAGTTGTGTGAGGAAAAAAAAGGCAAGAGTGTGTGAGTAACATTAGTAGAGAAAAGCCATATTAAAATTGTGTGAAACACGAGTGTGAGTGTTACATTCTTGTGTGTATTGAGTGTAAACACGTGAGATCATACTTGTGAGGTCCTTTTCTTTTACTAACGTTTCTTGCAGGTTACAATTATGTCTACTAATAGTGAAAAGCTTGCTTTGAGTAACATTGAGATCATGTTCCTAGACATGCAACAACGACTTTCGAGGATAGAGTCGAAGTTGATTAAATATGATAAGTTGGAGCAACATGACGTTGCCCTAGCTAAGGTAAACCAAGATAATGCTTCTTATGCATGTGATAATGTAGCTAATAATAAGTTGGATAGCAATTACAGAGAAGATTTTGATGATGATTCTATGCTGCAATTAAAGGATGATAAGGATAGTATGGAATCACCCATGGATGGAAAGGAATCTATAGCATGTCAAACTTTAAGTGTGCTACTGAAAGATGAGGATCAATTAAGATTAAAAGAGAGTGAGAAAAAAATAGTGAGTGAAGATGAGGTTAAGCAAAAAGAGAAAACAATCAAGATTGAGTGTGATGCTTCAAGCATAGGTATCGAAGTTGTTTTAATGCAAGAGAAGCCCCCCATTGCTTTCTTCAGTGAGAAGTTAAGTGGAGCTGGCCTTAACTATCCCATTTACAATAAAGAGATGTATGCATTAGTGAGGACCTTGGAAACATGGCAACACTATTTATGGCCCAAGGAATTTGTCATCCACACTGATCATGAGTCCTTGAAGCACTTAAAAGGACAAAGCAAGTTGAACGAGCGTCATGCCAAGTGGATGGAGTTCATTGAGACCTTTCCATATGTGATCAAATATAAACAAGGTAAAGAAAATGTCATGGCTGATGCATTGTCTCGAAGGTATACTCTAATCACTGCTCTTAATGCAAAACTACTTGGATTTGAGTATATTAAAGACTTGTATGCTACTGATGAGGATTTTGAAAATGTGTTCATTGCATGTGAGAAAACTGGTTTTGGAAAGTTTTATAGGCATGATGGATTCTTATTTAGGGAAAATAGATTATGTGTGCCTAGGAGTTCTTTAAGATAATTACTTGTTAGAGAAGCCCATAGTGGTGGGTTAATGGGACATTTTGGAGTAAAGAAAACTTTAGATATATTGCATGATCACTTCTTTTGGCCTAACATGAAAAGAGATGTTGAAAAATTGTGTGAAAGATGTGTCACTTGTAAACAAGCTAAGTCTAGGGTTATGAATCATGGTCTTTATACTCCATTACCTATTCCTACTGCTCCTTGGACTGACATTTCTATGGACTTTGTTTTGGGGTTACCAAGAACAAAGAGAGGTAGAGATTCTGTTTTTGTTGTTGTTGACAGGTTCTCTAAGATGGCTCACTTCATTGCTTGTCACAAGACAGATGATGCAAGTAACATTGCCGATTTATTCTTCAAGGAAATTGTTCGTCTCCATGGGGTTCCGAGGACCATTGTTTCTAACCGTGATGTGAAGTTCCTTAGCTACTTTTGGAAAACATTATGGGGAAAGTTAGGAACAAAGCTATTGTTTTCAACTACTTGTCATCCACAAACCGATGGTCAAACTGAAGTAGTCAATCGTACTTTGTCTTCTTTGTTGAGGTCCATTATTCAAAAGAATTTGAAGAATTGGGAAGATTGTTTGCCTCATGTGGAGTTTGCTTACAATAGAAGTGTGCATTCTACTACTAGTTATTCTCCATTTGAAGTTGTCTATGGTTTTAATCCACTCACTCCATTGGATCTTTTACCACTACCTATTGAGGAGAGAGCTAGTTTGGATGGGGAAAAGAAAGCTGATTTTGTTAAGCAACTACATGAGAAGGTACGTCAAAACATTAAAAAGAGGACTGAGCAATATGCTACTCAAGCCAACAAGCATCGCAAGAAAGTTGTCTTTGAACCTGGTGATTGGGTTTGGGTACATATGCGTAAAGAGTGATTTCCTGCTCAGCGTCGCTCCAAGTTGCAACCTCGAGGAGATGGACCATTCCAAGTGATTAAGAAGATCAATGACAATGCTTATAAGTTAGATCTTCCAGGTGAGTATAATGTTAGTGCTACATTTAATGTTTCTGATCTTTCTCCCTTTGATATTGATGTAGGTGATTCTGATTTGAGGACAAATCCTTTCGAGGAGAGGGGGAATGATGGAGATCCAAGCTCACAAAGCTCAAGTCATGTTCGTGATGATCGTGATCCTTTGAGTATCCATGGAGGTCCAATTACAAGAGCTAAATCAAAGATGATGCAACAAGCCTTGGCTGGTTTCATTGATATTGCTAGAGAGAAAGCCCAACAAAGCTTGAGCATGGAGGATGATAAAGTCTTCTACAACATGATCCAAGCCCAAGTTCAACCTTCTTGAAGACACACAAGTATTGGGCCGAAATGCAAATTAGGCTAGATGCATATTTTATTTAGTTAAGTATTATTGGGCTGAACATTGTCTTAATTTAATTTAAGCCCAATTCCTTTTTAAATAATAGATTTTGTAAGACTTCTATTACTTGTTCTGCAAGTTAGGAGAGTAGGATTCCTATTGCTTGTTCTGCAAGTTTGCTATTTCCTATTCTGCAAGTTAGGAAAGTAGGATTCCTATTACTTGTGCTGCAAGTTATCTATTTGCCTATAAATAGTTATGTAACCCTTTGGGGAGAACACAATTGGTTTTAGTATTAAAATTGAGAGACTTCTTCTCTTTGGTTCTCTTGAGAACTCTTGAACTTATCAAGGTCTTCCTTGTGGCGTTCTTCTATCTTCCACCAATATATACCATAGGTTCTTGCTTTTCTAAGCAACGGGTCTTGGTCCAATACCATAGGTTCTTGTGTATCTACACAACGGGTCTTGGTTTTATCTCTAATTTTTGTTTTCTTTTGCTGCGTTTTTAACTTGTTCTTGTTTTTCTTCAAGTGTTCTTTGTATTCTTTATTGAACATCATCTTCTTTCGGTGAGGTTCATATCATTAATGATGGAGATCCAAGCTCACAAAGCTCAAGTCATGTTCGTGATGATCGTGATCCTTTGAGTATCCATGGAGGTCCAATTACAAGAGCTAAATCAAAGATGATGCAACAAGCCTTGGCTGGTTTCATTGATATTGCTAGAGAGAAAGCCCAACAAAGCTTGAGCATGGAGGATGATAAAGTCTTCTACAACATGATCCAAGCCCAAGTTCAACCTTCTTGAAGACACACAAGTATTGGGCCGAAATGCAAATTAGGCTAGATGCATATTTTATTTAGTTAAGTATTATTGGGCTGAACATTGTCTTAATTTAATTTAAGCCCAATTCCTTTTTAAATAATAGATTTTGTAAGACTTCTATTACTTGTTCTGCAAGTTAGGAGAGTAGGATTCCTATTGCTTGTTCTGCAAGTTTGATATTTCCTATTCTGCAAGTTAGGAAAGTAGGATTCCTATTACTTGTGCTGCAAGTTATCTATTTGCCTATAAATAGTTATGTAACCCTTTGGGGAGAACACAATTGATTTTAGCAATAAAATTGAGAGACTTCTTCTCTTTGGTTCTCTTGAGAACTCTTGAACTTATCAAGGTCTTCCTTGTGGCGTTCTTCTACCTTCCACCAATATATACCATAGGTTCTTGCTTTTCTAGGCAACGGGTCTTGGTCCAATACCATAGGTTCTTGTGTTTCTACACAACGGGTCTTGGTTTTACTTCTAATTTTTATTTTCTTTTGCTGCGTTTTTAACTTGTTCTTGTTTTTCTTCAAGTGTTCGTTGTGTTCTTCATTGAACTTCATCTTCTTTCGGTGAGGTTCATATCATTTGGTATCAGAGCTTAGGTTCAATTCGTGGGAGTCTAGTTTTTATTTTTTTCGTTGTCTTCTTGTCTTGGATAAACCTTGATCTTGAATCCTTTTCCAAGCAACCACTACTATTGTTTGTCCCTCAAACCTATTGTCTCCATTAAAATAACCTACCTTTACTTAGCCACCAAGTAAACCCTATCTTGTTCTCCAAGCAACCAAATCCCAAAGGTTTTCTTGCTCACTAAGAAACCTTCAAAAGCTCTACAACCCTATCTTGTTCTCCAAGCAACCAAAACCCAAAGGTTTTCTTGCTCACCAAGAAACCTTCAAAAGCTCTATATCACATAAAGACTACTTGTTTCACAAGCCACTGTTTCCTCTCATTCCTTGGTACACAAGCTGCTACCAAAACTAGCTTGTTTTTGTCAAAAAGTTGCCTTGTTCCCCAAGTAAACCTCTTCTTATTATTTAGATTTTTTTTTCTTCATTGTTCGTTTAGTTTAGTAAAATATAAAAAAAAAGAGAAAAAAGAGAAAAAAAAAAGAAAAGAAAAAAAAAAGAGAAAAGAAAAATCAATTCAAGAGGGGATTTTATTACATCGTGTGTAGCAAGTGCAATATCAAAGGTAATTCGTGGAGGTGTGCTTCATGAAAATCTTGAAGTAGTCATTCTTTCTTGAGCTTTGCGATTTCTTATTTGCCTAATTTGAAAATTCATTACTGCCATTTTACCCTACTGTCTAAAATTACATTTTTGACCCTACCACATAAAAGGACAAAACTACCCCACCTTTGGCTAAACCCTACCTTAATTAAACACCCCAAAATACACAAATTTCCTTCAAGGTTTAGTTTCATTGGAGTCTTCTTAAGTCTTATTGAGTCTTGCTGAGTCTTGCTAAGTCTTGTTGAGTATTCATTGTTTTGTTTTCCCTTGATTAAAATCTTGTGCTCATCTTGTTTATTGTTGGTTGATAGTTGAATTCCATAAGCTGATTTTTGATTAAGTCTTGAGTTCAATATAGAACCTATAGAGAAAAGTTGTGTGAGGGAAAAAGGCAAGAGTGTGTGAGTAACATTAGTAGAGAAAAGCCATATTAAAATTGTGTGAAGACACGAGTGTGAGTGTTACATTCTTGTGTGTATTGAGTGTAAACACGTGAGGTCATACTTGTGAGGTCTATTTCTTTTACTAACGTTTCTTGCAGGTTACAATTATGTGTTCTAATAGTGAAAAGCTTGCTTTGAGTAACATTGAGATCATGTTCCTAGATATGCAACAACAACTTTCGAGGATAGAGTCGAAGTTGATTAAATATGATAAGTTGAAGCAACATGACGTTGCCCTAGCTAAGGTAAACCAAGATAATACTTCTTATGCATGGAATAATGTTGCTCATAATAAGTTGGATAGCAATTATGAAGAAGATTTTGATAATGATTCTATGCTGCCATTAGAGGATGATGAGGATAGTATGGAATTACCCATGGATGGAAAGGAATCTATAGCATGTCAAACTTTGAGTTTGCTACTGAAAGATGAGGATCAATTAAGATTAAAAGAGAGTGAGGAAAAAGTAGTGAGTGAAGCCGAGGTTAAGCAAAAGGAGAAAACAATCGAGATTGAGTGTGATGCTTTAAGCATAGGTATTCGAGCTATTTTAATGCAAGAGAAGCTCCCCATTGTTTTTTTCAGTGAGAAGTTAAGTGGAGCTGCCCTTAACTATCCCACATATGGTAAAGAGATGTATGCATTAGTGAGGGCCTTGGAAACATGGCAACACTATTTATGGCCTAAGGAATTCGTCATCCACACTGATCATGAGTCTTTGAAGCACTTGAAAGGACAAAGCAAGTTGAACAAGCGTCATGCCAAGTGGATGGAGTTCATAAAGACATTTCCATATGTGATCAAATATAAACAAGGTAAACAAAATGTCGTTGCTGATGCATTGTCTCGAAGGTATACTCTAATCACTACTCTTAATGCAAAACTACTTGGATTTGAGTATATTAAAGACTTGTATGCTATTGATGAGGATTTTGAAAATGTGTTCATTGCATGTGAGAAAACTGGTTTTGGAAAGTTTTATAGGCATGATGGATTCTTATTTAGGGAAAATAGATTATGTGTGCCTAAGAGTTCTTTAAGAGAATTACTTGTTAGAGAAGCCTATAGTGGTGGATTAATGGGACATTTTGGAGTAAAGAAAACTTTAGATATATTGCACGATCACTTCTTTTGGCCTAACATGAAAAGAGATGTTGAAAAATTGTGTGAAAGATGTGTCACTTGTAAACAAGCTAAGTCTAGAGTTATGAATCATGGTCTTTATACTCCATTACCTATTCCTACTGCTCCTTGGACTGACATTTCTATGGACTTTGTTTTGGGGTTACCAAGAACAAAGAGAGGTAGAGATTCTGTTTTTGTTGTTGTTGATAGGTTCTCTAAGATGGCTCACTTCATTGCTTGTCACAAGACAGATGATGCAAGTAACATTGCCGATTTATTCTTCAAGGAAATTGTTCGTCTACATGGGGTTCCGAGGACCATTGTTTCTGACCGTGATGTGAAGTTCCTTAGCTATTTTTGGAAAATATTATGGGGAAAGTTAGGAACAAAGCTATTGTTTTCAGCTACTTGTCATCCACAAACCGATGGTCAAACTGAAGTAGTCAATCGTACTTTGTCTACTTTGTTGAGGTCCATTATTCAAAAGAATTTGAAGAATTGGGAAGATTGTTTGCCTCATGTGGAGTTTGCTTACAATAGAAGTGTGCATTCTACTACTAGTTCTTCTCCATTTGAAGTTGTCTATGGTTTAATCCACTCACTCCATTGGATCTTTTGCCACTACCTATTGAGGACAAAGCTAGTTTGGATGGGGAAAAGAAAGCTGATTTTGTTAAGCAACTACATGAGAAGGTACGTCAAAACATTAAGAAGAGGACTGAGCAATATGCTACTCAAGCCAACAAGCATCGCAAGAAAGTTGTCTTTGAACCTGGTGATTGGGTTTGGGTACATATTCGCAAAGAGAGATTTCCTGCTCAACGTCGCTCCAAGTTGCAACCTCGAGGAGATGGACCATTCCAAGTGATTAGGAAGATCAATGACAATGCTTATAAGTTAGATCTTCCAGGTGAGTATAATGTTAGTGCTACATTTAATGTTTCTGATCTTTCTCCCTTTGATATTGATGTAGGTGATTCTGATTTGAGGACAAATCATTTCGAGGAGAGGGGGAATGATGGAGATCCAAGCTCACAAAGCTCAAGTCATGTTCGTGATGATCGTGATCCTTTGAGTATCCATGGAGGTCCAATTACAAGAGCTAAATCAAAGATGATGCAACAAGCCTTGGCTGGTTTCATTGATATTGCTAGAGAGAAAGCCCAACAAAGCTTGAGCATGGAGGATGATAAAGTCTTCTACAACATGATCCAAGCCCAAGTTCAACCTTCTTGAAGACACACAAGTATTGGGCCGAAATGCAAATTAGGCTAGATGCATATTTTATTTAGTTAAGTATTATTGGGCTGAACATTGTCTTAATTTAATTTAAGCCCAATTCCTTTTTGTAAGACTTCTATTACTTGTTCTGCAAGTTAGGAGAGTAGGATTCCTATTGCTTGTTCTGCAAGTTTGCTATTTCCTATTCTGCAAGTTAGGAAAGTAGGATTCCTATTACTTGTGCTGCAAGTTATCTATTTGCCTATAAATAGTTATGTAACCCTTTGGGGAGAACACAATTGATTTTAGCAATAAAATTGAGAGACTTCTTCTCTTTGGTTCTCTTGAGAACTCTTGAACTTATCAAGGTCTTCCTTGTGGCGTTCTTCTACCTTCCACCAATATATACCATAGGTTCTTGCTTTTCTAGGCAACGGGTCTTGGTCCAATACCATAGGTTCTTGTGTTTCTACACAACGGGTCTTGGTTTTACTTCTAATTTTTATTTTCTTTTGCTGCGTTTTTAACTTGTTCTTGTTTTTCTTCAAGTGTTCGTTGTGTTCTTCATTGAACTTCATCTTCTTTCGGTGAGGTTCATATCATTTCTATGGGCCCTTTTGCCATTACTCGTCTGATTGGATCCAATGCATATGTGCTTGATTTGCCTCCTAATTTATCTATCAATCCAATAATTAATGTGGCAGATTTATTTGCTTATAGAGGCACCTTCGAGCCTCCAGTTTTGCCTTCCTCTATGTCTACAGGTCCATCTTCCGTTGTTGCACCAAGTCTTCCTGCAACCTCTTTTGGCCCTATCGATATAATTGTTGATGTTTTGGATGACGAACATGTGACTTCTTCCACTGGAGGAGTTCATCGGTTCTTAGTACGTTGGAAGGATCGTCCATCCACTGATGATACTTGGATCACCGAAGATGAGTTTCGCCAACTTGATCCTAACTTGTTGGAGTCCTATTTGCAGCATAACTCGACGGAGCTGAGTTCTTTTCACCCCGAGAAAAATGATGCAGCGCATAAATCAAGGGGATTAAAAACTTATTTTAGGCGAAAATATAAACCTTGATTGATTGGGTTTAATGCTGGGAATAATTTGATTTTGAGAATAATTTAGTATTTAATGTAATAAGCCTATAAATTGGCTATTGTCTTTCAATAAAGGACAGACTATTCTGATTTTGATATTGATAAAACTTCTTTCTCTTAATCCTCTTCTCATCCTTTCTCTCTCATTTTCTTCAATCTACCTATCCTAACTTTCTTCTCCTACTTGTTTTCATCTCTTCATCTCGTATATATATATATATATATATATATATATATATATATATATATATATATATATATATACTGCACACTATTTCACACATTCATTCTCAAAGTATCATAATACATCAGTGTGCTTAATAAACATAAATAAACTATAACACATAGCACGCAAGTCACAACTAAGATTTCTCTGTAAACAAGTATTTTTCATGATTACATCATGTCCAATTTATATCTTACCATACTTACTCTATTAGTTTTATCCATGATGTCACACCAAGTTTGATATAATTTAAATAAGTATTTATTAAGATTTCTTTCATCCCTTACGAGATGACACTAATAAGGCTTATTTAACCCACATACCTCGAGGCTTAGTAATTATCCTCCTCATGCTTCCAAGTATGTACTCAAACTTCTACACCGTTCCGCTTCGCTACACATAATCCATTAACATTTCGATAAGTTTAAATCATCGTGCTTAATCACATATTTAAAATAAGGACCTTAAACACTATTAATTTCGAGTAACTATTAATTTAAAGCTACCTCCTTATCGTCAATTATGATGTATTCATGGATACAAGTCCTTATATGCATATATATGTTTTAAGCATCTTTGTTAGCCTTTTGTAAAAATTTCAGAATTTAATAGTCAAGCCGTAAATTTTTATATTACTTCTAACTCAGTTCCCTATTCGGAAGTATAAGGCTTACTTCTTAATTCATCTTGTGCCATTTCCAATAATTTTCCAAACTTTGGTCCAAATCTGGCACATCAGGTAAGATAATTTCCTGACCTCTGTTCATTAAAATTTAGATTACTAATTGTAGGGCTATGAAATTTGTACAAAGCCAAAACCATATCAATCCTGACTCATTTACCTTTCTAAAAATGTAAAGTTTGCAATCAAAATCCATCTGAATTATTTTCTACAAATTTTTGAAGTTGACACTAGGTTGTTTGTACCTTGCAATGATTATCCTGCATTCATATGTACATAGCTTAAGCTACATAATTCCAAATCCACAAATTCCAAAACTAGATGAAAGCTAACTCATTTCCCTATCTAGAAATATAAGGTTCATGATTTAATTCTTCCTATATCAATATTAGAAATTTTCCAAAGTTGCACTATCTTCTAGCAGTATTCAAGCACAGGGTTACACTGACCTACTTGCACAAAATACTTCATATTTAATTATACACATGTCCAATTGATGCAAATCTAGAACCATCACAATCCTAACTTAATTACCTTTCTAGAAATGTAAGGCTTGCAACCTAATTCATTGTAGGCTATCTTCTACAATTGTTTCAAAGTCAGACTCATGATTCACGTTTCTGGACAGAGTATCCTGCACTTACTTGTACATATCTCAAGTTATAGAAATCCAAATCAAGAAATTCCAAAACCGACTTTGTTGTAACTTAGAGGGATATTAATCATAATTTGTCCAGAATTTTTATCCATGTAGAACAATTAAACTGATCATTTTAATTACAACCCAGAACAGGACATCAATTCAGATTTGAACATCTAGTCAGAATTAAATCAATCCTTCATCCATAGAGTGCCCATTTGATTCAATTGATCATAATTTCATTTTCATACTTAATAAATAAACATTGTAAAGTTAGAAAAATATCTCATTTACCAAATTTTTCTAGCAGCTCTTCCTTATTTTTTCTAAAGCAGTAGCTCTCATTCCAAAACCACGTTCAAATCCCCTATTCAGTACCTCCAAATTTGGCTGTGAAATCATCTCTTTAAAAATGCTCCTCTCGGTTTGGAAAATTTTCAGCCCAAGGTGCCTTGTTCCACGCCACTTCCAGCCTCACTCTTCCTCCTTTCCTCTCTTTCTTCGGCAGTTCTTTCTCTTCTTTCTTTTCCTTCCTCTCGGCTGCTTTTTCTTTTCTTCTCGGTTGGATTTCCTTTTCTTCTTTTTTTTTTTGATTCTCGCCCTAACCTCCCACGATGGCTACACTTTCTTTTCTTTGCTTTTGATTTTTCAAAGATTCTTTGAGACGCTTGGTTGATGTATCCAGATGGGGTTAGTGGAATTTGATGGGAAAAGTCCCATCAAACTCCACTAACTCATTTTTAATTCTTTATCTTTATTTTATAAATTTCAATTCTATTTTTATTTTATATTTTATTCCTATTTCATATATTTGTATTCATATAAATTATAATTACCTTTATATAATAGTATATATTTATATACATATATATCTAATATATATTCTTATATTTTACTTATTTGTTATATAATTTACATGTAATATGATATATATATATATATATATATATATATATATTCTTATATTTTATTTATTTGTTATATTACTTACATGTAATATGCATTTGTATTTATATTTTAAACATCAATATATAATATCTATACACACACACACACACACACACACACACACACACACACACATATATATACATATACATATTTTTACATTTTCATGTTTAATGCATTTTTAATGTGGGTAAATGTGTATATATATATTTATTCCCCCTTCATTTTAAAATATATATATATATCTATATATATGTACATATTTAATACTCAATATGTATATATATATATGTGTGTGTGTGTATTCTTTTTTTTAACTATTTTAATTTATCCAAGTATACTACATTTCCTTTAGTATACTTGTGTCCTTGTTTTATTAAAACAAATATACTTATATATTGTGGAATACATGCATCTATTTGTTCTTATAAAATTCTTAAACTCATTATAAGATTTCTAAATTATTTTCAAGGATTACCTATTGCTAAATTTGCTAGATTTGCAACTTCATTCTTAGTACTTAAATTAATGCTAATTACGAAGTGCAAATCATAGTACCAAGCTTATTCTATGTCTCTTTTTTATTCACTAACATGGTACAAAATTTGTAATTTTTACATCCTCCCCACCTTAGGAAATTTGATCCTCCAAATTTTTCGTGTCTATCTAAAATAGGTAAGGGAACTTCTCTTTCATTAAGCTTTCCAACTCCCATGTGGCTTCCTCTGAAGAGTGGTGCTGCCAAAGTACTTTGACCAAAGGGATTGTCTTAGACCTCATTACCTTATCTTTTCTGTCTAAGATCCAAATAGGTCTCTCGACATAGCTTAAGTCCTCTCTGATCTCCAATGGCTCATACTCGATAACATGAGATGGGTCCGGATGATATTTCCGTAGCATCGACACATGAAAGACGTTATGCACACCCGATAGCTCTGGTGGTAATGCTAGTCGGTATACCACGTCACCAATTCTCTCCAATATTTGGAACGGACCAATATACCGAGAGCTCAACTTTATTTTCTTCCCAACCCTTATTATGCCTTTAGATCGAGAAATCTTCAAGGAAACTCAATCTCCAACTTGAAACTCTAAGTGTCTTCTTTGGTTCTCGACATAACTCTTCTGTCTCTAACCAATCACATATGGACTTTATCTTCTCAGAAACTTTCTCTAACATACTTTTATGTTAAGGCACTGACTGAATTAATAGCCTTTATAGCTAGGAAGTGTGAGGACTTGGTCAATCCCTCAATAATAACCCGAATTACATCGTAACTCCTATGGTCTTAGGGTGCCCTATGGTGAAGCCCATAATTACATGCTCATATTTCTGAGTTGGCACATGTAAAGGATTGAGCAACCCTGTTAGTTTCTAGTGCTTGATCTTAACTTTTTAGTATGCTAAGAATCTGGGCACAAAAGTCACTATATCTTTCTTGTACCAACCCAATGATACACTTCGCACAAATTCTAGGGCATCTTCGTATTCTCGGGTGCATCGTGTACCTGGAAATCATGTGCCTCTTTCATTATTTGTCTCTTTATGACTTCACTATCTGGAATGCATATCTTTTCTGTGATAACTGTAAATTTTTCATTTACTGGAAATTAGAAATATTGAAAATAAATATTGGAGGAATTAAATAAGAGGAAATAAATAAAATTTTGTGAAAACGGGATATTGGTGAAAATCCTGAGAATTAAGAAAGTGAAAGAATCGAAAATTGGTGTAAAAGAAATTAAATTGGAAGTGAAAATAAAAATAATAGAGAGAGGAGAAAGAATTAAATTGGATAAATTAAAATCCAAATTTAATAAGGAAAACGAGAAGTGAAAATAAAATATGTTTATATAATTACAAATTTTATATAAAATGTATTTTATACAAATACATATGTATTTAAAATACTATATAGTATATTTTAATATACGTTGGTATATATATGGAAATATATACTATTTCATGAATTTAAATAATACATATGTATATAAACATAATATTTTATGTATATATAAATATATATACATACATATATAGAAAATGTAAATATTAATTTATATTAAAGTTTATAGGTATATATATTGTATTATAACATTTATATAATTCTATATATATATATAAATGTTATTTATTTTAAAGTATGTAAATGTACATATATATATATATATTAGATATATGTTTTGTAATATACAATATATATAATTTATATATAATATATATTGTAATATATTATATATGAAATGATATATGTATGATATATAATATATATTATATGTATAAAATATAAACTATAGTGTATAATATATAGTGTATCATATACTAAAAATAGAAAGGGAACAAAACCAAAAAGGGAAACAAAACATAAAAGGAAAAGAGAAATCGGGGAGGAAATCTCGACCTTCCCAGCCAAACCACCGGTGGCGGAACTGCCACCACCGGCGAGGGGAAAAGGAAGGGATGACTTCCCCGGCGAGAGGGGAAGCGAACGGCGGCAGCTCGAGGAGGAAAGAGAAGGAAACGACGCAAAACAAGCGGGAAAAAAACGAAAGGAAAAAGGAGAAGGGAGATCGGGGTTGCCGACCGATCCGGGCACCGCCACCAACGCCACCGGCAAGGACCAATGAAGGTGAAGCAGACCACCGGCGATGAAGGAAATGGTGGAGGAAGGAAGAAACGGAGGAGAAAGAGGCCGCAACCCACGGACCCAGATCCGGCACCGTCGCCGGTGATTGGGTGAAACGGAGGCCATATCCGGCATCCTCGCAACGTCGGCCAACTGTGGGAGGCGTGAACCAGTAGAAAGGAGTACCGCCGGCGGCCGAACCGACGGGATGAGGCATAAACCGATCTGAACCGGTCCGACCAGAGAAAAGGAGAAAAAAAAAGAAAAAAGAAAAGAAAGAAAAGAAAAGAAAAAGAAAAAGCAAGAAAGAAAGAGAAAAAGGAAGAAAAAGATTAAAAAGGAGAATTTTGGGAATTCAAAGATTCTCGGAAATTCGACAACCCGAAAATTTACGAAAATTCGGTAAGAAATTCTCAAAAATTAAATTTCAGAAAAATATAATAAATTATGAAAAAATTCTAAAATTTAGAATTTTTATTTCCAAAAATTATTTTCAGCGATCGGGATAAGGAATCGGGAGAGATGGAATATGAGTGCGACCGAGAAGAGGAAGTCGCCTACCCGAAAAAGGTAAGGGGTGCATGTGCAGTACTGTAATGATACTCAGTCTGCATATTTTAAATTGAAATATTTTATGCAAATATTTTATGAAAATTATTATGATGCATGAATTGCTGAAAATTCTGAGATGAAGTACTGGCTGCAAATTTTATTACTGTATTTTTTGTGCAGGAGGTTAGTAAATCGGCAGCCGTTATGCTGCCGAAAATTTTAGAAAAACTTTATAAAATCATATTAAATGAATTTATTTCCGAAAATCGATATTAAATCACGAAACATGAGAAAACTACTAAATTTCATAAAACATGAATATAATGAGATGGAATTTTAAAATATTGATGTATTCGGGAATGGTGATAATGAAACCACCGAAAATTCTCGGAATAGATAAATTACACGAAATACGAAACGAAAGATGAAGTGAAATACAGTGAATATTTTTATGAATATTTCTATAAATATTCACTAAAGGATTTTAACCCTTATGGATTTAAATTATGGAATTATTGATGGAGATCCACTTGCTCGTGATGTTCGTGATGCTAAGGATCTATTGGTCATCCAAGGAGGTCCAATTACTCGAGCTCGAGCTAAGAAGATGCAACAAGCCTTGGCCTCATTAATGCAACAAGCTCTGGCATCATTGAAGTGTCAAGGAAGCTTCCATGAAGAGTCCCAAGACATCTATACTTACTTGGAAGCCCAAACGACATGAGCATGGTTTACTGTCTTATTTTAGCTTAACAATAAGATGGGCTAAGTGTTTGGATAGCCCAAGTTTGAGTCTTGTTGTGTTTTGGACTATTTATTTTATGTAACTAGGTTTAGGCATGAATTTGGGTTTAGTCTTATTTTCTATTGGTGTTAATTCCAGCCCACTTGTTTATGGGCTTAAGTGCTAGGTATTATTATAAATACCTTGTAAACGCTATTGATGAACAGATCAGTTTTGAATTTTAGAATTTGAGTGTGCCTTTCTCTTGGGTTCCCTCTCTACTAGCTTATCAAGGTCTTCTTCCTTGTGGCGCCTCCTTCTTCACCATCCACCATTGCTATACCTTAGGTTCTCGAATTCTTATTCGTAAGGTCAAGGTCCAATACCTTTGGGTTCGAGTCTCTTTAGGCTTCGGGTCTAGGTTTCAGAAGTTGTCATTCATCAACTTTGTTTCTGTCCTTTGCGTTTTCAGCCCCTTCAATTTCCAAGCAACGTTTCCTCTTGTCCATACGCATCAGTTGGTATTCAGAGCTCAAGTTTTGATTTCTAGTTTGTTTGTGCGTCACTCACTTTTAGATTTTTGGTTTATTGGTTTCAATTTTTTTTCCTTTCTTTTTTCTCTCTTGTTGGTTTCGATTTCTGGTTTGTTGTTGTGTTTGAGTTGAATTCATAACCCTAGCCGCAATTCCTCAAAACCCTAGCTGCACCCCTTCCTTCAAAAAAAAACCCTAGCCGCAATTCCTCAAAACCCTGTCGCACCCCTTCAAAAAAAACCATAGCCGCACCCCTCAAAAATAAAACCCTAGCCGCACCACTCAAAACAAAAACCCTAACTGCACCCCTCAAAAAAAAACCCTAGCCGCCCCCTAAAAAAAAAAACCCTAGCCGCACCCCTCCTCTTTCAAGGAAACCGCAACACTCAGAGTTTAAAAAAAAAAAGAAGAAGAAAAGAATTCAAAAAAAAAAGAAGAAGAAAAGAATTCGAAAAAAAAAGAATTCGAAAAAAAAAGAAGAATTCAAAAATTTTTTTTTTTGCGGTACTGTTTAAACAAAAAATTTTGGTTGAGTTAGGAGGCGTGCGAGTACCCGTTTTAAAGAAAATGATGAAAGAAAACGACCTAGTTGAGCTTGGCTTCACTAGCCCTATCCTATTTTGGCCAAATTCCATCGTTTTCCTATAGTTTTAGGCCATTTTTTCATTTTTTTTTGGTCATTCTAGTGATTTTTTTTATTTTTTTATTCTGTCTTTCTTTCTTTGAGTCATCCTAGCCCTAGCCATACCTTTCTGTGAAAAAAAAAGAAAGAATTTGGAAGAAAAAAAAATAAAAAAAATACTTGGTGAAAATACCTAGTGAATTAGTTGATTCTGCGAGGTTGAGTCTTTGATTGAGTCTCTAGTGCGATTGTGAACCTATAGAGTTAAGGTAGAGTAAGGGAAAAAGGCATGAGTGTGTGAGAGACATTAGTAGAGAAAAGCCAAATTCCTTGAGTGAAACACGAGTGTAAACACGTGAGGATATCTTTGTTGAAAATGTCTTCTGAAAGTGATAAGTCCGACTTTAAAAAGATTGAATTCATGCTTCAGGCAATGCAACAACAGTTCCAACGGATGGACGTGAAATTCAATGACATTCATGATAAGTTGAACCAACATGAAGCTCAGTTTGTAAAGATCCAGCAAGGTGATACTTCTCGTCTAAAAAGTAAGGTTGTTGCCAATGACGAGTATGATGATAATATTGGGTATGATTCGAACGAAGAGTCTGGGATCGATAGACATCATAGAAGGTACCATGGGTATAGAGATCGAGTTGATAGAGCCTGTGATAGAGGCAAGGAGAAGATGGATGGAAACCTTGGCAGTATAAAATTGAAGATTCCTCCTTTCCAAGGCAAGAATGATCCTGAGGCGTATTTGGAGTGGGAAAGGAAGATTGAAATGGTGTTTGACTGCCACCACTACTCTGAGGAAAAGAAGGTCAAACTTGCAGCACCTGAGTTCGCAGAATATGCTATGGTTTGGTGGGATCAATTAGTCACTAGTAGACGAAGATATGGTGATCCTCCAGTGTCTACATGGGATGAGATGAAGCACATCATGAGGAAGAGATTTGTTCCTACTCATTACTACAGAGAGTTATACCAGAAGCTCCAATGTCTTACCTAGGGTGTAAAGAGTGTTGAGGATTACTACAAAGAGATGGAAATAACCATGATCCGAGCCAATATCCAGGAGGATGCAGAAGCTACTATGGCTCGTTTTCTCCAAGGTTTAAATCGTGAGATTGCCAATGTAGTAGAGTTGCAGCATTACATGGACTTAGAGGAGATGCTGCATGTGGCCATCAAAGTCGAAAGGCAACTCCAACGGAAAGGTACATCCCGTTTCACTCCTAGTTCAGTTCCTGTTTGGAAATCTAACACCTTTCGTAGGGATGATAAGCCTGTGTCTACGCCTAAGTCAGAGAGCCATGCTAAGCCCAAGCCTGAGGGCCCTCAAAAGCCCAAGACTGAACCTGCCCAAGCACCCCAGAGCAGGACACGTGACATTAAGTGTTTCAAGTGTTTAGGTCGCAGACATATTGCCTCATAGTGTCCCAACCGTAGAGTGATGTTCATGCATGGGAATGGAGATGTTGAGAGTGAAGGTTCTAAAATCGGTGTAGAAGATGAGATGCCTGCGTTAGAAAATGTTGACGAAGAAGAAGTTGTTGAGTATGCTGCTCATGGTGAAGCACTTGTTGCTAGGTGTGCTCTTACTACTCATGTGAAGTTTGAAGATGAGGCACAGCGCGAGAACATCTTTCATACGAGATGCCATATTCGTGACAAGGTATGTACTGTAATCATTGATTGTGGGAGTTGTACTAATGTTGCTAGCACATACCTTGTTGATAAGTTAAAGTTGCCCACTACCAAGCGTCACCACCCATATAAGTTGCAGTGGATTAATGACTGTGGTGAAGTAAACGTGGTGAAGCAAGTCTTGGTTCCTTTTCGTATTAGAAGGTATCACGATGAGGTGTTGTGTGACGTGGTGCCCATGCAAGCTAGCTACATGTTGCTGGGCAGACCGTGGCAGTATGATCGGAGAGTCATCCACGACGGTTACACTAACCGTTACTCCTTTACTATGGATGGCAAGAAGATCGCTCTTGCTCCCCTTAGCCCCAAGGAGATTTATGAGGACCAATTAAGGCTAAAGGAGCAACATGATGAGCAAAGGAAGCAAGCTAAAGAACAGAAAGAAAAGAAGGAAAACAAGGAAGCAAAACAGTGAGCTGCTATGCCAAACCCCGAGATGTCAAGACTGCATTCTTTGCTAAGTCTCCTATCCTTTTACTCTTATTTAAAGATTCTTATTTTATTGATGCTGAACTCCATGATTCTTTACCTACTGATGTTGTCTCATTGTTGCAGGAGTTCGAGGATGTATTCCCTGAGAAGATCCCAAGTGGATTACCACCGATTCGTGGGATCGAGCACATGATTGACCTTGTCCCCGGAGCTACCATTCCTAACCGTCCAGCCTACAGAAGTAATCCCGAGGAGACGAAGGAGCTTCAAAGGCAAGTTGAGGAGCTCATGAGGAAAGGTTATGTGAGAGAGAGCATGAGTCCATGCGCCGTGCTCGTACTGCTTGTGCCAAAAAAAGATGGGACATGGAGGATGTGCGTTGACTGCCGAGCCGTCAACAAAATCACTGTAAAGTACCGCTATCCTATTCCTAGGCTAGATGATATGCTTGATGAATTGCATGGTGCATGCATGTTTTCTAAAATCGATTTAAAGAGCGGATATCACCAATTTCGTATGAAAGAAGGTGATGAATGGAAAACCGCATTCAAGACTAAACATGGTCTCTACGAGTGGTTAGTTATGCCTTTTGGCTTGACTAATGCACCCAGTACATTCATGAGATTAATGAACCATGTTTTACGTGATTTCATTGGTAAGTATGTGGTTGTCTATTTTGATGACATTTTGATCTACAGTAAGAGTCTGCATGAGCATGTTGAGCATCTTAGGAATATTCTTACTGTCTTGAGGAATGCAAGTTTGTATGTCAATTTTAAGAAATGTACATTCTGCACTAATAAGATTGTTTTTCTTGGGTATGTCGTTTCTTCACATGGCATTTCTGTTGATATTGAGAAGGTAAAGGCAATTAAAGATTGGCCTGTACCTAAGTCTGTTTCTGAGGTGCGTAGTTTCCATGGTTTAGCTAGTTTCTATCGTCGATTCGTTAGAGATTTTAGCACTATAACTGCACCTTTGATCGAAGTGGTCAAAAAGAATGTTGGATTTCATTGGGGTCCTGCACAAGAGCATGCTTTTAATTTGCTTAAGGATAAACTTTGTTCTGCTCCTTTGTTATCTCTGCCTGACTTTACTAAAACTTTTGAGATTGAGTGCGATGCCTCAGGTGTAGGTATTGGAGCTGTGCTTATGCAAGAAAAACGCCCAATTGCTTTCTTTAGTGAGAAGTTAAGTGGAGCAGCACTTAACTATCCCACATATGACAAGGAGATGTACGCGTTAGTGAGGGCCTTGGAGACATGGCAACATTACTTGTGGCCCAAAAAATTTGTCATCGACACTGATCATGAGTCCTTGAAGCATTTGAAAGGACAGAGTAAGCTGCATAAGCGTCATGCCAAGTGGATAGAGTTCATTGAGATGTTCCCGTACGTGATCAAGTACAAACAAGGTAAAGAGAACGTCATAGCCGATGCGTTATCTCATAGGTATACCCTTATCACTACTCTTGATGCTAAACTTTTAGGATTTATGTATATCAAAGAACAGTATGCTGATGATGTTGATTTTGGTAATGTTTATGATGCATGTGCTACATCTGGTTTTGGCAAGTTCTTTAGGCACGATGGGTTCTTATTTAGAGAAAATAAATTATGTGTGCCTAGGAGTTCATTGTGCGAGCTGTTAGTTAGAGAAGCCCATAGTGGAGGATTAATGGGTTATTTTGGAGTTAGGAAAACTCTAGATGTTTTGCAAGAACATTTCTTTTGGCCTAACATGAGGAGAGATGTAGAAAGGTTATGTGCTAGATGCATTTCATGTAGGCAAGCTAAATCTAGAGTTCATAATCATGGTTTATATACTCCTTTACCCATTCCTACTACCCCGTGGACTGATATCTCTATGGATTTTGTTCTGGGCTTGCCTCGAACAAAACGCAGTAGAGATTCTGTTTTTGTTGTGGTTGACAGGTTCTCTAAGATGGCTCATTTCATCGCCTGCCACAAGACGGATGACGCGAGCAATGTTACTGACCTTTTCTTCAAAGAGATAGTACGTCTACATGGTGTACCGAGGACTATTGTTTCCGATCCTGATGTCAAGTTCCTTAGTTACTTTTGGAAGACGTTATGGGGAAAGTTGGGAACAAAATTGTTATTCTCCACCACTTGTCACCCCCAGACTGATGGACAGACTGAGGTTGTCAATCGAACCCTATCTACCTTATTGAGGTCCATTATCCAAAAGAATTTGAAGAATTGGGAAGATTGCTTGCCCCATGTGGAGTTTGCATATAACCGCAGTGTTCACTCCACTACTAGTTGCTCTCCATTCGAAGTTGTTTATGGCTTCAATCCTCTTACTCCTTTGGATTTGTTGCCATTACCTAGTGCGGAGCAGAGTAACTTGGATGGAGAACAGAAGGCTAAGTTTGTGAAGCAACTCCATGAGAGAGTTCGTCAAGCTATTGAAAAGAAGACTGAACAGTATACCACCCAAGCAAATAAGCTTCGAAAGAAAGTAGTCTTTGAGCCTGGTGATTGGGTTTGGGTGCATATGAGAAAGGAGAGGTTTCCTGTTCAGCGACGAACCAAGCTGCATCCCCGAGGAGATGGACCATTCCAAGTGATAGAGAAGATCAACGATAATGCCTACAAATTGGATCTTCCTGGTGAGTATGGTGTATCTGCTACTTTTAATGTTTCTGATCTTTCTCCCTTTTCTTTTGATGAAGGTCTATGCGATTTGAGGACAAATCCTTTTGAGGAGAGGGGGAATGATGGAGATCCACTTGCTCGTGATGTTCGTGATGCTAAGGATCCATTGGTCATCCAAAGAGGTCCAATTACCCGAGCTCGAGCTAAGAAGATGCATATAACCGCAGTGTTCACTCCACTACTAGTTGCTCTCCATTCGAAGTTGTTTATGGCTTCAATCCTCTTACTCCTTTGGATTTGTTGCCATTACCTAGTGCGGAGCAGAGTAACTTGGATGGAGAACAGAAGGCTAAGTTTGTGAAGCAACTCCATGAGAGAGTTCGTCAAGCTATTGAAAAGAAGACTGAACAGTATACCACCCAAGCAAATAAGCATCGAAGGAAAGTAGCATTTGAGCCTGGTGATTGGGTTTGGGTGCATATGAGAAAGGAGAGGTTTCCTGTTCAGCGACGAACCAAGCTGCATCCCCGAGGAGATGGACCATTCCAAGTGATAGAGAAGATCAACGATAATGCCTATAAATTGGATCTTCCTGGTGAGTATGGTGTATCTGCTACTTTTAATGTTTCTGATCTTTCTCCCTTTTCTTTTGATGAAGGTCTATGCGATTTGAGGACAAATCCTTTTGAGGAGAGGGGGAATGATGGAGATCCACTTGCTCGTGATGTTCGTGATGCTAAGGATCCATTGGTCAACCAAAGAGGTCCAATTACCCGAGCTCGAGCTAAGAAGATGCAACAAGCCTTGGCCTCATTAATGCAACAAGCTCTGGCATCATTGAAGTGTCAAGGAAGCTTCCATGAAGAGTCCCAAGACATCTATACTTACTTGGAAGCCCAAACGACATGAGCATGGTTTACTGTCTTATTTTAGCTTAACAATAAGATGGGCTAAGTGTTTGGATAGCCCATGTTTGAGTCTTGTTGTGTTTTGGACTATTTATTTTATGTAACTAGGTTTGGGCATGAATTTGGGTTTAGTCTTATTTTCTATTGGTGTTAATTCCAGCCCACTTGTTTATGGGCTTAAGTGCTAGGTATTATTATAAATACCTTGTAAACGCTATTGATAAACAGATCAGTTTTGAATTTTAGAATTTGAGTGTGCCTTTCTTTTGGGTTCTCTCTCTACTTGGCTTATCAAGGTCTTCTTCCTTGTGGCGCCTCCTTCTTCACCATCCACCATTGCTATACCTTAGGTTCTCGAATTCTTATTCGTAGGGTCAAGGTCCAATACCTTTGGGTTCGAGTCTCTTTAGGCTTCGGGTCTAGGTTTCAGAAGTTGTCATTAATCAACTTTGTTTCTGTCCTTTGCGTTTTCAGCCCCTTCAATTTCCAAGCTACGTTTCCTCTTGTCCGTACGCATCAATTATATATTTATATAAATTCTATAAAGGTTTATTTTATGATCAAAAATACGGTTTTGATACTCGCCAGCATCCTATCATGCTGATGCATGATATGTGACAAGTTTAGTCCCGGTCGACACATGATCAGTGATCCACCGAGGACAATATAGATTATGGTCATAGATTTGACCCTTTATTCCGTTACTCTCAAGGGTTTATAGTATGATAAGATTGATGTCTATCTTAGACTCCATAAATGATAGGTGACATGTTAAAAGGAAAAGTGTTTTATATGATATGGAATATGTCAAACGAAAAATGTGATATATGATTACGTGACATGTGAAAAGAACATGTTTTATATGATATGAGAAGAAAATCAATTGATTTATAACATTTTTACAAAATGCTCATTCCAGCACTGATTATAGTACTGTAAGATGATTTTCATAAGACATGGGATACGAACATGTAATATGCTTTCAAAAAGGAAGAATCGATAAATCTAATATTCTTACTATGATTTAAATGGAGTACTAGATTATGAGTACTACTCGAGTTCCGAACCGTGGGAGCCACCTTTAGAGTCCTTTGGGAACTAAGTGCTACACGAGTTTCGATGTGTTAGTAAAGGCCAAATCGAGCAAAGACTCGAGTTCCAAACCGTGGGAGCCACCTCTAGAGTCCTTCGGGAATTAAGTGCTACACGAGTTTCGATGTGTTAGTAAAGGCCAAACCGAGCAAAGACTCGAGTTCCGAACCGTGGGAGCCACCTTTAGAGTCCTTTGGGAACTAAGTGCTACACGAGTTTCGATGTGTTAGTAAAGGCCAAATCGAGCAAAGACTCGAGTTCCGAACCGTGGGAGCCACCTCTAGAGTCCTTCGAGAACTAAGTGCTACACGAGTCTCGATGTGTTAGTAAAGGCCAAACCGAGCAAAGACTCGAGTTCCGAACCGTGGGAGCCACCTCTAGAGTCCTTCGGGAACTAAGTGCTACATGAGTTTCGATGTGTTAGTAAAGGCCAAACCGAGCAAAGACTCGAGTTCCGAACCGTGGGAGCCACCTCTAGAGTCCTTCGGGAACTAAGTGCTACACGAGTTTCAATGTGAGTAAGAAATTTTTGTATCATGGGAGCCACCTCTAGAGTCCTTCGGGAACTAAGTGCTACACGAGTTTCGATGTGAGTAAGAAATTTCTGTACCGTGGGAGCCACCTCTAGAGTCCTTCGGGAACTAAGTGCTACACAAGTTTTGATGTGTGAATAAGAAGTTTCTGTACTGTGTGAGCCACCTCTAGAAGACTCAAGGGACCTAAGTGCTACATAGATTCTTTGTGAACTATGGGGAGCCACCTCTAGAAACCTTTGAGCACTAAGTGCTACACGAGTTCCTCAATATGACACTTAACTCCATTGCTAGTTAGAATAGATGTCGTAACTAAATCAGTGAATTGGGGCTTATGCCTAAAGTGATTAAGTAATTGGTTATATGGGAATAGATTTTAATAGCTTATTTTGCTCTTTAAAGTACGGTACTAATTAAGAGAGTACACTAAAACATGAAATGAGTTTTAAAGAAATAAGATGATGATTTAACTAATATTCTTTTCAAGGAATATACGAATATTAATCATTTTATTTAAATGCTTTATTTTGTAGAAGCATTATTTTGAAAAGAATATGAAAAAGGTTATGAAAGTTTGAAAAGGAAAAGGATTTATTAATTCAAAAAGAAATGAAAATTTCTCTCTACAGTTGCTTCTAGGTTCCGTAACAAGTATGGTATTCTAAAATACCTACCTTACTCCATTCGGATCCCTAGCCGACTGTAGTATCCTTCCTACATGCGAGCCTAGAGCCCATAGGAAAAAGGAAAAAGATTTTTAGCATATAGGAAGCTAAGTATCAAGTGAGGCATATAATTCTCTTACTGAGCCATGGTTTTGCTCACCCCTTAATTTTAAACATTTTAGGTTTTTGACGATTGTGAGTTTAGTGAATTGTGTATCCTGGCTGTACACGAAGGACAATGTGATAGACCAACTGAGTTATTTGAGGTATGATCAGTTATTTTCTGTATTTAGACATGTCAACAGTACTGCTTATCTAATTAATTTTGATAAGGGGATGTGTATAACATAAATAATCTTATGTAAAATTGTTTAACAGTCAGTATAAATGAAGTATCACAGACAGCCCAACCGGTTAAGTTGTACAATAAGGTAAGAAATGTGGTCACGGGTCGTGACATTTTCATTATATCTTAGTAAACCATCTCAATCGATTCATAGGTATAGAACTAACCAGGATGCCTATCACCACTATAATCATCTATTTCAAACACCTCAACATGATTTCCACACTATGCTAAATACATTCGTCACATGTTATATCAAAAAGGTCAAAATTTTATGTCTTGTATCCACGTTTCTTATGCACTACACAAGCTTATATGCGCTCGTTAGTCAATGAGAGTACACAATTTTTATAAACATATACTTTTACATAAGCATCCTACATAGTAAGATTCACAAAATGTCATAATTCAATATTTTCTCAACACTATCTCAAGGCATAAAATTACCTTACAATGATCCTTATACTTAGTGAACACATGACACTCTTCATGCGTATCATAAAAACTGTTTTCAATCATAAAAACTGTTTTCAAGACATCATTATCGTAGTGTCATAGAGTAACTGACTGATGTAGCCTATTTTCACAAGGTCACACTCCAAGTTTTCCTACTTAATTTACTCGATGGTTCATAATTCACTTTTCCCCAAGGAAGTAATTCACCACAGACACATCACATTCCACAATCATTGATTATGTTTGCTTATGATCAGATTTCTACTTTCTTACGGACAATTCATTTGCACCAACCATTGCATAATATTATAAAATCATACATATCAATTCCAATTCATCCCCACATAAGTCTTTCACTTCCTTAACAATCCATATAATAGCGTAATCTTAACTCTTACCTTTGCAATACACAGATGTATATGTATACAATTACATAAGCAAATGTACTCTCAGTGTATAAGACATCACAAGCATAATTCTTACTCTCATCATCCCAATCACACCACCGAGGTGAATTCTTCATCCTCTTCTACTTTAGAAGCTATTAGAGTGGGCTAATATTAATATCATAACAAGATGGTCTCGAGGTTCTTATCTCATACAATCTTAACTTTCACATTAACTTATTATCTTACACGACATGCTCTAATGATCTCTAGTTTTCCATTCAAAGATCCCTTTTCTATAACATGTCATATTTGTTTCAACTTTACAAATGAGAATATGAAGAGTCTTGTGGGTCTTGAATCCACGTAGTTCAAAATCATAAGGTTCACTTCATTAGACTTTCAAGGTCCATGTAATATAAAGGGGCAAATTTCAACAGTCAAATAATTTGAAATTCATGTAGTCTCCAATTCACATATTTTCTAAATCACATTGTTTTCTAAAGGCCATACACTTCTCAACGTATACGAGATCTTAAACATCTCTTAAATCCATAAGGAAGTTAGAAAAATTTTTTTTTGTCAAATCAACAAATCAGTATTTAAATCATTTTATTATCCAAATCATTTCACATTCAGTTCAGTCGAGACAGTCACATCCAATAGAATCATGCATGATACAGTATTCCCAGAGGGAAAATCAGTAACGAGTGGCTATCATCAACAGTCACAGTTCGCATGGGTCAAGTGCTCACTGTGAAAACCTGTGGGTTTGACCAGATTCCCACAATCATAAATCTACGGACTTGATCAGGATCTCGCAGTCATATACACTAAGTATGCATGATCACTAAGGAGCAACTGTCTCAAAACATTTTCATAAATCATATAAAAGAATGATTATTGAATTTGGAAGCAATAAAGCTCATTAAAAACTCATTGAAAACTTTAAATATACCAATAACTCGTTGGTACATAATTAAATAATAAATCGTTTATGTAAAAATAATCAAAATATCATTTATGCTATTTAAAAACATATTAAGACTTTATGCAAATTAAAACAATTAGAACATCATATGCACTTGGAATAAATCTATATTTTATGCAATTTAAAACATTTCATGTAAATCTTTCTATGTAACTCTCATACATGTCCCTTATTTCAATGCTTGATCATATATATATATATATATATATATATATATATATACTATTCTTAGGATGCACTATCATAACTAAAATTTATATCTCAACACCATGCTCATGTATCCAAGCTCATTCCACAATTTCATAGTCTCTTATCTCTTAACATCAATTTATTTTTATTTTTATTATTGCTCTATCAAAAGCCTCATAGTACCCATCATACGTTTCTGCAATTCCATATCGACGAATTCCTCTTGCATCTTTCAATCAATACCTATTTCTGCATCAATCATATAAGAGGCAATAATTCTCCCTCTTTCAAAGCAAATCGTATTCCAATTGATCATCTCAGATCATTGCATGACCTATCTTAGGTCAACTATGCTAGATTACTTCACAAGTATTTCCATCAGACGAAATTCTTAAGCCTCGACAGGCATACCATATCAATCTCCACAACCAAATATTACCTATTGGCTATTGTGCCTTTTCAATTCTTGTTGTACATCACACTACCTTATAGGCCATTATCTCACTTCTTGAGGCTATCCTCAACTAAACCGTTTTATGCACCTTGTTATAATTTAATTTCAATGCAAAACACAAGTATTTAGAACAGTTTTCTGCACTTATTGAGCATTTAACATTCAGGCATTAACAGTACTATGGGTGACTATCCAGTCTATACCTAAAATGAAACAAATGTCGTAAAAGTGCAACAATATCGGATCTACTATTAGGTTTTTTCTTCTGGCCTTCACTTTACACTGATGATAAGCACTCTATTTCATCTAAGACTTCCTTGAATGAAGTGCTAGTATGCAATAGATGACTTAAAGTTTCTAACTTTATATGTAGCCTATTACATGTCCAGCATATGAGGGTGATAGGGTTGATGGTTGCATTATCGGCCTCCGAGATGGCCTTTCGGGCTCGCCTTTACATCCAATCCTCCTCATTCTAATTCGCATTAAAAACAAACTATACCAAGAGTAGATCAATCTTAGTATAAGTCAAAATTGAAAAATTTTCAAATATAAATTTCACAGTACATGGGATGTAGCACTACAAACGATCTAAACTACACTAACACATACTAGACAAGCCAAGCTCTGATACCATTAAATCTGTCACGACCCAAAGGCCAATGACGTCCACTTGACATATGCTTATAGCTTTTGAAAAATTACGAACCAAATTTTTCTTTTTATATTTCTTTTCTATTTACGGTTTGTATTCGATGTTAGTATATTATCTAATTCAAATCTTATCTTACTAATATTATTTCTCGAGCTATGTCACATTTCTCAAGGTGATTTTTATGATTTTAGCCTTATTTTACTATTTCCAAAAGGAGTGGGTCGAAAACCTCCCCCTTGTATTTTATCGATTTCCCCAGTAAAATCACTTGCATAAAGATACTTTTTTAAACTTCACAATACAGCCAGCTGTTGTTTCCCCACAATTCACACAATTAAACATCTCATGCTTCTCAAGGGTTTAATCATTAATAAGTCCACATGTAACAAATTATACATCATTCAAAATATACATCACAACCCAGATCGAACTCGATAATCACCTAGACTCACACAATAATCTAGTGCGATACAAAGCTACATCCCATATTCTTTCCTATTACTGTGAAATTAAAGTGCATATAACTATCAACTAATATACAAGTACTATACCTCAAAATACAAAAGCTAGGCTCGAAGAACGCAGACGAGTACCACTACTAGGTCCAATTCTCGAGAGCCTATACAAAGCCTGAGCCGGCTATCAACTCGTAAGATCTGTAGATGTTTAAATTTAAGGGGTGAGCAAATCCACGGCTCAGTAAGTAGTTTAAATAAGTACATACTAGGCTCATATCGTAAAACACGATCATACATGCATGAGTTTTATAAAATGGTATGTATGCATTATATCAAGGTTTGCTACCAATTCGTATGTAGACAGATTTCATAAGCTTATTCATGCTTTCATTCCATTCTTAAACTCACAAAGTATCATTCTTTTTATCAGTATGGTTAAGTGTGAAGGAAGACAAACATTCAAATAGCACATGTTTTTATGGCATATATAAGTATAATTCAATGATTATACTCGCTGACTTATGTATAAGATCTATTTCATCTACTGATATTCATCACAAACTCACAAAGTATCATTCTTTTTATCAGTATGGTTAAGTGTGAAAGAAGACAAACATTCAAATAGCACATGTTTTTATGGCATATATAAGTATAATTCAATGATTATACACATTCTCTGTAACGCCCTCGGAAGCCGGATTTTCGGGCTAACTTTTTCTTTCACTTCCTATGTTTGTCTCTCGCTCAGTGTAGCTAAAAACCTAATGAGTAGTCCTACTCTTATATTTGTTTAAGACTAGTTGTCTAAGGTCCCATTATAGTCTTCTCGTAAGACGTGTCGAAAATGACAATGAAAAACTCCGCCCCTATTTTAGTCTAGTATCCATCCCCATACTAATATACATCATCATCTCAACCTGTAGAAATTTCAAATCTCAATGTAACTTCTAAAATACTAGACATCCATGTGATTCAATATATAAACATATCGAGATTACAACTTAACTACGAATCACACTGTGTTTACAGACTCGATATCACCTAGTACTTACATCCCGCATCCTATACATTGTGTGCACAAAAGAATTTAGTCTGGGATATAAACAAAAGAACAAAAGATTATACCTTGGCTCAAAATATAGCTTTTTATGGCTCAACAAAAAGACTCTCGATGCACCACACTCGTGCCGAGTTTACCTGAAATAATCTGAGGTGGAAAGGGGTGAGCTTTGGGGAAAGCCCAGTAAGAAAGCATACGCTAAATGATGTTAGGTTTCTACTATGTTAAATGCATGTGCATGCGTGAATGAACGTGCCCAAAACTCATGCTCAAAGATGATTATTTGGAAATAATACCAAATTGATAAACCATAGTTTATAAGCTATAAAATGTTATGCTAAGTAATTTCAAAACAATTTAGTACTCAAGCATTCACCGAATCAAGATATATATAGTAGTAGTAGAAATGATACATTCGCTCGTCTTTGTAATAGTATCGTAATATACATTTAAAAACATTTACATGAGACGAGCATTAGGAGATTCGGTAACGTAACAGGAATCTTTGGAAATATAACCAAGAAGCTTTCTATGAAAGCATCCACTGTAGCTAGCAGTGGTCGGTGTCCCATACCAGGGCTCTATCCATGATCATGAATCATCCCAGCACCAGTGATCATCTAGTAGCTGAGGTACAAGTCACGACTAGTTGTCGGACAATCATACGTAATTACCGCTACCCATTTGCCACACAGGCGGGATCCATGACGCAATTACGTATACGGCGCCTCAATGCCACACAGGCTTACTGAATGCCACACAGGCTTACTGAATGCCACACAGGCATAATAAAACGCCACACAGGCGAGTGCCACATAGGCATTTCCAAGTGCCACACAGGCCTTTCCAAATGCCACACAGGCATTATACATCATCACATGTATCATGAGTCAAAACTCGTTTAGAAACATATCTTACAAAATAGGTTGAGTACTAAAGGCATAAACCATTCCACAGACTTATAGTTTTAAAATCTAATCGTACGAAGTCTCAATAACAAATAGCAGTGATTAATATGCATGAGGTTTTAAAGGCATTTAATAAATCCAATTTAATATCAAGAAACTTATTTAGACAATTTCTAACGAAATTTCGGCATTATAACGGCATAGGTAGAACACTACCCAGCGTCATAACCACAAATCAGATACCTATAGAAAATTCAATCAAGCAATATCTTCAATACACCAATTTCCAATACACATCCAAATCCAAATCCAAATCCAAGTCCAAATCCAAAACATTATGCATTTAAAACTCAATCCAACGTATTTGGACATTTAACCAAAGATGCATTTAAATCCATAAATATTAAATAACATTAATTTAAACATGCATAAGCATAGTAGACTGACAGGCATTTACTGTATATTCCCTTACCTCCACTTTAGGGTAGTTACATTAACTCACTTTCCTTAGTGTTTCCCTACAAGTAAATACCAAATAACAATCATCATTGCTCCAGTGCATACGCACAAACACATGTATATTAAATCCACATATTGCGGGCTAGTGTACTTTTGTAATGTAACTTCTTACCATTTTGTATCAAGGCTAGGTACTTAGTACTCCACACCTATACCTTGGTGTTTTGGCACTTCTTTGATTCCTTCTCGTATCTTAATCTTAAGGATATTAGATATCCTCTACCTCTTTAATAATCTCCCTACATTAATACAAAATTATTATGCTTAGATACTTTAGGAAATTTCATGAATTAAAACCTTACTAGGCAATTCCTTACCGTATGATTATACCATGCTAGTCGAATACCTTTTTCACAAATTTCCTCAATGATTTTCAACAAAATACATCATATATATCAACTCCATATCAATACTCAAGCATTATCAAATAACTTCTCTAATATTCTATAAATCTCAGATTTATAATCACCACATTCTAAAGTTTCCACAATGACAATTTCACAATCCCAAACAAGTTCTACATTATTTTCATGATAATCCTTTAATATATATATATATATATATATATATATATATATAGCTCTAAGCCAAGGCAAAGAGAGGTCCTTACCCTCTCGGTTCAACAGCAATGGTAGTCCTCTTGGAAAGCTTTCAAACCATGACCCATTGAAATCTCTTCCTTGCTTCAGTTCCTTTCTGCACCGCTCGGCTCAACTGCTGTCCACCTAAATTTCCAGTAGTTGATTGGGTCATTTGGCTCTTGGTTCTTAACGCCTAACAACGCCAACTTCATCTTAATTATTATCATTTTTTTTAACCCATGTACATTGCTTTGGTTCAAGTTCCACTTCAGCCTCAAAATTGCCTCTACTACACCTTTAACCATTTTCTTTGTCAACATCAAAAATCCCTGGCTCAGTGCCCTGAATAGCCCCTATTAGGCTTTAACCCTTAGTTTTACAGCCTTCAAATACTACTCTAAATAACCAAGATATTGTCTTGGTTCAACCAACCTTTAATCCCATGCTCCAGCCTTATTTTACAGTCACCAGTTAACACCCTTCCAGCCATCAAAACACTTCCTACTTAGCCCCTTAAACTTAATGCTTAACAGCCCTCAACCACCTCTACTTCACGTCACAACTCTGTCCCTAGCCTACATTGTAACCATCCAAAGCCGAAACCAAAATCAACTACCCTTTCTGCCTCTAAACTTAGCACTATTCCTCCCTTTTTTCCACTCCTGTTCAGCAGTCAAAACAATCCCCAAATGTCACGCTTCAGCCACCCAAAACAACATCTCTTTCGGTCTTTATTATCAGCCATGAAATCCATGATCGCCTTGACTTCCTTACGATTTTGAGCAGCTTCTTCCACTTCCACAGCTGCTCTTCTTTCTTTTCTTCACTTGACACTAGCAAAATGGTCCTCTGTTTCAGCTTGTAAAAACCGAGAATGAGGCTTTTCCTTGGTTATAGATTGAAGACGTGGGAGTAGGTAGATGGTGATTGGCTTCTTCAAGAAGCCAATCACTTATTTTATTATTATTGTAATTACTATTATATATTTTTATAGCAAAGATGGTGAGTTGGTCTGCCTTATGGCAGACGTGGGGAATGGGGAAATTGGGTTAGAAGTTTGTTTTTTTTTTTGCAGACATTTACCAATTGAACAAGATTCCATGAGAAGCTTGTTCTTTTTTTTTATATACATTATTCATTTATATATTTATTTGTATATGTTTCTTTTATATATTTACATATATATATATATATATTCTCTCACTCATTTATTTCTTCTTTCTTAATTGATATATATATATATATATATATATACACTTAAATTATAATTCCCTAGCACTTAATATAGTCGATCTCCTAGAATTTAGAACTCACTTAATTAAATAAATCCTTATGTGATTTATCAAGATACTTTAATCCAAATCACATTTCCAAAAATTTTAACTTCACCAATTTACTTAATTATTTTAAAATTTCTAATATAGTCATTTACTCGAAATTAATATTTTGATTTATATTTACCGGCAGTCGAAATTTACGGGTTATCACATCCTCCCCACCTTAAAGAATTTGGTCCTCCAAATTCGATCTAAGTGCTTTTACAATTGGTTGAGGGTACTTACTCCTGTCTTGGTCTTATTCATGTACTTGCTCTTTACTGTGACTTTATTCAATTTTCTAGAATCAATATATACCTTAAACTACCCCTTTTTTTTTAAAGAGCAACACTGTGTCCCATAGAGACACATTGCATCGTATAAGTCCCCTGTCCAACAACTCATGTTGTTTCTCCCACTTCTCGTTTTCTAGTAATATCATTTTATATGAAGTCTTGGAGATCGACTGTGTACTAAGAAGGGTATCAATAGTGATCCTAATCTCTCTCACTAATGGTAATACTTTTTAATTTATCTGAAAAATGTTAGAGAAACCTCCATAAGATTCAAGATGACTCTGAACATTCCTTATTCATATCTTCAGCGAGTGCTTGATAGCTTTAATAAAGAAATATTACTTAAACTTTGTTCCTCGTCAAACTGCATAACAATATTTTCTAGTAGGGAAAAGGTTATGCTCTCTTATAGTAGTCGACACTCGCACAATTGGTTGCTAACCAATCCATGCCGGAAATGACGTCAAAGTCATGCATATTTAATAATATAAGATCTGCCACTAGGTTCCTATCTCCCACCTTTGCATTACAGTCCTTATACACAATGTCAATCATCTATGATTCTTTGACAAAGTAGTAACATGCCGCAAATATCCCAGATGCTCAAGCTCTATACTCAATGTCCTTTAATCACTTTGGTGGAAGCATAAGCTGCTTCCTGATTCCCAATGCAAAGACTTGCCCCGGTACCAATGGTGCCTTGCTCTTATCAGTGGTCTTTTTTTTTTCTACTTACTACTTTGTCCCTCTATCTCTTTCTTTAAAGCTTTAAATTCCAGGCAATCTCTTACCATCTATCCTTGTTTCCCATATTTAAAACAAGCTTATGTCACCCAATAGCACGATTTAAACCCATGGAATTTGTCGCACCTGTTACAAGGTCATGAGATTGGTGTGTTAGGAGGATGAGTGGTGATATGAACCTCAGCGAAAGAAGATGAAGTTCAATGAAGAACACAAAGAACACTTGAAGAAAAATAAGAACAAGTTAAAAACGCAGCAAAAGAAAACAAAAATTAGAGATAAAACCAAGACCCGTTGTGTACATACACAAGAACCTATGGTATTGGACCAAGACCCGTTGCTTAGAAAAGCAAGAACCTATGGTATATATTGGTGGAAGGTAGAAGAACGCCACAAGGAAGACCTTGATAAGTTCAAGAGTTCTCAAGAGAACCAAAGAGAAGAAGTCTCTCAATTTTATTACTAAAATCAATTGTGTTCTCCCCAAAGGGTTACATAACTATTTATAGGCAAATAGATAACTTGCAGCACAAGTAATAGGAATCCTACTTTCCTAACTTGCAGAATAGGAAATAGCAAACTTGCAGAACAAGCAATAGGAATCCTACTCTCCTAACTTGCAGAACAAGTAATAGAAGTCTTACAAAATCTATTATTTAAAAAGGAATTGGGCTTAAATTAAATTAAGACAATGTTCAGCCCAATAATACTTAACTAAATAAAATATGCATCTAGCCTAATTTGCATTTCGGCCCAATACTTGTGTGTCTTCAAGAAGGTTGAACTTGGGCTTGGATCATGTTGTAGAAGACTTTATCATCCTCCATGCTCAAGCTTTGTTGGGCTTTCTCTCTAGCAATATCAATGAAACCAGCCAAGGCTTGTTGCATCATCTTTGATTTAGCTCTTGTAATTGGACCTCCATGGATACTCAAAGGATCACGATCATCACGAACATGACTTGAGCTTTGTGAGCTTGGATCTCCATCATTCCCCCTCTCCTCGAAAGGATTTGTCCTCAAATCAGAATCACCTACATCAATATCAAAGGGAGAAAGATCAGAAACATTAAATGTAGCACTAACATTATACTCACCTGGAAGATCTAACTTATAAGCATTGTCATTGATCTTCTTAATCACTTGGAATGGTCCATCTCCTCGAGGTTGCAACTTGGAGCGACGCTGAGCAGGAAATCTCTCTTTACGCATATGTACCCAAACCCAATCACCAGGTTCAAAGACAACTTTCTTGCGATGCTTGTTGGCTTGAGTAGCATATTGCTCAGTCCTCTTTTTAATGTTTTGACGTACCTTCTCATGTAGTTGCTTAACAAAATCAGCTTTCTTTTCCCCATCCAAACTAGCTCTCTCCTCAATAGGTAGTGGTAAAAGATCCAATGGAGTGAGTGGATTAAAACCATAGACAACTTCAAATGGAGAATAACTAGTAGTGGAATGCACACTTCTATTGTAAGCAAACTCCACATGAGGCAAACAATCTTCCCAATTCTTCAAATTCTTTTGAATAATGGACCTCAACAAAGTAGACAAAGTACGATTGACTACTTCAGTTTGACCATCGGTTTGTGGATGACAAGTAGTTGAAAACAATAGCTTTGTTCCTAACTTTCCCCATAATGTTTTCCAAAAATAGCTAAGGAACTTCACATCACGGTCAGAAACAATGGTCCTCGGAACCCCATGTAGACGAACAATTTCCTTGAAGAATAAATCGGCAATGTTACTTGCATCATCTGTCTTGTGACAAGCAATGAAGTGAGCCATCTTAGAGAACCTATCAACAACAACAAAAACAGAATCTCTACCTCTCTTTGTTCTTGGTAACCCCAAAACAAAGTCCATAGAAATGTCAGTCCAAGGAGCAGTAGGAATAGGCAATGGAGTATAAAGACCATGATTCATAACTCTAGACTTAGCTTGTTTACAAGTGACACATCTCTCACACAATTTTTCAACATCTCTTTTCATGTTAGGCCAAAAGAAGTGATCATGCAATATATCTAAAGTTTTCTTTACTCCAAAATGTCCCATTAACCCACCACTATGGGCTTCTCTAACAAGTAATTCTCTTAAAGAACTCCTAGGCACACATAATCTATTTTCCCTAAATAAGAATCCATCATGCCTATAAAACTTTCCAAAACCAGTTTTCTCACATGCAATGAACACATTTTCAAAATCCTCATCAGTAGCATACAAGTCTTTAATATACTCAAATCCAAGTAGTTTTGCATTAAGAGTAGTGATTAGAGTATACCTTCGAGATAATGCATCAGCCACGACATTTTCTTTACCTTGTTTATATTTGATCACATATGGAAATGTTTCAATGAACTCCATCCACTTGGCATGACGCTTGTTCAACTTGCTTTGTCCTTTCAAGTGCTTCAAGGACTCATGATCAGTGTGGATGACAAATTCCTTGGGCCATAAATAGTGTTGCCATGTTTCCAAGGCCCTCACTAATGCATACATCTCTTTATCATATGTGGGATAGTTAAGGGCAGCTCCACTTAACTTCTCACTGAAAAAAGCAATGGGGCGCTTCTCCTGCATTAAAACAGCTCCAATACCTATACTTGAAGCATCACACTCAATCTCAAAAGTTTTAGAAAAGTCAGGTAAGGATAATAAAGCTGCAGAACAAAGCTTCTCTTTAAGCAAGTTAAAAGCATGATCTTGCTCAAGACCCCATTTAAATCCAACATTCTTTTTAACAACATCAGTTAGAGGTGCAGCTATTGTACTGAAGTCTCTAACAAACCTACGATAGAAACTAGCTAATCCATGAAAACTACGCACCTCAGAGATATTCTTAGGTATAGGCCAATCTTTAATTGCCTTGACCTTTTCATCTTCTACTGCTATACCCTTAGAAGAAATAACATATCCAAGAAATGTAATCTTATCAGTGCAAAAGGAACATTTCTTAAGGTTAGCATACAACTTTTCCTTTCTCAAGACATTAAGCACATTCTTTAAATGTTCAATATGTTCATGCAAACTTCTACTATAGATCAAGATATCATCAAAATAGACAACTACAAATTTTCCAATGAAAGCACGCAAGACATGGTTCATTAATCTCATGAAAGTGCTAGGTGCATTAGTTAATCCAAAAGGCATAACTAACCATTCATACAAACCATGCTTAGTCTTAAATGCAGTTTTCCATTCATCACCTTCTCTCATGCGAATTTGATGATAACCACTTTTCAAATCAATTTTAGAAAAGATGCAAGAACCATGTAACTCATCAAGCATATCATCTAATCTAGGAATGGGATAGCGATACTTTACAGTGATTTTGTTGATGGCACGACAATCAACACACATCCTCCACGTCCCATCCTTCTTAGGAACAAGTAACACAGGAACAGCACATGGACTCATGCTCTCTCTAACGTAGCCTTTCTTCATGAGCTCGTCAACTTGCCTTTGAAGCTCCTTTGTCTCCTCGGGATTACTTCTATAGGCAGGTCTGTTGGGAATGGCAGCTCCAGGAACAAGGTCTATTTGATGCTCAATTCCCCTAATAGGTGGCAAACCATTTGGAATCTCCTCGGGGAATATATCTCCAAATTCCTTCAAAAGAGACACAACATTAGTAGGCAAAGAAGATTTAAGATCATTAGAACTAAAACAAGATTCTTTATATAAAAACAAAAGGATTGGGCACTTAGCTAAAAAAGCAGCCTTTACATCACTTTGCTTTGCATAGAAGCTCACGTCCTTTCTTTCTTTCTTTGCAATATCTTTGCCTTTATCTAGATTCTTCGACCTTTGTTGTGATTCATTCTGCTCTTTCAACCTCAATTGATCCTCATAAATCTCCGTATGACTCAAGGGTGCAAGTGTGAATTTCTTACCAGCCATGGTAAATGAATAACGGTTTGTAAATCCATCATGTATGACATGTCTATCAAATTGCCATGGTCTTCCTAAAAGCAAATGACCAGCATGCATAGGCACAACATCACACAACACTTTATCATTGTACCTTCCAATTGAAAATAGCACCAATACTTGCTTGGTCACATTTACTTCTCCACAATTATTGAGCCATTGAAGTTTGTATGGTTTGGGATGTTTTGTAGTGGGCAAACTCAATTTGTCAACCAAATAAGTGCTAGCAACATTAGTGCAACTACCACCATCAATAATCAAAGAGCATACCTTATTGTTGACGTGGCATCTAGTATGAAAAATATTTTCTCGTTGCACTTCATCTTCATCCTTAACTTGGGCACTTAATGCACGACGAGCTACAAGTGCTTCACCATGTGCAGCAAACTCAACATAGTCATCATCCTCATTAATGTCCTCCAATGGTGGCATCTCATCATCAACATCAGAATCTTCACTTACAACATCACCATCATCACGCATAATCATGACTCATTTGTTTGGGCATTGTGATGCAATGTGTCCTCTTCCCAAACATCTAAAACACTTAATGTCTCTACTCTTACCTTGGGATGCTTGGATAGCCTCGGGTTTGGGCTTTTGGACACTCTCAGCCTTAGGTTTGAATGAGGATTCAGTCTTAAGTTTGAATGTAGTCTTATCATCCCTTCGAAAGGTGTTCGGTTTCCAAGAAGAAGATGAACTAGAACCTTGCATAAAACGAGATGAATAACCTTTTCTCTTGAGTTGCCTTTCAACCTTGATAGCCATATGCAACATATCATCAAACTCCACATAGTGATGTAACTCCACTACATTAGCAATCTCACGATTCAATCCTTGTAAGAATCGAGCCATAGTAGCTTCACTATCCTCTTCAACATTAGCTCTGATCATGATAATTTCCATTTCTTTATGATAATCCTCAACACTCTTAGAACCTTGAGTGAGACCTTGTAACCTTTGATAAAGCTCTCTATAGTAATGATTAGGAACAAACCTTTTTCTCATAACACGTTTCATTTCATTCCATGTAACTATAGGTGGCTCTCTATTCCTACGTCTACCAAGCATGAGTTGGTCCCACCAAATGATTGCATAATCCGTGAACTCTACAGCAGCAAGTTTCACCTTTTTTTCTTCGGAATAGTTATGGCAATCAAAGACCATCTCCACTTTCTTTTCCCATTCTAAGTAAGCCTCAGGATCATTCTTACCTTGAAAGGAAGGAATCTTCAATTTGATACTTCCTAAATTTCCATCTATCCTATCATAATACCTATCTCCTTTATACCTATCTCCACGACCTCCTTTATTACCATGGTTACCTTTAACACTTCTACTAAACTCATCATCATCAAACTCATCATCAACTTTATCATCAAAGTCATTATTCACAATATTGCCATTCTCATGAGAAGTATCACTTGGCTTTACCTTGGCTAGGACAGCTTCATGTTCCTCCAACTTATCATGAATATTATTAAACCTTAACTCTATCCTTGAAAATTGTTGTTGCATAGCTTGGAACATGAACTCGATCTTACTCAAATCAGGCTTTTCACTATTAGAAGACATGATTTTATCCTGCAAGAAACGTTAGTAAAAGAAAAGGACCTCACAAGTATGACCTCACGTGTTTACACTCAATACACACAAGACTGTAACACACACTCGTGTTTCACACAATTTTAATATGGCTTTTCTCTACTAATGTTACTCACACACTCTTGCCTTTTTTTTTCCTCACACAACTTTTCTCTATAGGTTCTATATTGAACTCAAGACTCAATCAAAAATCAGCTTATGGAATTCAACTATCAACCAACAATAAACAAGCTGAGCACAAGATTTTAATCAAGGGAAAACAAAACAATGAAGACTCAACAAGACTTTGCAAGACTCAATAAGGCTTAAGAAGACTTTATTGAAACTAAACCTTGAAGGAAATTTGTGTATTTTGGGGTGTTTAATTAAGGTAGGGTTTAGCCAAAGGTGGGGTAGTTTTGTCCTTTTATGTGGTAGGGTCAAAAAGGTAATTTTAGACAGTAGGGTAAAATGGCAGTAATGAATTTTCAAATTAGGCAAATAAGAAATCGCAAAGCTCAAGAAAGAATGACTACCTCAAGATTTTCATGAAGCACACCTCCACGAATTACCTTTGATATTGCACTTGCTACACACGATGTAATAAAATCCCCTCTTGAATTGATTTTTCTTTTCTCTCTTTTTTTTTCTTTTTTTTTTTCTCTTTTTTCTCTTTTTTTTTATATTTTACTAAATTAAACGAACAATGAAGAAAAAAAAATCTAAATAATAAGAAGAGGTTTACTTGGGGAACAAGGCAACTTTTTGACAAAAACAAGCTAGTTTTGGTAGCAGCTTGTGTACCAAGGAATGAGAGGGAACGGTGGCTTGTGAAACAAGTAGTCTTTATGTGATGTAGAGCTTTTGAAGGTTTCTTGGTGAGCAAGAAAACCTTTGGGATTTGGTTGCTTAGAGAACAAGATAGGGTTTACTTGGTGGCTAAGTAAAGCCAATAGGTTTGAGGGACAAACAATATTAGTGATGGCTTGGAAAAGGATTCAAGATCAAGGTTTGTCCATGACAAGAAGACAAAGAAAAAAAAAACAAAAACGAGACTCCCACGAATTGAACCTAAGCTCTGAGGCCAAATGATATGAACCTCAGCGAAAGAAGATGAAGTTCAATGAAGAACACAAATAACACTTGAAGAAAAATAAGAACAAGTTAAAAACGCAGCAAAAGAAAACAAAAATTAGAGATAAAACCAAGACCCGTTGTGTACATACACAAGAACCTATGGTATTGGACCAAGACCCGTTGCTTAGAAAAGCAAGAACCTATGGTATATATTGGTGGAAGGTAGAAGAACGCCACAAGGAAGACCTTGATAAGTTCAAGAGTTCTCAAGAGAACCAAAGAGAAGAAGTCTCTCAATTTTATTACTAAAATCAATTGTGTTCTCCCCAAAGGGTTACATAACTATTTATAGGCAAATAGATAACTTGCAGCACAAGTAATAGGAATCCTACTTTCCTAACTTGCAGAATAGGAAATAGCAAACTTGCAGAACAAGCAATAGGAATCCTACTCTCCTAACTTGCAGAACAAGTAATAGAAGTCTTACAAAATCTATTATTTAAAAAGGAATTGGGCTTAAATTAAATTAAGACAATGTTCAGCCCAATAATACTTAACTAAATAAAATATGCATCTAGCCTAATTTGCATTTCGGCCCAATACTTGTGTGTCTTCAAGAAGGTTGAACTTGGGCTTGGATCATGTTGTAGAAGACTTTATCATCCTCCATGCTCAAGCTTTGTTGGGCTTTCTCTCTAGCAATATCAATGAAACCAGCCAAGGCTTGTTGCATCATCTTTGATTTAGCTCTTGTAATTGGACCTCCATGGATACTCAAAGGATCACGATCATCACGAACATGACTTGAGCTTTGTGAGCTTGGATCTCCATCAAGTGGGTTTAGTCATCTAATGTTATGGTTCTTTAACCCTCTGCTTCTTTTTTTTTTTTTTAAGAAATATCACTCTACTTAGACTTCCCAATCTCAAGCCTCTTCCCTTTAGTCTTTCCCTTGTATTCATTTTTAGTCTGTGAGAGTTCAAAATCTTGTTCTACTAGTTGAGCTCGTCTACTAGCCTTTGAATATGTAGAGATATTAAAGGCAGCAAGTCTACTACGAATGGCCATAAGCTAACAAAACCGATTCCATTGATCAGATAAAACCAGTAATTGTCCCAACGTAGTATACGGGATAGTCTAAAATGCCTCGAATAACCTTGAAGCATAAAGTGGTGTTCGATCAACAATTAGTTGTCTAGTCTCACAAATCGAATAGTACCGTTTACTGAATCAACATTGATGTAAAGATCAAAGTTACTTCGTATTAACCTCAAGACTCAATATTCAAAAAGTTCACAAATTGGACATATCTCATTAGTTTGCACGTTTTGACCATACATCATCTTATAGATTAGAACCTATCAACTAGCATAAGATCATTGTCGTGATAGGACTTTCCAAATCATATCCCATTAATTCTAATTTCCACATCAATAGTCCTAAACATGCCTAGATAGGATCATTCAAAATAAAAGCTTTGTACTTATAGATAAAACATTACATAAATATGTGTTCCATCAAAGTCCATAAGGCATTAACATCATACTTTCTTATTCTCATCATCACAATAGTCAAACAATCTAAGGTATTCCAACAATTACCATAATCACATTAAGTCAATAATTCAATTCACTATTCACTAAGTTCCAACAAAATCCATTTAGATTTGGTCCATAGTCTAAGTGTATTTTAACAATATGCAAAAATATCTCCCACAATATTCCACATCATCTCAACAATGTTTCATGATATCCCAACACATTACAACAAGCATCAAAATATTTTAACAACCATTCAAACATATTCACACAATACTTTGACCAAACTCTGACATTGTTTCATCATTATTTCATTATCAATCCTTATTATACTCAACAAAATTTCATTGCTACCAATAATATTCAGTCACAACATTCTAAGACTTTCCAATAAAGTGCCATAATATCATAAACCAATCCAATATGTTACAATATAATACTAACCCAATCCTTTAAAAGTATCTTACATAGTCTCCATCTCAAATTTTCAAATTCGAACCATTTCCAATAGCATTCTACACTATTTAAACAATTTCCCAACTCTAACTCCAGCAATCTTCAAATCAATATCACACCAAGTTCCAATAATATTTCAATAATGTTATATCGAGCTTCTAATAATATTCTAGCAATATCGAAGTAATGCTTCAGTAGCGTTCCACAATATCACAACAATTTCCAATTGTAAATCATAATGTCTCAAATAAACTCATACCTATAACAATATAATTCTAACTTCTACCTTTATATAAGTATTTTACCATGCCATTTTTTAACTTTTACATCTTTTTGTCATGTCCACAGAGTCTCCAAAATTATTTTTTTTCAAGATTCACTTTCTATAGTGTGTCATATTGAATTTCAACTCTATAAAAGGGATGTTAGGAGAGTCCTTATTTCCCACATTTTCTTTACAAGCACGTAACACCGAATTTATCATCTATAATTCCTTTAAAGGAGTGTTAACCTACCAGAGATAATTTAAAGGTTCAGACTCTAAGTTTAATCCTTCGAGCATTTAGAGATGATACGAGCGGATGCATAAACCAAGAATTTAATTAGTGCAAGGCCTCATTAAAAAAACCAGGAGTTCGTCTTTCCCAATAAGTGCCTGCCTTCCGATAGTAGGGCTTAGTCCCATGGTATTTACCACAACATAGGCGGGTTTAGATCCTGATATGGTAGAAGGCTCAAAACTCTTAAGTTGTGGCATTCCAACTTTCTTTCTCCTTCTTGGGCCTTATCCTAAATAAGCTTTCTCTTCTTAATTCCTTATCCTTCAATTTGCCTTTGGTTAGCCACAACCTTGGCTCGTGGCTAGGATACAGCTTGCAATTGTCAGAAGGTCTAAGGTTGAGGAACATTCGAAAGAAAAAGGTTATGGCAATCGAAGTGGTGGTGGTTGGAAGTGGTTGTAACCAAGATACCAACTAAACAAGGCATTAAGAGCGTTAACTTCATGCTCTAGGTTGATCAAGCGATATTGAAAATTATCCTATCTTGTAAATGAGTTTGGAGGTGTAGACAGCGGTTTACCAGTGCGTCCAATGGTTAGTCATGACTTGACAATTACAAGTGGTAAGGGGTTCAAGTCATGGCGGAATCGAATTGGGAATTATTCCCGATAAAACCCTGAGAGGCAGACGGCCCGTGTGTGGCTTCTCAGAGGGGACAGTACGGTTGAGTAACGGCTGCCGGCAGACGACCCATGTGAGGCACCGGGGCGTTACATTCTCTGTCTTATGTATAAGATCTATTCCATCTACTGACATTCATCACATTCACGAATCACAATCATTTATTTATTGTCACAATAACCTACGATTCCTCATATTTCATCAAAACACATGTAGCACTTAGCTCTCAAAGGATTCTAGAGGTGGCTCCCATAGTTTCTGAAGATTCTATGTAGCACTTAGATCCTTTGAGTTTTCTATAGGTGGCTCCCACAGTACAAAGATCGAGTCTTTACTCGAGTTGGCCTTTATGACATATACTTTCCACTATCTCATCGAAACTTGTGTAGCACTTAGTTCTCAAAAGATTCTAGAGGTGGCCCCCATAGTTTCCGAAGAACCTATGTAGCACTTAGGTCCCTTGAGTTTTCGAAAGGTGGCTCACACGGTATGAAGATCGAGTCTTTAATCGGGTTGGCCTTTATGCCATACACTTTCCACTATCTCATTGGAACTCGTGTAGCACTTAGTTCTCAAAGGATTCTAGAGGTGGCTCCCATAGTTTCTGAAGAACCTATGTAGCACATAGGTCCCTTGAATTTTCTAGAGGTGGCTCACACGGTACAAAGATCGAGTCTTTACTCGGGTTGGCCTCTTTCCTAGTTTTCGACAAACACGACTAGGTAATAATCGAGGTCCATAAATTCAACATTGTAAGTAGCATATATATATACTGCATACTTGATATGAACCTTATTGAAAGAAGATGAGGTTCAATGAAGAAGACGAAGAACACTTGAATAAAAACAATAACAAGTTAAAAACACAGCAAAGGAAAACAAAAATTAGAAGTAAAACCAAGACCCGTTATGTAGAAACACAAGAACCTATGGTATTGGACCAAGACCCGTTGCTTAGAAAAGCAAGAACCTATGGTATATATTGGTGGAAGGTAGAAGAACGCCACAAGGAAGACCTTGATAAGTTCAAGAGTTCTCAAGAGAACAAAAGAGAAAAAGTCTCAATTTTATTACTAAAATCAATTGTGTTCTCCCCAAAGGGTTACATTACTATTTATAGGCAATTAGCTAACTTACAGCATAAGTAATAGGAATCCTACTTTCCTAACTTGCAGAATAGGAAATTGAAAACTTGCAGAACAAGCAATAGGAATCCTACTCTCCTAACTTGCAGAACAAGTAATAGAAGTCCTACAAAATATATTACTTAAAAAGGAATTGGGCTTAAATTAAATTAAGACAACGTTTAGCCCAATAATACTTAACTAAATAAAATATGCATTCAGCCTAATTGTATTTCGGCCTAATTGATGGAGATCCACTTGCTCGTGATGTTCGTGATGCTAAGGATCCATTGGTCATCCAAGGAGGTTCAATTACCCGAGCTCGAGCTAAGAAGATGCAACAAGCCTTGTGATATGAACCTCAGCGAAAGAAGATGAGGTTCATATGAAGAAGACGAAGAACACTTGAAAAAAAAAACAATAACAAGTTAAAAACGCAGCAAAAGAAAATAAAAATTAGAAGTAAAACCAAGACCCGTTGTGTAGATACACAAGAACCTATGGTATTGGACCAAGACCCGTTGCTTAGAAAAGCAAGAACCTATGGTATATATTGGTGGAAGATAGAAGAACGCCACAAGGAAGACCTTGATAAGTTCAAGAGTTCTCAAGAGAACCAAAGAGAAGAAGTCTCTCAATTTTATTGCTAAAATCAATTGTATTCTCCCCAAAGGGTTACATAACTATTTATAGGCAAATAGATAACTTGCAGCACAAGTAATAGGAATCCTACTTTCCTAACTTGCAGAATAGGAAATAGCAAACTTGCAGAACAAGCAATAGGAATCCTACTCTCCTAACTTGCAGAACAAGTAATAGAAGTCTTACAAAATCTATTATTTAAAAAGGAATTGGGCTTAAATTAAATTAAGACAATGTTCAGCCCAATAATACTTAACTAAATAAAATATGCATCTAGCCTAATTTGCATTTCGGCCCAATACTTGTGTGTCTTCAAGAAGGTTGAACTTGGGCTTGGATCATGTTGTAGAAGACTTTATCATCCTCCATGCTCAAGCTTTGTTGGGCTTTCTCTCTAGCAATATCAATGAAACCAGCCAAGGCTTGTTGCATCATCTTTGATTTAGCTCTTGTAATTGGACCTCCATGGATACTCAAAGGATCACGATCATCACGAACATGACTTGAGCTTTGTGAGCTTGGATCTCCATCATTCCCCCTCTCCTCGAAAGGATTTGTCCTCAAATCAGAATCACCTACATCAATATCAAAGGGAGAAAGATCAGAAACATTAAATGTAGCACTAACATTATACTCACCTGGAAGATCTAACTTATAAGCATTGTCATTGATCTTCTTAATCACTTGGAATGGTCCATCTCCTCGAGGTTGCAACTTGGAGCGACGCTGAGCAGGAAATCTCTCTTTACGCATATGTACCCAAACCCAATCACCAGGTTCAAAGACAACTTTCTTGCGATGCTTGTTGGCTTGAGTAGCATATTGCTCAGTCCTCTTTTTAATGTTTTGACGTACCTTCTCATGTAGTTGCTTAACAAAATCAGCTTTCTTTTCCCCATCCAAACTAGCTCTCTCCTCAATAGGTAGTGGTAAAAGATCCAATGGAGTGAGTGGATTAAAACCATAGACAACTTCAAATGGAGAATAACTAGTAGTGGAATGCACACTTCTATTGTAAGCAAACTCCACATGAGGCAAACAATCTTCCCAATTCTTCAAATTCTTTTGAATAATGGACCTCAACAAAGTAGACAAAGTACGATTGACTACTTCAGTTTGACCATCGGTTTGTGGATGACAAGTAGTTGAAAACAATAGCTTTGTTCCTAACTTTCCCCATAATGTTTTCCAAAAATAGCTAAGGAACTTCACATCACGGTCAGAAACAATGGTCCTCGGAACCCCATGTAGACGAACAATTTCCTTGAAGAATAAATCGGCAATGTTACTTGCATCATCTGTCTTGTGACAAGCAATGAAGTGAGCCATCTTAGAGAACCTGTCAACAACAACAAAAACAGAATCTCTACCTCTCTTTGTTCTTGGTAACCCCAAAACAAAGTCCATAGAAATGTCAGTCCAAGGAGCAGTAGGAATAGGCAATGGAGTATAAAGACCATGATTCATAACTCTAGACTTAGCTTGTTTACAAGTGACACATCTCTCACACAATTTTTCAACATCTCTTTTCATGTTAGGCCAAAAGAAGTGATCATGCAATATATCTAAAGTTTTCTTTACTCCAAAATGTCCCATTAACCCACCACTATGGGCTTCTCTAACAAGTAATTCTCTTAAAGAACTCCTAGGCACACATAATCTATTTTCCCTAAATAAGAATCCATCATGCCTATAAAACTTTCCAAAACCAGTTTTCTCACATGCAATGAACACATTTTCAAAATCCTCATCAGTAGCATACAAGTCTTTAATATACTCAAATCCAAGTAGTTTTGCATTAAGAGTAGTGATTAGAGTATACCTTCGAGATAATGCATCAGCCACGACATTTTCTTTACCTTGTTTATATTTGATCACATATGGAAATGTTTCAATGAACTCCATCCACTTGGCATGACGCTTGTTCAACTTGCTTTGTCCTTTCAAGTGCTTCAAGGACTCATGATCAGTGTGGATGACAAATTCCTTGGGCCATAAATAGTGTTGCCATGTTTCCAAGGCCCTCACTAATGCATACATCTCTTTATCATATGTGGGATAGTTAAGGGCAGCTCCACTTAACTTCTCACTGAAAAAAGCAATGGGGCGCTTCTCCTGCATTAAAACAGCTCCAATACCTATACTTGAAGCGTCACACTCAATCTCAAAAGTTTTAGAAAAGTCAGGTAAGGATAATAAAGCTGCAGAACAAAGCTTCTCTTTAAGCAAGTTAAAAGCATGATCTTGCTCAAGACCCCATTTAAATCCAACATTCTTTTTAACAACATCAGTTAGAGGTGCAGCTATTGTACTGAAGTCTCTAACAAACCTACGATAGAAACTAGCTAATCCATGAAAACTACGCACCTCAGAGATATTCTTAGGTATAGGCCAATCTTTAATTGCCTTGACCTTTTCATCTTCTACTGCTATACCCTTAGAAGAAATAACATATCCAAGAAATGTAATCTTATCAGTGCAAAAGGAACATTTCTTAAGGTTAGCATACAACTTTTCCTTTCTCAAGACATTAAGCACATTCTTTAAATGTTCAATATGTTCATGCAAACTTCTACTATAGATCAAGATATCATCAAAATAGACAACTACAAATTTTCCAATGAAAGCACGCAAGACATGGTTCATTAATCTCATGAAAGTGCTAGGTGCATTAGTTAATCCAAAAGGCATAACTAACCATTCATACAAACCATGCTTAGTCTTAAATGCAGTTTTCCATTCATCACCTTCTCTCATGCGAATTTGATGATAACCACTTTTCAAATCAATTTTAGAAAAGATGCAAGAACCATGTAACTCATCAAGCATATCATCTAATCTAGGAATGGGATAGCGATACTTTACAGTGATTTTGTTGATGGCACGACAATCAACACACATCCTCCACGTCCCATCCTTCTTAGGAACAAGTAACACAGGAACAGCACATGGACTCATGCTCTCTCTAACGTAGCCTTTCTTCATGAGCTCGTCAACTTGCCTTTGAAGCTCCTTTGTCTCCTCAGGATTACTTCTATAGGCAGGTCTGTTGGGAATGGCAGCTCCAGGAACAAGGTCTATTTGATGCTCAATTCCCCTAATAGGTGGCAAACCATTTGGAATCTCCTCGGGGAATATATCTCCAAATTCCTTCAAAAGAGTCACAACATTAGTAGGCAAAGAAGATTTAAGATCATTAGAACTAAAACAAGATTCTTTATATAAAAACAAAAGGATTGGGCACTTAGCTAAAAAAGCAGCCTTTACATCACTTTGCTTTGCATAGAAGCTCACGTCCTTTCTTTCTTTCTTTGCAATATCTTTGCCTTTATCTAGATTCTTCGACCTTTGTTGTGATTCATTCTGCTCTTTCAACCTCAATTGATCCTCATAAATCTCCGTAGGACTCAAGGGTGCAAGTGTGAATTTCTTACCAGCCATGGTAAATGAATAACGGTTTGTAAATCCATCATGTATGACATGTCGATCAAATTGCCATGGTCTTCCTAAAAGCAAATGACCAGCATGCATAGGCACAACATCACACAACACTTTATCATTGTACCTTCCAATTGAAAATAGCACCAATACTTGCTTGGTCACATTTACTTCTCCACAATTATTGAGCCATTGAAGTTTGTATGGTTTGGGATGTTTTGTAGTGGGCAAACTCAATTTGTCAACCAAATAAGTGCTAGCAACATTAGTGCAACTACCACCATCAATAATCAAAGAGCATACCTTATTGTTGACGTGGCATCTAGTATGAAAAATATTTTCTCGTTGCACTTCATCTTCATCCTTAACTTGGGCACTTAATGCACGACGAGCTACAAGTGCTTCACCATGTGCAGCAAACTCAACATAGTCATCATCCTCATTAATGTCCTCCAATGGTGGCATCTCATCATCAACATTAGAATCTTCACTTACAACATCACCATCATCATATTTCACTAGCACACTTAAAGTTTGACATGCTATAGATTCCTTTCCATACATGGGTGATTCCATACTATTCTCATCATCCTTTAGTTGCAGCATAGAATCATCATCAAAATCTTCTCTGTAATTGCTATCCAACTTATTATGAGCAACATTATCGCATGCATAAGAAGTATTATCTTGGTTTACCATAGCTAGGGCAACGTCATGTTGCTCCAACTTATCATATTTAATCAACTTCGACTCTATCCTCGAAAGTTGTTGTTGCATGTCTAGGAACATGATCTCAATGTTACTCAAAGCAAGCTTCTCACTATTAGAAGACATAATTGTAACCTGCAAGAAACGTTAGTAAAAGAAAAGGACCTCACAAGTATGACCTCACGTGTTTACACTCAATACACACAAGAATGTAACACTCACACTCGTGTTTCACACAATTTTAATATGGCTTTTATCTACTAATGTTACTCACACACTCTTGCCTTTTTTTTTTTTCCTCACACAACTTTTCTCTATAGATTCTATATTGAACTCAAGACTAAATCAAAAATTAGCTTATGGAATTCAACTATCAACCAACAATAAACAAGCTGAGCACAAGATTTTAATCAAGGGAAAACAAAACAATGAAGACTTAACAAGACTTTCCAAGACTTAATAAGGCTTAAGAAGACTCTAATGAAACTAAACCTTGAAGGAAATATGTGTGTTTTGGGGTGTTTAATTAGGGTAGGGTTTAGCCAAAGGTGGGGTAGTTTTGTCCTTTTATGTGGTAAGGTCAAACAGGTAATTTTAGGCAGTAGGGTAGAATGGCAGCAATGAATTTTCAAATTAGGCAAATAAGAAATCTCAAAGCTCAAGAAAGAATGACTACCTCAAGATTTTGATGAAGCACACCTCCACGAATTACCTTTGATGTTGCACTTGCTACACACGATGTAATAAATCCCCTCTTGAATTGATTTTTCTTTTCTCTTTTTTTTTCTTTTCTTTTTTTTCTCTTTTTTCTCTTTTTTTTATATTTTGCTAAAGTAACCGAACAATGAAGAAAAAAAAGTCTAAATAATAAGAAGAGGTTTACTTGGGGAACAAGGCAACTTTTTGACAAAAACAAGCTAATTTTGGTAGCAGCTTGTGTGGCAAGGAATGAGGGAACGGTGGCTTGTGAAACAAGTAGTCTTTATGTGATGTAGAGCTTTTGAAGGTTTCTTGGTGAGCAAGAAAACCTTTGGGACTTGGTTGCTTGGAGAACAAGATAGGGTTTACTTGGTGGCTAAGTAAAGACAATAGGTTTGAGGGACAAACAATATTAGTGGTGGCTTGGAAAAGGATTCAAGATCAAGGTTTGTCCATGACAAGAAGACAAAGAAAAAAAAAACAAAAACGAAACTCCCATGAATTAAACCTAAGCTCTGATACCAAATGATATGAACCTCAGCGAAAGAAGATGAGGTTCATATGAAGAAGACGAAGAACACTTGAAAAAAAAAACAATAACAAGTTAAAAACGCAGCAAAAGAAAATAAAAATTAGAAGTAAAACCAAGACCCGTTGTGTAGATACACAAGAACCTATGGTATTGGACCAAGACCCGTTGCTTAGAAAAGCAAGAACCTATGGTATATATTGGTGGAAGATAGAAGAACGCCACAAGGAAGACCTTGATAAGTTCAAGAGTTCTCAAGAGAACCAAAGAGAAGAAGTCTCTCAATTTTATTGCTAAAATCAATTGTATTCTCCCCAAAGGGTTACATAACTATTTATAGGCAAATAGATAACTTGCAGCACAAGTAATAGGAATCCTACTTTCCTAACTTGCAGAATAGGAAATAGCAAACTTGCAGAACAAGCAATAGGAATCCTACTCTCCTAACTTGCAGAACAAGTAATAGAAGTCTTACAAAATCTATTATTTAAAAAGGAATTGGGCTTAAATTAAATTAAGACAATGTTCAGCCCAATAATACTTAACTAAATAAAATATGCATCTAGCCTAATTTGCATTTCGGCCCAATACTTGTGTGTCTTCAAGAAGGTTGAACTTGGGCTTGGATCATGTTGTAGAAGACTTTATCATCCTCCATGCTCAAGCTTTGTTGGGCTTTCTCTCTAGCAATATCAATGAAACCAGCCAAGGCTTGTTGCATCATCTTTGATTTAGCTCTTGTAATTGGACCTCCATGGATACTCAAAGGATCACGATCATCACGAACATGACTTGAGCTTTGTGAGCTTGGATCTCCATCATTAAGTCTCTCAATTTTACTACTAAAATCAATTGTCTTCTCCCCAAAGGGTTACATAACTATTTATAGGCAAATAGATAACTTGCAGCACAAGTAATAGGAATCCTACTTTCCTAACTTGCAGAATAGGAAATAGCAAACTTGCAGAACAAGCAATAGGAATCCTACTCTCCTAACTTGCAGAACAAGTAATAGAAGTCTTACAAAATCTATTATTTAAAAAGGAATTGGGCTTAAATTAAATTAAGACAATGTTCAGCCCAATAATACTTAACTAAATAAAATATGCATCTAGCCTAATTTGCATTTCGGCCCAATACTTGTGTGTCTTCAAGAAGGTTGAACTTGGGCTTGGATCATGTTGTAGAAGACTTTATCATCCTCCATGCTCAAGCTTTGTTGGGCTTTCTCTCTAGCAATATCAATGAAACCAGCCAAGGCTTGTTGCATCATCTTTGATTTAGCTCTTGTAATTGGACCTCCATGGATACTCAAAGGATCACGATCATCACGAACATGACTTGAGCTTTGTGAGCTTGGATCTCCATCACCTTGGCCTCATTAATGCAACAAGCTCTGGCATCATTGAAGTGTCAAGGAAGCTTCCATGAAGAGTCCCAAGACATCTATACTTACTTGGAAGCCCAAACGACATGAGCATGGTTTACTGTCTTATTTTAGCTTAACAATAAGATGGGCTAAGTCTTTGGATAGCCCACGTTTGAGTCTTGCTGTGTTTTGGACTATTTATTTTATGTAATTAGGTTTAGGCATGAATTTGGGTTTAGTCTTATTTTCTATTGGTGTTAATTCCAGCCCACTTGTTTATGGGCTTAAGTGCTAGGTATTATTATAAATACCTTGTAAACGCTATTGATGGATAGATCAGTTTTGAATTTCAGAATTTGAGTGTGCCTTTCTCTTGGGTTCCCTCTCTACTAGGCTTATCAAGGTCTTCTTCCTTGTGGCGCCTCCTTCTTCACCGTCCACCATTGCTATACCTTAGGTTCTCGAATTCTTATTCGTAGGGTCAAGGTCCAATACCTTTGGGTTCAAGTCTCTTTAGGCTTCGGGTCTAGGTTTTCAGAAGTTGTCATTCATCAACTTTGTTTCTGTCCTTTGCGTTTTCAGCCCTTTCAATTTCCAAGCTACGTTTCCTCTTGTCCGTACGCATCAGTTGGTATTCAGAGCTCAAGTTTTGATTTCTGGTTTGTTTGTGCGTCACTCACTTTTAGATTTTTTGTTTATTGGTTTCGATTTTTTTTCCTTTCTTTTTTCTCTCTTGTTGGTTTTGATTTCTGGTTTGTCGTTGTGTTTGAGTTGAATTCATAACCCTAGCTGCAATTCCTCAAAACCCTAGCTGCACCCCTTCCTTCAAAAAAAAAACCCTAGCCGCAATTCCTCAAAACCCTATCGCACCCCTTCAAAAAAACCCTAGCCGCACCCCTCAAAAATAAAACCCTAGCCGCACCCCTATAAAAAAACCCTAGCCGCACCCCTCAAAAAAAAACCCTAGCTGCACCCTTCAAAAAAAAAAACCCTAGCCGCCCCCTAAAAAAAAAACCCTAGCCGCACCCCTCAAAAAAAAAACCCTAGCCGCACCCCTCCTCTTTCAAGGAAACCGCAACACTCAGAGTTAAAAAAATACTTGGTGAAAATACCTGGTGAATTAGTTGATTCTGCGAGGTTGAGTCTTTGATTGAGTCTCTAGTGCGATTGTGAACCTATAGAGTTAAGGTAGAGTAAGGGAAAAAGGCATGAGTGTGTGAGAGACATTAGTAGAGAAAAGCCAAATTCCTTGAGTCAAACACGAGTGTAAACACGTGAGGATATCTTTGTTGAAAATGTCTTCTGAAAGTGATAAGTCCTACTTTAAAAAGATTGAATTCATGCTTCAGGCAATGCAACAACAGTTCCAACGGATGGACGTGAAATTCAATGACATTCATGATAAGTTGAACCAACATGAAGCTCAGTTTGCAAAGATCCAGCAAGGTGATACTTCTCGTCTAAAAGTAAGGTTGTTGCCAATGACGAGTATGATGATAATATTGGGTATGATTCGAATGAAGAGTCTGGGATAGATAGACATCATAGAAGGTCCCATGGGTATAGAGATCGAGTTGATAGAGCTCGTGATAGAGGCAAGGAGAAGATGGATGGAAACCTTAGCAGTATAAAATTGAAGATTCCTCCTTTCCCAGGCAAGAATGATCCTGAGGGGTATTTGGATTGGGAAAGGAAGATTGAAATGGTGTTTGACTGCCACCACTACTCTGAGGAAAAGAAGGTCAAACTTGCAGCAATTGAGTTCACAGAGTATGCTATGGTTTGGTGGGATCAATTAGTCACTAGTAGAAGAAGATATGGTGATCCTCCAGTGTCTACATAGGATGAGATGAAGCGCATCATGAGGAAGAGATTTGTTCCTACTCATTACTACAGAGAGTTATACCAAAAGCTCCAATGTCTTACCCAGGGTGTAAAGAGTGTTGAGGATTACTACAAAGAGATGGAAATAACCATGATTCGAGCCAATATCCAGGAGGATGCAGAAGCTACTATGGCTCGTTTTCTCCAACGCTTAAATCGTGAGATTGCCAATGTAGTAGAGTTGCAGCATTACATGGACTTAGAGGAGATGCTGCATGTGGCCATCAAAGTCGAAAGGCAACTCCAACGGAAAGGTATATCCCGTTTCACTCCTAGTTCAGTTCCTGTTTGGAAATCTAACACCTTTCGTAGGGATGATAAGCTTGTGTCTACGCCTAAGTCAGAGAGCCATGCTAAGCCCAAGCCTGAGGGCCCTCAAAAGCCCAAGACTGAACCTGCCCAAGCACCCCAGAGCAGGACACGTGACATTAAGTGTTTCAAGTGTTTAGGTCACAGACATATGGCCTCACAGTGTCCCAACCGTAAAGTGATGATCATGCATGGGAATGGAGATGTTGAGAGTGAAGGTTTTGAAATCGGTGTAGAAGATGACATGCCTGCGTTAGAAAATGTTGACGAAGAAGAAGTTGTTGAGTATGCTGCTCATGGTGAAGCACTAGTTGCTAGGTGTGCTTTTACTACTCATGTGAAGTTTGAAGATGAGGCACAGCGCGAGAACATCTTCCATACGAGATGCCATATTCGTGACAAGGTATGTACTGTAATCATTGATGGTGGGAGTTGTACTAATGTTGCTAGCACATACCTTGTTGATAAGTTAAAGTTGCCCACTACCAAGCATCACCAACCATATAAGTTGCAGTGGATTAATGACTGTGGTGAAGTCAACGTGGTGAAGCAAGTCTTGGTTCCTTTTCGTATTGGAAGGTATCACGATGAGGTGTTGTGTGACGTGGTGCCCATGCAAGCTAGCCACATGTTGCTGGGCAGACCGTGGCAGTATGATCGGAGAGTCATCCACGACGGTTACACTAACCGTTACTCCTTTACTATGGATGGCAAGAAGATCGCTCTTGCCCCCCTTAGCCCCAAGGAGATTTATGAGGACCAATTAAGGCTAAAGGAGCAACATGATGAGCAAAGGAAGCAAGCTAAAGAACAGAAAGAAAAGAAGGAAAATAAGGAAAGCAAAACAGTGAGCTGCTATGCCAAACCCCGAGATGCGAAGACTGCATTTCTTGCTAAATCTCCTATCCTTTTACTCTTATTTAAAGATTCTTATTTTATTGATGCTGAACTCCATGATACTTTGCCTACTGATGTTGTCTCATTGTTGCAGGAGTTCGAGGATGTATTCCCTGAGGAGATCCCAAGTGGATTACCATCGATTCGTGGGATTGAGCACATGATTGACCTTGTTTTTGGAGCTACCATTCCTAACCGTCCAGCCTACAGAAGTAATCCCGAGGAGATGAAGTAGCTTCAAAGGCAAGTTGAGGAGCTCATGAGGAAAGGTTATGTGAGAGAGAGCATGAGTCCATGCGCCGTGCCCGTACTGCTTGTGCCAAAAAAAGATGGGACGTGGAGGATGTGCGTTGACTGCCGAGCCATCAACAAAATCACTGTAAAGTACCGCTATCCTATTCCTAGGCTCGATGATATGCTTGATGAATTGCATGGTGCATGCATGTTTTCTAAAATCGATTTAAAGAGCGGATATCACCAAATTCGTATTAAAGAAGGTGATGAATGGAAAACCGCATTTAAGACTAAACATGGTCTCTACGAGTGGTTAGTTATGCCTTTTGGCTTGACTAATGCACCCAGTACATTCATGAGATTAATGAACCATGTTTTACGTGATTTCATTGGTAAGTATATGGTTGTCTATTTTGATGACATTTTGATCTACAGTAAGAGTCTGCATAAGCATGATGAGCATCTTAGGAATGTTCTTACTGTCTTGAGGAATGCAAGTTTGTATGCCAATTTTAAGAAATGTACATTCTGCACTGATAAGATTTTTTTCTTGGGTATGTCGTTTCTTCACATGGCATTTCTGTTGATATTGAGAAGGTAAAGGCAATTAAAGATTGGCCTGTACCTAAGTCTGTTTCTGAGGTGCGTAGTTTCCATGGTTTAGCTAGTTTCTATCGTCGATTCGTTAGAGATTTTAGCACTATAGCTCCACCTTTGATCGAAGTGGTCAAAAAGAATGTTGGATTTCATTGGGGTCCTTCACAAGAGCATGCTTTTAATTTGCTTAAGGATAAACTTTGTTCTGCTCCTTTGTTATCTCTGCCTGACTTTACTAAAACTTTTGAGATTGAGTGCGATGCCTCAGGTATAGGTATTGGAGCTGTGCTTATGCAGGAAAAACGCCCAATTGCTTTCTTTAGTGAGAAGTTAAGTGGAGCAGCACTTAACTATCCCACATATGACAAGGAGATGTACGCATTAGTGAGGGCCTTGGAGACATGGCAACATTACTTGTGGCCCAAAGAATTTGTCATCCACACTGATCATGAGTCCTTGAAGCATTTGAAAGGACTGAGTAAGCTGCATAAGCGTCATGCCAAGTGGATAGAGTTCATTGAAATGTTCCCGTACGTGACCAAGTACAAACAAGGTAAAGAGAACGTCGTAGCTGATGCGTTATCTCGTAGGTATACTCTTATCACTACTCTTGATGCTAAACTTTTAGGATTTGAGTATATCAAAGAACAATATGCTGATGATGTTGATTTTGGTAATGTTTATGATGCATGTGCTACATCTGGCTTTGGCAAGTTCTTTAGGCACAATGTGTTCTTATTTAGAGAAAATAAATTATGTGTGCCTAGGAGTTCATTGCGCGAGCTATTAGTTAGAGAAGCCCATAGTGGAGGATTAATGGGTCACTTTGGAGTTAGGAAAACTCTAGATGTTTTGCACGAACATTTCTTTTGGCCTAACATGAGGAGGGATGTAGAGAGGTTATGTGCTAGATGCATTTCATGTAGGCAAGCTAAATCTAGAGTTCATAATCATGGTTTATATACTCCTTTACCCATTCCTACTACTCCGTGGACTGATATCTCTATGGATTTTGTTTTGGGCTTGCCTCGAACAAAACGCGGTAGAGATTCTATTTTTGTTGTGGTTGACAGGTTCTCTAAGATGGCTCATTTCATCACTTGCCACAAGACGGATGACGCGAGCAATGTTGCTGACCTTTTCTTCAAAGAGATAGTACGTCTACATGGTGTACCGAGGACTATTGTTTCCGATCGTGATGTCAAGTTCCTTAGTTATTTTGGGAAGACGTTATGGGGAAAGTTGGGAACAAAATTGTTATTCTCCACCACTTGTCACCCCCAGAATGATGGTGATATGAACCTCACCGAAAGAAGATGAAGTTCAATGAAGAATACAAAGAACACTTGAAGAAAAACAAGAACAAGTTAAAAACGCAGCAAAAGAAAACAAAAATTAGAGATTAAACCAAGACCCGTTGTGTAGATACACAAGAACCTATGGTATTGGACCAAGACCCGTTGCTTAGAAAAGCAAGAACCTACGGTATATATTGGTGGAAGGTAGAAGAACGCCACAAGGAAGACCTTGATAAGTTCAAGAGTTCTCAAGAGAACCAAAGAGAAGAAGTCTCTCAATTTTAATACTAAAATCAATTGTTCTCCCCAAAGGGTTACATAACTATTTATAAGCAAATAGATAACTTGCAGCACAAGTAATAGGAATCCTACTTTCCTAACTTGCAGAATAGGAAATAGCAAACTTGCAGAACAAGCAATAGGAATCCTACTCTCCTAACTTGCAGAACAAGTAATAGAAGTCTTACAAAATCTATTATTTAAAAAGGAATTGGGCTTAAATTAAATTAAGACAATATTCAGCCCAATAATACTTAACTAAATAAAATATGCATCTAGCCTAATTTGCATTTCGGCCCAATACTTGTGTGTCTTCAAGAAGGTTGAACTTGGGCTTGGATCATGTTGTAGAAGACTTTATCATCCTCCATGCTCAAGCTTTGTTGGGCTTTCTCTCTAGCAATATCAATGAAACCAGCCAAGGCTTGTTGCATTATCTTTGATTTAGCTCTTGTAATTGGACCTCCTGGATACTCAAAGGATCACGATCATCACGAACATGACTTGAGCTTTGTGAGCTTGGATCTTCATCAGATGGACAAACTGAGGTTGTCAATCGAACCCTATCTACCTTATTGAGGTCCATTATCCAAAAGAATTTGAAGAATTGGGAAGATTGCTTGCCCCATGTCGAGTTTGCATATAACCGCAGTGTTCACTCCACTACTAGTTGCTCTCCATTCGAAGTTGTTTATGGCTTCAATCCTCTTACTCCTTTGGATTTGTTGCCATTACCTAGTGCGGAGCAGAGTAACTTGGATGGAGAACAGAAGGCTAAGTTTGTGAAACAACTCCATGAGAGAGTTCGTCAAGCTATTGAAAAGAAGACTGAACAGTATACCACCCAAGCAAATAAGCATCGAAGGAAAGTAGCATTTGAGCCTGGTGATTGGGTTTGGGTGCATATGAGAAAGGAGAGGTTTCCTGTTCAGCGACGAATCAAGCTGCATCCCCGAGGAGATGGACCATTCCATGTGATAGAGAAGATCAACGATAATGCCTACAAATTGGATCTTCCTGGTGAGTATGGTGTATCTACTACTTTTAATGTTTCTGATCTTTCTCCCTTTTCTTTAGATGAAGGTCTATGCGATTTGAGGACAAATCCTTTTGAGGAGAGGGGGAATGATGGAGATCCACTTGCTCGTGATGTTCGTGATGGTAAGGATCCATTGGTTATCCAAGGAGGTCCAATTACCTGAGCTCGAGCTAAGAAGATGCAACAAGCCTTGGCCTCATTAATGCAACAAGCTCTGGCATCATTGAAGTGTCAAGGAAGCTTCCATGAAGAGTCCGAAGACATCTATACTTACTTGGAAGCCCAAACGACATGAGCATGGTTTACTGTCTTATTTTAGCTTAACAATAATATGGGCTAAGTGTTTGGATAGCCCACGTTTGAGTCTTGTTGTGTTTTGGAAAATTTATTTTATGTAATTAGGTTTAGGCATGAATTTAGGTTTAGTCTTATTTTCTATTGGTGTTAATTCCAGCCCACTTGTTTATGGGCTTAAGTGCTAGGTATTATTATAAATACCTTGGAAACGCTATTGATGGATAGATCAGTTTTGAATTTCAGAATTTGAGTGTGCCTTTCTCTTGGGTTCCCTCTCTACTAGGCTTATCAAGGTCTTCTTCCTTGTGGCGCCTTCTTCTTCACCATCCACCATTGCTATACCTTAGGTTCTCGAATTCTTATTCGTAGGGTCAAGGTCCAATACCTTTGGGTTCGAGTCTTTTTAGGCTTCGGGTCTAGGTTTCAGAAGTTGTCATTCATCAACTTTGTTTCTGTCCTTTGCGTTTTCAGCCCCTTCAATTTCCAAGCTACGTTTCCTCTTGTCCGTACGCATCACTAATACTTATTTGTGTGTCTTCAAAAAGGTTGAACTTGGGCTTGGATTATGTTGTAGAAGACTTTATCATCCTCCATGCTCAAGCTTTGTTGGGCATTCTCTCTAGCAATATTAATGAAACCAGCCAAGACTTGTTGCATTATCTTTGATTTAGCTCTTGTAATTGGACCTCCATGGATGCTCAAAGGATCACGAACATCATGAACATGACTTGAGCTATGTGAGCTTGATGGGTCTCCATCATTCCCCCTCTCCTCGAAAGGATTTGTCCTCAAATCAGAATCACCTATATCAATATCAAAGGGAGAAAGATCAGAAACATTAAATGTAGCACTAACATTATACTCACCTAGAAGATCTAATTTATAAGCATTGTCATTGATCTTCTCAATCACTTAGAATGGTCCATCTCCTCGAGGTTGCAACTTGGAGCGACATTGAGCAGGAAATCTCTCTTTTCGTATATGTACCCAAACCCAATCACCAGGTTCAAAGACAACTTTCTTGCGATGCTTGTTGGCTTGAGTAGCATATTGCTCAGTCCTCTTCTTAATGTTTTGACTTACCTTCTCATGTAGTTGCTTAACAAAATCAGCTTTCTTTTCCCCATCCAAACTAGCTCTCTCCTCAATAGGCAGTGGCAAAAGATCCAATGGAGTGAGTGGATTAAAACCATAGACAACTTCAAATAGAGAATAACTAGTAGTAGAATGCACACTTCTATTGTAAGCAAACTCCACATGAGGCAAACAATCTTCCCAATTCTTCAAATTCTTTTGAATAATGGACCTCAACAAAGTAGACAAAGTATGATTGACTACTTCAGTTTAAACATCGGTTTGTGGATGACAAGTAGTTGAAAACAATAGCTTTGTTCCTAACTTTCCCCATAATGTTTTCCAAAAGTAGCTAAGGAACTTCACATCACGGTCAGAAACAATGGTCCTCGGAACCCCATGTAGACGAACAATTTCCTTGAAGAATAAATCGGCAATGTTACTTGCATCATCTGTCTTGTGACAAGCAATGAAGTGAGCCATCTTAGAGAACCTGTCAACAACAACAAAAACAGAATCTCTACCTCTCTTTGTTCTTGGTAACCTCAAAACAAGGTCTATAGAAATGTCAGTCCAAGGAGCAGTAGGAATAGGCAATGGAGTATAAAGACTATGATTCATAACTCTAGACTTAGCTTGTTTACAAGTGACACATCTTTCACACAATTTTTCAACATCTCTTTTCATGTAAAGCCAAAAGAAGTGATCATGCAATATATCTAAAGTTTTCTTTACTCCAAAATGTCCCACTAACCCACCACTGTGGGCTTCTCTAACAAGTAATTCTCTTAAAGAACTCCTAGGCACACATAATCTATTTTCCTTAAATAAGAATCCATCATGCCAATAAAACGTTCCAAAACCAGTTTTCTCACATGCATTCAACACATTTTCAAAATCCTTATCAATAGCATACAAGTCTTTAATATACTCAAATCCAAGTAGTTTTGCATTAAGAGTAGTGATTAGAGTATACCTTCGAGACAATGCAACGGCCACGACATTTTGTTTACCTTGTTTATATTTGATCACATATGGAAATGTCTTTATGAACTCCATCCACTTGGCATGACGCTTGTTCAACTTGCTTTGTCCTTTCAAGTGCTTCAAAGACTCATGATCAGTTTGGATGATGAATTCCTTGGGCCATAAATAATGTTGCCATGTTTCCAAGTTCCTCACTAATGCATACATCTCTTTATTGTACATGGGATAGTTAAGGCTAGCTCCACTTAACTTCTCACTAAAGAAAGCAATGGGGGGCTTCTCTTGCATTAAAACAACTTTGATGCTTATGCTTGAAGCATCACACTCAATCTTGATTGTTTTCTCTTTTTGCTTAATGATATGAACCTCACCGAAAGAAGATGAAGTTCAATGAAGAACACAACGAACACTTGAAGAAAAACAAGAACAAGTTAAAACGCAGCAAAAGAAAACAAAAATTAAAGATAAAACCAAGACCCGTTGTGTAGATACACAAGAACCTATGGTATTGGACCAAGACCCGTTGCTTAGAAAAGCAAGAACCTATGGTATATATTGGTGGAAGGTAGAAGAACGCCACAAGGAAGACCTTGATAAGTTCAAGAGTTCTCAAGAGAACCAAAGAGAAGAAGTCTCTCAATTTTACTACTAAAATCAATTGTGTTCTCCCCAAAGGGTTACATAACTATTTATAGGCAAATAGATAACTTGCAGCACAAGTAATAGGAATCCTACTTTCCTAACTTGCAGAATAGGAAATAGCAAACTTGCAGAACAAGCAATAGGAATCCTACTCTCCTAACTTGCAGAACAAGTAATAGAAGTCTTACAAAATCTATTATTTAAAAAGGAATTGGGCTTAAATTAAATTAAGACAATGTTCAGCCCAATAATACTTAACTAAATAAAATATGCATCAAGCCTAATTTGCATTTCGGCCCAATACTTGTGTGTCTTCAAGAAGGTTGAACTTGGGCTTGGATCATGTTGTAGAAGACTTTATCATCCTCCATGCTCAAGCTTTGTTGGGCTTTCTCTCTAGCAATATCAATGAAACCAGCCAAGGCTTGTTGCATTATCTTTGATTTAGCTCTTGTAATTGGACCTCCATGGATACTCAAAGGATCACGATCATCACGAACATGACTTGAGCTTTGTGAGCTTGGATCTCCATCATTCCCCCTCTCCTCGAAAGGATTTGTCCTCAAATCAGAATCACCTACATCAATATCAAAGGGAGAAAGATCAGAAACATTAAATGTAGCACTAACATTATACTCACCTGGAAGATCTAACTTATAAGCATTGTCATTGATCTTCTTAATCACTTGGAATGGTCCATCTCCTCGAGGTTGCAACTTGGAGCGACGCTGAGCAGGAAATCTCTCTTTACACATATGTACCCAAACCCAATCACCAGGTTCAAAGACAACTTTCTTGCGATGCTTGTTGGCTTGAGTAGCATATTGCTCAGTCCTCTTTTTAATGTTTTGACGTACCTTCTCATGTAGTTGCTTAACAAAATCAGCTTTCTTTTCCCCATCCAAACTAGCTCTCTCCTCAATAGGTAGTGGTAAAAGATCCAATGGAGTGAGTGGATTAAAACCATAGACAACTTCAAATGGAGAATAACTAGTAGTGGAATGCACACTTCTATTGTAAGCAAACTCCACATGAGGCAAACAATCTTCCCAATTCTTCAAATTCTTTTGAATAATGGACCTCAACAAAGTAGACAAAGTACGATTGACTACTTCAGTTTGACCATCGGTTTGTGGATGACAAGTAGTTGAAAACAATAGCTTTGTTCCTAACTTTCCCCATAATGTTTTCCAAAAATAGCTAAGGAACTTCACATCACGGTCAGAAACAATGGTCCTCGGAACCCCATGTAGACGAACAATTTCCTTGAAGAATAAATCGGCAATGTTACTTGCATCATCTGTCTTGTGACAAGCAATGAAGTGAGCCATCTTAGAGAACCTATCAACAACAACAAAAACAGAATCTCTACCTCTCTTTGTTCTTGGTAACCCCAAAACAAAGTCCATAGAAATGTCAGTCCAAGGAGCAGTAGGAATAGGCAATGGAGTATAAAGACCATGATTCATAACTCTAGACTTAGCTTGTTTACAAGTGACACATCTCTCACACAATTTTTCAACATCTCTTTTCATGTTAGGCCAAAAGAAGTGATCATGCAATATATCTAAAGTTTTCTTTACTCCAAAATGTCCCATTAACCCACCACTATGGGCTTCTCTAACAAGTAATTCTCTTAAAGAACTCCTAGGCACACATAATCTATTTTCCCTAAATAAGAATCCATCATGCCTATAAAACTTTCCAAAACCAGTTTTCTCACATGCAATGAACACATTTTCAAAATCCTCATCAGTAGCATACAAATCTTTAATATACTCAAATCCAAGTAGTTTTGCATTAAGAGTAGTGATTAGAGTATACCTTCGAGATAATGCATCAGCCACGACATTTTCTTTACCTTGTTTATATTTGATCACATATGGAAATGTTTCAATGAACTCCATCCACTTGGCATGACGCTTGTTCAACTTGCTTTGTCCTTTCAAGTGCTTCAAGGACTCATGATCAGTGTGGATGACAAATTCCTTGGGCCATAAATAGTGTTGCCATGTTTCCAAGGCCCTCACTAATGCATACATCTCTTTATCATATGTGGGATAGTTAAGGGTAGCTCCACTTAACTTCTCACTGAAAAAAGCAATGGGGCGCTTCTCCTGCATTAAAACAACTTCGATACCTATGCTTAAAGCATCACACTCAATCTCAAATGTTTTCTCTTTTTGCTTAGCCTCGGCTTCACTCACTATTCTTTTCTCACTCTCTTTTAATCTCAATTGATCCTCATCTTTCAGTAGCACACTTAAAGTTTGACATGCTATAGATTCCTTTCCATCCATGGGTAATTCCATACTATCCTCATCATCCTCTAATGGCAGCATAGAATCATCATCAAAATCTTCTTCGTAGTTGCTATCCAACTTATTATGAGCAACATTATCACAGGCATAAGAAGTATTATCTTGGTTTTCCTTAGCTAGGGCAACGTCATGTTGCTCCAACTTATCATATTTAACCAACTTCGACTCTATCCTTGAAAGTTGTTGTTGCATGGCTAAGAACATGATCTCAATCTTACTCAAATCAAGCTTTTCACTATTAGAAGACATGATTTAATCCTGCAAGAAAAGTTAGTAAAAGAAAAAGGACCTCACAAGTATGACCTTACGTGTTTACACACAATACACACAAGAATGTAACACTCACACTCGTGTTTTCACACAATTTTAATATGACTTTTCTCTACTAATGTTACTCACACACTCTTGCCTTTTTCCCTCACACAACTTTTCTCTATAGGTTCTATATTGAACTCAAGACTTAATCAAAAATCAGCTTATGGAATTCAACTATCAACCAACAATAAACAAGATGAGCACAAGATTTTAATCAAGGGAAAACAAAACAATGAATACTCAACAAGACTTAGCAAGACTCAGCAAGACTCAATAAGACTTAAGAAGACTCCAATGAAACTAAACCTTGAAGGAAATTTGTGTATTTTGGGGTGTTTAATTAAGGTAGGGTTTAGCCAAAGGTGGGGTAGTTTTGTCCTTTTATGTGGTAGGGTCAAAAAGGTAATTTTAGACAGTAGGGTAAAATGGCAGCAATGAATTTTCAAATTAGGCAAATAAGAAATCTCAAAGCTCAAGAAAGAATGACTACCTCAAGATTTTGATGAAGCACACCTCCACGAATTACCTTTGATGTTGCACTTGCTACACACGATGTAATAAATCCCCTCTTGAATTGATTTTTCTTTTCTCTTTTTTTTTTCTTTTCTTTTTTTTCTCTTTTTTCTCTTTTTTTTTATATTTTACTAAAGTAAACGAACAATGAAGAAAAAAAAAATCTAAATAATAAGAAGAGTTTTACTTTGGGAACAAGGCAACTTTTTGACAAAAACAAGCTAGTTTTGGTAGCAGCTTGTGTACCAAGGAATGAGAGGGAACGGTGGCTTGTGAAACAAGTAGTCTTTATGTGATGTAGAGCTTTTGAAGTTTCTTGGTGAGCAAGAAAACCTTTGGGATTTGGTTGCTTGGATAACAAGATAGGGTTTACTTGGTGGCTAAGTAAAGACAATAGGTTTGAGGGACAAACAATATTAGTGATGGCTTGGAAAAGGATTCAAGATCAAGGTTTGTCCATGACAAGAAGACAAAGAAAAAAAAAACAAAAATGAAACTCCCACGAATTAAACCTAAGCTCTGATACCAAATGATATGAACCTCACCGAAAGAAGATGAAGTTCAATGAAGAACACAACGAACACTTGAAGAAAAACAAGAACAAGTTAAAACGCAGCAAAAGAAAACAAAAATTAAAGATAAAACCAAGACCCGTTGTGTAGATACACAAGAACCTATGGTATTGGACCAAGACCCGTTGCTTAGAAAAGCAAGAACCTATGGTATATATTGGTGGAAGGTAGAAGAACGCCACAAGGAAGACCTTGATAAGTTCAAGAGTTCTCAAGAGAACCAAAGAGAAGAAGTCTCTCAATTTTACTACTAAAATCAATTGTGTTCTCCCCAAAGGGTTACATAACTATTTATAGGCAAATAGATAACTTGCAGCACAAGTAATAGGAATCCTACTTTCCTAACTTGCAGAATAGGAAATAGCAAACTTGCAGAACAAGCAATAGGAATCCTACTCTCCTAACTTGCAGAACAAGTAATAGAAGTCTTACAAAATCTATTATTTAAAAAGGAATTGGGCTTAAATTAAATTAAGACAATGTTCAGCCCAATAATACTTAACTAAATAAAATATGCATCAAGCCTAATTTGCATTTCGGCCCAATACTTGTGTGTCTTCAAGAAGGTTGAACTTGGGCTTGGATCATGTTGTAGAAGACTTTATCATCCTCCATGCTCAAGCTTTGTTGGGCTTTCTCTCTAGCAATATCAATGAAACCAGCCAAGGCTTGTTGCATTATCTTTGATTTAGCTCTTGTAATTGGACCTCCATGGATACTCAAAGGATCACGATCATCACGAACATGACTTGAGCTTTGTGAGCTTGGATCTCCATCACTTAACCTCATCTTCACTCACTATTTTTTTCTCACTCTCTTTTAATCTCAATTGATCCTCATCTTTCATTAGCACACTTAAAGTTTGACATGCTAAATATTCCTCTCCATCCATGGGTAATTCCACACTATCCTCATCATCCTCTAATTGCAGCATAGAATCATCATAAAAATCTACTTCATACTTGCTATCCAACTTGTTATGAGCAACATTATCACATGCATAAGAAGTATTATCTTGGTTTACCTTAGCTAGGGCAACATCATGTTGCTCCAACTTATCATATTTAATCAGCTTCGACTCTATCCTCAAAAGTTGTTGTTGCATGGCTAGGAACATGATCTCAATCTTATTCAAATCAAGCTTTTCACTATTAGAAGACATAATTGTAACCTGCAAGAAATGTTAGTAAAAGAAACAGACCTCACAAGTATGACCTCACGTGTTTACACTCAATACAAGAATGTAACACTCACACTCGTGTTTCACACAATTTTAATATGGCTTTTCTCTACTAATGTTACTCACACACTCTTGCCCTTTTTTCCCTCACACAACTTTTCTCTATAGGTTCTATATTGAACTCAAGACTCAATCAAAAATCAGCTTATGGAATTCAACTATCAACCAACAATAAACAAGGTGAGCACAAGATTTTAATCAAGGGAAAACAGAACAATGAAGACTCAACAAGACTTAGCAAGACTCAATAAGACTTAAGAAAACTCTAATGAAACTAAACCTTGAAGGAAATATGGATGTTTTGGGGTGTTTAATTAGGGTAAGGTTTAGCCAAAGGTGGGGTAGTTTTTTCCTTTTATGTGGTAGGGTCAAAAAGATAATATAATGGTAACAATGAATTTTCAGATTTAGGTAAATAAGAAATCTCAAAGCTCAAGAAAGAATGACTACCTCAAGATTTTGATTCAGCACACCTCCACGAATTGCCTTTGATGTTGCACTTGCTACACACGATGTAATAAATCCCCTCTTGAATTGATTTTTTTTCTCTTTTTTTCTTTTCTTTTTTTCTCTTTTTTTTATATTTTACTAAAGTAAACGAACAATGAAGAAAAAAACAAAAAGTCTTAATAATAAGAAGAGGTTTACTTGGGGAACAAGGCAACTTTTGACAAAAATAAGCTAGTTTTGGTAGTAGCTTGTGTGGCAAGGAACGAGAGGGAACAGCGGCTTGTGAAACAAGTAGTCTTTATGTGATGTAGAGCTTTTGAAGGTTTCTTGGTGAGCAAGAAAACCTTTGGGATTTGGTTGCTTGGGGAACAAGATAGGGTTTAGTTGGTGGCTAAGTAAAGGTAGGTTATTTTAATGAATACAATAGGTTTGAGGGACAAACAATATTAGTGGTGGCTTAGAAAAGGATTCAAGATCAAGGTTTGTCCAAGACAAGAAGTGATGGAGATCCAAGCTCACAAAGCTCAAGTCATGTTCGTGATGATCGTGATCCTTTGAGTATCCATGGAGGTCCAATTACAAGAGCTAAATCAAAGATGATGCAACAAGCCTTGGCTGGTTTCATTGATATTGCTAGAGAGAAAGCCCAACAAAGCTTGAGCATGGAGGATGATAAAGTCTTCTACAACATGATCCAAGCCCAAGTTCAACCTTCTTGAAGACACACAAGTATTGGGCCGAAATGCAAATTAGGCTAGATGCATATTTTATTTAGTTAAGTATTATTGGGCTGAATATTGTCTTAATTTAATTTAAGCCCAATTCCTTTTTAAATAATAGATTTTGTAAGACTTCTATTACTTGTTCTGCAAGTTAGGAGAGTAGGATTCCTATTGCTTGTTTTGCAAGTTTGCTATTTCCTATTCTGCAAGTTAGGAAAGTAGGATTCCTATTACTTGTGCTGCAAGTTATCTATTTGCCTATAAATAGTTATGTAACCCTTTGGGGAGAAGACAATTGATTTTAGCAATAAAATTGAGAGACTTCTTCTCTTTGGTTCTCTTGAGAACCCTTGAACTTATCAAGGTCTTCCTTGTGGCGTTCTTCTACCTTCCACCAATATATACCATAGGTTCTTGCTTTTCTAGGCAACGGGTGATGGAGATCCAAGCTCACAAAGCTCAAGTCATGTTCGTGATGATCGTGATCCTTTGAGTATCCATGGAGGTCCAATTACAAGAGCTAAATCAAAGATGATGCAACAAGCCTTGGCTGGTTTCATTGATATTGCTAGAGAGAAAGCCCAACAAAGCTTGAGCATGGAGGATGATAAAGTCTTCTACAACATGATCCAAGCCCAAGTTCAACCTTCTTGAAGACACACAAGTATTGGGCCGAAATGCAAATTAGGCTAGATGCATATTTTATTTAGTTAAGTATTATTGGGCTGAACATTGTCTTAATTTAATTTAAGCCCAATTCCTTTTTAAATAATAGATTTTGTAAGACTTCTATTACTTGTTCTGCAAGTTAGGAGAGTAGGATTCCTATTGCTTGTTCTGCAAGTTTGCTATTTCCTATTCTGCAAGTTAGGAAAGTAGGATTCCTATTACTTGTGCTGCAAGTTATCTATTTGCCTATAAATAGTTATGTAACCCTTTGGGGAGAACACAATTGATTTTAGCAATAAAATTGAGAGACTTCTTCTCTTTGGTTCTCTTGAGAACTCTTGAACTTATCAAGGTCTTCCTTGTGGCGTTCTTCTACCTTCCACCAATATATACCATAGGTTCTTGCTTTTCTAGGCAACGGGTCTTGGTCCAATACCATAGGTTCTTGTGTTTCTACACAACGGGTCTTGGTTTTACTTCTAATTTTTATTTGCTGCGTTTTTAACTTGTTATTGTTTTTTTTTCAAGTGTTCTTCGTCTTCTTCATATGAACCTCATCTTCTTTCGGTGAGGTCCATATCATTTGGCATCAGAGCTTAGGTTTAATTCGTGGGAGTTTCGTTTTTGTTTTTTTTTCTTTGTCTTCTTGTCATGGACAAACCTTGATCTTGAATCCTTTTCCAAGCCATCACTAATATTGTTTGTCCCTCAAACCTATTGTCTTTACTTAGCCACCAAGTAAACCCTATCTTGTTCTCCAAGCAACCAAATCCCAAAGGTTTTCTTGCTCACCAAGAAACCTTCAAAAGCTCTACATCACATAAAGACTACTTGTTTCACAAGCCACCGTTCCCTCTCATTCCTTGGTACACAAGCTGCTACCAAAACTAGCTTGTTTTTGTCAAAAAGTTGCCTTGTTCCCCAAGTAAACCTCTTCTTATTATTTAGATTTTTTTTTCTTCGTTGTTCGTTTAGTTTAGTAAAATATAAAAAAAAAGAAAGAGAAAAAAGAGAAAAAAAAAAGAAAAGAAAAAAAAAAGAGAAAAGAAAAATCAATTCAAGAGGGGATTTTATTACATCGTGTGTAGCAAGTGCAATATCAAAGGTAATTCGTGGAGGTGTGCTTCATGAAAATCTTGAGGTAGTCATTCTTTCTTGAGCTTTGCGATTTCTTATTTGCCTAATTTGAAAATTCATTACTGCCATTTTACCCTACTGTCTAAAATTACCTTTTTGACCCTACCACATAAAAGGACAAAACTACCCCACCTTTGGCTAAACCCTACCCCAATTAAACACCCCAAAACACGCATATTTCCTTCAAGGTTTAGTTTCATTAGAGTCTTCTTAAGCCTTATTGAGTCTTGCAAAGTCTTGTTGAGTCTTCATTGTTTTGTTTTCCCTTGATTAAAATCTTGTGCTCAGCTTGTTTATTGTTGGTTGATAGTTGAATTCCATAAGCTGATTTTTGATTGAGTCTTGAGTTCAATATCGAACCTATAGAGAAAAGTTGTGTGAGGAAAACAAAGGCAAGAGTGTGTGAGTAACATTAGTAGAGAAAAGCCATATTAAAATTGTGTGAAACACGAGTGTGAGTGTTACATTCTTGTGTGTATTGAGTGTAAACACGTGAGGTCATACTTGTGAGGTCTGTTTCTTTTACTAACGTTTCTTGCAGGTTACAATTATGTCTTCTAATAGTGAAAAGCTTGATTTGAGTAACATTGAGATCATGTTCCTAGCCATGCAACAACAACTTTCGAGGATAGAGTCGAAGTTGATTAAATATGATAAGTTGGAGCAACATGACGTTGCCCTAGCTAATGTAAACCAAGATAATACTTCTTATGCATGTAATAATGTTGCTCATAATAAGTTGGATAGCAATTATGAAGAAGATTTTGATAATGATTCTATGCTGCAATTAGAGGATGATGAGGATAGTATGGAATTACCCATGGATGGAAAGGAATATATAGCATGTCAAACTTTAAGTGTGTTAATGAAAGATGAGGATCAATTGAGATTAAAAGAGAGTGAGAAAAAAATAGTGAGTGAAGATGAGGTTAAGCAAAAAGAGAAAACAATCAAGATTGAGTGTGATACTTCAAGCATAGGCATCGAAGTTGTTTTAATGCAAGAGAAGCCCCCCATTGCTTTCTTCAGTGAGAAGTTAAGTGAAGCTGGCCCTAACTATCCCATGTACAATAAAAAGATGTATGCATTGGTGAGGACCTTGGAAACATGGCAACATTATTTATGGCCCAAGGAATTCGTCATCCACACTGATCATGAGTCTTTGAAGCACTTGAAAGGACAAAGCAAGTTGAACAAGCGTCATGCCAAGTGGATGGAGTTCATAAAGACATTTCCATATGTGATCAAATATAAACAAGGTAAACAAAATGTCGTTGCTGATGCATTGTCTCGAAGGTATACTCTAATCACTACTCTTAATGCAAAACTACTTGGATTTGAGTATATTAAAGACTTGTATGCTATTGATGAGGATTTTGAAAATGTGTTCATTGCATGTGAGAAAACTGGTTTTGGAAAGTTTTATAGGCATGATGGATTCTTATTTAGGGAAAATAGATTATGTGTGCCTAAGAGTTCTTTAAGAGAATTACTTGTTAGAGAAGCCTATAGTGGTGGATTAATGGGACATTTTGGAGTAAAGAAAACTTTAGATATATTGCATGATCACTTCTTTTGGCCTAACATGAAAAGAGATGTTGAAAAATTGTGTGAAAGATGTGTCACTTGTAAACAAGCTAAGTCTAGAGTTATGAATCATGGTCTTTATACTCCATTACCTATTCCTACTGCTCCTTGGACTGACATTTCTATGGACTTTGTTTTGGGGTTACCAAGAACAAAGAGAGGTAGAGATTCTGTTTTTGTTGTTGTTGATAGGTTCTCTAAGATGGCTCACTTCATTGCTTGTCACAAGACAGATGATGCAAGTAACATTGCCGATTTATTCTTCAAGGAAATTGTTCGTCTACATGGGGTTCCGAGGACCATTGTTTCTGACCGTGATGTGAAGTTCCTTAGCTATTTTTGGAAAACATTATGGGGAAAGTTAGGAACAAAGCTATTGTTTTCAACTACTTGTCATCCACAAACCGATGGTCAAACTGAAGTAGTCAATCGTACTTTGTCTACTTTGTTGAGGTCCATTATTCAAAAGAATTTGAAGAATTGGGAAGATTGTTTGCCTCATGTGGAGTTTGCTTACAATAGAAGTGTGCATTCCACTACTAGTTATTCTCCATTTGAAGTTGTCTATGGTTTTAATCCACTCACTCCATTGGATCTTTTACCACTACCTATTGAGGAGAGAGCTAGTTTGGATGGGGAAAAGAAAGCTGATTTTGTTAAGCAACTACATGAGAAGGTACGTCAAAACATTAAAAAGAGGACTGAGCAATATGCTACTCAAGCCAACAAGCATCGCAAGAAAGTTGTCTTTGAACCTAGTGATTGGGTTTGGGTACAAATGCGTAAAGAGAGATTTCCTGCTCAGCGTCGCTCCAAGTTGCAACCTCGAGGAGATGGACCATTCCAAGTGATTAAGAAGATCAATGACAATGCTTATAAGCTAGATCTTCCAGGTGAGTATAATGTTAGTGCTACATTTAATGTTTCTGATCTTTCTCCCTTTGATATTGATGTAGGTGATTCTGATTTGAGGACAAATCCTTTCGAGGAGAGGGGGAATGATGGAGATCCAAGCTCACAAAGCTCAAGTCATGTTCGTGATGATCGTGATCCTTTGAGTATCCATGGAGGTCCAATTACAAGAGCTAAATCAAAGATGATGCAACAAGCCTTGGCTGGTTTCATTGATATTGCTAGAGAGAAAGCCCAACAAAGCTTGAGCATGGAGGATGATAAAGTCTTCTACAACATGATCCAAGCCCAAGTTCAACCTTCTTGAAGACACACAAGTATTGGGCCGAAATGCAAATTAGGCTAGATGCATATTTTATTTAGTTAAGTATTATTGGGCTGAACATTGTCTTAATTTAATTTAAGCCCAATTCCTTTTTAAATAATAGATTTTGTAAGACTTCTATTACTTGTTCTGCAAGTTAGGAGAGTAGGATTCCTATTGCTTGTTCTGCAAGTTTGCTATTTCCTATTCTGCAAGTTAGGAAAGTAGGATTCCTATTACTTGTGCTGCAAGTTATCTATTTGCCTATAAATAGTTATGTAACCCTTTGGGGAGAACACAATTGATTTTAGCAATAAAATTGAGAGACTTCTTCTCTTTGGTTCTCTTGAGAACTCTTGAACTTATCAAGGTCTTCCTTGTGGCGTTCTTCTACCTTCCACCAATATATACCATAGGTTCTTGCTTTTCTAGGCAACGGGTCTTGGTCCAATACCATAGGTTCTTGTGTTTCTACACAACGGGTCTTGGTTTTACTTCTAATTTTTATTTGCTGCGTTTTTAACTTGTTATTGTTTTTTTTTCAAGTGTTCTTCGTCTTCTTCATATGAACCTCATCTTCTTTCGGTGAGGTCCATATCAACGGGTCTTGGTCCAATACCATAGGTTCTTGTGTTTCTACACAACGGGTCTTGGTTTTACTTCTAATTTTTATTTTCTTTTGCTGCGTTTTTAACTTGTTATTGTTTTTTTTCAAGTGTTCTTCGTCTTCTTCATATGAACCTCATCTTCTTTCGGTGAGGTCCATATCATTTGGCATCAGAGCTTAGGTTTAATTCGTGGGAGTTTCGTTTTTGTTTTTTTTTTTCTTTGTCTTCTTGTCATGGACAAACCTTGATCTTGAATCCTTTTCCAAGCCATCACTAATATTGTTTGTCCCTCAAACCTATTGTCTTTACTTAGCCACCAAGTAAACCCTATCTTGTTCTCCAAGCAACCAAATCCCAAAGGTTTTCTTGCTCACCAAGAAACCTTGAAAAGCTCTACATCACATAAAGACTACTTGTTTCACAAGCCACCGTTCCCTCCCATTCCTTGGTACACAAGCTGCTACCAAAACTAGCTTGTTTTTGTCAAAAAGTTGCCTTGTTCCCCAAGTAAACCTCTTCTTATTATTTAGATTTTTTTTTCTTCATTGTTCGTTTAGTTTAGTAAAATATAAAAAAAAAGAGAAAAAAGAGAAAAAAAAAGAAAAGAAAAAAAAAAGAGAAAAGAAAAATCAATTCAAGAGGGGATTTTATTACATCGTGTGTAGCAAGTGCAATATCAAAGGTAATTCGTGGAGGTGTGCTTCATGAAAATCTTGAGGTAGTCATTCTTTCTTGAGCTTTGCGATTTCTTATTTGCCTAATTTGAAAATTCATTACTGCCATTTTACCCTACTGTCTAAAATTACCTTTTTGACCCTACCACATAAAAGGACAAAACTACCCCACCTTTGGCTAAACCCTACCTTAATTAAACACCCCAAAATACACAAATTTCCTTCAAGGTTTAGTTTCATTGGAGTCTTCTTAAGTCTTATTGAGTCTTGCTGAGTCTTGCTAAGTCTTGTTGAGTATTCATTGTTTTGTTTTCCCTTGATTAAAATCTTGTGCTCATCTTGTTTATTGTTGGTTGATAGTTGAATTCCATAAGCTGATTTTTGATTAAGTCTTGAGTTCAATATAGAACCTATAGAGAAAAGTTGTGTGAGGGAAAAAGGCAAGAGTGTGTGAGTAACATTAGTAGAGAAAAGCCATATTAAAATTGTGTGAAACACGAGTGTGTGTTACAGTCTTGTGTGTATTGAGTGTAAACACGTGAGGTCATACTTGTGAGGTCCTTTTCTTTTACTAACGTTTCTTGCAGGATAAAATCATGTCTTCTAATAGTGAAAAGCCTGATTTGAGTAAGATCGAGTTCATGTTCCAAGCTATGCAACAACAATTTTCAAGGATAGAGTTGAGGTTTAATAATATTCATGATAAGTTGGAGGAACATGAAGCTGTCCTAGCCAAGGTAAAGCCAAGTGATACTTCTCGTGAGAATGGCAATGTTGTGAATAATGACTTTGATGATAAAGTTGATGATGAGTTTGATGATGATGAGTTTAGTAGAAGTGTTAAAGGTAACCATGGTAATAAAGGAGGTCGTGGAGATAGGTATAAAGGAGATAGGTATTATGATAGGATAGATGGAAATTTAGGAAGTATCAAATTGAAGATTCCTTCCTTTCAAGGTAAGAATGATCCTGAGGCTTACTTAGAATGGGAAAAGAAAGTGGAGATGGTCTTTGATTGCCATAACTATTCCGAAGAAAAAAAGGTGAAACTTGCTGCTGTAGAGTTCACGGATTATGCAATCATTTGGTGGGACCAACTCATGCTTGGTAGACGTAGGAATAGAGAGCCACCTATAGTTACATGGAATGAAATGAAACGTGTTATGAGAAAAAGGTTTGTTCCTAATCATTACTATAGAGAGCTTTATCAAAGGTTACAAGGTCTCACTCAAGGTTCTAAGAGTGTTGAGGATTATCATAAAGAAATGGAAATTATCATGATCAGAGCTAATGTTGAAGAGGATAGTGAAGCTACTATGGCTCGATTCTTACAAGGATTGAATCGTGAGATTGCTAATGTAGTGGAGTTACATCACTATGTGGAGTTTGATGATATGTTGCATATGGCTATCAAGGTTGAAAGGCAACTCAAGAGAAAAGGTTATTCATCTCGTTTTATGCAAGGTTCTAGTTCATCTTCTTCTTGGAAACCGAACACCTTTCGAAGGGATGATAAGACTACATTCAAACTTAAGACTGAATCCTCATTCAAGCCTAAGGGTGAGAGTGTCCAAAAGCCCAAACCCGAGGCTATCCAAGCATCCCAAGGTAAGAGTAGAGACATTAAGTGTTTTAGATGTTTGGGAAGAGGACACATTGCATCACAATGCCCAAACAAACGAGTCATGATTATGCGTGATGATGGTGATGTTGTAAGTGAAGATTCTGATGTTGATGATGAGATGCCACCATTGGAGGACATTAATGAGGATGATGACTATGTTGAGTTTGCTGCACATGGTGAAGCACTTGTAGCTCGTCGTGCATTAAGTGCCCAAGTTAAGGATGAAGATGAAGTGCAACGAGAAAATATTTTTCATACTAGATGCCACGTCAACAATAAGGTATGCTCTTTGATTATTGATGGTGGTAGTTGCACTAATGTTGCTAGCACTTATTTTGATGGAGATCCAAGCTCACAAAGCTCAAGTCATGTTCGTGATGATCGTGATCCTTTGAGTATCCATGGAGGTCCAATTACAAGAGCTAAATCAAAGATGATGCAACAAGCCTTGGCTGGTTTCATTGATATTGCTAGAGAGAAAGCCCAACAAAGCTTGAGCATGGAGGATGATAAAGTCTTCTACAACATGATCCAAGCCCAAGTTCAACCTTCTTGAAGACACACAAGTATTGGGCCGAAATGCAAATTAGGCTAGATGCATATTTTATTTAGTTAAGTATTATTGGGCTGAATATTGTCTTAATTTAATTTAAGCCCAATTCCTTTTTAAATAATAGATTTTGTAAGACTTCTATTACTTGTTCTGCAAGTTAGGAGAGTAGGATTCCTATTGCTTGTTTTGCAAGTTTGCTATTTCCTATTCTGCAAGTTAGGAAAGTAGGATTCCTATTACTTGTGCTGCAAGTTATCTATTTGCCTATAAATAGTTATGTAACCCTTTGGGGAGAAGACAATTGATTTTAGCAATAAAATTGAGAGACTTCTTCTCTTTGGTTCTCTTGAGAACTCTTGAACTTATCAAGGTCTTCCTTGTGGCGTTCTTCTACCTTCCACCAATATATACCATAGGTTCTTGCTTTTCTAGGCAACGGGTCTTGGTCCAATACCATAGGTTCTTGTGTTTCTACACAACGGGTCTTGGTTTTACTTCTAATTTTTATTTTCTTTTGCTGCGTTTTTAACTTGTTATTGTTTTTTTTTCAAGTGTTCTTCGTCTTCTTCATATGAACCTCATCTTCTTTCGGTGAGGTCCATATCATTTGGCATCAGAGCTTAGGTTTAATTCGTGGGAGTTTCGTTTTTGTTTTTTTTTTTCTTTGTCTTCTTGTCATGGACAAACCTTGATCTTGAATCCTTTTCCAAGCCATCACTAATATTGTTTGTCCCTCAAACCTATTGTCTTTACTTAGCCACCAAGTAAACCCTATCTTGTTCTCCAAGCAACCAAATCCCAAAGGTTTTCTTGCTCACCAAGAAACCTTCAAAAGCTCTACATCACATAAAGACTACTTGTTTCACAAGCCACCGTTCCCTCCCATTCCTTGGTACACAAGCTGCTACCAAAACTAGCTTGTTTTTGTCAAAAAGTTGCCTTCTTCCCCAAGTAAACCTCTTCTTATTATTTAGATTTTTTTTTCTTCATTGTTCGTTTAGTTTAGTAAAATATAAAAAAAAAGAGAAAAAAGAGAAAAAAAAAAGAAAAGAAAAAAAAAAGAGAAAAGAAAAATCAATTCAAGAGGGGATTTTATTACATCGTGTGTAGCAAGTGCAATATCAAAGGTAATTCGTGGAGGTGTGCTTCATGAAAATCTTGAGGTAGTCATTCTTTCTTGAGCTTTGCGATTTCTTATTTGCCTAATTTGAAAATTCATTACTGCCATTTTACCCTACTGTCTAAAATTACCTTTTTGACCCTACCACATAAAAGGACAAAACTACCCCACCTTTGGCTAAACCCTACCTTAATTAAACACCCCAAAATACACAAATTTCCTTCAAGGTTTAGTTTCATTGGAGTCTTCTTAAGTCTTATTGAGTCTTGCTGAGTCTTGCTAAGTCTTGTTGAGTATTCATTGTTTTGTTTTCCCTTGATTAAAATCTTGTGCTCATCTTGTTTATTGTTGGTTGATAGTTGAATTCCATAAGCTGATTTTTGATTAAGTCTTGAGTTCAATATAGAACCTATAGAGAAAAGTTGTGTGAGGGAAAAAGGCAAGAGTGTGTGAGTAACATTAGTAGAGAAAAGCCATATTAAAATTGTGTGAAACACGAGTGTGTGTTACAGTCTTGTGTGTATTGAGTGTAAACACGTGAGGTCATACTTGTGAGGTCCTTTTCTTTTACTAACGTTTCTTGCAGGATAAAATCATGTCTTCTAATAGTGAAAAGCCTGATTTGAGTAAGATCGAGTTCATGTTCCAAGCTATGCAACAACAATTTTCAAGGATAGAGTTGAGGTTTAATAATATTCATGATAAGTTGGAGGAACATGAAGCTGTCCTAGCCAAGGTAAAGCCAAGTGATACTTCTCGTGAGAATGGCAATGTTGTGAATAATGACTTTGATGATAAAGTTGATGATGAGTTTGATGATGATGAGTTTAGTAGAAGTGTTAAAGGTAACCATGGTAATAAAGGAGGTCGTGGAGATAGGTATAAAGGAGATAGGTATTATGATAGGATAGATGGAAATTTAGGAAGTATCAAATTGAAGATTCCTTCCTTTCAAGGTAAGAATGATCCTGAGGCTTACTTAGAATGGGAAAAGAAAGTGGAGATGGTCTTTGATTGCCATAACTATTCCGAAGAAAAAAAGGTGAAACTTGCTGCTGTAGAGTTCACGGATTATGCAATCATTTGGTGGGACCAACTCATGCTTGGTAGACGTAGGAATAGAGAGCCACCTATAGTTACATGGAATGAAATGAAACGTGTTATGAGAAAAAGGTTTGTTCCTAATCATTACTATAGAGAGCTTTATCAAAGGTTACAAGGTCTCACTCAAGGTTCTAAGAGTGTTGAGGATTATCATAAAGAAATGGAAATTATCATGATCAGAGCTAATGTTGAAGAGGATAGTGAAGCTACTATGGCTCGATTCTTACAAGGATTGAATCGTGAGATTGCTAATGTAGTGGAGTTACATCACTATGTGGAGTTTGATGATATGTTGCATATGGCTATCAAGGTTGAAAGGCAACTCAAGAGAAAAGGTTATTCATCTCGTTTTATGCAAGGTTCTAGTTCATCTTCTTCTTGGAAACCGAACACCTTTCGAAGGGATGATAAGACTACATTCAAACTTAAGACTGAATCCTCATTCAAGCCTAAGGGTGAGAGTGTCCAAAAGCCCAAACCCGAGGCTATCCAAGCATCCCAAGGTAAGAGTAGAGACATTAAGTGTTTTAGATGTTTGGGAAGAGGACACATTGCATCACAATGCCCAAACAAACGAGTCATGATTATGCGTGATGATGGTGATGTTGTAAGTGAAGATTCTGATGTTGATGATGAGATGCCACCATTGGAGGACATTAATGAGGATGATGACTATGTTGAGTTTGCTGCACATGGTGAAGCACTTGTAGCTCGTCGTGCATTAAGTGCCCAAGTTAAGGATGAAGATGAAGTGCAACGAGAAAATATTTTTCATACTAGATGCCACGTCAACAATAAGGTATGCTCTTTGATTATTGATGGTGGTAGTTGCACTAATGTTGCTAGCACTTATTTTGATGGAGATCCAAGCTCACAAAGCTCAAGTCATGTTCGTGATGATCGTGATCCTTTGAGTATCCATGGAGGTCCAATTACAAGAGCTAAATCAAAGATGATGCAACAAGCCTTGGCTGGTTTCATTGATATTGCTAGAGAGAAAGCCCAACAAAGCTTGAGCATGGAGGATGATAAAGTCTTCTACAACATGATCCAAGCCCAAGTTCAACCTTCTTGAAGACACACAAGTATTGGGCCGAAATGCAAATTAGGCTAGATGCATATTTTATTTAGTTAAGTATTATTGGGCTGAATATTGTCTTAATTTAATTTAAGCCCAATTCCTTTTTAAATAATAGATTTTGTAAGACTTCTATTACTTGTTCTGCAAGTTAGGAGAGTAGGATTCCTATTGCTTGTTTTGCAAGTTTGCTATTTCCTATTCTGCAAGTTAGGAAAGTAGGATTCCTATTACTTGTGCTGCAAGTTATCTATTTGCCTATAAATAGTTATGTAACCCTTTGGGGAGAAGACAATTGATTTTAGCAATAAAATTGAGAGACTTCTTCTCTTTGGTTCTCTTGAGAACTCTTGAACTTATCAAGGTCTTCCTTGTGGCGTTCTTCTACCTTCCACCAATATATACCATAGGTTCTTGCTTTTCTAGGCAACGGGTCTTGGTCCAATACCATAGGTTCTTGTGTTTCTACACAACGGGTCTTGGTTTTACTTCTAATTTTTATTTTCTTTTGCTGCGTTTTTAACTTGTTATTGTTTTTTTTTCAAGTGTTCTTCGTCTTCTTCATATGAACCTCATCTTCTTTCGGTGAGGTCCATATCATTTGGCATCAGAGCTTAGGTTTAATTCGTGGGAGTTTCGTTTTTGTTTTTTTTTTTCTTTGTCTTCTTGTCATGGACAAACCTTGATCTTGAATCCTTTTCCAAGCCATCACTAATATTGTTTGTCCCTCAAACCTATTGTCTTTACTTAGCCACCAAGTAAACCCTATCTTGTTCTCCAAGCAACCAAATCCCAAAGGTTTTCTTGCTCACCAAGAAACCTTCAAAAGCTCTACATCACATAAAGACTACTTGTTTCACAAGCCACCGTTCCCTCTCATTCCTTGGTACACAAGCTGCTACCAAAACTAGCTTGTTTTTGTCAAAAAGTTGCCTTGTTCCCCAAGTAAACCTCTTCTTATTATTTAGATTTTTTTTTCTTCATTGTTCGTTTAGTTTAGTAAAATATAAAAAAAAAGAGAAAAAAGAGAAAAAAAAAAGAAAAGAAAAAAAAGAGAGAAAAGAAAAATCAATTCAAGAGGGGATTTTATTACATCGTGTGTAGCAAGTGCAATATCAAAGGTAATTCGTGGAGGTGTGCTTCATGAAAATCTTGAGGTAGTCATTCTTTCTTGAGCTTTGCGATTTCTTATTTGCCTAATTTGAAAATTCATTACTGCCATTTTACCCTACTGTCTAAAATTACCTTTTTGACCCTACCACATAAAAGGACAAAACTACCCCACCTTTGGCTAAACCCTACCTTAATTAAACACCCCAAAATACACAAATTTCCTTCAAGGTTTAGTTTCATTGGAGTCTTCTTAAGTCTTATTGAGTCTTGCTGAGTCTTGCTAAGTCTTGTTGAGTATTCATTGTTTTGTTTTCCCTTGATTAAAATCTTGTGCTCATCTTGTTTATTGTTGGTTGATAGTTGAATTCCATAAGCTGATTTTTGATTAAGTCTTGAGTTCAATATAGAACCTATAGAGAAAAGTTGTGTGAGGGAAAAAGGCAAGAGTGTGTGAGTAACATTAGTAGAGAAAAGCCATATTAAAATTGTGTGAAACACGAGTGTGTGTTACAGTCTTGTGTGTATTGAGTGTAAACACGTGAGGTCATACTTGTGAGGTCCTTTTCTTTTACTAACGTTTCTTGCAGGATAAAATCATGTCTTCTAATAGTGAAAAGCCTGATTTGAGTAAGATCGAGTTCATGTTCCAAGCTATGCAACAACAATTTTCAAGGATAGAGTTGAGGTTTAATAATATTCATGATAAGTTGGAGGAACATGAAGCTGTCCTAGCCAAGGTAAAGCCAAGTGATACTTCTCGTGAGAATGGCAATGTTGTGAATAATGACTTTGATGATAAAGTTGATGATGAGTTTGATGATGATGAGTTTAGTAGAAGTGTTAAAGGTAACCATGGTAATAAAGGAGGTCGTGGAGATAGGTATAAAGGAGATAGGTATTATGATAGGATAGATGGAAATTTAGGAAGTATCAAATTGAAGATTCCTTCCTTTCAAGGTAAGAATGATCCTGAGGCTTACTTAGAATGGGAAAAGAAAGTGGAGATGGTCTTTGATTGCCATAACTATTCCGAAGAAAAAAAGGTGAAACTTGCTGCTGTAGAGTTCACGGATTATGCAATCATTTGGTGGGACCAACTCATGCTTGGTAGACGTAGGAATAGAGAGCCACCTATAGTTACATGGAATGAAATGAAACGTGTTATGAGAAAAAGGTTTGTTCCTAATCATTACTATAGAGAGCTTTATCAAAGGTTACAAGGTCTCACTCAAGGTTCTAAGAGTGTTGAGGATTATCATAAAGAAATGGAAATTATCATGATCAGAGCTAATGTTGAAGAGGATAGTGAAGCTACTATGGCTCGATTCTTACAAGGATTGAATCGTGAGATTGCTAATGTAGTGGAGTTACATCACTATGTGGAGTTTGATGATATGTTGCATATGGCTATCAAGGTTGAAAGGCAACTCAAGAGAAAAGGTTATTCATCTCGTTTTATGCAAGGTTCTAGTTCATCTTCTTCTTGGAAACCGAACACCTTTCGAAGGGATGATAAGACTACATTCAAACTTAAGACTGAATCCTCATTCAAGCCTAAGGGTGAGAGTGTCCAAAAGCCCAAACCCGAGGCTATCCAAGCATCCCAAGGTAAGAGTAGAGACATTAAGTGTTTTAGATGTTTGGGAAGAGGACACATTGCATCACAATGCCCAAACAAACGAGTCATGATTATGCGTGATGATGGTGATGTTGTAAGTGAAGATTCTGATGTTGATGATGAGATGCCACCATTGGAGGACATTAATGAGGATGATGACTATGTTGAGTTTGCTGCACATGGTGAAGCACTTGTAGCTCGTCGTGCATTAAGTGCCCAAGTTAAGGATGAAGATGAAGTGCAACGAGAAAATATTTTTCATACTAGATGCCACGTCAACAATAAGGTATGCTCTTTGATTATTGATGGTGGTAGTTGCACTAATGTTGCTAGCACTTATTTGGTTGACAAATTGAGTTTGCCCACTACAAAACATCCCAAACCATACAAACTTCAATGGCTCAATAATTGTGGAGAAGTAAATGTGACCAAGCAAGTATTGGTGCTATTTTCAATTGGAAGGTACAATGATAAAGTGTTGTGTGATGTTGTGCCTATGCATGCTGGTCATTTGCTTTTAGGAAGACCATGGCAATTTGATAGACATGTCATACATGATGGATTTACAAACCGTTATTCATTTACCATGGCTGGTAAGAAATTCACACTTGCACCCTTGAGTCCTACGGAGATTTATGAGGATCAATTGAGGTTGAAAGAGCAGAATGAATCACAACAAAGGTCGAAGAATCTAGATAAAGGCAAAGATATTGCAAAGAAAGAAAGAAAGGACGTGAGCTTCTATGCAAAGCAAAGTGATGTTAAGGCTGCTTTTTTAGCTAAGTGCCCAATCCTTTTGTTTTTATATAAAGAATCTTGTTTTAGTTCTAATGATCTTAAATCTTCTTTGCCTACTAATGTTGTGTCTCTTTTGAAGGAATTTGGAGATATATTCCCCGAGGAGATTCCAAATGGTTTGCCACCTATTAGGGGAATTGAGCATCAAATAGACCTTGTTCCTGGAGCTGCCATTCCCAACAGACCTGCCTATAGAAGTAATCCCGAGGAGACAAAGGAGCTTCAAAGGCAAGTTGACGAGCTCATGAAGAAAGGCTACGTTAGAGAGAGCATGAGTCCATGTGCTGTTCCTGTGTTACTTGTTCCTAAGAAGGATGGGACGTGGAGGATGTGTGTTGATTGTCGTGCCATCAACAAAATCACTGTAAAGTATCGCTATCCCATTCCTAGATTAGATGATATGCTTGATGAGTTACATGGTTCTTGCATCTTTTCTAAAATTGATTTGAAAAGTGGTTATCATCAAATTCGCATGAGAGAAGGTGATGAATGGAAAACTGCATTTAAGACTAAGCATGGTTTGTATGAATGGTTAGTTATGCCTTTTGGATTAACTAATGCACCTAGCACTTTCATGAGATTAATGAACCATGTCTTGCGTGCTTTCATTGGAAAATTTGTAGTTGTCTATTTTGATGATATCTTGATCTATAGTAGAAGTTTGCATGAACATATTGAACATTTAAAGAATGTGCTTAATGTCTTGAGAAAGGAAAAGTTGTATGCTAACCTTAAGAAATGTTCCTTTTGCACTGATAAGATTACATTTCTTGGATATGTTATTTCTTCTAAGGGTATAGCAGTAGAAGATGAAAAGGTCAAGGCAATTAAAGATTGGCCTATACCTAAGAATATCTCTGAGGTGCGTAGTTTTCATGGATTAGCTAGTTTCTATCGTAGGTTTGTTAGAGACTTCAGTACAATAGCTGCACCTCTAACTGATGTTGTTAAAAAGAATGTTGGATTTAAATGGGGTCTTGAGCAAGATCATGCTTTTAACTTGCTTAAAGAGAAGCTTTGTTCTGCAGCTTTATTATCCTTACCTGACTTTTCTAAATCTTTTGAGATTGAGTGTGATGCTTCAAGTATAGGTATTGGAGCTGTTTTAATGCAGGAGAAGCGCCCCATTGCTTTTTTCAGTGAGAAGTTAAGTGGAGCTGCCCTTAACTATCCCACATATGATAAAGAGATGTATGCATTAGTGAGGGCCTTGGAAACATGGCAACACTATTTATGGCCCAAGGAATTTGTCATCCACACTGATCATGAGTCCTTGAAGCACTTGAAAGGACAAAGCAAGTTGAACAAGCGTCATGCCAAGTGGATGGAGTTCATTGAAACATTTCCATATGTGATCAAATATAAACAAGGTAAAGAAAATGTCGTGGCTGATGCATTATCTCGAAGGTATACTCTAATCACTACTCTTAATGCAAAACTACTTGGATTTGAGTATATTAAAGACTTGTATGCTACTGATGAAGATTTTGAAAATGTGTTCATTGCATGTGAGAAAACTGGTTTTGGAAAGTTTTATAGGCATGATGGATTCTTATTTAGGGAAAATAGATTATGTGTGCCTAGGAGTTCTTTAAGAGAATTACTTGTTAGAGAAGCCCATAGTGGTGGGTTAATGGGACATTTTGGAGTAAAGAAAACTTTAGATATATTGCATGATCACTTCTTTTGGCCTAACATGAAAAGAGATGTTGAAAAATTGTGTGAGAGATGTGTCACTTGTAAACAAGCTAAGTCTAGAGTTATGAATCATGGTCTTTATACTCCATTGCCTATTCCTACTGCTCCTTGGACTGACATTTCTATGGACTTTGTTTTGGGGTTACCAAGAACAAAGAGAGGTAGAGATTCTGTTTTTGTTGTTGTTGATAGGTTCTCTAAGATGGCTCACTTCATTGCTTGTCACAAGACAGATGATGCAAGTAACATTGCCGATTTATTCTTCAAGGAAATTGTTCGTCTACATGGGGTTCCGAGGACCATTGTTTCTGACCGTGATGTGAAGTTCCTTAGCTATTTTTGGAAAACATTATGGGGAAAGTTAGGAACAAAGCTATTGTTTTCAACTACTTGTCATCCACAAACCGATGGTCAAACTGAAGTAGTCAATCGTACTTTGTCTACTTTGTTGAGGTCCATTATTCAAAAGAATTTGAAGAATTGGGAAGATTGTTTGCCTCATGTGGAGTTTGCTTACAATAGAAGTGTGCATTCCACTACTAGTTATTCTCCATTTGAAGTTGTCTATGGTTTTAATCCACTCACTCCATTGGATCTTTTACCACTACCTATTGAGGAGAGAGCTAGTTTGGATGGGGAAAAGAAAGCTGATTTTGTTAAGCAACTACATGAGAAGGTACGTCAAAACATTAAAAAGAGGACTGACCAATATGCTACTCAAGCCAACAAGCATCGCAAGAAAGTTGTCTTTGAACCTGGTGATTGGGTTTGGGTACATATGCGTAAAGAGAGATTTCCTGCTCAGCGTCGCTCCAAGTTGCAACCTCGAGGAGATGGACCATTCCAAGTGATTAAGAAGATCAATGACAATGCTTATAAGTTAGATCTTCCAGGTGAGTATAATGTTAGTGCTACATTTAATGTTTCTGATCTTTCTCCCTTTGATATTGATGTAGGTGATTCTGATTTGAGGACAAATCCTTTCGAGGAGAGGGGGAATGATGGAGATCCAAGCTCACAAAGCTCAAGTCATGTTCGTGATGATCGTGATCCTTTGAGTATCCATGGAGGTCCAATTACAAGAGCTAAATCAAAGATGATGCAACAAGCCTTGGCTGGTTTCATTGATATTGCTAGAGAGAAAGCCCAACAAAGCTTGAGCATGGAGGATGATAAAGTCTTCTACAACATGATCCAAGCCCAAGTTCAACCTTCTTGAAGACACACAAGTATTGGGCCGAAATGCAAATTAGGCTAGATGCATATTTTATTTAGTTAAGTATTATTGGGCTGAACATTGTCTTAATTTAATTTAAGCCCAATTCCTTTTTAAATAATAGATTTTGTAAGACTTCTATTACTTGTTCTGCAAGTTAGGAGAGTAGGATTCCTATTGCTTGTTTTGCAAGTTATCTATTTGCCTATAAATAGTTATGTAACCCTTTGGGGAGAAGACAATTGATTTTAGCAATAAAATTGAGAGACTTCTTCTCTTTGGTTCTCTTGAGAACTCTTGAACTTATCAAGGTCTTCCTTGTGGCGTTCTTCTACCTTCCACCAATATATACCATAGGTTCTTGCTTTTCTAGGCAACGGGTCTTGGTCCAATACCATAGGTTCTTGTGTTTCTACACAACGGGTCTTGGTTTTACTTCTAATTTTTATTTTCTTTTGCTGCGTTTTTAACTTGTTATTTTTTTTTTCAAGTGTTCTTCGTCTTCTTCATATGAACCTCATCTTCTTTCGGTGAGGTCCATATCAAGAAGACAAAGAGAAAAAAAAACCGAGACTCCCACGAATTGAACCTAAGCTCTGATGCCAAATGATATGAACCTCACTGAAAGAAGATGAGGTTCAATGAAGAAGACGAAGAACACTTGAAGAAAAACAGTAACAAGTTAAAAACACAGTAAAGGAAAACAAAAATTAGAAGTAAAACCAAGACCCGTTATGTAGAAACACAAGAACCTATGGTATTGGACCAAGACCCGTTGCTTAGAAAAGTAAGAACCTATGGTATATATTGGTGGAAGGTAGAAGAATGCCACAAGGAAGACCTTGATAAGTTCAAGAGTTCTCAAGAGAACCAAAGAGAAGAAGTCTCAATTTTATTACTAAAATCAATTGTGTTCTCCCCAAAGGGTTACATTACTATTTATAGGCAACTAGCTAACTTGCAGCATAAGTAATAGGAATCCTACTTTCCTAACTTGCAGAATAGGAAATTGAAAATTTGCAGAACAAGCAATAGGAATCCTACTCTCCTAACTTGTAGAACAAGTAATAGAAGTCCTACAAAATATATTATTTAAAAAGGAATTGGGCTTAAATTTAATTAAGACAACGTTTAGCCCAGTAATACTTAACTAAATAAAATATGCATTCAGCCTAATTGTATTTCGGCCTAATACTTATTTGTGTGTCTTCAAAAAGGTTGAACTTGGGCTTGGATTATGTTGTAGAATACTTTATCATCCTCCATGCTCAAGCTTTGTTGGGCATTCTCTCTAGCAATATTAATGAAACCAGCCAAGACTTGTTGCATTATCTTTGATTTAGCTCTTGTAATTGGACCTCCATGGATGCTCAAAGGATCACGAACATCATGAACATGACTTGAGCTAAGTGAGGTTGATGGGTCTCCATCAATACTATTTCACACATTCATTTTCAAAGTATCATAATACATCTGCGTGCTCAATAAACATAAATAAACTATAACACATAGCATGCAAGGCACAACTAAGATTTCTCTGTAAACAAGTATTATTCACGATTACATCATGCCCAATTTATATCTTACCGTACATACTCTATTAGTTTTATCCGTGATGCCCCACCAAGTTTGATATAATTTAAATAAGTATTTATTAAGATTTCTTTCATCTCTTACGAGATGACACTAATAAGGCTTATTTAACCCACTTACCTCGAGGCTTAGTAATTATCCTCCTCGCGCTTCCAAGTCTGTACTCAAACTTCTACACCATTCCGCTTTGCTACACATAATCCATTAACATTTCGATAAGTTTACATCATCGTGCTTAATCACGTATTTAAAATAAGGACCTTAAGCGCTATTAATTTTGAGTAACTATTAATTTAAAGCTACCTCCTTATCGTCAATTACAACGTATTCATGGATACAAGTCCTTATATACATATATATATATGTTTTAAGCATCTTTGTTAGCCTTTTGTAAAAATTTCAGAATTTAATCCTCAAGCCATAAATTTTTATATTACTTCTAACTCAGTTCCCTATTCGGAAGTATAAGGCTTACTGCTTAATTCATCTTGTGCCATTTCCAATACTTTTCCAAACTTTGGTCCAAATCTGGCACATCAGGTAAGATAATTTCCTGACCTCTATTCATTAAAATTTAGATTACTAATTATAGAGATATGAAATTTGTACAAAGCAAAAACCATATCAATCCTGACTCATTTGCCTTTCTGAAAATGTAAAGTTTGCAATCAAACTCCATATGAATTATTTTCTAAAAACTTTTGAAGTTGACACTCGGTTGTTTGTACCTTGCAGTGAGTATCCTGCATTCATATGTACATAGCTTAAGCTACATAATTTCAAATCCACAAATTCCAAAACTAGATGAAAGCTAACTCATTTCCCTATCTAGAAATATAAGGTTCATGATTTAATTCTTACTATATCAACATTAGCAATTTTCCAAATTTGCACTATCTTCTAGCAGTATTCAAGCACAGGGTTACACTGACCTACTTGCACAAAATACTTCATATTTAATTATACACATGTCCAATTGGTGCAAACCCAGAACCATCACAATCCTAACTTAATTACCTTTCTAGAAATGTAAGGCTTGCAACCTAATTCATTGTAGGCAATCTTCTACAATTTTTTTAAAGTCAGACTCATGATTCACGTTTCTGGACAGAGTATCCTGCACTTACTTGTATATATCTCAAGTTATAGAAATCCAAATCAAGAAATTCCAAAATCGACTTTCTTGTAACTTAAAGGGCTATTAATCATAATTTTTCCAGAATTTTTCTCCATGTAGAACAATTAAACTGATCATTTTAATTACAACCCAGAACAAGACATCAATTCAAATTTGAACATCTAGTCAGAATTAAATCAATCCTTCATCCATAGAGTGCCCATTTGATTCAATTGATCATAATTTCATTTTCATACTTAATAAATAAACATTGTAAAGTTAGAAGAATATCTCATTTACCTAATTTTTCCGGTAGCTCTTCCTTATTTTTTTCTGAAGCAGTAGCTCTCATTCCAAAACCACATTCAAATCCCCTATTCAATACCTCCAAATTTGATTGTGAAATCACCCCTTTACAAATGCTCCTCTCGGTTTGGAAAATTTCCAGCCCAAGGTGCCTTGTTCCACGCCACTTCTTGTGAAATCCCTAATTTCATGTAAAGTCCTCTTATTTGTAAAGTACTATAAGCAGAAATGATTTAAATGAATATGAGAATTAATGTACAAATGATGTAAGGAACCTAGAAGAAGTAATGAAATTGGATAGTCAAATGGTCAATGAATTTAATGTTGACATAGGAAAATATTAGAGAATAATAAAATAAGAATAAATATCAGATTTTCATAATTAAATGATATTTGTGGCTGACATGAGGAAGGAAAGAAGAAGAAGAATTAATTGGTGGTCAAATTGTCAAAGGGCTAAGGAGTTATGGCTGGCATGAAGGGATAAATACACATTTATGGCATTTAATGCCAACTTTTCCAGCAAAGAGGGCAGGCAGCCATAGCTCTTCCTCTGAAAATTCTCTAAGGTTTTCTTCCATATTCACCTTGTAGAACTGCCTTATTCCTCCAACAAATAAACAAACTCCTTAAACGAAAAACGATCCTCATCACTAGCTCTCTCTATGTCTGTAATATGGAAGGCTGAAACAAAGTATTTGAGGAGATCAGAAATCCTGTAAATTTGGCTATTGACAAAGGTAAGAAAAGAAATTGATTCATTTGATTTCGTCCGTAATTTGGAGTCATGTGATGTTGGTATAGTATACTTATGGTGTTGAAATGAAAGAAAGTTAAAGGTTTCAATTTATATGAATTATGCAGTTTTGAAGAAGTGAAGGAAAGAATCGGTGCAACCAAGGGATTTCGTATTATTTGGCTATTTGAGGTAAGGAATATATGTAACGGACGTAGGGTGACTATGTCCGCATGTTTTAAATATTTTGGGATGAAACAAAAGCTGGTGTAAGTGCAGGAAATGTAAAATTCACGGTTTTCGCCCAGTTACGATTTAGCTCGGGGCAGCCGACTGCCTTAAATAGCAGCCGACTGCTCAGAGACAGTCGTGACGTAAATTTTTCCGAAACCGACTTAGAGCAGCCGACTGCCCTATATAGCAGTCGACTGCCATTTTTCCAGAAACTTTCTGTTTGCAAACCAGTCGACCGCTAAAGAGCCAATCGACTGCATTTTTTCGAGAAACATTCTGTTTGCGGGCCAGTCGACTGCCCCATTCTAGCAGTCAACTGCCCTACTTGCATCCGAAAATTAAATATTTCAAATGCAAAAAGAAAATAAAATTTATTTAATATTTTTATACTAGAGCAGTCGACTGCCCTAAAAGAGCAGTCAACTGCCCCCTTTGAAAAATAATAATTTTTAATTTATTTATATAAATGTATTTGGATTATCATTAAAGTATATAAGAAGGGTTATGAATATCCATGGTTTTACAAGAATGAGTTTTACTACTCAATATTTTGAGATTAACGACTCCATTGGTGATCATGCATATTACTTGATTATTTGTATTTGGCTGGGGGACTCTAGTCAAGCCCTCAATACCACGGGTGTCACCTGACTAGTGCACACCGTGGAATATTGACAATGGCCATTAGTCCTTTATATGTGTTTGGCTTAAGGGAGGATCCCTGGCCCATACGTGGGTACGCCACTTTATTTGGTGCATGATTCTATTGGATGTTGACGGTCTCCCCCTATTTGAAGACTATTTGTATATGTAATTTCAAGTTATTTGACATATATATGTGAAAGTATTTGAGATTATTTGAATACGTGCAAGTGACTTCATATGATTTTGGCATGTGTTATATGGTATTTGATGAACTTATATGTTATATGTTTTTTTACAAGAATATTACATGACGTTATAGAGCCAAGCAGGAAAACTACATATAGTGGCATAGTACGCTCTTTTATGTATATTTCTTACTGAGCGTAAACTCATTCCTTTATAATATTTTTCATCCAGATTATTTGCAGTGAAGTCTGCTCTTGGTAGAGGAGCATATATTTGGACTATACGATATTCCTTCAAGGCTAGCTTCCAATCCTTTGAAGGTAGATACATTTTGATTATGTAATTCAGACTATAGTACAGTGATGTATATTAGACACATTGGGGATGTAAATTGTTAAAGAGATTAGTACGTAATTTATATTAAAGTTTTAGACTTATGTGTAAGACGATCCTGTATGTGTATGAGAAATATATCATCATGTAAACAATATAGTGTTAGCTATATTAAAGAAGAAGGATGGACCGTTGAACAGCCTAACCAAAACTATGGGAAAGAAGAAAAAAATTTAGTTGGTATTTGGGAGTGACGAGGATGTCACAGATTGGTATCAGAGCAAGGTTAGTCTGACGTTTGACGGTGTCATTAGGCTAGAAATAGTGTACATCCCCATGTACTGTACTTGTCTGAATACATATATGTGGTTGAATTGCTGAAAGTGTACTAAACGCTTGACCTTGTGGTGATATTGGCAGAATGAGCACTCGTAGAAGGGGTACTGGTAGAGGACGAGGACGAGGACGGGGTAGAGTAGAACCGTCCCCAACACAGTCTCCTCCTCCATCTCCATCGGGTAGCCCGAATGCTCGACTGTCGAGAGTGGAGCGAAGTATTGAGCCTATGGCCACTCTATTTAATCAGTTCATGTCTAATTTTCCAAACGTGGCCACTAATGCATCAACAGCACCACCTATGGTACCTCCTATTCCATCTGGGAATGCTCCTCCCATTCCTCCAGTACAGCCCCCACCGGCACAGCCTGAGTTGCCCCCACCAGCTCAAGTTAATGAGAGGCGAGATCCTAAGGCCTACTGCAGTGTGGTCTTAATTAAAGAATTTAAGAAGTTGGATCCGCCAAAGTTTAAGGGGGATAGAGATCCGTTGACCGCCGAGAACTGGGTAAAGGCAGTCACTAAATCTTTTGGGTACATGACCTGTTCTGAGAAAGAGAAAGTGGGTTTGGCAGCTTATTTGTTAGTAGACGATGCCGAGCATTGGTGGCAGTCTACTCGGGTCACTTTGGAGACTCAACACACTGAGGTTACGTGGGATAGATTTTTAGAGGCCTTTAATGAACAGTACATCCCACGCACTGAACAGACCAGGTTGAAGATTGAGTTTTTGAGCTTGACTCAGGGGACTATGACGGTAAATCAATATGAGTCGAAGTTCATTTCTATAAGCAGATTTGACCCTGAAGTCCTAAGGAGTGAAGGACATAAGATCTACCGATTCATAGAGGGATTAAGGTCTCCTATTAGATCGAAGTTATATCCTATGGATATCACTACTTATAATGTGGCAGTCCGTAAGGCTCAATTGTGTGAGTAGGACTATAATCTTCACCATGCTGATTTCCGAGCCAAGGGTAAAGGCAAAGAACCGATGAAGCGGAAGTCAGATGAGAGAGTCTCTAGTGACAGATATCCATTTAGGAAAAGTAGACCATATGAAAGAGCTTCGGCAGGTAAGAAGATAAATTATAAGAGAATGACTTGTATCTTAGTTTAATGGTTATATGGAAATATACTAAATTTTGAAGTTTTATGATAATTATGGTACAGGGACTCCTAAATCTACCGGGATTAAGATAAATGATGAAAGATCCCGATATTCAGCTGGCAGTACAGCAAGCTCGCCGAAGAGTGTGACGCAGAAATGTGAGCATTGCGGGAGATTCCATGGGTCACAGCCATGTCGTATGGCGAGTGGGACTTGTTTTTGGTGTGGCGAGAGGGGACACATGATTAAAGATTGTCCCAAGATTTCTAAAAGAGTGTCTGAAGAATCGGAAAGGACCACCCAACCACAGCCTAAGGCCACAGCTGCTGAGAAGGGAAAGAAAGCTGTGACTCAAGGACGAGTATTTGCTATAGACGAGGAGTCTGCTGATGCTTCGTCCAAGGTGATTAAGGGTAAGATTCACCTCTTTGATATAAGTGTTACTGCTTTAATTGATCCAGGCTCTACACACTCCTTTGTTTCTCCCATAATTGCTACGAGATTACCTGTTGAACCTGAGCCTTTAGGACATTTGTTACAAATAAGTACACCATTTAGAGAATCCCAGATGACAGATATAGTGTATCATAGTTGTAAGCTACGGGTAGGAGAGAGAGAATCGATAGTTGATCTAATCCTACTGAATATGTATGGATTTGATGTCATATTAGGAATGGATTGGTTAGCTAAGAATCATGTGATATTGGATTGTTATGCTAAAAGTGTGATCTTCTCTTCTCTCGTTAGCTATGTTGTAAATTTTGCAAATGTTTAATACAAAAGTATGTTTATAAATTTATTTATTCATAAATGAAATTAATAGAGAATTTATTTGTTATGTGAAGGATTTATAGCGTATGTGGTGGACGTAGAAAGGAAATGTCCCGAACTTCATGAAATTCCAATAGCCAATGAGTTTCCATGTGTGTTTCCGGACGATCTTCCAGGACTTCCTCCAGATAGGGAAATCGAGTTTACTATCGATTTGGTGCCAGGGACTGAGCCCATTTCGAGACCACCCTATCGGATGGCCTTAGTGGAATTGGAAGAACTTAAGAAACAGCTGCAGGAGTTACTAGATAAGGGGTTTATACGGCCAAGTGTATCCCCATGGGGTGCTCCTGTGCTATTTGTCCGGAAGAAGGATGACAGCTTGAGGCTTTGTATTGATTATCGATGGTTAAATAAGGTGACAATCAAGAACAAGTACCCTCTTCCCAGGATTGACGATCTCTTTGATCAGCTTCGGGGTGCACAAGTCTTCTCCAAGATACACTTGAGATCGGGATATCATCAATTGAAGATCCGAAGTGAAGATATCCCTAAGACTGCATTCAGGACACGGTATGGTCACTATGAATTCCTAGTGATGCCGTTTGGTTTAACCAATGCACCCGCGGCTTTTATGAACTTGATGAATGATGTGTTCAAACAGTATTTGGACCAGTTTGTCATTGTTTTCATCGATGACATATTGGTGTATTCAAGATCATGGGAAGAGCATGAGCAGCATTTGAGGATAGTTCTACAAACCCTCAAGGATCGGGGATTATATGCCAAGCTAAGTAAGTGTGAGTTTTGGCTAGATCAAATATCCTTTTTGGGTCACATAATCAATAAAGATGGAGTTTCGGTCGATCCATCGAAGATTGAAGCTGTGGTGCAATGGGAGAGACCGAAAACAGTGACGGAAATTAGGAGTTTCTTGGGTCTAGCCGGCTATTATCGACGATTTGTAGAGGGTTTTTCGAGGTTAGCTGCTCCCTTGACGCGCTTAACGCGCAAAGAGGTGAAGTTTGAATGGAATGATGCCTGCGAGCGCAGTTTCCATGAGCTGAAGCGCAGGTTAACTACTGCACCTATTCTCACCATTCCTAGTGGTTCTGGAGGATTTTCTGTATATAGTGATGCCTCTGCACAAGGTCTAGGTTGTGTGTTAATGCAACATGGCAAGGTAGTTGCATATGGTTCTCGTCAATTAAAGGACCATGAGAAGAACTACCCGACTCATGATTTGGAGTTAGCGGCAGTGGTGTTTGCTCTAAAGATTTGGAGGCATTACTTGTATGGTGAGAAATTTCAGATTTTTACGGATCATAAAAGTTTGAAGTATTTGTTCTCTCAGAGGGAATTGAATATCAGACAGAGGAGATGGCTCGAGCTTCTGAAGGATTATGATTGTGAGATCCTATACCACCCGGGAAAAGCCAATGTGGTGGCAGATGCTCTGAGTAGGAGACATATGGGGATAGTATCATACATGATGGTAAGAGAATATGAGCTACTTGAGCAGTTTGCAAGCCTTAATCTCAATGTTGTGCCTTATGAGCATTTTGGAATGATAGTTAGTTTGATGATTGAGCCGGAGTTGATGGGTAGAATTCGGATTGCTCAAAAGGAAGATGATCAATGTATGGAGGCCATGAATCAGATCCAATTAGGTATGCCATCGGAATTTAGCATTGATAGTAATGGACTCTTGAGGTTTAAGAATCGTATATGTGTTCCTAAGGATAAGGAGTTGAAGAAGTTAATTTTGACTGAAGCACACTCCACTAAGTATACTTTGCATCCGGGAAATACGAAGATGTATCATAATCTTCGCAAGGTGTATTGGTGGAGTGGCATGAAAAGAGACATAGCAGAATTTGTGGCAAAGTGTCTCACGTGTCAGCAGGTTAAGGTAGAGCACCAAAGACCAGCAGGTTTACTACATCCTCTACCTATACCTATGTGGAAGTGGGAGCACATTACGATGGATTTTGTCATGGGACTACCTCGAACGAGGAGGAATCATGATGGTATTTGGGTCATTGTGGATCGGTTAACTAAATCAGCTCACTTCCTGCCTATGAAGTCTACAGATACACTTAGTGCTTTGGCAGATTTGTATGTGAAAGAAGTTGTCAGACTACATGGAGTTCCAGTGAGCATTACATCTGACAGAGATTCCAGGTTTACTTCTCATTTTTGGGAACATTTCCAAGAGGCCATGGGATCTCAGTTAAATTTTAGCACGGCTTTTCATCCACAAACTGATGGTCAGTCCGAGCGCACCATTCAGACGCTCGAAGATATGTTGAGAGCTTGTGCGTTGGACTTTAAAGGCTCCTGGGATGATCATCTGCCATTGGCTGAGTTTGCATACAACAATAGTTACCATGCAAGTATCGGGATGGCACCATATGAAGCTCTATATGGTAGAAGGTGTCGATCTCCGATTGGGTGGGAAGAAGTGGGTGAGCGTAAGTTATTAGCCCCAGACTTAGTCGAGCAAGCCTCTGAGGATGTTAAGTTAATTTGCCAAAGACTTAAGACAGCTCAGAGCCGACAAAAGAGTTACGCAGATGCTCGACGTAGACCACTTGAGTTTTTGGTCGGGGATTCGGTATTTTTGAAAGTTTCTCCATCCAAAGGAATCATGAGGTTTGGCCGAAGAGGTAAGCTTAGTCCTCGCTACATAGGGCCATTTGAAGTCTTAGACCGAGTCGGAGATGTTGCTTATAGATTGGCACTACCTCCGGAGCTATCTGGAGTATATAATGTTTTCCATGTGTCGATGCTTCGGAAGTATAATCCGGATCCATCTCATGTCATTGAATATGAGCCCTTAGAGATTCGGGAAGACATGAGTTATGTGGAGAAGCCAGTTCGAATTTTGGATAGAAAGGAGAAAGTGCTAAGGTCTAAAACGATTCCCTTAGTCAAAATTCTCTGGCAATACCATACCATGGAAGAAGCTACATGGGAGCTAGAGAGCTTAATGAAGGAAAGGTATCCAGAGTTATTTGAGTAGTAACCCGATTTAAATTTGGAGGACCAAATTTCTAAAGGTGGGGAGAGTGTGAAATCCCTAATTTCATGTAAAGTCCTCTTATTTGTAAAGTACTATAAACAGAAATGATTTAAATGAATATGAGAATTAATGTACAAATGATGTAAGGAACCTAGAAGAAGTAATGAAATTGGATAGTCAAATGGTCAATGAATTTAATGTTGACATAGGAAAATATTAGAGAATAATAAAAGAAGAATAAATATCAGATTTTCATAATTAAATGATATATGTGGCTGACATGAGGAAGGAAAGAAGAAGAAGAATTAATTGGTGGTCAAATTGTCAAAGGGCTAAGGAGTTATGGCTGGCATGAAGGGATAAATACACATTTATGGCATTTAATGCCAACTTTTCCAGCAAAGAGGGCCGGCAGCCATAGCTCTTCCTCTGAAAATTCTCTAAGGTTTTCTTCCATATTCACCTTGTAGAACTGCCTTATTCCTCCAACAAATTAACAAACTCCTTAAACGAAAAACGATCCTCATCACTAGCTCTCTCTATGTCTGTAATATGGAAGGCTGAAACAAAGTATTTGAGGAGATCAGAAATCCTGTAAATTTGGCTATTGACAAAGGTAAGAAAAGAAATTGATTCATTTGATTTCGTCCATAATTTGGAGTCATGTGATGTTGGTATAGTATACTTATGGTGTTGAAATGAAAGAAAGTTAAAGGTTTCAATTTATATGAATTATGCAGTTTTGAAGAAGTGAAGGAAAGAATCGGTGCAACCAAGGGATTTCGTATTATTTGGCTATTTGAGGTAAGGAATATATGTAACGGACGTAGGGTGACTATGTCCGCATGTTTTAAATGTTTTGGGATGAAACAAAAGCTGGTGTAAGTGCAGGAAATGTAAAATTCACGGTTTTCGCCCAGTTACGATTTAGCTCGGGGTAGCCGACTGCCTTAAATAGCAGCTGACTGCTCAGAGACAGTCGTGACGTAAATTTTTCCGAAACCGACTTAGAGCAGCCGACTGCCCTATATAGCAGTCGACTGCCATTTTTCCAGAAACTTTCTGTTTGCAAACCAGTCGACCGCTAAAGAGCCAATCGACTGCATTTTTTCGAGAAACATTCTGTTTGCGGGCCAGTCGACTGCCCCATTCTAGCAGTCAACTGCCCTACTTGCATCCGAAAATTAAATATTTCAAATGCAAAAAGAAAATAAAATTTATTTAATATTTTTATACTAGAGCAGTCGACTGCCCTAAAAGAGCAGTCAACTGCCCCCTTTGAAAAATAATAATTTTTAATTTATTTATATAAATGTATTTGGATTATCATTAAAGTATATAAGAAGGGTTATGAATATCCATGGTTTTACAAGAATGAGTTTTACTACTCAATATTTTGAGATTAACGACTCCATTGGTGATCATGCATATTACTTGATTATTTGTATTTGGCTGGGGGACTCTAGTCAAGCCCTCAGTACCACGGGTGTCACCTGACTAGTGCACACCGTGGAATATTGACAATGGCCATTAGTCCTTAATATGTGTTTGGCTTAAGGGAGGATCCCTGGCCCATACGTGGGTACGCCACTTTATTTGGTGCATGATTCTATTGGATGTTGACGGTCTCCCCCTATTTGAAGACTATTTGTATATGTAATTTCAAGTTATTTGACATATATATGTGAAAGTATTTGAGATTATTTGAATACGTGCAAGTGACTTCATATAATTTTGGCATGTGTTATATGGTATTTGATGAACTTATATGTTATATGTTTTTTTACAAGAATATTACATGACATTATAGAGCCAAGCAGGAAAACTGCATATAGTGGCATAGTACGCTCTTTTATGTATATTTCTTACTGAGCGTAAACTCATTCCTTTATAATATTTTTCATCCAGATTATTTGCAGTGAAGTCTGCTCTTGGTAGAGGAGCATATATTTGGACTATACGATATTCCTTCAAGGCTAGCTTCCAATCCTTTGAAGGTAGATACATTTTGATTATGTAATTCAGACTATAGTACAGTGATGTATATTAGACACATTGGGGATGTAAATTGTTAGAGATTAGTACGTAATTTATATTAAAGTTTTAGACTTATGTGTAAGACGATCCTGTATGTGTATGAGAAATATATCATCATGTAAACAATATAGTGTTAGCTATATTAAAGAAGAAGGATGCACCGTTGAACAGCCTAACCAAAACTATGGGAAAGAAGAAAAAAATTTAGTTGTTATTTAGGAGTGACGAGGATGTCACACTTCTAGCCTCACTCTTCCTCCTTTCCTTTCTTTCTTCGGCAGTTCTTTCTCTTCTTTCTTTTCCTTCCTCTCGGCTGCTCTTTCTTTTCTTCTTGGCTGGATTTCCTTTTCTTCTTTTTTTTTTGGTTCTCACCCTAACCTCCCACCATGGCTACACTTTCTTTTCTTTGCTTTCGATTTTTCAAAGCTTCTTTGAGAAGCTTGGTTGATGTATCCGGATGGGGTTAGTGAAATTTGATGGGAAAAGTCCCATCAAACTCCACTAACTCATTTTTAATTCTATATCTTTATTTTATAAATTTCAATTCTATTTTTATTTTATATTTTATTCCTATTTCATATATTTATATTCATATAAATTATAATTACCTTTATATAATAGTACATATTTATATACATATATATATCTAATATATATTCTTATGTTTTATTTATTTGTTATATTACTTACATGTAATATGCATTTGTATTTATATTTTAAACATTAATATATAATATCTACACACACACACATACACACACACACACACACACACACACACACACACACACACACACACACACACACACACACACACACATATATACACATACATATACATATTTTAACATTTTCATGTTTAATGCATTTTTTTTAGGTAATTGTGTGTGTGCATATATATATATATATATATTTATTCCCCCTTCATTTTAAAGTTTATATATATATCTATATATATATGTACATATTTAATACTCAATATGTGTATATATATATATATGTATTCTTTTTTTTAACTATTTTAATTTATCCAAGTATACTACATTTCCTTTAGTATACTTGTGTCCTTGTTTGATTAAAACAAATATACTTATATATTATGGAATACATGCATCTATTTGTTCTTTTAAAATTCTTAAACTTATTATAAGATTTCTAAATTATTTTCAAGGATTATCTATTGCTAAATTTGCTAGATTTGCAACTTCATTTTCAGTACTTAAATTAATGCTAATTACGAAGTGCAAATCATAGTATCAGGCATATTCTATGTCTCTTTTTTATTCACTAACATGGTACAAAATTTGTAGTTTTTACAAGAATACTTTGAAGATTATTTCTAAAATAAAAATAATTATTGAACTGTTATCCAGTGATTTGGATATTTATAAGCTACTATACTGAAAAGACTGTGTACCGTAACTATTGTTTTACCACAGTACTGTCACATGTTTTGAACTGTTACTGAAGTGGTGGAAATTAAATGATTTATTCCGTTTAGATTTATGGAAAAATCAATATTTTCCAGCATATAGATTTCATTATATCAAGCAGCCTACGACTCCTTTACTAAGCATGTGGTTCGCTCACCCTTACTTTCAAATTTTCCAGATTAATTACAAGGATTATTTGATGGCTTCCTCGAATAAATATAGCTGCGAGTAGGCCATTGGGACAGAGCATTGAAATTTAAAGGTAGAGTCACTTCTCTTATATAATCAGACACTTGTATACAGTACTATATTATTGTACAATAGAAACAGGGGATGTAAAGTGTATAGAATGCCGAAAAAAATTTTTTATATCTCGAAATTATTGAACAAATGTTTACCAATTATTACTGTTACTGATCACGTGTTAAAGGCATCACAGATAGCCCAACCAGAGTTATGTGTCAAATATTAGTAAATATTGTGTAAAAATGTACCCTCAGACGGTTACAGTAAACCTGTGGCACGGGCGTTTTATTGTTAAGGCCTCGCCCGTATCACTAAGCCGTTGGTGAGCATCCCTTAGGCACCCCACGCCCTAGGTTTACCTTGATAGCGTGAGCCAGGTGGTTACCCAACACTCACTCAATGTATTATCCGCTTCGGGTTGTCGCCCACCCTCACGGCTTTATTCCTACTGGGACGCATCCATCCACGTTCGAACCCAGGACCTCTTCAAGTAAAAGTATAGAATGAAGGAAGGAAATGAAATTAGAAAATTTAGAATGGAAGTATTATTTTCATGGTATTAAATATCAATAAATATATTTATAAGAGAAAGGAATTATTTATTGATCATGTGATGTATTTGGTTGGATGGAATATACAAAGAAAGGAGAAACAAAGCTTAAATTGTGTAGCAAAGAAGAGTTGGCTTCCACGCCACTTATGGCTGGTATTATACACTGCTGCAAGCAATTTTGTGAGACAAATCTTGGTGGAAAGATGAGGTAAATAAGAATAGGTAAAAATGGAATTATTAAGTGGATATATAGTGGAATTTTATTAGTTGAACTAAAACAAAAAGGACTAGAAGACAAGTCAAAACAAAAATGGCTAAGAAATCCTTCGCCATCGTTCCTCTGCTGTAGTTTTTCTTCAAAATTAATGCATGTTAAGACAAAAAAAAAGATACTTAAATAAGAGAATTTTAAAGTCTAGCAAGGAATCAATTTAATTGGTTGAAGTGAATAATAAGAAGAGAAGGAAGTCAAGAAACGGTGTAGCAAAAGTGGACTCTCACGCCACTTTTCTGCTGCTGTTGTACGTCATTTTCAGCCATTTAAAGGTTGTTGAATTGCAAAATTTTCATAGTGGAAAAAGATACAAATAATCATATAAAGGAGGCAGCATTTAAAGTGTACCATGTGCACGATTTTTATTGGATAAAAAATTACAAAGAGGAGAGGTGAACTGGGTCAAAAACGGGACAGCAAAGGAACCATTTCTAGCCGTTCCTTTATGCTTCCAACTTCTTCAGTTTTAATGCTAATAAGACATGAAATCATGAAGAATATTAGATAAGAAGCTAGGTGGCCATTTTCTATAGGATTGTGACGTCCCCGTCACTACATCTTATCCCTTATCCTTTTTTTTTCCTTCTTTAATTAGATTTAGTTCATCCAGTGTCAATCTTCCCTTATTCTTAAGCTAATTATCTAGTAACTCATAAAATTTTGTTCAATATCCATAAGCATAAAAATGATATATATAAATATCATTCCATTTCCACAGGATCTCATACATTATCTTATCTTACATCCCCGACATCTTATATACATAAATTTCTACTTGTACTGTACTGTAGCTGACTTACAATTTACTATATACATGAACATATAAGTATACCTTCTATGCTAACTGGGAAGTGATGGAGATCCACTTGCTCGTAATGTTCGTGATGCTAAGGATCCATTGGTAATCCAAGGAGGTCCAATTACCCGAGCTCGAGCTAAGAAGACGCAACAAGCCCTGGCCTCATTCATGCAACAAGCTCTGGCATCATTGAAGTGTCAAGGAAGCTTCCATGAAGAGTCCCAAGACATCTATACTTGCTTGGAAGCCCAAACGACATGAGCATGGTTTACTATCTTATTTTAGCTTAACAATAAGATGGGCTAAGTGTTTAGATAGCCCACGTTTGAGTCTTGTTGTGTCTTGGACTATTTATTTTATGTAACTAGGTTTAGGCATGAATTTGGGTTTAGTCTTATTTTCTGTTGGTGTTAATTCCAGCCCACTTGTTTATGGGCTTAAGTGCTAGGTATTATTATAAATACCTTGTAAACGCTATTGATGAACAGATCAGTAATTTGAATTTTTAGAATTTGAGTGTGCCTTTCTCTTGGGTTCCCTCTCTACTAGGCTTATCAAGGTTTTCTTCCTTGTGGCGCCTCCTTCTTCACCATCCACCATTGCTATACCTTAGGTTCTCGAATTCTTATTCGTAGGGTCAAGGTCCAATACCTTTGGGTTCGAGTCTCTTTAGGCTTCAAGTCTAGGTTTTCAGAAGTTGTCATTCATCAACTTTGTTTCTGTCCTGTTGCGTTTCAGTTCCTTCAAATTCCAAGCTGCGTTTTCTCTTGCCCGTGCGCATCAGTTGGTATTCAGAGCTCAAGTTTTGATTTCTGGTTTGTTTGTGCGTCACTCACTTTTAGATTTTTGGTTTATTGGTTTCGATTTTTTTTCCTTTCTTTTTTCTCTCTTGTTGGTTTCGATTTCTGGTTTGTTGTTGTGTTTGAGTTGAATTCATAACCCTAGCCGCAATTCCACAAAACCCTAGCTGCACCCCTTCCTTCAAAAAAAACCCTAGCCGCAATTCCTCAAAATCCTGTCGCACCCCTTCAAAAAAACCCTAGCCGCACCCCTCAAAAAAAAAACCCTAACCGCACCCCTCAAAAAAAAAACCCTAGCCGCACCCCTCAAAAAAAAACCCTAGCCACACCCCTAAAAAAAAACCCTAGCCGCACCCCTTAAAAAAAAACCCTAACCGCACCCCTAAAAAAAAACCCTAGCTGCACCCCTCCTCTTTCAAGGAAACCGCAACACTCAGAGTTAAAAAAAAAGAAGAAAAGAATTCAAAAAAAAAGGAGAAGAAAAGAATTCGAAAAAAAAAGAATTCAAAAAAAATTTTTTCGGTATTGTTCAAACAGAAAATTTTGGTTGAGTTAGGAGGTGTGCGAGTACCCGTTTTAAAGAAAACGTTGAAAGAAAATGACCTAGTTGAGCTTTGCTTCACTAGCCCTATCCTATTTTGGCCAAATTCCATCGTTTTCCTATAGTTTTGGGCCATTTTTTCATTTTTTTTGTCGTTCTAGTGATTTTTTTTTATTTTTTTTATTCTGTCTTTCTTTCTTTGAGTCATCCTAGCCCTAGCCATACCTTTCTGTGAAAAAAAAGAAAGAATTCGGAAGAAAAAAAAATCAAAAAAAATACTTGGTGAAAATACCTGGTGAATTAGTTGATTTTGTGAGGTTGAGTTTTTGATTGAGTCTCTAGTGCGATTGTGAACCTATAGAGTTAAGGTAGAGTAAGGGAAAAAGGCATGAGTGTGTGAGAGACATTAGTAGAGAAAAGCCAAATTCCTTGAGTGAAACACGAGTGTAAACATGTGAGGATATCTTTGTTGAAAATGTCTTCTGAAAGTGATAAGTCTGACTTTAAAAAGATTGAATTCATGCTTCAGGCAATGCAACAACAGTTCCAACGGATGGACGTGAAATTCAATGACATTCATGATAAGTTGAACCAACATGAAGCTCAGTTTGCAAAGATCCAGCAAGGTGATACTTCTCGTCTAAAAAGTAAGGTTGTTGCCAATGACGAGTATGATGATAATATTGGGTATGATTCGAATGAAGAGTCTGGGATAGATAGACATCATAGAAGGTCCCATGGGTATAGAGATCGGGTTGATAGAGCTCGTGATAGAGGCAGGGAGAAGATGGATGGAAACCTTGGCAGTATAAAATTGAAGATTCCTCCTTTCCCAGGCAAGAATGATCCTGAGGCGTATTTGGAGTGGGAAAGCAAGATTGAAATGGTGTTTGACTGGCACCACTACTCTGAGGAAAAGAAGGTCAAACTTGCAGCAATTGAGTTCACAGAGTATGCTATGGTTTGGTGGGATCAATTAGTCACTAGTAGAAAAAGATATGGTGATCCTCCAGTGTCTACATGGGATGAGATGAAGCGCATCATGAGGAAGAGATTTGTTCCTACTCATTACTACAGAGAGTTATACCAGAAGCTCCAATGTCTTACCCAGGGTGTAAAGAGTGTTGAGGATTACTACAAAGAGATGGAAATAACCATGATCCGAGCCAATATCCAAGAGGATGCAGAAGCTACTATGGCTCGTTTTCTCCAAGGCTTAAATCGTGAGATTGCCAATGTAGTAGAGTTGCAGCATTACATGGACTTAGAGGAGATGCTGCATGTGGCCATCAAAGTCGAAAGGCAACTTCAACGGAAAGGTACATCCCGTTTCACTCCTAGTTCAGTTCCTGTTTGGAAATCTAACACCTTTCGTAGGGATGATAAGCCTGTGTCTACGCCTAAGTCAGAGAGCCATGCTAAGCCCAAGCCTGAGGGCCCTCAAAAGCCCAAGACTGAACCTGCCCAAGCACCCCAGAGCAGGACACATGACATTAAGTGTTTCAACTGTTTAGGTCGCGGACATATTGCCTCACAGTGTCCCAACCGTAGAGTGATGATCATGCATGGGAATGGAGATGTTGAGAGTGAAGGTTCTGAAATCGATGTAGAAGATGAGATGCCTGCGTTAGAAAATGTTGACGAAGAAGAAGTTGTTGAGTATGCTGCTCATGGTGAAGCACTTGTTGCTAGGCGTGCTCTTACTACTAATGTGAAGTTTGAAGATGAGGCACAACGCGAGAACATCTTCCATACGGGATGCCATATTTGTTACAAGGTATGTACTGTAATCATTGATGGTGGGAGTTGTACTAATGTTGCTAGCACATACCTTGTTGATAAGTTAAAGTTGCCCACTATCAAGCATCACCACCCATATAAGTTGCAGGGGATTAATGACTGTGGTGAAGTCAACGTGGTGAAGCAAGTCTTGGTTCCTTTTCCTATTGGAAGGTATCATGATGAGGTGTTGTGTGACGTGGTGCCCATGCAAGCTAGCCACATGTTGCTGGGCAGACCGTGGCAGTATGATCGGAGAGTCATCCACGACGGTTACACTAACCGTTACTCTTTTACTATGGATGGCAAGAAGATCGCTCTTGCTCCCCTTAGCCCCAAGGAGATTTATGAGGACCAATTAAGGCTAAAGGAGCAACATGATGAGCAAAGGAAGCAAGCTAAAGAACAGAAAGAAAAGAAGGAAAATAAGGAAAGCAAAACAGTGAGCTACTATGCCAAACCCCGAGATGTGAAGACTGCATTTCTTGCTAAGTCTCCTATCCTTTTACTCTTATTTAAAGATTCTTATTTTATTGATGCTGAACTCCATGATACTTTGCCTACTGATGTTGTCTCATTGTTGCAGGAGTTCGAGGATGTATTCCCTGAGGAGATCCCAAGTGGATTACCACCGATTCGTGGGATCGAGCACATGATTGACCTTGTCCCCGGAGCTACCATTCCTAACCGTCCAGCCTACAGAAGTAATCCCGAGGAGACGAAGGAGCTTCAAAGGCAAGTTGAGGAGCTCATGAGGAAAGGTTATGTGAGAGAGAGCATGAGTCCTTGCGCCGTACCCGTACTGCTTGTGCCAAAAAAAGATGGGACGTGGAGGATGTGCGTTGACTGCCGAGCCGTCAACAAAATCACTGTAAAGTACCGCTATCCTATTCCTAGGCTAGATGACATGCTTGATGAATTGCATGGTGCATGTATGTTTTCTAAAATTGATTTAAAGAGCGGATATTACCAAATTCGAATGAGAGAAGGTGATGAATGGAAAACTGCATTCAAGACTAAACATGATCTCTACGAGTGGTTAGTTATGCCTTTTGGCTTGAGTAATTTACCCAGTACATTCATGCATTTAATGAACCATGTTTTACATGATTCCATTGGTAAGTATGTGGTTGTCTATTTTGATGATATTTTGATATACAGTATGAGCCAGCATGAGCATGTTGAGCATCTTAGGAATGTTCTTACTGTTTTGAGGAATGCAAGTTTGTATGCCAATTTTAAGAAATGTACATTCTGCACTGATAAGATTGTTTTTCTTGGGTATGTCGTTTCTTCACATGGCATTTCTGTTGATAATGAGAAGATAAAGGCAATTAAAGATTGGCCTGTACCTATGTCTGTTTCTGAGGTGCGTAGTTTCCATGGTTTAGCTAGTTTCTATCGTCGATTCGTTAGAGATTTTAACACTATAGCTGCACCTTTGATCGAAGTGGTCAAAAAGAATGTTGCATTTCATTGGGGTCCTGCACAAGAGCATGCTTTTAATTTGCTTAAAGATAAACTTTGTTATGCTCCTTTGTTATCTCTGCCTGACTTTACTAAAACTTTTGATATTGAGTGCGATGCCTCAGGTGTAGGTATTGGAGCTGTGCTTATGTAGGAAAAACGCCCAATTGCTTTCTTTAGTGAGAAGTTAAGTGGAGCAGCACTTAACTATCCCACATATGACAAGGAGATGTACGCGTTAGTGAGGGCCTTGGAGACATGGCAACATTACTTGTGGCCCAAAGAATTTGTCATCCACACTGATCATGAGTCCTTGAAGCATTTGAAAGGACAGAGTAAGCTGCATAAGCGTCATGCCAAGTGGATAGAGTTTATTGAGATGTTCTCGTACGTGATCAAGTACAAACAAGGTAAAGAGAACGTCGTAGCTGATGCGTTATCTTGTAGGTATACTCTTATCACTACTCTTGATGCTAAACTTTTAGGATTTGAGTATATCAAAGAACAGTATGCTGATGATGTTGATTTTGGTAATGTTTATGATGCATGTGCTACATCTGGTTTTGGCAAGTTCTTTAGGCAGGATGGGTTCTTATTTAGAGAAAATAAATTATGTGTGCCTAGGAGTTCATTGCGCGAGCTGTTAGTTAGAGAAGCCCATAGTGGAGGATTAATGGGTCACTTTGGAGTTAGGAAAACTCTAGATGTTTTGCAAGAACATTTCTTTTGACCTAACATGAGGAGAGATGTAGAGAGGTTATGTGCTCGATGCATTTCATGTAGGCAAGCTAAATCTAGAGTTCATAATCATGGTTTATATACTCCTTTACCCATTCCTACTACTCCGTGGACTGATATCTCTATGGATTTTGTTTTGGGCTTGCCTCGAACAAAACGCGGTAGAGATTCTGTTTTTGTTGTGGTTGACAGGTTCTCTAAGATGGCTCATTTCATTGCTTGCCACAAGACGGATGACACGAGCAACGTTGCTAACCTTTTCTTCAAAGAGATAGTACGTCTACATGGTGTACCCAGGACCATTGTTTCTGATCGAGATGCAAAGTTCCTTAGTTACTTTTGGAAGACGTTATAGGGAAAGTTGGGAACTAAATTGTTATTCTCCACCACTTGTCACTGTTGGATTATGCCCTTAGAACCATTCATTAGATGATTGACTTTGGCATTTTTATGTATCATGACATTTTATTTATAGTTCATTATTATATTTGTCTTATAACTGCTTAATGTAATCTTATATGATAATGTCCTTAGAATAGTAATAACACACTATTCTTAAAATATCCCTAATCAAGTATTATTGTGGACAAGGATAACAATGATACGATAAGACTAGTATGTGGTTGACTGATGACCATTGTCATGGATATAGGATATCAAGTCATCACATAGGTACATGTTAGAGAACTATGTACTGGATCGACCCTCCATGAGAACGCTACATGGATTGTTATATGAGTGTCATAAGCGATTCTCATAGTGATGATGGTGTATGTGATCCTTTGACTTGAGATCATCAGAGATCCCAACATAGAGAATTGCATACTTTAATGCTGCTAGATGTCATTCGTAACAGGATGAACTATAAAGGTAGTAATTGGGTATGCCTTGATCTATGTAAAGGGATGTTGAGTGATCAAGATAGGATTTATCCCTCTTATATAAAAAGAGTGATGTCTTGGGCCCTTTGATAGAGTGAGACTAAGAAATGCATGGCCGTGCTCGAATAAGTCAATATGAGATATTGATTTTATTTGTTTAATTAGTCTACTCAGGAATCAAGAAACGCTGATTAGACTATACAAGTGTGACACATTCCATGACTTGTGTCTAATCAAGACATCAAAGGATAAAGGGATTAGACTACACGGTAACATCTATCACGAGTAAGGTTATGTCGAGTCATTGACATTCTCGTTACATGGGTAGCAATGATGTGTTGCTAGATACCGCTCATTGCCTGTGACAATTTTGTCATTGCCATTGTTTTGAGAACCTATTGGGTCGCACACTTAGAACGGATCAATGAGGAGCTTAATTAATCCTATTCTGAATTGGATTAAGGATATAACTAATCCTATTCTGAATTGGATTAGGGATATAACTAATCCTATTCTAAGTAGGATTAGAGTTCTGTTTAGCAGTAAATTTTAGGGTAAAATTTACTGCCTATAAAAGGATGTTTTCTGAAACATAGCCGCACAATAACAACAATTAGAAAACATAAAAGTATTCTTTTAATCGAAGCTAGCAGTTCGGTTATAAAGAATCAAAAAAACGCTCCTTAAGGCTTCTGATCGTGAGACGTTCAAGAGTCGTGAGATCCGTTCGTGTGGATACCATAGAGGCAGGAACGAAAGGTTGTTGCTTGTGACTCGACCAACGACAGAAATAAAAGAAAATGTTAGGTAAAATCTCGAAACCCTAATCAGGCAACTCTCTGAATCGATCCTGGTGGAGGCCGAATGATTTAAATTCCGCTGCATGTTTGTTTCGGTTTCCTTCACTGGTATCCTAGCAACACATCATTGCTACCCATGTAACAAGAATGTCAATGACTCGACATAACCTTACTCGTGATAGATGTTACCGTGTAGTCTAATCCCTTTATCTTTTGATGTCTTGATTAGACACAAGTCATGGAATGTGTCACACTTGTATAGTCTAATCAGCGTTTCTTGATTCCTGAGTAGACTAATTAAACAAATAAAATCAATATCTCATATTGACTTATTCGAGCACAGCCATGCATTTCTTAGTCTCACTCTATCAAAGGGCCCAAGACATCACTCTTGTTATATAAGAGGGATAAATCCTATCTTGATCACTCAACATCCCTCTACATAGATCAAGGCATACCCAATTACTACCTTTATAGTCCATCCTGTTACGAATGACATCTAGCAGCATTAAATTATGCAATTCTCTATGTTGGGATCTCTGATGATCTCAAGTCAAAGGATCACATACACCATCATCACTATGAGAATCGCTTATGACACTAATATAACAATCCATGTAGCGTTCTCATGTAGGGTCGATCCAGTACATAGTTCTCTAACATGTACCTATGTGATGACTTGATATCCTATATCCATGACAATGGTCATCAGTCAACCACATACTAGTCTTATCGTATCATTGTTATCCTTGTTCACAATAATACTTGACTAGGGATATTTTAAGAATAGTGTGTTATTACTATTCTAAGGACATTATCATATAAGATTACATTACGCAGTTATAAGACAAATATAATAATGAACTATAAATAAAATGTCATGATACATAAAAATGCCAAAGTCAATAATCTAATGAATGGTTCTAAGGGCATAATCCAACAGTCACCCCCAGACTGATGGACAGACTGAGGTCGTCAACCGAACCCTATCTACATTATTGAGGTCCATTATTCAGAAGAATTTGAAGAATTGGGAAGATTGCTTGCCCCATGTGGAGTTTGCATATAACCGCAGTGTCCACTCCACTACTAGTTGCTCTCCATTCAAAGTTGTTTATGGCTTCAATCCTCTTACTCCTTTGGATTTGTTGCCATTACCTAGTGCGGAGCAGAGTAACTTGGATGGAGAACAGAAGGCTAAGTTCGTGAAGCAACTCCATGAGAGAGTTTGTCAAGCTATTGAAAAGAAGACTGAGCAGTATACCACCCAAGCAAATAAGCTTCGAAAGAAAGTAGTCTTTGAGCCTGGTGATTGGGTTTGGGTGCATATGAGAAAGGAGAGGTTTCCTGTTCAGCGACGAACCAAGCTGCATCCACGAGGAGACGGACCATTCCAAGTCATAGAGAAGATCAACGATAATGCCTACAAATTGGATCTTTCTGGTGAGTATGGTGTATCTGCTACTTTTAATGTTTCTGATCTTTCTCCCTTTTCTTTTGATGAAGGTATATGCGATTTGAGGACAAATCCTTTTGAGGAGAGGGGGAATGATGGAGATCCACTTGCTCGTGATGTTCGTGATGCTAAGGATCCATTGGTAATCCAAGGAGGTCCAATTACCCGAGCTCGAGCTAAGAAGACGCAACAAGCCCTGGCCTCATTCATGCAACAAGCTCTGGCATCATTAAAGTGTCAAGGAAGCTTCCATGAAGAGTCCTAAGACATCTATACTTGCTTGGAAGCCCAAACGACATGAGCATGGTTTACTATCTTATTTTAGCTTAACAATAAGATGGGCTAAGTGTTTGGATAGCCCACGTTTGAGTCTTGTTGTGCCTTGGACTATTTATTTTATGTAACTAGGTTTAGGCATGAATTTGGGTTTAGTCTTATTTTCTGTTGGTGTTAATTCCAGCCCACTTGTTTATGGGCTTAAGTGCTAGGTATTATTATAAATACCTTGTAAACGCTATTGATGAACAAATCAGTAATTTGAATTTTCAGAATTTGAGTGTGCCTTTCTCTTGGGTTCCCTCTCTACTAGGCTTATCAAGGTTTTCTTCCTTGTGGTGCCTCCTTCTTCACCATCCACCATTGCTATACCTTAGGTTCTCGAATTCTTATTCGTAGGGTCAAGGTCCAATACCTTTGGGTTCGAGTTTCTTTAGGCTTCGGGTCTAGGTTTTCAGAAGTTGTCATTCATCAACTTTGTTTCTGTCCTGTTGCGTTTCAGTTCCTTCAAATTCCAAGCTACGTTTTCTCTTGCCCGTGCGCATCAGGAAGCGTATCGAGAAGGTACACTTTGATTCTTCAAAAACAAGTTCCTCTAGTCGGAGCGGGGTTCACTTCAGGTAGTCTGTAGGAAAAATGGTCGTAAAAGGGTGAGTTTACGCTCAGTAAGAAAAATATGTAAAAGAGGGTGCTATGCCTCTATATGCATTTTTCCTACTTGGCTCTATAATGTCATGTAAAGCATTATGAAGCATGCATCATAAACATTTTCCATGCATTGTTTGCAACCATGCATATTTATTTTAAATGACTTGGCAATCATACTTTGTATGTTCTTTTAAAATATAGCATATATATAAAACATGCATCATACTTCTTCTTTTAAAACATCTTAATTCATAAACTTGCTTTTAAACATACATCGTATACTTGAAACATATATCATACTTCTTTGCTTCAAAACATACTTTATATACTTCTTCATACATATATCTTGTACTTTGAAATAGATGGAGACTATGTACATTATTTAAGCGATTGTATCGTCATATAAATCCTTTATACCCATTTATATGACTCTAATCATGCATTAGTACAGTAGTGCACTCTGTATAGGTCAGGGATTCTCTCCTGGCTTTAGTAATCCACAGTGAACACTAGTCGGGTGTCACATGTGGGATTGAGGACCTGACTAGGGTTCCTCGCTCAACATACATATTACTTAGGACTTGATCAGAGTCACTCAGCCATCAAAAATGCATAATCATCACGCAGTCCATAGTCTCAAAACATTTATAATATACTTTTTCAGAAAACACTTTTGTGTTTAAATCAATTAAGCTTTGAAAGCTTGTTTCATACATGGCAGTCTACTGGCCTCACAGGGCAGTCGGCTGCTGCCTCATAACTTCATTTCGAAAAATACATGGGGGCGGTCGACTGGTACATATAGCAGTCGACTGGTTTTCAAACAGAATGCTTCTTAAGAAATAGCAGTCGACTGTTTTTGAAACTGAATGCTTCTAGAAAATTAGCAATCGATTGGTCTCATAGGCAGTCGACTGGTTTTGAAACAGAATGCATTTTGGCAAATAGAAGTCGACTATCCCATATAGCTGTCGACTGGTTTGAAACAGAATGCTTCTGGGTAAATAGCAGTCGACTGGCTTACATCACAGTCGACTGGTTTGAGTCGGTTTTCAAAAAACTACGTTTTGGTTGTCTCTAGGCAGTCAACTTCCCTTTATGGCAGTCGGCTGCCCCTAGCCTAATTGGTACTAGGAGACAAGTCCGAAAATGCATCTTTTTCTGCACAAAAGCAACTGATGCTTCTCTCCAAACCACATAAAATCATCATAAAACATGCGGACATAGTCGCCTTACGTTCGTTGCATAAATTTCTTACCTTGATTCCTCCGGGAACGCGAAATCACTTGGTGCGTAAGCCTAGCTTTCACTCCTTCAAATCTGAAATCATTATACCATTTCAAACCTTAAATTAAACAACATACACATATCATATCCACTCAAAAACAACTCCAATTCATGAACGAAATTGCAAGAATCATCTTCTTCTCTTACCTTCACTAGAGATCAAAATCTCAAACTTTGAGATCTCTTCCAATACTTGGAATCAATCCACCAAACTTTGGATATCACTTAATCTAACGACAAGGATTATTTTTCGTTCTACGAACTTAGTGAATTGGTGGAAAAGTGAGGGGGTTTGTCAAGGAACTTAGAATGGAAACTTGGAAGATTGGAAATGGAACGAGAGGGAGGGGCTGGAGGTAGAGGCTGATGTTGGTGATGAGATGAAGATGATGAGTCATGCCATTGCATTAAATGCATGCTCATCTCATTATCTATCTCAGCCATTAACATCTCTTTGAATCATTTGACCCATTTGATCCTTTAATTCCTCTTTTCCTCCTCCTTATCTCAGCCATTCATTAAATCACCAATCCAAAATTCTGATTTTTATTTCTTTTCTCATGCTTTATTCATTTTTTGATATCACCATAATTCATTTGACTAATTACTTCCCATTCTATTTATTCCTTACATGTTCCATACATTAAGCATACATTATTCATACTTCAATTTCACATCAATTTCATATTCATTTAATCATATTGAATTAAAATACTTTACATACATGGAAGAATACATGGAAATTAGGGATTTCACATCCTCCCCACCTTAGAAAATATTGGTCCTCCAAATTTGGCTTAGCTTATCAAGTAAACAATTCTGGATATCTTTCTTTCATTAAGCTCTCTAGCTCCCATGTTGCTTCTTCTGTCGTATGGTATTGCCAGAGAACTTTCACTAATGGAATCGTCTTAGACCTCAAAATTTTCTCTTTTCTGTCCAAAATCCGAATCGGCTTCTCTAAATAGCTCATATCTTCCATTATCTCCAAGGGTTCATACTCAATGACATGAGACAGATCCGGATTATTCTTCCGAAGCATCGATACATGAAACACATTATGTACTCCCGATAGCTCCGGAGGTAATGCCAATCTATAGGCAACATCACTTACTGATATGGACCTCACCGAAAGAAGATGAGGTTCAATGAAGAAGACGAATAACACTTGAAGAAAAACAATAACAAGTTAAAAACGCAGCAAAGGAAAACAAAAATTAGAAGTAAAACCAAGACCCATTGTGTAGAAACACAAGAACCTATGGTATTGGACCAAGACCCGTTGCTCAGAAAAGCAAGAACCTATGGTATATATTGGTGGAAGGTAGAAGAACGTCACAAGAAAGACCTTGATAAGTTCAAGAGTTCTCAAGAGAACCAAAGAGAAGAAGTCTCTCAATTTTATTACTAAAATCAATTGTCTTCTCCCCAAAGGTTTACAAAACTATTTATAGCCAAATAGCAAACTTGCAGCACAAGTAAGAGGAGTCCTACTTTCCTAACTTGCAAAACAAGTAATAGGAATCATACTCTCCTAACTTGCAGAACAAGAAATAGAAATCCTACAAAATATATTATTTAAAAAGGAATTGGGCTTAAATTAAATTAAGACAATGTTCAACCCAATAATACTTAACTAAATAAAATATGCATCCAGCCTAATTGCATTTCGGCCCAATACTTGTGTGTCTTCAAGAAGGTTCAACTTGGGCTTGGAGCATGTTGTAGAAGACTTTATCATCCTCAATGCTCAAGCTTTGTTGGGCTTTCTCTCTAACAATATTAACGAAACCAGCCAAGGCTTGTTGCATTATCTTTGATTTAGCTCTTGTAATTGAACCTCCATGGATGCTTAAAGGATCATGATCATCACAAACTTGATTTAAGCTTTGTGAGCTTGGGTCTCCATCATTCCCCCTCTCCTCGAAAGGATTTGCCCTCAAATCAGAATTACCTACATCAATATCAAAGAGAGAAAGATCAGAAACATTAAAAGCAGCACTAACATTGGTGCGTAGGGACAAGAGGAAACGTAGCTTGGAAATTGAAGGGGGTGAAAACGCAAAGGACAGAAACAAAGTTGATGAATGAAAACTTCTGAAACTAGACTCGAAGCCTAAAGAGACTCGAACCCAAAGGTATTGGACCTTGACCCTACGAATAAGAATTCGAGAACCTAAGGTATAGCAATGGTGGATGGTGAAGAAGGAGGCGCCACAAGGAAAAAGACCTTGATAAGCCTAGTAGAGAGGGATCCCAAGAGAAAGGCACACTCAAATTCTGAAATTCAAAACTGATCTATCCATCAATAGCGTTTACAAGGTATTTATAATAATACCTAGCACTTAAGCCCATAAACAAGTGGGCTGGAATTAACACCAATAGAAAATAAGACTAAACCCAAATTCATGCCTAAACCTAATTACATAAAATAAATAATCCAAAACACAGCAAGACTCAAACGTGGGCTATCCAAACACTTAGCCCATCTTATTGTTAAGCTAAAATAAGACAGTAAACCATGCTCATGTCGTTTGGGCTTCCAAGTAAGTATAGATGTCTTGGGACTCTTCATGGAAGCTTCCTTGACACTTCAATGATGCCAGAGCTTGTTGCATTAATGAGGCCAAGGCTTGTTGCATCTTCTTAGCTCGAGCTCGGGTAATTGGACCTCCTTGGATGACCAATGGATCCTTAGCATCACGAACATCACGAGCAAGTGGATCTCCATATAACATTATACTGACTTGGAAGATCTAACTTATAAGTATTATCATTAATCTTCTTAATCACTTGGAATGGTCCATCTCCTCGAGGTTGCAACTTGGAGCTACGTTGAGCAGGAAATCTCTCTTTACGTATATGTGTCCAAACCCAATCACCAGGTTCAAAGACAACTTTCTTGCGATGCTTGTTGGCTTGAGTAGCATATTGCTCAGTCCTCTTCTTAATGTTTTGACTTACCTTCTCATGTAGTTGCTTAACAAAATCAGCTTTCTTTTCCCCATCCAAACTAGCTCTCTCCTCAATAGGTAGTGGTAAAAGATCCAATGGAGTGAGTGGATTAAAACCATAGACAACTTCAAATGGAGAATAACTAGAAGTAGAATGCACACTTCTATTGTAAGCAAACTCCACATGAGGCAAACAATCTTCCCAATTCTTCAAATTCTTTTGAATAATGGACCTCAACAAAGTAGATAAAGTACAATTGACTACTTCAGTTTGACCATCGGTTTGTGGATGACAAGTAGTGGAAAACAATAGCTTTGTTCCTAACTTTCCCCATAATGTTTTCCAAAAGTAGCTAAGGAACTTCACATCATGGTCAGAAACAATGGCCCTCGGAACACCATGCAGATGAAAAATTTCCTTGAAGAATAAATCGGCAATGCTCCTTGCATCATCTGTCTTGCGACAAGCAATGAAGTGAGCCATCTTAGAGAACCTGTCAATAACAACAAAAACAGAATCTCTACCTCTCTTTGTTCTTGGTAACCCCAAAACAATGTCCATAGAAATGTCAGTCCAAGGAGCAGTAGGAATAGGCAATGGAGTCTAAAGACCATGATTCATAACTCTAGACTTAGCTTGTTTACAAGTGACACATCTTTCACACAATTTTTCAACATCTCTTTTCATGTTAGGCCAAAAGAAGTGATCATGCAATATATCTAAAGTTTTCTTTACTCCAAAATGTCCTGTTAACCCGCCACTATGTTCTTCTCTAACAAGTAATTCTCTTAAAGAACTCCTAGGCACACATAATCTATTTTCCCTGAATAAGAATCCACCATGCCTATAAAACTTTCCAAAACCAGTTTTTTCGTATGCAATGAACACATTTTCAAAATCCTCATCAGTAGCATACAAGTCTTTAATAAACTCAAATCCAAGTAGTTTTGCATTAAGAGTAGTGATTAGAGTATACCTTCGAGACAATGCATCAGCCACGACATTTTCTTTACCTTGTTTATATTTGATCACATATGGAAATGTCTCAATGAACTCCATCCACTTGGCATGATGCTTGTTCAACTTGCTTTGTCCTTTCAAGTGCTTCAAGGACTCATGATCAGTGTGGATGACGAATTCTTTGGGCCATAAATAGTGTTGCCATGTTTCCAAAGCCCTCATTAATGCATACATCTCATTATCATATGTGGGATAGTTAAGGGCAGTTGTACTTAACTTCTCACTAAAAAAAAGCAATGGGGCCCTTCTCTTGCATTAAAACAGCTCGAATACCTATGCATAAAGCATTACACTCAATCTCGATTTTTTTCTCCTTTTGCTTAACCTCGGCTTCACTCACCACTTTTTCCTCGCTCTCTTTTAATTTTAATTGATCCTCATCTTTCAGTAGCACACTTAAAGTTCGACATGCTATAGATCCCTTTCCATCCATGGGTAATTCCATACTATCCTCATCATCCTTAGCTAGGGCAACGTCATGTTGCTCTAACTTATCATATTTAATCAACTTCGACTCTATCCTCGAAAGTTGTTGTTGCATGGCTAGGAACATGATCTCAATGTTACATAAATCAAGCTTTTCACTATTAGAAGACATAATTGTAACCTGCAAGAAATGTTAGTAAAAGAAACAGATCTCACAAGTATGACCTCACGTGTTTACACTCAATACACACAACTATGCAACACTCACACTCGTGTTTCACACAATTTTAATATGGCTTTTCTCTACTAATGTTACTCACACACTCTTGCCTTTTTTTCCCTCACACAACTTTTCTCTATAGGTTCTATATTGAACTCAAGTCTCAATCAAAAATCAGCTTATAGAATTCAACAATTAACCAACAATAAACAAGTTGAGCACAAGATTTTAATCAAGGGAAAACAAAACAATGAAACTCAATAAGACTTTGCAAGACTCAATAAGGCTTAAGAAGACTCTAATGAAACTAAACCTTGAAGGAAATATGCATGTTTTGGGGTGTTTAATTAGGGTAGGGTTTAGCCAAAGGTGGGGTAGTTTTGTCCTTTTATGTGGTAGGGTCAAAAAGATAATTTTAGGCAGTAGGGTAGAATGGTAACAATGAATTTTCAAATTAGGCAAATAAGAAATCTCAAAGCTCAAGAAAAAATGACTACCTCAAGATTTTGATGAAGAACACCTCCACGAATTGCTTTTGATGTTACACTTACTACACACGATGTAATCAATCCCCTCTTGAATTGATTTTTTTTCTCTTTTTTTTCTTTTTTTTCTCTTTTTTTTTATATTTTACTAAAGTAAATGAACAATGAAGAAAAAAACAAAAAGTCTAAATAATAAGAAGAGGTTTACTTGGGGAAAAAGGAAACTTTTGATAAAAATAAGCTAGTTTTGGTAGTAGCTTGTGTGGCAAGGAACGAGAGGGAATAGTGGCTTGTGAAACAAGTAGTCTTTATGTGATGTAGAGCTTTTGAAGGTTTCTTGGTGAGCAAGAAAACTTTTGGGATTTGGTTGCTTGGAGAACAAGATAGGGTTTACTTGGTGACTAAGTCAAGATAGGTTATTTTAATGAAGACAATAGGTTTGAAGGACAAATAATATTAGTGGTGGCTTGGAAAAGGATTCAAGATCAAGGTTTGTCCAAGACAAGAAGACAAAGAAAAAAAACGAGACTCCCACGAATTGAACTTAAGCTTTGATCCAAATGATATATACCTCACCGAAAGAAGATGAGGTTCAATGAAGAAGACGAATAACACTTGAAGAAAAACAATAACAAGTTAAAAACGTAGCAAAGGAAAATAAAAATTAGAAGTAAAACCAAGACCCATTGTGTAGAAACACAAGAACCTATGGTATTGGACCAAGACCCGTTGCTTAGAAAAGCAAGAACCTATGGTATATATTGGTGGAAGATAGAAGAACGCCACAAGGAAGACCTTAATAAGTTCAAGAGTTCTCAAGAGAACCAAAGAGAAGAAGTGATGCGTACGAACAAGAAGAAACGTAGCTTGGAAATTGAAGGGGCTGAAAACGCAAAGGACAGAAACAAAGTTGATGAATGACAACTTCTGAAACCTAGACCCGAAGCCTAAAGAGACTCGAACCCAAAGGTATTGGACCTTGACCCTACGAATAAGAATTCGAGAACCTAAGGTATAGCAATGGTGGATGGTGAAGAAGAAGGCGCCACAAGGAAGAAGACCTTGATAAGCCTAGTAGAGAGGGAACCCAAGAGAAAGGCACACTCAAAATTCTGAAATTCAAAACTGATCTATCCATCAATAGCGTTTACAAGGTATTTATAATAATACCTAGCACTTAAGCCCATAAACAAGTGGGCTGGAATTAACACCAATAGAGAATAAGACTGAACCCAAATTCATGCCTAAACCTAAGTACATAAAATAAATAGTCCAAAACACAGCAAGACTCAAACGTGGGCTATCCAAACACTTAGCCCATCTTATTGTTAAGCTAAAATAAGACAGTAAACCATGCTCATGTCGTTTGGGCTTCCAAGTAAGTATAGATGTCTTGGGACTCTTCATGGAAGCTTCCTTGACACTTCAATGATGCCAGAGCTTGTTGCATTAATGAGGCCAAGGCTTGTTGCATCTTCTTAGCTCAAGCTCGGGTAATTGGACCTCCTTGGATGACCAATGGATCCTTAGCATCATGAACATCACAAGCAAGTGGATCTCCATCAAACATTATACTGACTTGGAAGATCTAACTTATAAGTATTATCATTAATCTTCTCTATCACTTGGAATGGTCCATCTCCTCGGGGATGCAGCTTGGTTCGTCGCTGAACAGGAAACCTCTCCTTTCTCATATGCACCCAAACCCAATCACCAGGCTCAAAGACTACTTTCTTTCGATGCTTATTTGCTTGGGTGGTAGACTGTTCAGTCTTCTTTTCAATAGCTTGACGAACTCTCTCATGGAGTTGCTTCACAAACTTAGCCTTCTGTTCTCTATCCAAGTTACTCTGCTCCGCACTAGGTAATGGCAACAAATCCAAAGGAGTAAGAGGATTGAAGCCATAAACAACTTCGAATGGAGAGCAACTAGTAGTGGAGTGAACACTGCGGTTATATGCAAACTCCACATAGGGCAAGCAATCTTCCCAATTCTTCAAATTCTTTTAGATAATGGACCTCAATAAGGTAGATAGGGTTCGATTGACAACCTCAGTCTGTCCATCAGTCTGGGGGTGACAAGTGGTGGAGAATAACAATTTTGTTCCTAACTTTCCCCATAACGTCTTCCAAAAGTAACTAAGGAACTTGACATCACGATCGGAAACAATAGTCCTCGGTACACTGATGGAGATCCAAATGGAGATCCACTTGCTCGTGATGTTCGTGATGCTAAGGATCCATTGGTCATCCAAGGAGGTCCAATTACCCAAGCTCGAGCTAAGAAAACGCAACAAGCCCTGGCCTCATTCATGCAACAAGCATTGGCATCATTGAAGTGTCAAGGAAGCTTCCATGAAGAGTCCCAAGACATCTATACTTGCTTGGAAGCCCAAACGACATGAGCATGGTTTACTATCTTATTTTAGCTTAACAATAAGATGGGCTAAGTGTTTGGATAGCCCATGTTTGAGTTTTGTTGTGTCTTGGACTATTTATTTTATGTAACTAGGTTTAGGCATGAATTTGGGTTTAGTTTTATTTTCTATTGGTGTTAATTCCAGCCCACTTGTTTATGGGCTTAAGTGCTAGGTATTATTATAAATACCTTGTAAACGCTATTGATAGAGATCAGATCAGTTAATTGAATTTTCAGAAATTGAGTGTGCCTTTCTCTTGGGTTCCCTCTCAACTAGGCTTATCAAGGTCTTCTTCCTTGTGGCGCCTCCTTCTTCACCATCCACCATTGCTATACCTTAGGTTCTCGAATTCTTATTCGTAGGGTCAAGGTCCAATACCTTGGGTTCGAGTCTCTTTAGGCTTTGGGTCTAGGTTTCATAAGGTATCCTTCATCGTCTTTTGCTTCTATCCAGTTGCGTTTCAGTTCCTTCAAACTCCAACCTACGAGTTCTTCTGTCCGTGCGCATCAGTTGGTATTCAGAGCTCCAGTTCCGATTTTCTGGTTTGTTCGTGCGTCACTCACTTTTCGATTTTTTTTTTTTTAAAATTTTTTTTTTCTTTTGTTCGTTCCACTTTCTGGTTTGTTTGTGTGTTCCTAGCCGCCACTTATTTCTTAACCCTAAAACCCTAGCCACCACTTATTTCATTACACAAAAAACCCTAGCCACCACTTATTTCATTACACAAAAAACCCTAGCCACCACTTATTTCATTACACAAAAAACCCTAGCCGCACCCCTCAAAAATAAACTCCTTGCCGCACCCTAAAAAAAAAAAAAAAAAAACCCTAGCCGCAATTACTCAAAACCCTGTCGCACCCCTTCAACAAACCCTAGCCGCAATTCCTCAAAACCCTGTCGCACTCCTTCAAAAAACCCTAGCCGCGCTCCTCCTCTTTTCAAGGAAACCGCAACACTCAGAGTTGAAAAAAAAAACAGAAAAAAAAAAAATTCGGAAAAAAAAAATTTGTTGCGGTACTGTTCAAACCGAAAATTTTGGTTGAGTTAGGAGGCGTGCGAGTACCCGTTTTAAAGGAAACGACGAAAGAAAACGACCCCGTGAGCCACGGGCCCCACCCTATCTTGGCCAAATTCCATCGTCTTCTTATAGTTTTAGGCCATTTTTTATTTTTTTGTCATTTTAGTGATTTTTTTTTAATTTTTTTTATTCTGTCTTTCTTTCTTTGAGTCATCCTAGCCCTAGCCACACCTTTCTGTGCAAAAAAAAAAAAGGAAAAGAATTCGAAAAAAAAAAAAATCAGAAAAAAAAAAGAGAAGAATTCAAAAAAAAAAAATCTTGGTGACAATACTTGGTGAATTAGTTGATTCTGTGAGGTTGATTCTTTGATTGAGTCTCTAGTGCGATTGTGACCCTATAGAGTTAAGGTAGAGTAAGGGAAAAAGGCAGGAGTGTGTGAGAAACATTAGTAGAGAAAAGCCAAATTACTTGAGTGAAACACGAGTGTACACACGTGAGGATATCTTTGTTGAAAATGTCTTCTGAAGGTGATAAGTCCGACTTTAAAAAGATTGAATTCATGCTTCAGGCAATGCAACAACAGTTCCAACGGATGGACGTGAAATTCAATGACATTCATGATAAGTTGAACCAACATGACGCTCGGTTTGCAAAGATCCAGCAAGGTGATACTTCTCGTCTAAAGAGTAAGGTTGTTGCCACTGACGAGTATGATGATAATGCTGGGTATGATTCGAACGAAGAGTCTGGGATCGATAGACATCATAGAAGGTACCATGGATATAGAGATCGAGTTGATAGAGCCTGTGATAGAGGCAAGGAGAAGATGGATGGAAACCTTGGCAGTATAAAATTGAAGATTCCTCCTTTCCAAGGCAAGAATGATCCTGAGGCATATTCGGAATGGGAACGGAAGATTGAAATGGTGTTTGACTGCCACCACTACTCTGAGGAAAAGAAGGTCAAACTTGCAGCAATTGAGTTCACAGAGTATGCTATGGTTTGGTGGGATCAGTTAGTCACTAGTAGAAGAAGATATGGTGATCGTCCAGTGTTTACATGGGATGAGATGAAGCGCATCATGCGGAAGAGATTTGTTCCTACTCATTACTACAGGGAGTTATACCAGAAGCTCCAAGGTCTTACCCAGGGCTCAAAGAGTGTTGAGGATTACTACAAAGAGATGGAAATAACCATGATCCGAGCCAATATCCAGGAGGATGCAGAAGCTACTATGGCTCGTTTTCTTCAAGGCTTAAACCGTGAGATTGCCAATGTAGTCGAGTTGCAGCATTACATGGATTTAGAGGAGATGTTGCATGTGGCCATCAAAGTGGAAAGGCAACTCAAAAGGAAAGGTACATCCCGTTTTACTTCTGGTTCAGTTCCTGTTTGGAAATCTAACACCTTTCATAGGGATGATAAGCCTGTGCCTACGCATAAGTCAGAGAGCTTTGCTAAGCCCAAGCCTGAGGGCCCTCCAAAGCCCAAGACTGAACCTGCCCAAGCATCCCAGAGCAGGACACGTGACATTAAGTGTTTCAAGTGCTTAGGACGTGGACATATTGCCTCACAGTGTCCCAACCGTAGAGTGATGATCATGCATGGGAATGGAGATGTTGAGAGTGAAGGTTCTGAACTCGGTGTAGAAGATGAGATGCCTGCGTTAGAAGATGTCGACGAAGAAGAAGTTGTTGAGTATGCTGCTCATGGTGAAGCACTTGTTGCTAGGCGTGCTCTTACTACTCATGTGAAGTTTGAGGATGAGGCACAGCGCGAGAACATCTTCCATACGAGATGCCATATTAGTGACAAGGTATGTACTGTAATCATTGATGGTGGGAGTTGTACTAATGTTGCTAGCACATACCTTGTTGATAAGTTAAAGTTGCCCACTACCAAGCATCACCACCCATATAAGTTGCAGTGGATTAATGACTGTGGTGAAGTCAACGTGGTGAAGCAAGTCTTGGTTCCGTTTCGTATTGGAAGGTATCACGATGAGGTGTTGTGTGACGTGGTGCCCATGCAAGCTAGCCACCTATTGCTGGGTAGACCGTGGCAGTATGATCGGAGAGTCATCCACGACGGTTACACTAACCGTTACTCCTTTACTATGGATGGCAAGAAGATCGCTCTTGCTCCCCTTAGCCCTATGGAGATTTATGAGGACCAATTAAGGCTAAAGGAGCAACATGAAGAGCAACGAAAGCAAGGTAACGAAAAGAAAGAAAAGAAGGAAAACAAGGAAAGCAAAACAGTGAGCTGCTATGCCAAATCCCGAGATGTGAAGACTGCATTTCTTGCTAAGTCTCCTATCCTTTTACTCTTATTTAAAGATTCTTATTTTATTGATGCAGAACTCCGTGATACTTTGCCTACTGATGTTGTCTCATTGTTGCAGGAGTTCGAGGATGTATTCCCTGCGGAGATCCCAAGTGGATTACCACCGATTCGTGGGATCGAGCATATGATTGACCTTGTCCCCGGAGCTACCATTCCTAACCGTCCAGCCTACAGAAGTAATCCTGAGGAGACGAAGGAGCTTCAAAGGCAAGTTGAGGAGCTCATGAGGAAAGGTTATGTGAGAGAGAGCATGAGTCCATGCGCCGTGCCAGTGCTGCTTGTGCCAAAAAAAGATGGGACGTGGAGGATGTGCGTTGACTGTCGAGCCGTCAACAAAATCACTGTAAAGTATCGCTATCCTATTCCTAGGCTAGATGACATGCTTGATGAGTTGCATGGTGCATGCCTGTTTTCTAAAATTGATTTAAAGAGCGGATATCACCAAATTCGTATGCGAGAAGGTGATGAATGGAAAACCGCATTCAAGACTAAACATGGTCTCTACGAGTGGTTAGTTATGCCTTTTGGCTTGACTAATGCACCCAGTACTTTCATGCGTTTAATGAACCATGTTTTACGTGATTTCATTGGTAAGTATGTGGTTGTCTATTTTGATGATATTTTGATATACAGTAAGAGCCAGCATGAGCATGTTGAGCATCTTAGGAATGTTCTTACTGTTTTGAGGAATGCAAGTTTGTATGCCAATTTTAAGAAATGTACATTCTGCACTGATAAGGTTGTTTTTCTTGGGTATGTCGTTTCTTCACATGGCATTTCTGTTGATATTGAGAAGGTAAAGGCAATTAAAGAATGGCCTGTACCAAAGTCTGTTTCTGAGGTGCGTAGTTTCCATGGTTTAGCTAGTTTCTATCGTCGATTCGTTAGAGATTTTAGCACTATAGCCGCACCTTTGATCGAAGTGGTCAAAAAGAATGTTGCATTTCATTGGGGTCCTGCACAAGAGCATGCTTTTAATTTGCTTAAAGATAAACTTTGTTCTGCTCCTTTGTTATCTCTGCCTGACTTTACTAAAACTTTTGAGATTGAGTGCGATGCCTCAGGTGTAGGTATTGGCGCTGTGCTTATGCAGGAAAAACGCCCAATTGCTTTCTTTAGTGAGAAGTTAAGTGGAGCAGCACTTAACTATCCCACATATGACAAGGAGATGTACGCGTTAGTGAGGGCCTTGGAGACATGGCAACATTACTTGTGGCCCAAAGAATTTATCATCCACACTGATCATGAGTCCTTGAAGCATTTGAAAGGACAGAGTAAGCTGCATAAGCGTCATGCCAAGTGGATAGAGTTCATTGAGATGTTCCCGTACGTGATCAAGTACAAACAAGGTAAAGAGAACGTCGTAGCTGATGCGTTATCTCGTAGGTATACTCTTATCACTACTCTTGATGCTAAACTTTTAGGATTTGAGTATATCAAAGAACAGTATGCTGATGATGTTGATTTTTGCAATGTTTATGATGCATGTGCTACATCTGGTTTTGGCAAGTTCTTTAGGCATGATGGGTTCTTATTTAGAGAAAATAAATTATGTGTGCCTAGGAGTTCATTGCGCGAGCTGTTCGTTAGAGAAGCCCATAGTGGAGGATTAATGGGTCACTTTGGGGTTAGGAAAACTCTAGATGTTTTGCAAGAACATTTCTTTTGGCCTAACATGAGGAGAGATGTAGAGAGGTTTTGTGCTAGATGCATTTCATGTAGGCAAGCTAAGTCTAGAGTTCATAATCATGGTTTATATACTCCTTTACCCATTCCTACTACTCCGTGGACTGATATCTCTATAGATTTTGTTTTGGGCTTGCCTCGAACAAAACACGGTAGAGATTCTGTTTTTGTTGTGGTTGACAGGTTCTCTAAGATGGCTCATTTCATTGCTTGCCACAAGACGGATGACGCGAGCAACGTTGCTGACCTTTTCTTCAAAGAGATAGTACGTCTACATGGTGTACCAAGGACCATTGTTTCTGATCGAGATGCAAAGTTCCTTAGTTACTTTTGGAAGACGTTATGGGGAAAGTTGGGAACTAAATTGTTATTCTCCACCACTTGTCACCCCCAGACTGATGGACAGACTGAGGTCGTCAACCGAACCCTATCTACATTATTGAGGTCCATTATTCAGAAAAATTTGAAGAATTGGGAAGATTGCTTGCCCCATGTGGAGTTTGCATATAACCGCAGTGTCCACTCCACTACTAGTTGCTCTCCATTCGAAGTTGTTTATGGCTTCAATCCTCTTACTCCTTTGGATTTGTTGCCATTACCTAGTGCGGAGCAGAGTAACTTGGATGGAGAACAGAAGGCTAAGTTTGTGAAGCAACTCCATGAGAGAGTTCGTCAAGCTATTGAAAAGAAGACTGAGCAATATACCACACAAGCAAATAAGCATCGAAAGAAAGTAGTCTTTAAGCCTGGTGATTGGGTTTGGGTGCATATGAGAAAGGAGAGGTTTCCTGTTCAGCGACGAACCAAGCTGCATCCCCGAGGAGAGGGACCATTCCAAGTCATAGCGAGGATTAACGATAATGCCTACAAATTGGATCTTCCTGGTGAGTATGGTGTATCTGCTACTTTTAATGTTTCTGATCTTTCTCCCTTTTCTTTTGATGAAGGTATATGCGATTTGAGGACAAATCCTTTTGAGGAGAGGGGGAATGATGGAGATCCACTTGCTCGTGATGTTCGTGATGCTAAGGATCCATTGGTCATCCAAGGAGGTCCAATTACCCGAGCTCGAGCTAAGAAAACGCAACAAGCCCTGGCCTCAATCATGCAACAAGCATTGGCATCATTGAAGTGTCAAGGAAGCTTCCATGAAGAGTCCCAAGACATCTATACTTGCTTGGAAGCCCAAACGACATGAGCATGGTTTACTATCTTATTTTAGCTTAACAATAAGATGGGCTAAGTGTTTGGATAGCCCATGTTTGAGTTTTGTTGTGTCTTGGACTATTTATTTTATGTAACTAGGTTTAGGCATGAATTTGGGTTTAGTTTTATTTTCTATTGGTGTTAATTCCAGCCCACTTGTTTATGGGCTTAAGTGCTAGGTATTATTATAAATACCTTGTAAACGCTATTGATAGAGATCAGATCAGTTAATTGAATTTTCAGAAATTGAGTGTGCCTTTCTCTTGGGTTCCCTCTCAACTAGGCTTATCAAGGTCTTCTTCCTTGTGGCGCCTCCTTCTTCACCATCCACCATTGCTATACCTTAGGTTCTCGAATTCTTATTCGTAGGGTCAAGGTCCAATACCTTGGGTTCGAGTCTCTTTAGGCTTTGGGTCTAGGTTTCATAAGGTATCCTTCATCGTCTTTTGCTTCTATCCAGTTGCGTTTCAGTTCCTTCAAACTCCAACCTACGAGTTCTTCTGTCCGTGCGCATCATACACCATGTAGACGTACTATCTCTTTGAAGAAAAGGTTAGCAACATTGCTTGCGTCATCTGTCTTGTGGCAAGCAATGAAATGAGCCATCTTAGAGAACCTGTCAACCACAACAAAAACAGAATCTCTACCGCATTTTGTTCAAGGCAAGCCCAAAACAAAATCCATAGAGATATCAGTCCACGGCGTAGTAGGAATGGGTAAAGGAGTATATAAACCATGATTATGAACTCTAGATTTAGCTTGCCTACATGAAATGCATCTAGCACATAACCTCTCTACATCCCTCCTCATGTTAGGCCAAAAGAAATGTTCGTGCAAAACATCTAGAGTTTTCCTAACTCCAAAGTGACCCATTAATCCTCCATTATGGGCTTCTTAACTAATAGCTCGCGCAATGAACTCCTAGGCACACATAATTTATTTTCTCTAAATAAGAACCCATCGTGCCTAAAGAACTTGCCAAAGCCAGATGTAGCACATGCATCATAAACATTACCAAAATCAACATCATCAGCATACTGTTCTTTGATATACTCAAATCCTAAAAGTTTAGCATAAAGAGTAGTGATAAGAGTATACCTACGAGATAACGCATCAGCTACGACGTTCTCTTTACTTTGTTTGTACTTGATCACGTACAGGAACATCTCAATGAACTCTATCCACTTGGCATGACGCTTATGCAGCTTACTCTGTCCTTTCAAATGCTTCAAGGACTCATGATCAGTGTGGATGACAAATTCTTTGGGCCACAAGTAATGTTGCCATGTCTCCAAGGCCCTCACTAATGCATACATCTCCTTGTCATATGTGGGATAGTTAAGTGCTGCTCCACTTAACTTCTCACTAAAGAAAGCAATTGGGCGTTTTTCCTGCATAGGATGATATTTTGTGAATTTTATATGTGCTAATTATATTTTCTTTATTGATGTTTTATGCCTAAAAGAGCTTACTAATGTTTATTTTATGTTTTAGCTATTAAATATCAAAGTTGGAATAAAAATAAGATAAAAAGAGCAAAGTGCAGTATTTTCTGTCCAGCTTGAAAGATTGACATTTTTGACCAATTTAACGACCTGATTTCAAGAAGTGGCCTTCCTGGAAGTTGTAGAGGACTTCTCAAGGTTTCCAGAATGTCCAAGATCGTAAAAATCTAAGTTCATTTGATGGGTCAAAAGTCTGGACAAAATCAGTACGAAATTCTGGGCAGAAAAACGAGATTGAGAAGAAATTCCAACAAAGCAAGTTCAAGACCAGATTTTGTTGAGAGAAGATAATTTCTTAATTTTATTTTGTCTTAGATCTGTAATTAATTAGTAAAAATAGGCCTTAGGAATTTTACTTAGAAAATAATTGTAAAAAGATGATGAGATAAAGGTAAGAGTTTGACTAGTCAAATTACTTGTTTTCCAAGTAAACTCTTATCTGAATCCCACATTGCTTAGGAAAGTCTTTTAAACTCTTCCTTAGGCCTATATAAAGAGCACAAGGCTCTCATAAACAGGATCCCTCACATCCCTCTTCCCTATTCCCTCTTAGTCTTTTGTAAGGTTTTCTTTAAGGTTTTAATAAAAGTTTTATTTTCTTTCTTTTAATTTTGATATTGCTGATTTCTTTTTCTTTAAAAATTTTATTTTTCTTCTTTTCTTTATCATTGGTCTTGCTGATTTCTTTCTCTTAAGTTATAAAATTATTTTCTTTTTAGTCTTCCTAATAGAAACAGATTTAATTTTGTATTTAATATTTTTCAAAGTAAACAATTTCTTTATAGTTTTTAGGATTAAATTGTTTTCTTTTCTTTTCTTTATTTAAACTGATTCTTCCCTTAGGTTTATTAGGTTTTATCTATTTTATAATGTTATATGGTTGCTGATTTCTGTAGTGATAATTATTTTGATTCTTGTTTTGTTTTTCATATTATGTGTTTAGTTCTTGCTAGTTTATAATCTTGATTCCAGATTTCTTGTTTTAGATTATTAAAGATTGATATATTGATTGTCTTTTGCATGATTCTTGATATCTTTATAATATTAAACTTGAAATTTATGATCTTGAATATGACTAGTGAGTAGGTTTCTTATTCAGTTACAAGGTAAATTGATTGTTCTTGGAAAAAGAATGTTGTGAGATTTTGAGCTTATAATATAATTGTTGATTAAGTATCCAAGATTCTCTGAGCACATTTGCATGATTATTTACTTGATTAGATGGTAGGGCCCACTATCTAATTTAATTGAATAATCTACTGCCAGATTAAAAACATAAGTCCGTAATTGCTTATGGAGTTAGTCACTAGGGATGGAGGAGAATTGAGGTTTAGATTAAATGAACCGAGCTTATGTGTTTGTTATCTAATGTCAACCCATATCTTTCTAGTTGTTAATGCTGCTACAACTTATATCTAGAGAGCTTGTTCTAGGTAGGTTAAGTAGTTAGAGATTAGTTAAAGAGCTTGTTTTAACTAACGACTCAGTAAGGGAAGATGGTGTAACAGAGCTTGTTGTTATGCTACGGTTGACTATTTAATTGACAATAATATTTTGTAATTAATGATCAACATCTAAATCCAAGAATAATTAATTACCTTGTAACTGAAGCTTTTTCATATTTGTTTTTGATATTTAATAATCCTTGCTTTCTCTCTTTTAGGCATAGCTTACAAAACTCCAAAACCCCAAAATTTCTTCTTTCCCTAAACCTTAAGATTAGATTTTTAATTTAATAATTAACTTAAATAATTCAGTCTCTGTGGGTTCGACCCTTACTCCGCTATCTACATAGTAGAGTTAGGAAGTTTTATTTTTGGTGACTGATGACACTCATCAAATACCTACACCTGAGGCATCGCACTCAATCTCAAAAGTTTTAGTAAAGTCAGGCAAAGATAACAAAGGAGCAGAACAAAGTTTATCCTTAAGCAAATTAAAAGCATGCTCTTGTGCAGGACCCCAATGAAATCCAACATTCTTTTTGACCACTTCGATCAAAGGTGCAGCTATAGTGCTAAAATCTCTAACGAATCGACGATAGAAACTAGCTAAACCATGGAAACTACGCACCTCAGAAACAGACTTAGGTACATGCCAATCTTTAATTGCCTTTACCTTCTCAATATCAACAGAAATGCCATGTGAAGAAACAACATACCCAAGAAAAACAATCTTATCAGTGCAAAATGTACATTTCTTAAAATTGGCATACAAACTTGCATTCCTCAAGACAGTAAGAACATTCCTAAGATGCTCAACATGCTCATGCAGACTCTTACTGTAAATCAAAATGTCATCAAAATAGACAACCACATACTTACCAATGAAATCACGTAAAACATGGTTCATTAATCTCATGAATGTACTGGGTGCATTAGTCAAGCCCAAAGGCATAACTAACCACTCGTAGAGACCATGTTTAGTCTTAAATGCGGTTTTCCATTCATCACCTTCTTTCATACGAATTTGGTGATATTCGCTCCTTAAATCGATTTTAGAAAACATGCATGCACCATGCAATTCATCAAGCATATCATCGAGCCTAGGAATAGGATAGCGGTACTTTACAGTGATTTTGTTGATGGCTCGGCAGTCAACGCACATCCTCCAGTCCCATCTTTTTTTGGCACAAGCAGTACGAGCACGGCGCATGGACTCATGCTCTCTCTCACATAACCTTTCCTCATGAGCTCCTCAACTTGCCTTTGAAGCTCCTTTGTCTCCTCGGGATTACTTCTGTAGGCTGGACGGTTAGGAATGGTAGCTCCGGGGACAAGGTCAATCATGTGCTCGATCCCACGAATCGGTGGTAATCCACTTGGGATCTCCTCAGGGAATACATCCTCGAACTCCTGCAACAGTGAGACAACATCAGTAGGCAAAGTATCATGGAGTTCGACATCAATAAAATAAGAATCTTTAAATAAGAGTAAAAGGATAGGAGACTTAGCAAGAAATGCAGTCTTCACATCTCGGGGTTTGGCATAGCAGCTCACTGTTTTGCTTTCCTTATTTTCCTTCTTTTCTTTCTGTTCTTTAGCTTGCTTCCTTTGCTCATCATGTTGCTTCTTTAGCCTTAATTGGTCCTCATAAATCTCCTTGGGGCAAAGGGGAGCAAGAGCGATCTTCTTGCCATCCATAGTAAAGGAGTAACGGTTAGTGTAACCGTCGTGGATGACTCTCCGATCATACTGCCACGGTCTGCCCAGCAACATGTGGCTAGCTTCCATGGGCACCACGTCACACAACACCTCATCGTGATACCTTCCAATACGAAAAGGAACCAAGAATTGCTTCACCACGTTGACTTCACCATAGTCATTAATCCACTGCAACTTATATGGGTGGTAATGCTTGGTAGTGGGCAACTTTAACTTATCAACAAGGTATGTGCTAGCAACATTAGTACAACTCCCACCATCAATGATTACAGTACATACCTTGTCACGAATATGGCATCTCGTATGGAAGATGTTCTCGCGCTGTGCCTCATCTTCAAACTTCACATGAGTAGTAAGAGCACGCCTAGCAACAAGTGCTTCACCATGAGCAGCATACTCAACAACTTCTTCTTCGTCAACATTTTCTAACGCAGGCATCTCATCTTCTACACCGATTTCAGAACCTTCACTCTCAACATCTCCATTCCCATGCATGATCATCACTCTACGGTTGGGACACTGTGAGGCAATATGTCCGCGACCTAAACACTTGAAACACTTAATGTCACGTGTCCTGCTCTGGGGTGCTTGGGCACGTTCAGTCTTGGGCTTTTGAGGGCCCTCAGGCTTGGGCTTAGCATGGCTCTCTGACTTAGGCATAGACACAGGCTTATCATCCCTACGAAAGGTGTTAGATTTCCAAACAGGAACTGAACTAGGAGTGAAACGGGATGTACCTTTCCATTGGAGTTGCCTTTCGACTTTGATGGCCACATGCAGCATCTCCTCTAAGTCCATGTAATGCTGCAACTCTACTACATTGGCAATCTCACGATTTAAGCCTTGGAGAAAACGAGTCATAGTAGCTTCTGCATCCTCCTGGATATTGGCTCGGATCATGGTTATTTCCATCTCTTTGTAGTAATCCTCAACACTCTTTAAACCCTGGGTAAGACATTGGAGCTTCTAGTATAACTCCTGTAGTAATGAGTAGGAACAAATCTCTTCCTCATGATGCGCTTCATCTCATCCCATGTAGACACTGGAGGATCACCATATCTTCTTCTACTAGTGACTAATTGATCCCACCAAACCATAGCATACTCTGCGAACTCAATTGCTGCAAGTTTGACCTTCTTTTCCTCAGAGTAGTGGTGGCAGTCAAACACCATTTCAATTTTCCTTTCCCACTCCAAATACGCCTCAGGATCATTCTTGCCTTGGAAAGGAGGAATCTTCAATTTTATACAGCCAAGGTTTCCATCCATCTTCTCCTTGCCTCTATCACCGTCTCTATCAACGCAATCTCTATATTCATGGTACCTTCTATGATGTCTATCGATCTCAGACTCTTCGTTCGAATCATACCCAACATTATCTTCATACTCGTCATTGGCAACAACCTTACTTTTTAGATGAGAAGAATCATTTGCTGGATCTTTGCAAACCGAGCTTCATGTTGGTTCAACTTATCATGAATGTCATTGAATTTCACGTCCATCCGTTGGAACTGTTGTTGCATTGCCTGAAGCATGAATTCAATCTTTTTAAAGTCGGACTTATCACCTTCAGAAGACATTTTCAACAAAGATATCCTCACGTGTTTGCACTCGTGTTTCACTCAAGGAATTTGGCTTTTCTCTACTAATGTCTCTCACACACTCATGCCTTTTTCCCTTACACTACCTTATTTCTATAGGTTCACAATCGCACTAGAGACTCAATGAAAGACTCAACCTCGCAGAATCAACTAATTCACCAGGTATTTTCACGAAGTATTTTTTTTTATTTTTTTCTTTCGAATTCTTTCCTTTTTTTTCACAGAAAGGTATGGCTAGGGCTAGGATGACTCAAAGAAAGAAAGACAGAATAAAAAAAATAAAAAAAATCACTAGAACGACCAAAAAAACGAAAAAATGGCCTAAAACTATAAGAAAACGATGGAATTTGGCCAAAATAGGATAGGGCTAGTGAAGCACAGCTCAACTAGGTCGTTTTCTTTCATCGTTTTCTTTAAAACGGGTACTCGCACGCCTCCTAACTCAACCAAAATTTTCTATTTGAACAGTACCGCAAAAATTTTTTTTTTTTGAATTCTTCTTTTTTTTTTCGAATTCTTTTTTTTTGAATTCTTCTTTTTTTTTGAATTCTTTTCTTCTTCTTCTTTATTTTTTTAACTCTGAGTGTTACGGTTTCCTTGAAAGAGGAGGGGTGTGGCTAGGGTTTTTTTTTTGAGGGGTGCGGCTAGGGTTTTTTTTTTAGGGGGGCGGCTAGGGTTTTTTTTTTAGGGGTGCGGCTAAGGTTTTTTTTTTTTGAGGGGTGCGTCTAGGGTTTTTTTGAAAGGGTGCGACAGGGTTTTGAGGAATTGTGGCTAGGGTCTTTTTTTGAAGGAAGTGGGTGCAGTTAGGGTTTTGAGGAATTGCGGCTAGGGTTATGAATTCAACTCAAACACAACAACAAACCAGAAATCGAAACCAACAAGAGAGAAAAAAGAAAGGAAAAAAAATCGAAACCAATAAACCCAAAATCTAAAAGTGAGTGACGCACAAACAAACCAGAAATCAAAACTTGAGCTCTGAATACCAATTGATGCGTACGGACAAGAGGAAATGTAGCTTGGAAATTGAAGGGGCTGAAAACGCAAAGGACAGAAACAAAGTTGATGAATGACAACTTCTGAAACCTAGACCCAAAGCCTAAAGAGACTCGAACCCAAAGGTATTGGACCTTGACCCTACGAATATGAATTCAAGAACTTAAGGTATAGCAATGGTGGATGGTGAAGAAGAAGGCGCCACAAGGAAGAAGACCTTGATAAGCCTAGTAGAGAGGGAACCCAAGAGAAAGGCACACTCAAAATTTTCAAATTCAAAACTGATCTATCCATCAATAGCGTTTACAAGGTATTTATAATAATACCTAGCACTTAAGCCCATAAACAAGTTGATATGGACCTCACCGAAAGAAGATGAGGTTCATATGAAGAAGACGAAGAACACTTGAAAAAAAAAAACAATAACAAGTTAAAAACGCAGCAAAAGAAAATAAAAATTAGAAGTAAAACCAAGACCCGTTGTGTAGATACACAAGAACCTATGGTATTGGACCAAGACCCGTTGCTTAGAAAAGCAAGAACCTATGGTATATATTGGTGGAAGGTAGAAGAACGCCACAAGGAAGACCTTGATAAGTTCAAGAGTTCTCAAGAGAACCAAAGAGAAGAAGTCTCTCAATTTTATTACTAAAATCAATTGTCTTCTCCCCAAAGGGTTACATAACTATTTATAGGCAAATAGATAACTTGCAGCACAAGTAATAGGAATCCTACTTTCCTAACTTGCAGAATAGGAAATAGCAAACTTGCAGAACAAGCAATAGGAATCCTACTCTCCTAACTTGCAGAACAAGTAATAGAAGTCTTACAAAATCTATTATTTAAAAAGGAATTGGGCTTAAATTAAATTAAGACAATGTTCAGCCCAATAATACTTAACTAAATAAAATATGCATCTAGCCTAATTTGCATTTCGGCCCAATACTTGTGTGTCTTCAAGAAGGTTGAACTTGGGCTTGGATCATGTTGTAGAAGACTTTATCATCCTCCATGCTCAAGCTTTGTTGGGCTTTCTCTCTAGCAATATCAATGAAACCAGCCAAGGCTTGTTGCATCATCTTTGATTTAGCTCTTGTAATTGGACCTCCATGGATACTCAAAGGATCACGATCATCACGAACATGACTTGAGCTTTGTGAGCTTGGATCTCCATCATTCCCCCTCTCCTCGAAAGGATTTGTCCTCAAATCAGAATCACCTACATCAATATCAAAGGGAGAAAGATCAGAAACATTAAATGTAGCACTAACATTATACTCACCTGGAAGATCTAACTTATAAGCATTGTCATTGATCTTCTTAATCACTTGGAATGGTCCATCTCCTCGAGGTTGCAACTTGGAGCGACGCTGAGCAGGAAATCTCTCTTTACGCATATGTACCCAAACCCAATCACCAGGTTCAAAGACAACTTTCTTGCGATGCTTGTTGGCTTGAGTAGCATATTGCTCAGTCCTCTTTTTAATGTTTTGACGTACCTTCTCATGTAGTTGCTTAACAAAATCAGCTTTCTTTTCCCCATCCAAACTAGCTCTCTCCTCAATAGGTAGTGGTAAAAGATCCAATGGAGTGAGTGGATTAAAACCATAGACAACTTCAAATGGAGAATAACTAGTAGTGGAATGCACACTTCTATTGTAAGCAAACTCCACATGAGGCAAACAATCTTCCCAATTCTTCAAATTCTTTTGAATAATGGACCTCAACAAAGTAGACAAAGTACGATTGACTACTTCAGTTTGACCATCGGTTTGTGGATGACAAGTAGTTGAAAACAATAGCTTTGTTCCTAACTTTCCCCATAATGTTTTCCAAAAATAGCTAAGGAACTTCACATCACGGTCAGAAACAATGGTCCTCGGAACCCCATGTAGACGAACAATTTCCTTGAAGAATAAATCGGCAATGTTACTTGCATCATCTGTCTTGTGACAAGCAATGAAGTGAGCCATCTTAGAGAACCTGTCAACAACAACAAAAACAGAATCTCTACCTCTCTTTGTTCTTGGTAACCCCAAAACAAAGTCCAGAGAAATGTCAGTCCAAGGAGCAGTAGGAATAGGCAATGGAGTATAAAGACCATGATTCATAACTCTAGACTTAGCTTGTTTACAAGTGACACATCTCTCACACAATTTTTCAACATCTCTTTTCATGTTAGGCCAAAAGAAGTGATCATGCAATATATCTAAAGTTTTCTTTACTCCAAAATGTCCCATTAACCCACCACTATGGGCTTCTCTAACAAGTAATTCTCTTAAAGAACTCCTAGGCACACATAATCTATTTTCCCTAAATAAGAATCCATCATGCCTATAAAACTTTCCAAAACCAGTTTTCTCACATGCAATGAACACATTTTCAAAATCCTCATCAGTAGCATACAAGTCTTTAATATACTCAAATCCAAGTAGTTTTGCATTAAGAGTAGTGATTAGAGTATACCTTCGAGATAATGCATCAGCCACGACATTTTCTTTACCTTGTTTATATTTGATCACATATGGAAATGTTTCAATGAACTCCATCCACTTGGCATGACGCTTGTTCAACTTGCTTTGTCCTTTCAAGTGCTTCAAGGACTCATGATCAGTGTGGATGACAAATTCCTTGGGCCATAAATAGTGTTGCCATGTTTCCAAGGCCCTCACTAATGCATACATCTCTTTATCATATGTGGGATAGTTAAGGGCAGCTCCACTTAACTTCTCACTGAAAAAAACAATGGGGAGCTTCTCCTGCATTAAAATAGCTTGAATACCTATGCTTAAAGCATCACACTCAATCTCGATTGTTTTCTCCTTTTGCTTAACCTCGGCTTCACTCACTACTTTTTCCTCACTCTCTTTTAATCTTAATTGATCCTCATCTTTCAGTAGCAAACTCAAAGTTTGACATGCTATAGATTCCTTTCCATCCATGGGTAATTCCATACTATCCTCATCATCCTCTAATGGCAGCATAGAATCATCATCAAAATCTTCTTCATAATTGCTATCCAACTTATTATGAGCAACATTATTCCATGCATAAGAAGTATTATCTTGGTTTACCTTAGCTAGGGCAACGTCATGTTGCTTCAACTTATCATATTTAATCAACTTCGACTCTATCCTCGAAAGTTGTTGTTGCATATCTAGGAACATGATCTCAATGTTACTCAAAGCAAGCTTTTCACTATTAGAACACATAATTGTAACCTGCAAGAAACGTTAGTAAAAGAAATAGACCTCACAAGTATGACCTCACGTGTTTACACTCAATACACACAAGAATGTAACACTCACACTCGTGTCTTCACACAATTTTAATATGGCTTTTCTCTACTAATGTTACTCACACACTCTTGCCTTTTTCCCTCACACAACTTTTCTCTATAGGTTCTATATTGAACTCAAGACTTAATCAAAAATCAGCTTATGGAATTCAACTATCAACCAACAATAAACAAGATGAGCACAAGATTTTAATCAAGGGAAAACAAAACAATGAATACTCAACAAGACTTAGCAAGACTCAGCAAGACTCAATAAGACTTAAGAAGACTCCAATGAAACTAAACCTTGAAGGAAATTTGTGTATTTTGGGGTGTTTAATTAAGGTAGGGTTTAGCCAAAGGTGGGGTAGTTTTGTCCTTTTATGTGGTAGGGTCAAAAAGGTAATTTTAGACAGTAGGGTAAAATGGCAGTAATGAATTTTCAAATTAGGCAAATAAGAAATCGCAAAGCTCAAGAAAGAATGACTACCTCAAGATTTTCATGAAGCACACCTCCACGAATTACCTTTGATATTGCACTTGCTACACACGATGTAATAAAATCCCCTCTTGAATTGATTTTTCTTTTCTCTTTTTTTTTCTTTTCTTTTTTTTCTCTTTTTTCTCTTTTTTTTTTTTTATATTTTACTAAACTAAACGAACAATGAAGAAAAAAAATCTAAATAATAAGAAGAGGTTTACTTGGGGAACAAGGCAACTTTTTGACAAAAACAAGCTAGTTTTGGTAGCAGCTTGTGTACCAAGGAATGAGAGGGAACGGTGGCTTGTGAAACAAGTAGTCTTTATGTGATGTAGAGCTTTTGAAGGTTTCTTGGTGAGCAAGAAAACCTTTGGGATTTGGTTGCTTGGAGAACAAGATAGGGTTTACTTGGTGGCTAAGTAAAGACAATAGGTTTGAGGGACAAACAATATTAGTGATGGCTTGGAAAAGGATTCAAGATCAAGGTTTGTCCATGACAAGAAGACAAAGAAAAAAAAAACAAAAAACGACACTCCCACGAATTAAACCTAAGCTCTGATGCCAAATGATATGGACCTCACCGAAAGAAGATGAGGTTCATATGAAGAAGACGAAGAACACTTGAAAAAAAAAAACAATAACAAGTTAAAAACGCAGCAAAAGAAAATAAAAATTAGAAGTAAAACCAAGACCCGTTGTGTAGATACACAAGAACCTATGGTATTGGACCAAGACCCGTTGCTTAGAAAAGCAAGAACCTATGGTATATATTGGTGGAAGGTAGAAGAACGCCACAAGGAAGACCTTGATAAGTTCAAGAGTTCTCAAGAGAACCAAAGAGAAGAAGTCTCTCAATTTTATTACTAAAATCAATTGTCTTCTCCCCAAAGGGTTACATAACTATTTATAGGCAAATAGATAACTTGCAGCACAAGTAATAGGAATCCTACTTTCCTAACTTGCAGAATAGGAAATAGCAAACTTGCAGAACAAGCAATAGGAATCCTACTCTCCTAACTTGCAGAACAAGTAATAGAAGTCTTACAAAATCTATTATTTAAAAAGGAATTGGGCTTAAATTAAATTAAGACAATGTTCAGCCCAATAATACTTAACTAAATAAAATATGCATCTAGCCTAATTTGCATTTCGGCCCAATACTTGTGTGTCTTCAAGAAGGTTGAACTTGGGCTTGGATCATGTTGTAGAAGACTTTATCATCCTCCATGCTCAAGCTTTGTTGGGCTTTCTCTCTAGCAATATCAATGAAACCAGCCAAGGCTTGTTGCATCATCTTTGATTTAGCTCTTGTAATTGGACCTCCATGGATACTCAAAGGATCACGATCATCACGAACATGACTTGAGCTTTGTGAGCTTGGATCTCCATCACAAGTGGGCTGGAATTAACACCAATAGAAAATAAGACTGAACCCAAATTCATGCCTAAACCTAATTACATAAAATAAATAGTCCAAAACACAGCAAGACTCAAACGTGGGCTATCCAAACACTTAGCCCATCTTATTGTTAAGCTAAAATAAGACAGTAAACTATGCTCATGTCGTTTGGGCTTCCAAGTAAGTATAGATGTCTTGGGACTCTTCATGGAAGCTTCCTTGACACTTCAATGATGCCAGAGCTTGTTGCATTAATGAGGCCAGGGCTTGTTGCATCTTCTTAGCTCGAGCTTGGGTAATTGAACCTCCTTGGATGATCAATGGATCCTTAACATCACGAACATCACGAGCAAGTGGATCTCCATCAAGAAGTCTCTCAATTTTATTACTAAAATCAATTGTCTTCTCCCCAAAGGGTTACATAACTATTTATAGCCAAATAGCAAACTTGCAGCACAAGTAATAGGAGTCCTACTTTCCTAACTTGCAAAACTAGTAATAGGAATCCTACTCTCCTAACTTGCAGAACAAGAAATAGAAATCCTACAAAATATATTATTTAAATAGGAATTGGGCTTAAATTAAATTAAGACAATGTTCAACCCAATAATACTTAACTAAATAAAATATGCATCCAACCTAATTGCATTTCGGCCCAATACTTGTGTGTCTTCAAGAAGGTTGAACTTGGGCTTGGAGCATGTTGTAGAAGACTTTATCATCCTCAATGCTCAAGCTTTGTTGGGCTTTCTCTCTAACAATATTAACGAAACCAGCCAAGGCTTGTTGCATTATCTTTGATTTAGCTCTTGTAATTGGACCTCCATGGATGCTTAAAGGATCATGATCATCACAAACTTGATTTAAGCTTTGTGAGCTTGGGTCTCCATCACCTACTAGATCTAAGACTTCAAATGGACTAATATAACGAGTACTTAACTTACCTCGTCGGCCAAATCTCATAATTCCTTTGGATGGAGAAACTTTCAGAAATACATAATCTCCAATCATGAACTCAAGTGGCCTCCGTCGAGCATCTGCATAGCTCTTTTGTCTACTTTGAGCTGTCTTAAGCCTCTGACAAATCAACTTAACATCTTCGGAGGCTTGCTCGACTAGATCTGGAGCTAATAACTTACGTTCGCCCACTTCTTCCCACCCAATCGAAGATCGACACCTTCTTCCATACAAAGCTTCATATGGTGCCATCCCGATGCTTGCATGATAACTATTATTATAGGCAAACTCAGCCAATGGCAGATGGTCATCCCAGGAGCCTTTAAAGTCCATAGCACAAGCTCTCAACATATCCTCGAGCGTCTGAATCGTGCGCTCAGACTGTCCATCAGTCTGCGGATGAAAAGCTGTGCTGAAATGCAGCTTAGATCCCATGGCTTCTTGAAAATGCTCCCAGAAATGGGAAGTAAACTTGGAATCTCTATCAGAAGTGATGCTCACTGGAATACTGTGTAGTCTTACAACATCTCTTACATACATATCTGCCAAAGCATTGAGTGTATCCGTTGACTTCATGGCAGGAAATGAGCTGACTTTGTCAATCTATCTACGATCACCTAAATGCTGTCATGATTCCTCTTGGTTCTGGGCAATCCCATAATAAAGTCCATCGTAATGTGTTCCCACTTCCACATAGGTATAGGCAGAGGATGCAGTAATCCTGCGGGTTTTTGGTGCTCTACCTTAACCTGTTGACATGTCAGACATTTCGCCACATACTCAGCTATGTCTTTCTTCATGCCATTCCACCAATACACCTTGCGAAGATTATGATACATCTTCGTACTTCCTGGATGCAATGTGTATTTAGTGGCATGTGCTTCAGTCAAGATCAACTTCTTCAATTCATCATCACGTGGAACACATATACGTCTCTTAAACCTCAAAATTTCATTACTACTAATATCAAATTCTGAGGTCATACCTGACTGTATCTGATTCATAGCCTCAATGCATCTATCAACTTCCTTTTGAGCACTTCGGATTTTATCCATCAAATCTGGCTCAATCCTCAAGCTAGCCATCATTCCCAATTGCTCATTAGGCATAACATTAAGGTTGAGGCTTGCAAACTGTTCAATCAGTTCGTGTTCTTTGATCATCATATAGGCTATCATACTTACATGCTTCCGGCTCAGAGCATCCGCCACCACATTAGCTTTCCCTGGGTGGTACAAAATCTCACAATCATAGTCCTTTAGAAGCTCGAGCCATCTTCTTTGTCTCATGTTTAATTCTCTTTGAGAGAACAAATACTTCAGACTTTTGTGATCCGTAAAAATCTGAAATCTCTCACCATATAAGTAATGCCTCCATATCTTTAGGGCAAACACTGCTGTAGCTAGCTCTAAATCGTGAGTCGGGTAGTTCTTCTCATGGTCCTTCAATTGTCTGGAACCATATGCTACTACCTTACCATGCTGCATTAATACACATCCCAAACCTTGCCCTGAGGCATCACTATACACTGCAAATCCTCCTGAACCACTAGGGATGGTAAGGATCGGTGCAGTCGTTAGCCTGCGCTTCAACTCTTGGAAACTACACTCACAGGCTTCATTCCACTCATACTTCACCTCTTTGCGCGTCAAGCGCGTCAATGGAGCAGCTAGCTTCGAGAAACCCTCCACAAATCTTCTACAGTAGCCAGCTAAACCCAAGAAACTCCTAACCTCCGTCACAGTCTTTGGTCTTTCCCATTGGACCACCGCTTTAATCTTTGATGGATCAACCGAGACTCCATCTTTACTGATAATGTGACCTAGGAAGGAGATCTGACTCAACCAGAAATCACACTTACTTAGCTTGGCATATAATCCTCTATCCTTGAGGGTCTCCAAAACAATCCTCAAATGCTGCTCGTGCTCTTCCCAAGACCTCGAATACACCAAGATGTCATCGATAAAGACAATGACAAACTGGTCTAGGTATTGCTTAAACACATCATTCATCAAATTCATGAAGGCTGCAGGTGCATTGGTCAGACCAAACGGCATCACTAAGAACTCGTAGTGACCATACCTTGTCCTGAATGCAGTCTTAGGGATATCTTCATTCCGAATCTTCAACTGATGATATCCCGATCTCAAGTCTATCTTGGAAAAGACTTGTGTACCCTTTAGCTGATCAAAGAGGTTGTCTATTCTGGGAAGAGGATACTTATTCTTAATCGTCACTTTGTTCAACCACCGGTAGTCGATGCACAACCTCATACTACCGTTCTTCTTCTTGACAAAAAGCATAGGAGCACCCCAAGGGGATACGCTGGGTTGTATGAATCCCTTGTCTTGCAACTCCTGAAGCTGCTTCTTCAATTCTTCCAATTCTACCAAAGCCATCCGGTAGGGAGCTCTTGATATGGGCTCAGTCCCCGGCACCAAATCGATAGTGAACTCCACTTCCCTATCCGGAGGAAGTCCTGGAAGATCATCCGAAAACACCTTGGGAAAATCTCGAACTATAGGGATATCATTGAGTCCGGGACGTTTCTGATCTACGTCCTCCACATAAGCAATGAATCCTTCAAACAACCATACATGCTTCTCATTATTTTCATATGAATTCAAATCAAGAACCAAACAGGCTTCATATTAATTACTTACAAAATTTACAACATATCTAACGGGTGAAGAGAAGGTTACGCTCTTAGCATAACAGTCTAATATAACATAATTATTAGCTAACCAATCCATACCTAAAATAACATCAAACCCGTACATATTTAGTAGGATTAGATCAGCTATTGATTCTCTTTCTCCTACCCGTAGCTTGCAGTTTCTATACACTAACTCAGTCATTTGTGATTCCTTAAAAGGTGTGTTTATTTGCAATAAGTGTCCTAAAGACTCAGGCTCAACAGGTACTTTCATAGCAATCATAGGAGGCATGAATGAATGAGTGGAGCCTGGATCAAACAATGCCATGGCACTTACATCGAAAAGGTAAATCTTACCTTTAATCACTTTGGACGAGGCATCAGCAGACTCTTCGTCGATGGCAAACACTCGTCCTTGGGTCATAGCTTTCTTTCCCTTCTCGGCAGCAGTGGCCTTAGGTTGCGGTGTAGGGGTCTTATCAGATTCATCAGGTATCCTCGGATCTCTCTGCGGGCAATCCCTAATCATATGCCCTTTTTCCCCACATCTAAAGCAAGCGTCACTCGCCAAGTGACATGGTTGTGATCCGTGAAACTTCCTACATTGCTCACATCTTTGCATCTTACTCTTCGGTGAGCTAGCGGTACCTCCAGTTAGATATCGGGATCGCTCATCACTTATCTTGATCCCGGTAGCTCTAAGAGTTCCTGCATCATTGTCATCATAACTTCAATTTCAATATAATTCCATATAACCATTAGATTAATTTAAAGATTGTCTTTCTATACTTTACTTACCTATAGAAACTCCTTCTGATCGTCTACTTTTTCGGTATGGGTACCTGTCACTCGGAGCTTTCTCATCCGACTTCCGCTTCATCTGTTCCTTGCCTTTACCCTTGGCTCGGAAGTCAGCATGATGCATATCATAGTCTTGCTCACACAACTGAGCCTTACGGACAGCTTCTCCATAGGTGGTGATATCCATCGGATACAGTTTAGATCTAATCGGGGACTTCAATCCCTCGATGAACCTATAGATCTTGTGTCCTTCATCTCTGAGGATCTCTGGATCAAATCTACTCAAGGTAGTAAACTTTGATTCATATTGGTTTACCGTCATCGTACCTTGAGTCAAACTCAAAAACTCAATCTTCAATCTATTCCGATCCATGCATGGGATGTACTGCTCATTGAAAGCTTCCACAAATCGATCCCACGTAACCTCATCATATCGAGCCTCTAACACGGTCCGAGTGGCTTGCCACCAATATTCAGCATCATCTATCATCAGATAGGTAGCCAAGCCTACTTTCTCCCTTTCGGAGCAGGGCATGTACTCGAAGGATTTCAAGACCGCTTTCATCCAGTTCTTTGCAGTCAGTAGATCTCTTTCCTCCTTGAACTTGGTCGGATCTAACTTCTTAAATTCCTTTATTAGGGCCACACTACAATAGGCTCTAGAATCCCTCCTTTCCGTAGTTGGGGCTGGTGGGGTTACTTCTGTAGGAGGAATAGCAGGTGTCGCTGCTGTGGTACTTGTGGCCACATTTGGGAAATTAGACATAAACTGGGTGAACATCATGGCCATGTTCTCCATATGCTTCTCCATTTTAGCTAACCGAGTATTCGGACTATGCGGTGGAGATGGTTGAGGAGACGGAACTGGGGGCTTTTCAGTGCGACCCCGTCCTCTTCCTCTACTTGTACCTCTTCTTCGTGAACTCATACTGTAAATATAGTCATCATTAAGCTTTTTAGTATAACCATAAACAGTTATACTATGCATTTGTATTCAGACAAGTACAGTACAATTGGGGATATATTCTATTTCTAACTTCTTGACACTGACAAACCTCAATCTAAACTGCTCTGATACCACTCTGTGACGTCCCCGTCACTACATCTTATACTCTGTGACGTCCCCGTCACTACATCTTATACTCTGTGACGTCCCCGTCACTACATCTTATCCCTTATCCTTTTTTTTCCTTCTTTAATTAGATTTAGTTTATCCAGTGTCAATCTTCCCTTATTCTTAAGCTAATTATCTAGTAGCTCATAAAATTTTGTTCAATATCCATAAGCATAAAAATGATATATATAAATATCATTCCATTTCCACAGGATCTCATACATTATTTTATCTTACATCCCCGACATCTTATATACATAAATTTCTACTTGTACTGTACTGTAGCTGACTTACAATTTACTATATACATGAAAGTATACCTTCTATGCTAACTGGGAAGCGTATCGAGAAGGTACACCTTGATTCTTTAAAAACAAGCTCCTCTAGTCGGAGCGAGGTTCACTTCAGGCAGTCTGTAGGAAAAATGGTCGTAAAAGGGTGAATTTACGCTCAGTAAAAAAAATATGTAAAAGAGCGTGCTATGCCTCTATATGCATTTTTCCTACTTGGCTCTATAATGTCATGTAAAGCATTATAAAGCATGCATCATAAACATCTTTCATGCATTGTTTGCAACCATGCATATTTATTTTAAATGACATGGCAATCATACTTTGTATGCTTCTTTTAAAATATAGCATACATATAAAACATGCATCATACTTCTTCTTTTAAAACATCTTACTTCATAAACTTGCTTTTAAACATACATCGTATACTTGAAACATATATCATACTTCTTTGCTTCAAAACATACTTTATATACTTCTTCATACATATATCTTGTACTTTGAAATAGATGGAGACTATGTACATTATTTAAGCGATTGTATCATTATATAAATCCTTTATACCCATTTATATGACTCTAATCATGCATTAGTACAGTAGTGCACTCCGTATAGGTCAGGGATTCTCTCCTGCCTTTAATAATCCACAGTGAAAACTAGTCGGGTGTCACATGTGGGATTGAGGACCTGACTAGGGTTCCTTGCTCAACATACATATTACTGAGGACTTGATCAGAGTCACTCAGCCATCAGAAATGCATAATCATCACGCAGTCCATAGTCTCAAAACATTTATAATATACTTTTTCAGAAAACACTTTTGTGTTTAAATCAATTAAGCTTTGAAAGCTCGTTTCATACATGGCAGTCGACTGGCCTCACAGGGCAGTCGGCTGCTGCCTCATAACTTCATTTCGAAAAATACATGGGGGCGGTCGACTGGTACATATAGCAGTCGACTGGTTTTCAAACAGAATGCTTCTTAAGAAATAACAGTCGACTGTTTTTGAAACAGAATGCTTCTGGAAAATTAGCAGTCGACTGGTTTTGAAACAGAATGCATTTTGGCAAATAGCAGTCGACTGTCCCATATAGCAGTCGACTGGTTTGAAACAGAATGCTTCTGGGTAAATAACAGTCGACCGGCTTACATAGCAGTCGACTGGTTTGAGTCGGTTTTTGAAAAACTACGTTTTGGTTGTCTCTAGGCAGTCGACTTCCCTTTATGGCAGTCGGCTGCCCCTAGCCTAATTGGTACTAGGAGACAAGTCCGAAAATGCATCTTTTCCTGCACAAAATCAACTGATGCTTCTCTCCAAACCACATAAAAACATCATAAATTATGCGGACATAGTCGCCTTACATCCGTTACATAAATTTCTTACCTTGATTCCTCCGGGAACGCGAAATCACTTGGCGCGTAAGCCTAGCTTTCACTCCTTCAAATCTGAAATCATTATACCATTTCTAACCTTAAATTAAACAACATTCACATATCATATCCACTCAAAACAACTCCAATTCATGAACGAAATTGCAAGAATCATCTTCTTCTCTTACCTTCACTAGAGATCAAAATCTCAAACTTTGAGATCTCTTCCAATACTTGGAATCAATCCATCAAACTTTGGATATCACTTAATCTAACGACAAGGATTATTTTTCGTTCTACAAACTTAGTGAATTGGTAGAAAAGTGAGGGGGTTTGTCAAGGAACTTAGAATGGAAACTTGGAAGATTGGAGATGAAATGAGAGGGAGGCGTTGGAGGTAGAGGCTGACGTTGGTGATGAGATGAAGATGATGAGTCATGCCATTGCATTAAATGCATGCTCATCTCATTATCTATCTCAGCCATTAACATCTCTTTGACTCATTTGACCCATTTGATCCTTTAATTCCTATTTTCCTCCTTCTTATCTTAGCCATTCATTAAATAACCAATCCAAAATTCTGATTTTTATTTCTTTTCTCATGCTAAATTAAAACAAAACGGCAGCAAAATCTCATCTTCATCACCGATTCTTTTGCTGTCTAAGAGAGCCAGTTTTGAGGTATTTTGGTGTTCTGTTTTGCACCCATTTTATTCAAGGAAAAATTAAGCAAGATCGTATACTTTGGATACATAACCATCTAAGCCTTCACCATCAACCTTTCCTCCATCACTTGAATAGCCAAGGAAGCCAAGAAGAGGGGCTGAACGTGAGACAGAAAAGTGCTCTGTTTTGCTGTTGTGATTCGGTTAAGGTGAGTATGTGTATTCTTATGGTTTTCTTATTATTCAAGGATAAATTCTATGAGAACATCAAATTAGAACAAAATGAAATTTTGTTATAAATGAAAACAAGTAAGAAACTTGGCTGAAATTTGTGTGAAGATGACAAGAAATGATTAAGAGAATATAAATAAATGGAATAGGAAGCTTGAAACCATGAGAGGATGGAGAATCAAAATTTTAGCTATTGCAAGGGGGTTTCGGTTGGACATGGAAGAGTAGGGAAATTATGGCTTCATGCAAGAATAGGTCATGGAATGTTCACGTGTACAAGGAGGAATAGGTTGAAAATAATAATTGAGGAGAAAAGGTTAAAAGACAAAGAAATGGCCAAGGAAGGGTTTCAGCCATGTGACATCCTCGTCACTCCCAAATACCAACTAAATTTTTCTTCTTTCCCATAGTTTTGGTTAGGCTGTTCAACGGTGCATCCTTCTTTTTTAATATAGCTAACACTATATTGTTTACATGATGATATATTTCTCATACACATACAGGATCGTCTTACACATAAGTCTAAAACTTTAATATAAATTACGTACTAATCTCTTTAACAATTTACATCCCCAATGTGTGTAATATACATCACTGTACTATAGTCTGAATTACATAATCAAAATGTATCTACCTTCAAAGGATTGGAAGCTAGCCTTGAAGGAATATCGTATAGTCCAAATATATGCTCCTCTACCAAGAGCAGACTTCACTGCAAATAATCTGGATGAAAAATATTATAAAGGAATGAGTTTACGCTCAGTAAGAAATATACATAAAAGAGCGTACTATGCCACTATATGCATTTTTCCTGCTTGGCTCTATAATATCATGTAATATTCTTGTAAAAACATATAACATATAAGTTTATCAAATACCATATAACACATGATAAAATCATATGAAGTCACTTGCACGTATTCAAATAACTCAAATACTTTCACATATATATGTCAAATAACTTGAAATTACATATACAAATAATCTTCAAATAGGGGGAGACCGTCAACATCCAATAGAATCATGCACCAAATAAAGTGGCGTACCCACGTATGGGCCAGGGATCCTCCCTTAAGCCAAACACATATAAAGGACTAATGGCCATTGTCAATATTCCACGGTATGCACTAGTCAGGTGACACCCGTGGTACTGAGGGCTTGACTAGAGTCCCCCAGCCAAATACAAATAATCAAGTAATATGCATGATCACCAATGGAGTCGTTAATCTCAAAATATTGAGTAGTAAAACTCATTCTTGTAAAACCATGGATATTCATAACCCTTCTTATATACTTTAATGATAATCCAAATACATTTATATAAATAAATTAAAAATTATTATTTTTCAAAGGGGGCAGTTGACTGCTCTAGTATAAAAATATTAAATAAATTTTATTTTCTTTTTGCATTTGAAATATTTAATTTTCGGATGCAAGTAGGGCAGTTGACTGCTAAAATGGGGCAGTCGACTGGCCCGCAAACAGAATGTTTCTCGGAAAAATGCAGTCGACTGGCTCTTTAGCGGTCGACTGGTTTGCAAACAGAAAGTTTCTGGAAAAATGGCAGTCGACTGCTATATAGGGCAGTCGGCTGCTCTAAGTCGGTTTCGGAAAAAGTTACGTCACGACTGTCTCTGAGCAGTCGGCTGCTATTTAGGGCAGTCGGCTGCCCCGAGCTAAATCGTAACTGGGCGAAAACCGTGAATTTTACATTTCCTGCACTTACACCAGCTTTTGTTTCATCCCAAAACATTTAAAACATGCGGACATAGTCACCCTACGTCCGTTACATATATTCCTTACCTCAAATAGCCAAATAATACGAAATCCCTTGGTTGCACCGATTCTTTCCTTCACTTCTTCAAAACTGCATAATTCATATAAATTGAAACCTTTAACTTCCTTTCATTTCAACACCATAAGTATACTATACCAACATCACATGACTCCAAATTATGGACGAAATCAAATGAATCAATTTCTTTTCTTACCTTTGTCAATAGCCAAATTTACAGGATTTCTGATCTCCTCAAATACTTTGTTTCAGCCTTCCATATTACAGACATAGAGAGAGCTAGTGATGAGGATCGTTTTTCGTTTAAGGAGTTTGTTAATTTGTTGGAGGAATAAGGCAGTTCTACAAGGTGAATATGGAAGAAAACCTTAGAGAATTTTCAGAGGAAGAGCTATGGCTGCCGGCCCTCTTTGCTGGAAAAGTTGGCATTAAATGCCATAAATGTGTATTTATCCCTTCATGCCAGCCATAACTCCTTAGCCCTTTGACAATTTGACCACCAATCAATTCTTCTTCTTCTTTCCTTCCTCATGTCAGCCACATATATCATTTAATTATGAAAATCTGATATTTATTCTTCTTTTATTATTCTCTAATATTTTCCTATGTCAACATTAAATTCATTGACCATTTGACTATCCATTTCATTACTTCTTCTAGGTTCCTTACATCATTTGTACATTAATTCTCATATTCATTTAAATCATTTCTGCTTATAGTACTTTACAAATAAGAGGACTTTACATGAAATTAGGGATTTCACAAGCCATGACATTTTGGATGGGGAAAATATGCTGAATTTTGGGCTTAATAGTAGAAAATAACTATAGAAAATTAAAGAGGATTATTGGTGAAATTAGAGCCGAAAAAGTGACTAAAATGAGGATGTTGAGTTTTAGCACCAGTATAATTTATACTGGTTGTGCATATATTATGACATTAGTGGCTGCATTTTATGAAAATTAGTGGCTCAAAATTAAAAGGAAAAATATTAATAAATTTTGATAAAATTATTTTGCAGCCGGAAGTTACGAGTTTTAGTAGAAGTAACCGAGAATCTCAACTTCATAAGACAGGTAAAGGGGGAGTGTGTGAGTTATAGTGATATAATGAATTGCATGTTTTCTTAAGCTAAATTTTATGAGAATATTGGATATGATTTGGTTTGAAAACATGCAAAATTGTGGTTGATAAGCTAGTTTATATACTGTGAATTGTGTGCAGGAGGTTAGGGATCCGTAGCCGTTATGCTGTTGAAAAATTTCAAAAGTATTCTAAAATATGCATGAAATGATTTAAATGGGCAATTTTGAATATAATTTCCACCACTTTTTCCATAAATTGGAAATTATGAGAAAGTTATAAAATTAAATATTCATGTTTTATATTTTCATTAAAGTGAGAAATTAATTATGTTTTATATCATATTAAATATTCAAAATGAATATTTATTGTGTTCTCACTTAATACATGAATATTTACTGACTGATTTACGGTATGTGAAAATGAGAAATAAATACCTTTTTGGAAATAATTACTTAAATAAATGATTTAAATTCATTAGATTTCCTTAAAGGTATTTTTATGGGAAAAGAAATGATTTTATACCTTTATGGAACTAAATACTGATCTTATTTATTTTATAAATTCCATAAAGGTGATGATATATGAAAATGTGAGAGCCTTATGGATAAACATGAAATATTTCAAATTATTTTGAATAAGATACATAAAGGCCGTGGTACGATTTTTATACTATTTTGAGACTTAGGCCCCGAGATTCATGCTTACTACTGTTATTGATACTGTTACTGTCACGTGGCTGATTGACCCGCCAGTCATCAGTGGTCTCAGATGTCACCTAGCAAGTATACATCGAGGACCCCCATAGATCATGGCCATAGATCTCACTGTATACTATTACTGTGTCCCTTCGGGGATGATTACTGTGTCCCTTAGTGGACAATGATAGCATGATATGATGTAGGGTGATGCCTAGTCTCAACTTACTGATTACTGTTTACTAAAGGGATTTACCGAATCCTATTTTACTATATTGCACTGTGAATTACTGTTTTACTGAATTGTACTGCACTGGGAAATACTATTTACTGAACTGATAGCTACTGATTCTATTTACTAAACTGGTAGCTACTGATTTCTATTTACTGAACTGAAAGTTACTGATTATTGTTTATTAAACTAAAAGCTATTGATTACTGTTTACTGAACTAGTAGCTATTGATTACTGTTTATTGAACTAATAGCTACTGATTTCAGTTTACTGAACTGAAATCTATTAATTATTGTTTACTGAGCTGAATTATACGGAATATTATTTACTGAACTAAAAGGAAATTTACCGTTATCAAGAAATAATACTTTGAAAATTATTTCTAAAATAGAAATAATTACTGAACTGTTATCCAGTGATTTTGATATTTATAAGCTACTGTACTGGAAAGACTGTTTACCGTAACTACTATTTTACCACTGTACTATCACGTGTTTTGAACTGTTACTGAAGTGGTGGAAATTAAATGATTTATTCCATTTATATTTATGGAAAAATAAATATTTTCCAGCATATAGATTTCATTATATCAAGCAGCATACGACTACTTTACTAAGCATGTGGTTCGCTCACCCTTTACTTTCAAACTTTTCAGATTAATCACGAGGATTATTTGATGGCTTCCTCAGTTAAATATAGTTGTGAGTAGCCTACTGGGACAAAAAGCATTGAAATTTAAGGTACAGTCACCTCTCTTATATATTCAGACACTTATATACAGTACTACATTATTGTGAAATAGAAACAGGGGATGTAAAGTGTAAGGAATATTGTAAATTTTCATATATCGAATTTACTAAATAAATAAATGTTTGCCATTTATTATTGTTACTGATCACGTATTAAAGGCATCACAAACAGCCCAATCGTACATTATGTATAAAATATGTTAAATTACTGTACTGTGGACTATTACACTCCATGCAGCCACAAATACTTTCTTCTTAGGTTTCCTATTCTTTTCCTTCCTAAGTAAGAGGCATTCTAGTCTAGTGTGCCTCGGTTCATTACACTCATAGCACACTAAGGGGTCTTTTTCTTACCTACTTGACTCTCCTCTTATTACCCCTCTTCTTTGATGTCTCTTATCATTCTCTCTCTCCTTCATTCTTATAAATATATTAAATCTTTTAGCAAATATTGTCATTTCCTTTTCTTCCTCATTTCCACTCTCATCACTATCATCTCCAATGATTTCATGGGTGGATGATTTAAGAGCTACCCTTACTTTCTTTGAAGACACTTCATTTCTTTTTAATTTCATTTCATATATAAGTAGGGAGCCCATAAGCTCATCTAGAGACAAGGTGTTAGGATCCTTAGATTCTTCTATTGCGGTTACCTTTGCCTCCCAAGATCTTGGCAAGCTATTCAAAAATTTTTTAACCATTTCTACATTAGAATAGGTCTTGCCTAATACCTTAAGTCCATTGATTATGTCATTAAACCTAGTAAACATATCACTCATGGACTTATCTTCTTTCATCTTAAAAAGCTTATAGTAATGTGTAAGCATTCCTACTTTGGTTTCTCTAACATGATTGGTCCCTTCATATGTAATGGCCAATTTGTCCCATTTTTGTTTAGCATTCTCACATATAGAGACTTTATTGTATTCATTTGGGCCTAATGCACAAAAGAGTGTGTGCATAGCCTTGGCATTCAATTGTGCCAATCTCATATCATTTGAGTCCCACTCATCCTCATTTTCATCCACTTTCTTCATTGGAATTTTGGGACCACTGACTATAACTCTCCTCACTTCATAATCATTTGATTGCACAAACATCATCATTCTTGTTTTCCAATATGAGTAATTTTCTCTATTAAAGAATGGAGGTCTAATTAATGAGCGTCCTTCTTTTCCTATAGGTGTACCTATGTTCAAATGAGTCATCTATGATCGTTTTGCTTGATGGATGTTAATCCAAATCAATCTCGAGCCCAAGCTCTGATACCAATTGTTAGCTCTATAGGCTAAACTGAAAGGGGGGTGAATCGATTTTGTGGTACTCCTAGGTTCATTTTTTTCTATTCTTCTAAATTCTCTAGCCTATGTTGAAGTTTTCTAAGCGCTCTAAACTACTCAAGTATGCAATATAAATTCAATTCAACAATCATAATATAAATGCAAATAAGTAAAGAGAGTAGGGAAAGAGAGATGTAGACAATCGATTTATAGAGGTTCGACAACCTTGCCTACGTCCTCTACTTTGAGACGCTCCCAAAGATTTTTCCCAAATCCACTAACTTGAATTTTTATTACAATCCCTCTTTTTGCAGGCACAAGAGTAACTTCCCTCTTTTTCTAAGGCTAAAGAAAAACCTCCCTTGAACAAGGTGTGTTTGTGTTTACAAGGAATGTAATCAAAGAGAGGCCTCTAGGTACGCAAGTGATTACAATAGTTAAGCACAAGAGAAATCCTATGCAATATTTGTGCTATGATATATAAAGATGATGAGTATGATAGAATATGAAGACTTTATAGCACTTATGATTTTGATAGGCTTGAGGAAGATGGAGAAGATGAAGAACATTAATGCTAAGCTATTCCTCTTACTTCCTTGAGCTTCCAAACCTTTATTTATAGTCCCTTGGATGGTTTCTAAATGTTGGTAAGAGCCAAAACTAAATGTAGCTGTTGTATCTCACAAAAACTAGCCATTGGAGTGCATTTTCGAGGTAGGGGATCTATCCTTTGACATAGGGGATCGATCCCATGCTTCCTGGGACGATTCTACCATTCGTGGATTGATCCCTCAACATGGGGGATCGAACCCTCATGCTTTTCTTGCACTTTTCTAGGCTAATTTGGGTTAGAAATGATATGGACTTTGATTTTAATTCATCCCAAAATATTTTAGAATTTTGTGGGAGTTTTTCTTGACTTTCTCAATATAATAACCCTTTTTGCCGGAAATTCGAACCAAATTTTTCTTTTTTCACTTACTTGGTTAGGCTGTACTTAGTGTCGCAGATTTATTCTTAAGCTAAATTTACATTAGCTAAGTCAATATTCTATAATCACTTTGGTCCCAATTCAAAATTTCTGACTAAGCATGCAATCACATTTTAAAATTATATTACTTAGCAAAATTTATGTCTATCAAAGTTGCATGCATCATTACTTACCATAAATGTATTAAGTGTTTCCTTTAATTATATTCCCCTACTATAACAATACTGAAAAGCAAGTCTGAATATAAAATAGATATCTGTACATCCTATACCCTTAAGGGCGATACATAAACCTCGAAGGACATGTCAGAACCCCTCGTACAGATTGCCTACTATAAATAATCTGGAAGGTGGAGAAGGAGGGGTGAGCTTTTTGGAAAGCTCAATAAGAAATATATATAAAGAGACGGATATCGTAAGCTATATCCACGTATCTGAAAAACAATTAATAAGTTCTAAAATGTAAGGAATATTTCTAAAATAGAGAATTTTGTTCAGAAAGGAATTCATGTATTCGAAAAATCATATGTAAATAAAATCCGTATAACAGATCAATTAATAAAGTCATGCTATGCAAATAGGTAAACAGTTATCTTCAGAAATTATATCGTATTTCAAATCAAATCATATAAATCTGTATCAAAACATTTCTGATTCAAGTTCGAATATCAAAAGTTCATAAATCATACAAAAATCATAAAATAACTGATAGTGGAGACATGGCAATAACTTAGTATACATCAAGCAGCAAATATATCCCATAAGGATAATAACAGATAGACGTATGGCCATAGTCCAAGTGCTCTACAGTTAACATTGATCAGGTCTCATCTATGACCGCTGCTGACTGGATCAAATCACACAGCAATATAACGCACAGAATACATATCAGATACAGATACTGTAGGCCCCGAAGGTCACACTACAGCCAAATACTATAGGCCCCGAAGGTCACACCATAGCTAGATACTGCAGGCCCTAAAGGTCACATTGCAGCTAGATATTGCTGGATCGAAAATATACAGCAGTCTAGATACCGTAAGATGACGGTTAGCCAGTGTCTCAAAACAAAAGTTTCATAGTTTAGCGTTCAAATTCGTAAGTCAAATCATACAGATATTTATAAAAGTACATAAAGCAGATTGTCACATAAAATCAAAATTATTTTCCAAATATTTAAAATCTTAGCAATTTCCAAAATATATATAAAGAAAATAGGTTTTAGTGCCATGATTTATAATAAATCCATAAAACAAAATTTAAGATAGAAAAGTCACAAGTCTTTAAAATCATGCAATTTAATAACCTTTCAACAAAAACTGAATTCTTTAGAAAATTCATGCTAATGCAGAATTTTATAAATCCAAATTCGAAAGAGCATTTTCAAAACTCACAGAGGTTCCAAAACCAATTAAAATGTAAGGAATTCCCAAAATCCGAAAACTTCATAACTTTTCATAAATATTTCTAAAACACTAAAGTTTGGTAATTTCCATAAAATAAAGCTTAATTTAAAAATTCATGAATATGCTAAAATCATGCAATTTAATATTTTCAAAACTGAATTCCTTAAGAAAGTTCTATTCTTAAAAAGTTTCTTAGCTTTTTAGCTGAAATCGCAGAAATAAATATTCTTATGAAAATTCTATAGCATAAAGCACTACAAAAAAATAGAGCATTAGAGACGGAATTTGAGACAGAATTTCCGTCACAAATTTCCAATTTTCGTTACCGATTGTAATTAGCGACGAATTTGAGATGGAATATTCTGTTTCAAATTCTGTCTCCAAATTTTAAGTGGCTAAAAGTCTTTCCGTCAGAATTTTTTTTTCGTTACAAATCCGTTGCAAATTTGAGACGGATATTTGCGACCAAAATCCGTTTCTAAATCCTATTTTTCCGTCAAAAAAATATAATAAAACAAAAAAATTTTTGTGTTTTTCTATGCCTTTTGTATCAGATTTTGCAACCAATTTTTCCGTTGCAAATTTTTGTGACGAAAAGTCCGATACAATTTCTGTCACAAATTGTGACAAAAATTCCGTCTTTAAAACTATTTTGTCACATAATTAATTTGTTCAAATAAAAAAATCAAATTTTAATGTTTGCAACGAAATTTCTATAGAAAATTCTGTCTCAAATATGTTGCAATGGAAATTGTAACTAAAAATCCCATCTATAAATCCATTTTTTTATCACAATGAATATATTATTAAAACAATATAAAAAATTAAAATTATATTTTGTGACGAAAAATCTGTTACAAATTGCTACTTTCTGTTACAAATTGCTACTTTCTGTTAAAAATTTTGTGACAATTTGTGATAAAAATTCCGTAACAAATTCTGTCACAAAACTATGACAAAAAAAAAAGCAACATTTAAATTGTTGAATTTCATTAAAAAAAACAATTTTTTAAGCTAAAATCTAATTTCCAAGTACACCTAAAATTGAATCCAATTAATTTACAATATATATAGTTTAACAAAAATCTATACATTTAATATATAAATAATCAAACAAAAACCTTAAATATACATCTAATATCCACAAAATATGTACCAACATCCATAAACATTATGTTCAATTTGAAAATATATACTATGTTGAAATACAAAAGTATAAAGATAAAGTTGTACAACATCGTAGTGCTTCATGAAGATGGTCTTTGCTTCAAAAAGTGATCAAACACCTAAAACAAAACAAAATTGTTTTGTTAAATACGATTTAACAAAAATTCATACAATGAATATATACTAGTATTTTACCCGTGCAATGCCGCTAGGATAAGAAGTAAAACAAAGGAAATTAGGCAGTGTTGAAAATTCAGAACAACAAAAGATCTAATCATGCAATAGGGTTTAAAGAGTTTCCAAAAGCATTGCCAGAAGGAACTTCTAGGTTGCAAATATACTTACAAAAAATTTACAACAAACAATTGTATAACTCATAGCACAAATTCTATTGCTAAACATATGCCTAATCGGAAACTTCTAGGTCGCAAATATGCTTATATTACAACATACTTGGCATTTCAATGGCATCATATAAAAATTTCCAATATCAGAACAAACTCAGTAGAGACATTCAGTGTGAAGCTTACTGCATCAGATATCGGGGGTGCAATAGTTGCATCTTTTTGAATGATAAAAAAAATATTAATTATTAATAATTACTAAGGGAAAACCAACTGCACTAATGCAAACAAATTGATATAGTTGTTGTACCTATGATGTTGGAAAAGAATATTCACCAGAGAGCAAACCATGTGCCAATTTTGTTCTGGTAATCAACCAGAAAGCGGTTACATACCCATTGGATTAGACGAAGAGGCAATAAATTTTTTCTTGGAGTAGATTTGGTACATTAAATTATATTATTATATTTAAAAGTCTCATAGAAACTTGTAATGCCATCAAAACCTAATATAATTGTCAGGATAAAAGTTACCGCACCAAGATCTAGATCTAGATATTGAGATAACTAACTACCAACAATCATACGCAAAAGCAATTAAGCTGTTAGGCTTACTTCAATGGAAAAATCAACATTAAAAAATCTAAATAAGATGGAAAACATTTTGACTCCAACAATTAGAATAAATCAACTGGATGATACAAACAATAGAAATTTAGTGAAAGCGAAAAGCCAATCTGACCTTCAACTGTAAATAAATGACAAGTGTACTTCCAAAGCAACTATCAAATTATTAGTGAACTTATAGTAACTTCCAATATTGTTTAGTTGCCTTATAGAAACAATGAAAATTCTCAGAATAATCAAAGGCTCTGCATATTCATATGGGTAACTTGAGGTCTGGATGTAGTTTACTCTAATGATATTTTGACTAAAAAGAAGAAAGAAGAAATTGCTAAATTGCATGAAAAATATAAGACAACGAAAGCAAGAAAGTTCTAACAAAATCTTTCCCCTTTTAACCTTTTTACAAAAAAACTATGACATCTGTTCAAATGCACGAACACTACATATTTTGTGATATTGACACATTAACACATATGATGGAGATCCAAGCTCACAAAGCTCAAGTCATGTTCGTGATGATCGTGATCCTTTGAGTATCCATGGAGGTCCAATTACAAGAGCTAAATCAAAGATGATGCAACAAGCCTTGGCTGGTTTCATTGATATTGCTAGAGAGAAAGCCCAACAAAGCTTGAGCATGGAGGATGATAAAGTCTTCTACAACATGATCCAAGCCCAAGTTCAACCTTCTTGAAGACACACAAGTATTGGGCCGAAATGCAAATTAGGCTAGATGCATATTTTATTTAGTTAAGTATTATTGGGCTGAACATTGTCTTAATTTAATTTAAGCCCAATTCCTTTTTAAATAATAGATTTTGTAAGACTTCTATTACTTGTTCTGCAAGTTAGGAGAGTAGGATTCCTATTGCTTGTTCTGCAAGTTTGCTATTTCCTATTCTGCAAGTTAGGAAAGTAGGATTCCTATTACTTGTGCTGCAAGTTATCTATTTGCCTATAAATAGTTATGTAACCCTTTGGGGAGAACACAATTGATTTTAGCAATAAAATTGAGAGACTTCTTCTCTTTGGTTCTCTTGAGAACTCTTGAACTTATCAAGGTCTTCCTTGTGGCGTTCTTCTACCTTCCACCAATATATACCATAGGTTCTTGCTTTTCTAGGCAACGGGTCTTGGTCCAATACCATAGGTTCTTGTGTTTCTACACAACGGGTCTTGGTTTTACTTCTAATTTTTATTTTCTTTTTGCTGCGTTTTTAACTTGTTATTGTTTTTTTTTCAAGTGTTCTTCGTCTTCTTCATATGAACCTCATCTTCTTTCGGTGAGGTCCATATCATTTGGCATCAGAGCTTAGGTTCAATTCGTGGGAGTCCCGTTTTTGTTTTTTTTTTCTTTGTCTTCTTGTCATGGACAAACCTTGATCTTGAATCCTTTTCCAAGCCATCACTAATATTGTTTGTCCCTCAAACCTATTGTCTTTACTTAGCCACCAAGTAAACCCTATCTTGTTCTCCAAGCAACCAAATCCCAAAGGTTTTCTTGCTCACCAAGAAACCTTCAAAAGCTCTACATCACATAAAGACTACTTGTTTCACAAGCCACCGTTCCCTCTCATTCCTTGGTACACAAGCTGCTACCAAAACTAGCTTGTTTTTGTCAAAAAGTTGCCTTGTTCCCCAAGTAAACCTCTTCTTATTATTTAGATTTTTTTTTCTTCATTGTTCGTTTAGTTTAGTAAAATATAAAAAAAAAGAGAAAAAAGAGAAAAAAAAAGAAAAGAAAAAAAAGAGAGAAAAGAAAAATCAATTCAAGAGGGGATTTTATTACATCGTGTGTAGCAAGTGCAATATCAAAGGTAATTCGTGGAGGTGTGCTTCATGAAAATCTTGAGGTAGTCATTCTTTCTTGAGCTTTGCGATTTCTTATTTGCCTAATTTGAAAATTCATTACTGCCATTTTACCCTACTGTCTAAAATTACCTTTTTGACCCTACCACATTAAAGGACAAAACTACCCCACCTTTGGCTAAACCCTACCTTAATTAAACACCGCAAAATACACAAATTTCCTTCAAGGTTTAGTTTCATTGGAGTCTTCTTAAGTCTTATTGAGTCTTGCTGAGTCTTGCTAAGTCTTGTTGAGTATTCATTGTTTTGTTTTCCCTTGATTAAAATCTTGTGCTCATCTTGTTTATTGTTGGTTGATAGTTGAATTCCATAAGCTGATTTTTGATTAAGTCTTGAGTTCAATATAGAACCTATAGAGAAAAGTTGTGTGAGGGAAAAAGGCAAGAGTGTGTGAGTAACATTAGTAGAGAAAAGCCATATTAAAATTGTGTGAAACACGAGTGTGTGTTACAGTCTTGTGTGTATTGAGTGTAAACACGTGAGGTCATACTTGTGAGGTCCTTTTCTTTTACTAACGTTTCTTGCAGGATAAAATCATGTCTTCTAATAGTGAAAAGCCTGATTTGAGTAAGATCGAGTTCATGTTCCAAGCTATGCAACAACAATTTTCAAGGATAGAGTTGAGGTTTAATAATATTCATGATAAGTTGGAGGAACATGAAGCTGTCCTAGCCAAGGTAAAGCCAAGTGATACTTCTCATGAGAATGGCAATGTTGTGAATAATGACTTTGATGATAAAGTTGATGATGAGTTTCATGATGATGAGTTTAGTAGAAGTGTTAAAGGTAACCATGGTAATAAAGGAGGTCGTGGAGATAGGTATAAAGGAGATAGGTATTATGATAGGATAGATGGAAATTTAGGAAGTATCAAATTGAAGATTCCTTCCTTTCAAGGTAAGAATGATCCTGAGGCTTACTTAGAATGGGAAAAGAAAGTGGAGATGGTCTTTGATTGCCATAACTATTCCGAAGAAAAAAAGGTGAAACTTGCTGCTGTAGAGTTCACGGATTATGCAATCATTTGGTGGGACCAACTCATGCTTGGTAGACGTAGGAATAGAGAGCCACCTATAGTTACATGGAATGAAATGAAACGTGTTATGAGAAAAAGGTTTGTTCCTAATCATTACTATAGAGAGCTTTATCAAAGGTTACAAGGTCTCACTCAAGGTTCTAAGAGTGTTGAGGATTATCATAAAGAAATGGAAATTATCATGATCAGAGCTAATGTTGAAGAGGATAGTGAAGCTACTATGGCTCGATTCTTACAAGGATTGAATCGTGAGATTGCTAATGTAGTGGAGTTACATCACTATGTGGAGTTTGATGATATGTTGCATATGGCTATCAAGGTTGAAAGGCAACTCAAGAGAAAAGGTTATTCATCTCGTTTTATGCAAGGTTCTAGTTCATCTTCTTCTTGGAAATCGAACACCTTTCGAAGGGATGATAAGACTACATTCAAACTTAAGACTGAATCCTCATTCAAGCCTAAGGGTGAGAGTGTCCAAAAGCCCAAACCCGAGGCTATCCAAGCATCCCAAGGTAAGAGTAGAGACATTAAGTGTTTTAGATGTTTGGGAAGAGGACACATTGCATCACAATGCCCAAACAAACGAGTCATGATTATGCGTGATGATGGTGATGTTGTAAGTGAAGATTCTGATGTTGATGATGAGATGCCACCATTGGAGGACATTAATGAGGATGATGACTATGTTGAGTTTGCTGCACATGGTGAAGCACTTGTAGCTCGTCATGCATTAAGTGCCCAAGTTAAGGATGAAGATGAAGTGCAACGAGAAAATATTTTTCATACTAGATGCCACGTCAACAATAAGGTATGCTCTTTGATTATTGATGGTGGTAGTTGCACTAATGTTGCTAGCACTTATTTGGTTGACAAATTGAGTTTGCCCACTACAAAACATCCCAAACCATACAAACTTCAATGGCTCAATAATTGTGGAGAAGTAAATGTGACCAAGCAGGTATTGGTGCTATTTTCAATTGGAAGGTACAATGATAAAGTGTTGTGTGATGTTGTGCCTATGCATGCTGGTCATTTGCTTTTAGGAAGACCATGGCAATTTGATAGACATGTCATACATGATGGATTTACAAACCGTTATTCATTTACCATGGCTAGTAAGAAATTCACACTTGCACCCTTGAGTCCTACGGAGATTTATGAGGATCAATTGAGGTTGAAAGAGCAGAATGAATCACAACAAAGGTCGAAGAATCTAGATAAAGGCAAAGATATTGCAAAGAAAGAAAGAAAGGACGTGAGCTTCTATGCAAAGCAAAGTGATGTAAAGGCTGCTTTTTTAGCTAAGTGCCCAATCCTTTTGTTTTTATATAAAGAATCTTGTTTTAGTTCTAATGATCTTAAATCTTCTTTGCCTACTAATGTTGTGTCTCTTTTGAAGGAATTTGGAGATATATTCCCCGAGGAGATTCCAAATGGTTTGCCACCTATTAGGGGAATTGAGCATCAAATAGACCTTGTTCCTGGAGCTGCCATTCCCAACAGACCTGCCTATAGAAGTAATCCCGAGGAGACAAAGGAGCTTCAAAGGCAAGTTGACGAGCTCATGAAGAAAGGCTACGTTAGAGAGAGCATGAGTCCATGTGCTGTTCCTGTGTTACTTGTTCCTAAGAAGGATGGGACGTGGAGGATGTGTGTTGATTGTCGTGCCATCAACAAAATCACTGTAAAGTATCGCTATCCCATTCCTAGATTAGATGATATGCTTGATGAGTTACATGGTTCTTGCATCTTTTCTAAAATTGATTTGAAAAGTGGTTATCATCAAATTCGCATGAGAGAAGGTGATGAATGGAAAACTGCATTTAAGACTAAGCATGGTTTGTATGAATGGTTAGTTATGCCTTTTGGATTAACTAATGCACCTAGCACTTTCATGAGATTAATGAACCATGTCTTGCGTGCTTTCATTGGAAAATTTGTAGTTGTCTATTTTGATGATATCTTGATCTATAGTAGAAGTTTGCATGAACATATTGAACATTTAAAGAATGTGCTTAATGTCTTGAGAAAGGAAAAGTTGTATGCTAACCTTAAGAAATGTTCCTTTTGCACTGATAAGATTACATTTCTTGGATATGTTATTTCTTTTAAGGGTATAGCAGTAGAAGATGAAAAGGTCAAGGCAATTAAAGATTGGCCTATACCTAAGAATATCTCTGAGGTGCGTAGTTTTCATGGATTAGCTAGTTTCTATCGTAGGTTTGTTAGAGACTTCAGTACAATAGCTGCACCTCTAACTGATGTTGTTAAAAAGAATGTTGGATTTAAATGGGGTCTTGAGCAAGATCATGCTTTTAACTTGCTTAAAGAGAAGCTTTGTTCTGCAGCTTTATTATCCTTACCTGACTTTTCTAAAACTTTTGAGATTGAGTGTGATGCTTCAAGTATAGGTATTGGAGCTGTTTTAATGCAGGAGAAGCGCCCCATTGCTTTTTTCAGTGAGAAGTTAAGTGGAGCTGCCCTTAACTATCCCACATATGATAAAGAGATGTATGCATTAGTGAGGGCCTTGGAAACATGGCAACACTATTTATGGCCCAAGGAATTTGTCATCCACACTGATCATGAGTCCTTGAAGCACTTGAAAGGACAAAGCAAGTTGAACAAGCGTCATGCCAAGTGGATGGAGTTCATTGAAACATTTCCATATGTGATCAAATATAAACAAGGTAAAGAAAATGTCGTGGCTGATGCATTATCTCGAAGGTATACTCTAATCACTACTCTTAATGCAAAACTACTTGGATTTGAGTATATTAAAGACTTGTATGCTACTGATGAGGATTTTGAAAATGTGTTCATTGCATGTGAGAAAACTGGTTTTGGAAAGTTTTATAGGCATGATGGATTCTTATTTAGGGAAAATAGATTATGTGTGCCTAGGAGTTCTTTAAGAGAATTACTTGTTAGAGAAGCCCATAGTGGTGGGTTAATGGGACATTTTGGAGTAAAGAAAACTTTAGATATATTGCATGATCACTTCTTTTGGCCTAACATGAAAAGAGATGTTGAAAAATTGTGTGAGAGATGTGTCACTTGTAAACAAGCTGAGTCTAGAGTTATGAATCATGGTCTTTATACTCCATTGCCTATTCCTACTGCTCCTTGGACTGACATTTCTATGGACTTTGTTTTGGGGTTACCAAGAACAAAGAGAGGTAGAGATTCTGTTTTTGTTGTTGTTGATAGGTTCTCTAAGATGGCTCACTTCATTGCTTGTCACAAGACAGATGATGCAAGTAACATTGCCGATTTATTCTTCAAGGAAATTGTTCGTCTACATGGGGTTCCGAGGACCATTGTTTCTGACCGTGATGTGAAGTTCCTTAGCTATTTTTGGAAAACATTATGGGGAAAGTTAGGAACAAAGCTATTGTTTTCAACTACTTGTCATCCACAAACCGATGGTCAAACTGAAGTAGTCAATCGTACTTTGTCTACTTTGTTGAGGTCCATTATTCAAAAGAATTTGAAGAATTGGGAAGATTGTTTGCCTCATGTGGAGTTTGCTTACAATAGAAGTGTGCATTCCACTACTAGTTATTCTCCATTTGAAGTTGTCTATGGTTTTAATCCACTCACTCCATTGGATCTTTTACCACTACCTATTGAGGAGAGAGCTAGTTTGGATGGGGAAAAGAAAGCTGATTTTGTTAAGCAACTACATGAGAAGGTGATTCTGATTTGAGGACAAATCCTTTCGAGGAGAGGGGGAATGATGGAGATCCAAGCTCACAAAGCTCAAGTCATGTTCGTGATGATCGTGATCCTTTGAGTATCCATGGAGGTCCAATTACAAGAGCTAAATCAAAGATGATGCAACAAGCCTTGGCTGGTTTCATTGATATTGCTAGAGAGAAAGCCCAACAAAGCTTGAGCATGGAGGATGATAAAGTCTTCTACAACATGATCCAAGCCCAAGTTCAACCTTCTTGAAGACACACAAGTATTGGGCCGAAATGCAAATTAGGCTAGATGCATATTTTATTTAGTTAAGTATTATTGGGCTGAACATTGTCTTAATTTAATTTAAGCCCAATTCCTTTTTAAATAATAGATTTTGTAAGACTTCTATTACTTGTTCTGCAAGTTAGGAAAGTAGGATTCCTATTGCTTGTTCTGCAAGTTTGCTATTTCCTATTCTGCAAGTTAGGAAAGTAGGATTCCTATTACTTGTGCTGCAAGTTATCTATTTGCCTATAAATAGTTATGTAACCCTTTGGGGAGAACACAATTGATTTTAGCAATAAAATTGAGAGACTTCTTCTCTTTGGTTCTCTTGAGAACTCTTGAACTTATCAAGGTCTTCCTTGTGGCGTTCTTCTACCTTCCACCAATATATACCATAGGTTCTTGCTTTTCTAGGCAACGGGTCTTGGTCCAATACCATAGGTTCTTGTGTTTCTACACAACGGGTCTTGGTTTTACTTCTAATTTTTATTTTCTTTTTGCTGCGTTTTTAACTTGTTATTGTTTTTTTTTCAAGTGTTCTTCGTCTTCTTCATATGAACCTCATCTTCTTTCGGTGAGGTCCATATCAACATACATATACATCAATCTCCAAAGTCAATAAAAAATAGGGCAGAATTCCCTATAAGTCATTAATTTTTTTAAATCAAATCAGTAACTTGTTGGATTATGCCCTTAGAACCATTCATTAGATGATTGACTTTGGCATTTTTTTATGTATCATGACATTTTATTTATCATAGTTCATTATTATATTTGTCTTATAACTGCGTAATATAATCTTATATGATAATGTCCTTAGAATAGTAATAACACACTATTCTTAGAATATCCCTAGTCAAGTATTATTGTGAACAAGGATAACAATGATACGATAAGACTAGTATGTGGTTGACTGATGACCATTGTCATGGATATAGGATATCAAGTCATCACATAGGTACATGTTAGAGAACTATGTACTGGATCGACCCTCCATGAGAACACTACATGGATTGTTATATGAGTGTCATAAGCGATTCTCATAGTGATGATGGTGTATGTGATCCTTTGACTTGAGATCATCATAGATCCCAACATAGAGAATTGCATACTTTAATGCTGCTAGATGTCATTCGTAACAGGATGGACTATAAAGGTAGTAATTGGGTATGCCTTGATCTATGTAGAGGGATGTTGAGTGATCAAGATAGGATTTATCCCTCTTATATAACAAGAGTGATGTCTTGGGCCCTTTGATAGAGTGAGACTAAGAAATGCATGGCCGTGCTCGAATAAGTCAATATGAGATATTGATTTTTATTTGTTTAATTAGTCCACTCAGGAATCAAGAAACTCTGATTAGACTATACAAGTGTGACACATTCCATGACTTGTGTCTAATCAAGACATCATAGGATAAAGGGATTAGACTACACGGTAACATCTATCACGAGTAAGGTTATGTCGAGTCATTGACATTCTCGTTACATGGGTAGCAATGATGTGTTGCTAGATACTGCTCATTGCCTATGACAATTTTGTCATTGCCATTGTTTTGAGAACCTATTGGGTCGCACACTTAGAACGGATCAATGAGGAGCTTAATTAATCCTATTCTGAATTGGATTAAGGATATAACTAATCCTATTCTGAATTGGATTAGGGATATAACTAATCCTATTCTAAGTAGGATTAGAGTTCTGTTTGGCAGTAAATTTTAGGGTAAAATTTACTGCCTATAAAAAGGATGTTTTTCTAAAACATAGCCGCACTTTTTTTAAAAAAAAAAACAGAAAACAAAACATTCTTTTAATCGAAGCTAGCAGTTCGGTTAAAAGAATCAAAACGCTCCTTAAGGCATCTGATCGTGAGACGTTCAAGAGTCGTGAGATCCGTTCGTGTGGATACCGTAGAGGCAGGAACGAAAAGTTGTTGCTTGTGACTCGACCAACGAAAGAAAAATCAGAGAAAAACGTTAGGTAAAATCTCGAAACCCTAATCAGGCAACTCTCCGAATCGATCCTGGTGGAGGCCGAATGTTTTATTTCCGCTGCGTGTTTGTTTCGGTTTCCTTCATAACTTATAATAACCAAAATATCATATCAAAATTTATTATCAAAAACTTTAGAATAAAGAGTAACAAAAAAGACTTTAAGCTTACCAAACTCTTCGTAAGACAAAAGTTCCATGCTATCTTACCCATCTTCATTTAAATGATAGCAAATAGCATTAAAATATTTAAATGATAGCAAATAGCAAATATTAAAATACAAAAACTTAACATAAAATAAACACGTGAAAATATTTAGAATATCTCCCTTGTTCAGCAACTTTTTTCAACAATAATGAAGCAAAATTAGAACTAAAGATAAGATCCCAAAAAATAAAAGTAAAGAGTCTAAAACTACAAAGACAAAGACGAAAAGTTATTACCTTCTTAAGCTTAGGTTGGGGTGTGTATGAGCATTGTCATAGCCCGATTAGTCTCTTTCTTAGTTTCCTTCCTCTAACTCTTGTTTGCTATAGACCTTGGCCTTCATTACTTTTGAAATGAAAACTTTTTGAAGGAAAAGAAGGCTAAACAGGGAAAGGGAATAAAGGAGAATAGATAGAAAAAAGAAATTCTTAGCAAACCACAAACCATCTTGGGTTGGCAAAAAAATGGATTGTTAACAAAAAATGGTACTTTACTTTGCAAAGTGTCAAGAGAATTTGTCTTGAGAAACATAGTATCTTTAGGTATACCACCCTGAGGAGGCAAAGTTTCTTCTTTATTTGATGAAATCAGTAATTCTTCTAAAATCTTCTAAGAAAATATTCTTTTTTATAAGAAACTATATCAATACCTTAGAAAGAACAAATTAAAAAAAATGAAAAAAGAGAAATCAAAACTTTTAGTTCCTTATTTATTTTCTTAAGGCTTATCAGTGATAGTAAGGAGTTAGAACTATCTAGATTTGCATGCTGCAGTTAAATGCAAAAAGCAACAACCTAACAAGAAGTCATCATCACCATGAAACCTAATTTATATTCCAACCCATATATATTATTCCAACAAAATCATTTATGAAAGTCATCAAAGACAGTGAATGCCATGCTCAATAGAAAATTATATTGTTGTATAGATGTCAATTTATTCTTTAAAAACTATGTTGTGTTTTAATATTCCAAAATAAAGCCAGAGCTCTTTTAATTGTCAATGATGAGTGTCGTCAGTCACCAAAAATAAAATTTCCTAACTCTACTATGTAGATAGCGGAGTAAGGGTCGAACCCACAGAGACTGAATTTTTTAAGTTAATTATTATATTAAAAATCTAATCTTAGGGTTTAGGAAAAGAAGAAGTTTGGGGGTTTTGTAAACTATTCTAAAATAAAGAAAACAAGAATTATTAAATATAAAAAAAATAGCAAAAAGCTTCAGTTACGAGGCAATCAATCATTCTTGGATTTTGATGTTGATCATTGATTACAAAATATCACTGTCAATTAAATAGTCAACCGTAGCATAACAACAAGCTCTGTTACACCATCTTTCCTTACTGAGTCGTTAGTTAAAACAAGCTCTTTAACTAATCTCTAACTACTTAACCTACCTAGAACAAGCTCTCTAGATATAAGTTGTAGCAGCATTAACAACAAGAAAGATATGGGTTGACATTAGATAACAAACACATAAGCTCGGTTCATTTAATCTAAACCTTAATTCTCCTCCATCCCTAGTGATTAACTCCACAAGCAATTACGGACTTATGTTTTTAATCTGGCGGTAGATTATTTAATTTAACTAAATAGTGTGCACCCTATCTAATCAAACAAACAATCATTATAATGTGCTCAGAGAATCTTGGATATTTAATCAACAATTATATTATAGGTTCAAGAATCTCACAACATGCTTTTCCCAAGAATAATCAATTTACCTCATAACTGAATAAGAAAACTACTCACTAGACATATTCAAGATCATAAAATTCAAGTTTAATATTATAAAGATTACAAATATCATGCAAGAAACAATCAAAGAAGCAATCTTTAATAATATAAAATCAGAATTACTAATCAAGATTATAAACTAGCAAGCAAGAACACACAAATAATTTTAATTTAAATAAAGAAAACAAAATCAGAATTAAAAATAATAAAGAAATCAGCAACTAATTAAAAATAAAGAAAAAAATAAAATTTTATTAAAAACCCTAAAGAAAATCCTACAAGACTAAAAGAGAAGAGGGAGGAGAGGGATGTAAAGGGATGTAAAGGGATAAGAGGGATGTAAAGGGATGTAAAGGGCTAAGAGGGATGTTGTTTATGAGAGCCTTGTGCTCTTTATATAGGCCTAAGGAAGAGTTTAAAAGACTTTCCTAAGCAATGTGGGATTCAGATAAGAGTTTACTTGGGAAACAAGTAATTTGACTAGTCAAACTCTTACCTTTATCTCATCATCTTTTTACAATTATTTTCTAAGTAAAATTCCTAAGGCTTATTTTTATTAATTAATTACAGATCTAAGACAAAATAAAATTAAGAAATTATCTTCTCTCAACAAAATCTGGTCTTGAACTTGCTTTGTTGGAATTTCTTCTCAATCTCGTTTTTTTGCCCAGAATTTCGTACTGATTTTGTCCAGACGTTTGACCCACCAAATGAACTCCGATTTTTGCGATCTTGTGCATTCTGGAAAGCTTGAGAAGTCTTCTACAACTTTCAGGAAGGCCACTTCTTGAGATCAAGTCGTTAAATTGGTCAAAAATGTCAATCTTTCAAGCTGGACAGAAAATACTGCACTTTGCTCTTTTTAGCTTCTTTTTATTCCAACTTTGATATTTAATACCTAAAACATAAAATAAACATTAGTAAGCTCTTTTAGGCATAAAACATCAATAAAGCAAATATATTAGCACATATAAAATTCCCAAAATATCATCCTATCAAATTCCCCCACACTTAGCTTTTGCTAGTCCTCTAGCAAACCTAAACTAACTTCCTAAAGAACTAAATCCTAAAGTCCTAATCTTAAAATCCTTTTCCTAAAACCTAACTCACTTTCGTAGGAATCACGATTGCATTTAGCTTATGCAATAAGCCTTTAAACCCCTAGGTCACCCCTAGTGGACGAGTTGTGTCTCGTGAGGGCTTTCAGAAGATATACCCACAAAATCTTTTACTCAAGACTCAATCCTAAAAATTCAAAATAAGACTCAAAAATTAAAAATTAAGACTCAAAACAAGATTAAGATCATGAACATATTTTCAAATCTTTCAATTCTTAACTCATAACTTCAACAAGAGTCAAATAATCAAGTTAATCATATTCTAATCGTTACTTCTCATATTCATGCATACTTCTAAATAAATTCATGCAAAATTCACAATCAACACAATTGAAACATATAACATTAACTTTGCAATTATCCATTTTACATTACCACAAACAAAGTCAATAGATCAAGAATTTTTTTTCTATTTTCTCTTCCTTCTTTTTCTTTCTTTTTTCTTTTTGAGGTTTCAATAATGGTTTCCCTAAGTACTTACTTGCCTTTTTACGCGAATGTTAATATTGGTGATACCAACACCCGGTTACTCAACAAATAAGCCCTCTTTTAGAGTGCTTTGCATACTCATATTTTAAGTCACTTCAAGAATTCAATCAACAAGATCGAGTAACTCAAAACATTGGAGTAGAATTTAAAGCTTTCAACCTCTATTTTTCTTCTCTTTTTATGTTTTTTTTTCTTGTCTATTTATCCTTGGCTTATACCAACTTCAATGAACTAATCACATTATCAATATCATATGATCAATCATATTTAATCATGAACTCACATAAATTCTTTAGAAAGTATTCACTTCAAAAATAATAACAATCAAAATACTCTCAACTTTCTTATAAAACTTTGTTTTAGTTTAGAATCAATCCTTAAAAGGAAGAAAACATATCATGATCTTTAAAACTCTAAAAAATTTGACCCTTTTTTTCAAAAAAAAAAATTCCAGTTCCAAAAAAAAAATTCTATAGACTCATAAACCAATATTCCCCCCCACACTTAAATCTTACTTTGTCCTCAAAGTAAGTCTAGCATGCAAAGAAGAACAATAAAAAACTCAAAAATTAAATGGTAATACAAGTAAGGAAAGAAATACTCCCTCGTTTTACATCCTTGGGTTGCCTCCCAAGTAGCGCTTTTGTTTAATGTCGTTAGCTCGACCACTCCACCTTCCATCATCCAATCCCATACCTCAACTTTTTTATCGGTCTCTCGAGTTCCTCATTCTCAAGATTTTTACTTGTGGCTATTTCTAGCTCATCTTTAAGAACCTGCTTTTCATCACCTTTTAATTTCTTCTTGGAAGTGCATAGTTCCCTTAAAAACTTCGCATCACAAGGCACTTGATCATTAATTGCATCAAGCAGAGGAATATTATCTTCCATTTTCCTAAATATCTTCAAAGTCTCCTTGTCTTGCTCTTCGTTTGTAGCTCTTGCAAACCTACTAGGAAAAGGAGAAGGGTAAGTAGAAGAATTAAAAGGAATTTGTTTATCACTTACCTCAGCTTTGAATTCCTTGATTTCAACATCCTCATAGTGCTTTATAAAATTGTCGAAATTCTCTCTCCCTTTTACATTGTGCATGTCAACAACTCCACCTTTAATATTGAAATCGGTTTCATCCTTCCTTTCTATAAAGTCATCGACATCTTCATGTGCACTTTCCTTGGAATCAATTTCCCTTTCACTTTTCAAGGTGATGTTAGTAACATTATCTCTTGGATTCTCCACAGGTTGAGAGGTCATAGCTTCAATGTTACTCAAAGAATGCAATATTTGACTCACATGGTGATCAATATTCTTAATATAAACATCAGCCTCTTGTGACAATTGTAAAGTTTTAATCTCAAGAGTCTTAACAATATCTTCAAGAGACATACTTGATTCTTGAGGTGGAGGCATACCTGAGTCTTGAGGTGGAGCTTGGTATGTATCTTGGAATGGCATATTGTAAACCTCATATTGATTCCCATAACTAAAATTAGAATGATCCCACCATCCTTGATAGTAGGTATCGTAGTGTGGTTCATAATTATAGTATGGGTCATGATCATAGTATGGTTCATAAGCTTGCTCCATGGAGTCCTCTCACTTCTCGTCTTGGGAGGTAGTGGTGGTGGATGTTGTAGTGCTTGTGCCACTGCGCTTTGGGTTGCTTGTATATAGTCCCTAATCTTTGGAAGTTTGTGACTAGAATCCTTGTCAGACAAGCAATCCCTGAAAAAGAAAAGAAAAAAAAATTAGACTTTAAATTAAAATAATTAACCTAAAGAAATTTCAGTCCCCGGCAACGGTGCCAAAATTTGATGAGTGTCGTCAGTCACCAAAAATAAAATTTCCTAACTCTACTATGTAGATAGCGGAGTAAGGGTCAAACCCACAGAGACTGAATTTTTTAAGTTAATTATTATATTAAAAATCTAATCTTAGGGTTTAGGAAAAGAAGAAGTTTGGGGGTTTTGTAAACTATTCTAAAATAAAGAAAACAAGAATTATTAAATATAAAAAAATAGCAAAAAGCTTTAGTTACGAGGCAATCAATCATTCTTGGATTTTGATGTTGATCATTGATTACAAAATATCACTGTCAATTAAATAGTCAACCGTAGCATAACAACAAGCTCTGTTACACCATCTTTCCTTACTAAGTCGTTAGTTAAAACAAGCTCTTTAACTAATCTCTAACTACTTAACCTACCTAGAACAAGCTCTCTAGATATAAGTTGTAGCAGCATTAACAACAAGAAAGATATGGGTTGACATTAGATAACAAACACATAAGCTCGGTTCATTTAATCTAAACCTTAATTCTCCTCCATCCCTAGTGATTAACTCCACAAGCAATTACGAACTTATGTTTTTAATCTGGCGGTAGATTATTTAATTTAACTAAATAGTGTGCACCCTATCTAATCAAACAAACAATCATTATAATGTGCTCAGAGAATCTTGGATATTTAATCAACAATTATATTATAGGTTCAAGAATCTCACAACATGCTTTTCCCAAGAATAATCAATTTACCTCATAACTGAATAAGAAAACTACTCACTAGACATATTCAAGATCATAAAATTCAAGTTTAATATTATAAAGATTACAAATATCATCCAAGAAACAATCAAAGAAGCAATCTTTAATAATATAAAATCAGAATTACTAATCAAGATTATAAACTAGCAAGCAAGAACACACAAATAATTTTAATTTAAATAAAGAAAACAAAATCAGAATTAAAAATAATAAAGAAATCAGCAACTAATTAAAAATAAAGAAAAAAATAAAATTTTATTAAAAACCCTAAAGAAAATCCTACAAGACTAAAAGAGAAGAGGGAGGAGAGGGATGTAAAGGGATGTAAAGGGATAAGAGGGATGTAAAGGGATGTAAAGGGCTAAGAGGGATGTTGTTTATGAGAGCCTTGTGCTCTTTATATAGGCCTAAGGAAGAGTTTAAAAGACTTTCCTAAGCAATGTGGGATTCAGATAAGAGTTTACTTGGGAAACAAGTAATTTGACTAGTCAAACTCTTACCTTTATCTCATCATCTTTTTACAATTATTTTCTAAGTAAAATTCCTAAGGCTTATTTTTATTAATTAATTACAGATCTAAGACAAAATAAAATTAAGAAATTATCTTCTCTCAACAAAATCTGGTCTTGAACTTGCTTTGTTGGAATTTCTTCTCAATCTCGTTTTTTTGCCCAGAATTTCGTACTGATTTTGTCCAGACGTTTGACCCACCAAATGAACTCCGAGTTTTGCGATCTTGTGCATTCTGGAAAGCTTGAGAAGTCTTCTACAACTTTCATGAAGGCCACTTCTTGAGATCAAGTCGTTAAATTGGTCAAAAATGTCAATCTTTCAAGCTGGACAGAAAATACTGCACTTTGCTCTTTTTATCTTCTTTTTATTCCAACTTTGATATTTAATACCTAAAACATAAAATAAACATTAGTAAGCTCTTTTAGGCATAAAACATCAATAAAGCAAATATATTAGCACATATAAAATTCCCAAAATATCATCCTATCAGTCAACAACTTAAAATACATACATTCAACAAATGTTTATTACCACCAAAGTAAAGGGACCACACGTAGCATTTAAGGACTTTATATCATGGCTTTAAAGTTAGGTTTCATCTAAAAAAAAAGGAAAGGCTCAAGCAATAATAACCAAATTGAAATTTTGATGCAAGAAGTAAAAATATAATACACTAACCAATTTAATAGAGGCAAGTAGCTAACTTGTGAGGTTGTGGCTACTCCATCTATAATAACAATCAAGTTTTTGTGCCTCTTGACCTGACCCCAAGGAACGATAACAATTTTGTAGTTGGTTAGAAGGATTCATGAATAGAATGATACGACTCTCCTCCATTTCTTTTCTCTCACTCCTAAGACTCAAGAAATCTCTTGCACATTTGTAATAGATGCACAAAATATGGCATAGTTTAATAAAAATCCATACATTTAATACACATTATTAAATAATCAATTAAAAATTGTAAATATTTATAAAATATCCATTTAACATCCACAAAGATCATATTCTATTCACTAATAATGTTTTTAAATCAATAATAATAATAATAATCATATTATCGAAACAATCTGAGTAAATGATTAATTAATATATAAACACAAAATATTCAATTCAGCAAGAAAATTGAGACCTAAAGCCCATTGGAATAGAAGTTGTAAAGGGAGAAATCAACTTCAAAACAAAAATCTTAAAACAGGGAAAGAAAAGCATGAACTAAGTTCAGACTCAAAGATGCACCTGATCAATTACAGCCTCAATTTTTTCCTTCCAGATTAGGGCTTCCTGGATGTTGAATGCTGCCATCTAGAAAGAAGAATGCAGCCATGAATTTATTTGAGGTTTCCAATATTCAAAAGCATAAGATTTTAGCAACTGGATGTACAGACATAAAAATTGAGAAAAGAACGTAGGTCAAAGAAGCCACTTAGTAAATCCAAAATGTGTCAATTATGCTTGCATTATGGCAGAGAACCATAATGTATAGTATCCACTTGTAAAACAGATATCACTCTTATTCCATCAATACTTTTTCTAGTCCCATGTAAAGATAAATTCAAGTTATGACCTCATAATAAACAACTCAATTAGGAATACTCAATAACTATCTAGAGTAATCAAAGTTACCTCCAAGTGTACATCTAAATAGTAAAACCAAGTGCAACAACAATATATGCTAATGTAACTTCTCTTTCTCGTTGTAGCACTTTTAACTCATTTGAATTTGACAATCAGCCTTGAATAGGAGTTGGAGCAAATGAACTGTACTTTATGCATTTTCACAAAAACTTAACAAGGAGCAGAGCAATCATGTACTGAACCAGTAATGTCAAAGTACTGTTCATTTGTAAAAGTACATGATAAGTAATTCACCAATAGCAAAGTGGCAATGGGAGTCCATCCTTACCCCCTCCCCTAATGGTGGCAATTAAGAGAAGACAGGTTATAGAAAAGATGCAAAAAACATGTTTCAATTTCTCCAAGTCAAATAACCAACCAAGCAAGCTTAGGTTATTAAGCATCATGAACATTACACATTCATTTACTATTTCCATAAAATAAAATAAAAACAACAAACCGTAATTTTGTGGTACTTCTCTTTCTTGTTGTAAACAGACAAAACACAAACCATCCGCAGAACATAAACCATGAGTAAGCTAAAATGAGGTATAAATGAATGTTTATAAATGCATAAATTTAACAGTCTACCAGAGTATTAATTGATAATGGAACATTACAGTGGTATCAGGATAACATGAACAGACATGAAAAACTGAGAATAAGTGAGAGCATGCTTGAGTCTCCTCATGAGAGAGAGAGAGAGGGGGGGGAAGGAAGAAGTAAAATATATGAAGCAAAATATAAACATTAAAATTGGTTAATAAGGAGACTCCCAAATCACTTGAAGACGATAATAGAAAACACACATTAATCATTTGCACGAGAAATGGCTAATAATTCCTGACTTGATGATATGCTTATCTATACACATATGTGCACATACATGTATATTTCACTCTCAGCTTTCAGCTAACAGCAATGATTTTTGCACTGTCATTTCCAGAATATCAGTGATAAGCTAAAATAGTATACAGGCAAACACACATATACACATGAGGAGAAAACAACTCACATATCCATTGTGAGTCTTCAAGCCTCGATCCTCCACCCTACACTTTTCGTCTATCAACAATGTCTTAATTGGAACCTAAATTCAGAAAACACAAAAAATCTTAAATGTTAACAGCAGTGCATGCATTTAGTTATAAAATGAGCACATTGCACAAAGGCGAATAGTCAAAAGAAAGACAAAGATTCTTCAAAAATATGAAAATAAAAATTCCTCTGCCCTCTTTTTCATAAACAGTAAAGAGCCAGAGATATCAAACACCTTTGTTAACAAGATGCTCTTGCTTTTACTAAAAGCATAGCAACATCAACCGTAAAGTTCCATTACTAAAAATAAAATTAAATCAAATTGAATTGCAATTGATTTTTAACATTCTAAAAGCAACTTTTTTCTATTCTCTGATTCCCAAAAAAAAAAAACGAATCAACTGCAAAAAATCGTAAAATACTTCAAAAACATGCTTAATTTAAGAACCTAAACAATGCCTAAACAAAATTAAGAACTCTAAAACAAAATGATTAAAACCTGATTGTGTTGTGGCCAGCGGCAACAGCTTGGTTCGACACTGGAGAGGTGAGGCAAGGCGTGCGTAGGAGAGAGGTGAAGCGAGGTGTTCCAAGGGAGAGGAGAGGAGAGGTGAGGCCCCCAGGGCGGCTGGGCTAGACGTCGGAGTCGGATCTGGGTGGGTGAGGCTAGTGGGAGGAGTCGGGGTAAGGGAGAGGTGGGTGAGGATCGGGTAGTGTTTTTTTTTTTAGCTCATTAAGTAAAATGGGCGAGATGCAGACCTTTCAAGACCGAAGAAAAAAAAGTAAAACAGTTAGTAAAGTAAATCTTATGGGGTAGGAATTGATGAATAATAATCCGTCCCAAAATTTTAATATATTTTTATATAAATTTAATAATATTATTTCATTTATATGTAAAAATTTTACTATAATTTTAAACTAAAATAATATTATGATATTATAGTTTATATTAATATATTAGTTTATATTTTGTCACAAAACATATAAATTTTTTTTATTTTTTTTAGATATTTTGAGATGGAATTTGCAACAAAAATTCCGTCTCAAAATCTCCCCATACATTAAAAAAAAATCTATAGGTTTTGAGAAGGAAAATTTCGTCTCAAAACGTTTATATTCCTTTTGTTATTTTTGGAAAGCGTTTGAGATGGAATTTTCCATCTCAAATATTAGAGACGAAATTTGAGACAAAAAATTCTATCTCAAACACTTTCAAGAAATAATAAAAGGAATATAAACGTTTTGAGACGGAATTTTCCGTCTCAAAATCTATCTCAAACCATTTCCAGAATAACAAAAGGAATATAAAGGCTTTGAGATGGAATTTTTCGTCTCCAAATCCGTCTCACGGAATTTGAGACGGAAATTCCAACTCAAACCTTTTCAAGAAATAACAAAAGGAATATAAATGTTTTGAGACGGAATTTTACGTCTCAAAATCCGTCTCAAATATTAAAAACGGGATTTGAGACGAAAAATTTCGTTTCAAACCCTTTCCAGAATAACAAAAGGAATATAAAGGCTTTGAGATGAAATTTTTCATCTCCAAATTTGTCTCAAATATTAGAGACGAAAAATTCCGTCTCAAACCCTTTCAAGAAATAACAAAAGGAATATAAACGTTTTGAGACGGAATTTTCCGTCTCAAAAACCGTGTCAAATATTACAGACGAAATTTGAGACAGAAAATTTCATCTTAAACCCTTTCCTCAAATATTAAAGACAGAATCTTTCAAGAAATATCAAAAAGGATATAAAGGCTTTGAGACGGAATTTCCGTTTCGAAATTCATCTCAAATATTAGAGACGGAAAATTTCGTCTCAAACCCTTTCCAGAAATAACAAAAGGAATATAAAAGCTTTGAGATAGAATTTTCCGTCTCCAAATCCGTATCAAATATTAGAGATCAAAAATTCCATGTCAAACCCTTTCAAGATGATAGGATGATATTTTGTGAATTTTATATGTGCTAATATATTTGCTTTATTGATGTTTTATGCCTAAAAGAGCTTACTAATGTTTATTTTATGTTTTAGGTATTAAATATCAAAGTTGGAATAAAAAGGAGCTAAAAGGAGCAAAGTGCAGTATTTTCTGTCCAGCTTGAAAGATTGACGTTTTTGACCAATTTAACGTCCTGATCTCAAGAAGTGGCCTTCATGAAAGTTGTAGATGACTTCTCAAGCTTTCCAGAATGCACAAGATCGCAAAAATCGGAGTTCATTTGGTGGGTCAAACATCTGGACAAAATCAGTACGAAATCCTGGGCAGAAAAACGAGATTGAGAAGAAATTCCAACAAAGCAAGTTCAAGACCAGATTTTGTTGAGAGAAGATAATTCTTAATTTTATTTTGTCTTAGATCTGTAATTAATTAATAAAAATAGGCCTTAGAAATTTTACTTAGAAAATAATTGTAAAAAGATGATGAGATAAAGGTAAGAGTTTGACTAGTCAAATTACTTGTTTTTCAAGTAAACTCTTATCTGAATCCCACATTGCTTAGGAAAGTCTTTTAAACTCTTCCTTAGGCCTATATAAAGAGCACAAGGCTCTCATAAACAGCATCCCTCTTAGCCCTCAAATCCTTCAAATCCCTCTTATCCCTCTTCTCTTTTAGTCTTGTAGGATTTTCTTTAGGGTTTTTAATAAAATTTTATTTTTTTCTTTATTTTTAATTAGTTGCTGATTTCTTTATTATTTTTAATTCTGATTTTGTTTTCTTTATTTAAATTAAAATTATTTGTGTGTTCTTGCTTGCTAGTTTATAATCTTGATTATTAATTCTGATTTTATATTATTAAAGATTGCTTCTTTGATTGGTTCTTGCATGATATTTGTAATCTTTATAATATTAAACTTGAATTTTATGATCTTGAATATGTCTAGTGAGTAGTTTTCTTATTCAGTTATGAGGTAAATTGATTATTCTTGGGAAAAGCATGTTGTGAGATTCTTGAACCTATTATATAATTGTTGATTAAGTATCCAAGATTCTCTGAGCACATTATAATGATTGTTTGTTTGATTAGATAGGGTGCACACTATTTAGTTAAATTAAATAATCTACCGCCAGATTAAAAACATAAGTCCGTAATTGCTTGTGGAGTTAATTATTAGGGATGGAGGAGAATTAAGGTTTAGATTAAATGAACCGAGCTTATGTGTTTGTTATCTAATGTCAACCCATATCTTTCTTGTTGTTAATGCTGCTACAACTTATATCTAGAGAGCTTGTTCTAGGTAGGTTAAGTAGTTAGAGATTAGTTAAAGAGCTTGTTTTAACTAACGACTCAGTAAGGAAAGATGGTGTAACAGAGCTTGTTGTTATGCTACGGTTGACTATTTAGTTGACAGTGATATTTTGTAATCAATGATCAACATCAAAATCCAAGAATGATTGATTGCCTTGTAACTGAAGCTTTTTGCTATTTGTTTTTTTATATTTAATAATTCTTGTTTTCTTTATTTTGGAATAGTTTACAAAACCCCCAAACTTCTTCTTTCCCTAAACCCTAAGATTAGATTTTTAATTTAATAATTAACTTAAAAAATTCAGTCTCTGTGGGTTCGACCCTTACTCCGCTATCTACATAGTAGAGTTAGGAAATTTTATTTTTGGTGACTGACGACACTCATCAAATTTTGGCGCCGTTGCCGGGGACTGAAATTTGTTTAGGTTAATTATTTTAATTTAAAGTCTAATTTTTTTTTCTTTTTCTTTTGTTTTTCAGGGATTGCTTGTCTGACAAGGATTCTAGTCACAAACTTCCAAAGATTAGGGACTATATACAAGCAACCCAAAGCGTAGAGGCACAAGCACTACAACATCCACCATCACTACCACCTAAGACAAGAAGAGGACTCCATGGAGCAAGCTTATGAACCATACTATGATAATGACCCATACTATAATTATGAACCACACTATGATACCTACTATCAAGGATGGTGGGATCATTCTAATTTTAGTTATGGGAATCAATATGAGGTTTACAATGCGCCATTCCAAGATACATATCAAGCTCCATCTCAAAACTTAGGTATGCCTCCACCTCAAGAAGCAGGTATGTCTCTTGAAGATATTGTTAAGACTCTTGAGATTAAAACTTTACAATTGTCACAAGAGGCTGATGTTTATATTAAGAATATTGATCACCATGTGAGTCAAATATTGCATTCTTTGAGTAACATTGAAGCTATGACCTCTCAACCTGTGGAGAATCCAAGAGATAATGTTACTAACATCACCTTGAAAAGTGAAAGGGAAATTGATTCCAAGGAAAGTGCACATGAAGATGTCGATGACTTTATAGAAAGGGAGGATGAAACCGATTTCAATATTAAAGGTGGAGTTGTTGACATGCACAATGTAAAAGGGAGAGAGAATTTCGACAACTTTATAAAGCACTATGAGGATGTTGAGATCAAGGAATTCAAAGCTGAGGTAAGTGATAAACAAATTCCTTTTAATTCTTCTACTTACCCTTCTCCTTTTCCTAGTAGGTTTGCAAGAGCTACAAATGAAGAGCAAGACAAGGAGACCTTGAAGACATTTAGGAAAATGGAAGTCAGTATTCCTCTCCTTGATGAAATTAATGATCAAGTGCCTTGTGATGCGAAGTTTTTAAGGGAACTATGCACTTCCAAGAAGAAATTAAAAGGTGATGAAAAGCAGGTTCTTAAAGATGAGCTAGAAATAGCCACAAGTAAAAATGAGAATGAGGAACTCGAGAGACCGATAAAAAAGTTGAGGTATGGGATTGGATGATGGAAGGTGGAGTAGTCGAGCTAACGACATTAAACAAAAGCGCTACTTGGGAGGCAACCCAAGGATGTAAAACGAGGGAGTATTTCTTCCTTTACTTGTATTACCATTTAATTTTTGAGTTTTTTATTGTTCTTCTTTGCATGCTAGACTTACTTTGAGGACAAAGTAAGATTTAAGTGTGGGGGGGAATATTGGTTTATGAGTCTATAGAATTTTTTTAGGAACTGGAAATTTTTAAAAAAAAAAAGGTCAAATTTTTAAGTTTTTTGAAGATCGTGATATGTTTTCTTTCTTTTAAAGATTGATTCTAAACTAAAACAAAGTTTTATAAGAAAGTTGAGAGTATTTTGATTGTTATTATTTTTGAAGTGAATATTTTCTAAAGAATTTATGTGAGTTCATGATTAAATATGATTGATCATATGATATTGATAATGTGATTAGTTCATTGAAGTTGGTATAAGCCAAGGATAAATAGACAAGAACATAAGAAAAAAAAAAGAAAATAGAGGTTGAAAGCTTTAAATTCTACTCCAATGTTTTGAGTTGCTTGCTCTTATTGATTGAATTCTTGAAGTGACTTAAAATATGAGTATGCAAAGCACTCTAAAAGAGGGCTTACTTGTTGAGTAACCGGGTGTTGGTATCACCAATATTAACATTCGCGTAAAAAGGCAAGTAAGTACTTAGGGAAACCATTATTGAAACCACAAAAGAAAAAAAAAAGAAAAAGAAGGAACAGAAAAAGAAAAAAAAAGTTCTTGATCTATTGACTTTGTTTGTAGTAATGTAAATTGGATAATTGCAAAGTTGATATTATATGTTTCAATTGTATTGATTGTGAATTTTGCATGAATTTATTTAGAAGTATGCAAGAATATGAGAAGTAATGATTAGAATATGATTGACTTGATTATTTGACTCTTGTTGAAGTTATGAGTTAAGAATTGAAAGATTTGAAAATATGTTCATGATCTTAATCTTGTTTTGAGTCTTAATTTTTAATTTTTGAGTCTTATTTTGAATTTTTAGGATTGAGTCTTAAGTAAAAGATTTTGTGGGTATATCTTCTGAAAGCCCTCACGAGACACAACTCGTCCACTAGGGGTGACCTAGGGGTTTAAAGGCTTATTGCATATGCTAAATGCAATCGTGATTCCTACGAAAGTGAGTTAGGTTTTAGGAAAAGGATTTTAAGATTAGGACTTTAGGATTTAGTTCTTTAGGAAGTTAGTTTAGGTTTGCTAGAGGACTAGCAAAAGCTAAGTGTGGGGGAATTTGATAGGATGATATTTTGTGAATTTTATATGTGCTAATATATTTGCTTTATTGATGTTTTATGCCTAAAAGAGCTTACTAATGTTTATTTTATGTTTTAGGTATTAAATATCAAAGTTGGAATAAAAAGGAGCTAAAAGGAGCAAAGTGCAGTATTTTCTGTCCAGCTTGAAAGATTGACGTTTTTGACCAATTTAACGTCCTGATCTCAAGAAGTGGCCTTCATGAAAGTTGTAGATGACTTCTCAAGCTTTCCAGAATGCACAAGATCGCAAAAATCGGAGTTCATTTGGTGGGTCAAACATCTGGACAAAATCAGTACGAAATCCTGGGCAGAAAAACGAGATTGAGAAGAAATTCCAACAAAGCAAGTTCAAGACCAGATTTTGTTGAGAGAAGATAATTCTTAATTTTATTTTGTCTTAGATCTGTAATTAATTAATAAAAATAGGCCTTAGAAATTTTACTTAGAAAATAATTGTAAAAAGATGATGAGATAAAGGTAAGAGTTTGACTAGTCAAATTACTTGTTTTTCAAGTAAACTCTTATCTGAATCCCACATTGCTTAGGAAAGTCTTTTAAACTCTTCCTTAGGCCTATATAAAGAGCACAAGGCTCTCATAAACAGCATCCCTCTTAGCCCTCAAATCCTTCAAATCCCTCTTATCCCTCTTCTCTTTTAGTCTTGTAGGATTTTCTTTAGGGTTTTTAATAAAATTTTATTTTTTTCTTTATTTTTAATTAGTTGCTGATTTCTTTATTATTTTTAATTCTGATTTTGTTTTCTTTATTTAAATTAAAATTATTTGTGTGTTCTTGCTTGCTAGTTTATAATCTTGATTATTAATTCTGATTTTATATTATTAAAGATTGCTTCTTTGATTGGTTATTGCATGATATTTGTAATCTTTATAATATTAAACTTGAATTTTATGATCTTGAATATGTCTAGTGAGTAGTTTTCTTATTCAGTTATGAGGTAAATTGATTATTCTTGGGAAAAGCATGTTGTGAGATTCTTGAACCTATTATATAATTGTTGATTAAGTATCCAAGATTCTCTGAGCACATTATAATGATTGTTTGTTTGATTAGATAGGGTGCACACTATTTAGTTAAATTAAATAATCTACCGCCAGATTAAAAACATAAGTCCGTAATTGCTTGTGGAGTTAATTATTAGGGATGGAGGAGAATTAAGGTTTAGATTAAATGAACCGAGCTTATGTGTTTGTTATCTAATGTCAACCCATATCTTTCTTGTTGTTAATGCTGCTACAACTTATATCTAGAGAGCTTGTTCTAGGTAGGTTAAGTAGTTAGAGATTAGTTAAAGAGCTTGTTTTAACTAACGACTCAGTAAGGAAAGATGGTGTAACAGAGCTTGTTGTTATGCTACGGTTGACTATTTAGTTGACAGTGATATTTTGTAATCAATGATCAACATCAAAATCCAAGAATGATTGATTGCCTTGTAACTGAAGCTTTTTGCTATTTGTTTTTTTATATTTAATAATTCTTGTTTTCTTTATTTTGGAATAGTTTACAAAACCCCCAAACTTCTTCTTTCCCTAAACCCTAAGATTAGATTTTTAATTTAATAATTAACTTAAAAAATTCAGTCTCTGTGGGTTCGACCCTTACTCCGCTATCTACATAGTAGAGTTAGGAAATTTTATTTTTGGTGACTGACGACACTCATCACAAGAAATAACAAAAAGAATATAAACGTTTTGATACGGAATTTTTCGTTTCAAATTCCGTCTCAAAATACCTCAACAAAATAGAAAGAGCAATATAGTGCTTTTAACATGGAATTTTTCGTTGCAAAATTCCATCTCAGACTTTAGAGACGGAATTTTCAACGAAAATTCCGTCGAAAATTTAGCGAGGATAAACACTATTTGCACTCGCCTTTTTAGCTTCGGAATTTGTGACGGAATTTATTCCGTTGCAAATTTGCAACGATTTTTCGTAGAAAATCCGTAGCTAAATTTATCACTAAAACTTTTCTTTGTTCCGTCACTAATCCGTTGCAAATCCGCATGAACTTGTGACAGAAATTTTCGTCTAAAAAATTTCGTCACTCAAAGTATAATTTCTTGTAGTGACGGTATCAAATTTCTGAAGTCTCTTACAAAGCATACGCAGTTCATAAAACACAATGCAATTGATTTTAGAATCATTCTAGTATCCCTTACGTTCCTTATACATATCCCTTACCTTATGCAGTTAGTGAATATCTCCTTCAAGTTTTCGATTTATGACTTGAGCTCCTAATTGCTTCAAGTCACTACAAACCAATCATGATGCGCATGGACAAAAGGAAACGTAGCTTGGAAATTGAAAGAGCTGAAATCGCAAAAGGCCAGAAACAAAGTTGATGAATGACAACTTCTGAAACCTAGACCCAAAGCCTAAAGAGACTCGAACCCAAAGGTATTGGACCTTGACCCTACGAATAAGAATTCGAGAACCTAAGGTATAGCAATGGTGGATGGTGAAGAAGGAGGCACCACAAGGAAGAAGACCTTGATAAGCCTAGTAGAGAGGGAACCCAAGAGAAAGGCACACTCAAAATTTTGAAATTCAAAACTAATCTACTCATCAATAGCGTTTACAAGGTATTTATAATAATACCTAGCACTTAAGCCCATAAACAAGTGGGCTGGAATTTACACCAACAGAAAATAAGACTAAACCCAAATTCATGCCTAAACCTAGTTACATAAAATAAATAGTCCAAGACACAATAAGACTCAAATGTGGGCTATCCAAACACTTAGCCCATCTTATTGTTAAGCTAAAATAAGACAGTAACCCATGCTCATATTGTTTGGGCTTCCAAGTAAGTATAGATGTCTTGGGACTCTTCATGGAAGCTTCCTTGACACTTCAATGATGCCAGAGCTTATTGCATTAATGAGGCCAGGGCTTGTTGCATCTTCTTAGCTCGAGCTCGGGTAATTAGACCTCGTTGGATGACCAATGGATCCTTAGCATCACGAACATCACGAGTAAGTGGATCTCCATCATTCCCCCTCTCCTCAAAAGGATTTGTCCTCAAATCGTGTATACCTTCATCAAAAGAAAAGGGAGAAAGATCAGAAACATTAAAAGTAGCAAATACATCATACTCACCAGGAAGATCAAATTTGTAGGCATTATCGTTGATCTTCTCTATGAGTTGGAATGGTCCATCTTCTCGGGGATGCAGCTTGGTTTGTCGCTGAACAGGAAACCTCTCCTTTCACATATGCAGCCAAACCCAATCACCAGGCTTAAAGACTACTTTCTTTCTATGCTTATTTGCTTGGGTGGTATACTGCTCAGTCTTCTTTTCAATAGCTTGACGTACTCTCTCATGGAGTTGCTTTACAAACTTAGCTTTCTATTCTCCATCCAAGTTACTCTGCTCAGCACTAGGTAATGGCAACAAATCCAAGGGAGTAAGAGGATTGAAGCCATAAACAACTTCGAATGGAGAGCAACTCATAGTGGAGTGAACACTGCGGTTATATGCAAACTCCACATGTGGCAAGCAATCTTCCCAATTCTTCAAATTCTTCTGAATAATGGACCTCAATAATGTAGATAGGGTTCGATTGACGACCTCAGTCTGTCCATCAGTCTGGGGGTGACAAGTGGTGGAGAATAACAATTTAGTTCCCAACTTTCCCCATAATGTCTTCCAAAAGTAACTAAGGAACTTGGCATCTCGATCAGAAACAATGGTCCTCGGTACACCATGTAGATGTACTATCTCTTTGAAGAAAAGGTCAGCAACGTTGCTCGCATCATCCGTCTTGTGGCAAGCGATAAAATGAGCCATCTTGGAGAACTTGTCAACCACAACAAAAAATAGAATCTCTACCGCGTTTTGTTTTAGGCAAACCCAAAACAAAATCCATAGAGATATCAGTCCACGAGGTAGTAGGAATGGGTAAAGGAGTATATAAACCATGACTATGAACTCTAGATTTAGCTTGCCTACATGAAATGCATCTATCACATAATCTCTCTACGTCTCTCCTCATGTTAGGCCAAAAGAAATGTTCTTGCAAAACAGCTAGAGTTTTCCTAACCCCGAAGTGACCCATTAATCCTCCACTATGGGCTTCTCTAACTAACAGCTCGCGCAATGAACTCCGAGGCACACATAATTTATTTTCTCTAAATAAGAACCCATCGTGCCTAAAGAACTTGCCAAAGCCAGATGTAGCACATGCATCATAAACATTACCAAAATCAACATCATCAGCATACTGTTCCTTGATATACTCAAATCCTAAAAGTTTAGAATCAAGAGTAGTGATAAGAGTATACTTACAAGATAACGCATCAGCTACGACGTTCTCTTTACCTTGTTTGTACTTGATCACGTACGGGAACATCTCAATGAACTCTATCCACTTGGCATGACGCTTATGCAGCTTACTCTGTCCTTTTAAATGCTTCAAGGACTCATGATCAGTGTGGATGACAAATTCTTTGGGCCACAAGTAATGCTGCCATGTCTCCAAGGCCCTCACTAACACGTACATCTCCTTGTCATATGTGGGATAATTAAGTGCTGCTCCACTTAGCTTCTCACTAAAGAAAGCAATTGGGCGTTTTTCTTGCATAAGCACAGCTCCAATACCTACACCTGAGGCATCGCACTCAATCTCAAAAGTTTTAGTAAAGTCAGGCAGAGATAACAAAGGAGCAGAACAAAGTTTATCCTTAAGCAAATTAAAAGCATGCTCTTATGCAGGACCCCAATGAAATGCAACATTCTTTTTGACCACTTCGGTCAAAGGTGCAGCTATAATGCTAAAATCTCTAACGAATCGATGATAGAAACTAGCTAAACCATGGAAACTACGCACCTCAGATACAGACTTAGGTACAGGCCAATCTTTAATTGCCTTTACCTTCTCATTATCAACAAAAATGCCATGTGAAGAAACTACATACCCAAGGAAAACAATCTTATCAATGCAGAATGTACATTTCTTAAGATTGGCATACAAACTTTCATTCCTCAAAACAGTAAGAACATTCCTAAGATGCTCAACATGCTCATGCAGACTCTTACTGTAGATCAAAATGTCATCAAAATAGACAACCACATACTTACCAATGAAATCACTTAAAACATGGTTCATTAATCGCATGAATGTACTGGGTGCATTAGTCAAGCCAAAAGGCATAACTAACCACTCGTATAGACCATGTTTAGTCTTAAATGCGGTTTTCCATTCATCACCTTCTTTCATACGAATTTGGTGATATCCGCTCTTTAAATCGATTTTAGAAAACATGCATGCACCATGCAATTCATCAAGCATGTCATCTAGCCTAGGAATAGGATAGCGATACTTTACAGTGATTTTGTTGACGGCTCGGCAGTCAACGGACATCCGCCATGTCCCATCTTTTTTTGGCACAAGCAGTACGGGCACGGCGCATGGACTCATGCTCTCTCACATAACCTTTCCTCATGAGCTCCTCAACTTGCCTTTGAAGCTCCTTTGTCTCCTCGGGATTACTTCTGTAGGCTAGACGGTAAGGAATGGTAGCTCCAGGGACAAGGTCAATCATGTGCTCGATCCCACGAATCGGTGGTAATCCACTTGGGATCTCCTCAGGGAATACATCCTCGAACTCCTGCAACAATGAGACAGCATCAGTAGGCAAAGTATCATGGAGTTCAGCATTAATAAAATAAGAATCTTTAAATATGAGTAAAGGGATAGGAGACTTAGCAAGAAACGCAGTCTTAACATCTCGGGATTTGGCATAACAGTTCACTGTGTTGCTTTCCTTGTTTTCCTTCTTTTCTTTCTTGTCTTTAGCTTGCTTCCTTTGCTCGTCATGTTGCTCCTTTAGCCCTAATTGGTGCTCATAAATCTCCTTGGGACTAAGGGGAGCAAGAGCGATCTTCTTGCCATCCATAGTAAAGGAGTAACGGTTAGTGTAACCGTCGTGGATGACTTTTCGATCATACTGCCATGGTCTACCCAGCAATAGGTGGCTAGCTTGCATGGGCACCACGTCACACAACACCTCATCGTGATACCTTCCAATACAAAAAGGAACCAAGACTTGCTTCACCACGTTGACTTCACCACAGTCATTAATCCACTGCAACTTATATGGGTGGTGATGCTTGGTAGTGGGCAACTTTAACTTATCAACAAGGTATGTGCTAGCAACATTAGTACAACTCCCACCTTCAATTATTACAATACGTACCTTGTCACTAATATGGCATCTCGTATGAAAGATGTTCTCGCGCTGTGCCTCATCTTCAAACTTCACATGGGTATTAAGGGCACGCCTAGCAACAAGTGCTTCACCATGAGCAGCATACACAACAACTTCTTCTTCGTCAACATCTTCTAATGTAGGCATCTCATCTTCAACCCCGACTTCAGAACCTTCACTCTCAACATCTCCATTCTCAAGCATGATTATCACTCTACGGTTGGGACACTGTGAGGCAATATGTCCACGACCTAAACACTTGAAACACTTAATGTCAGTGTCCTGCTTTGGGATGCTTGGGCAGGTTCAGTCGTGGGCTTTGGAGGGCCCTCAGGCTTAGGCTTAGCAAAGCTCTCTAACTTGGGCGTAGACATAGGCTTATCACCCCTACGAAAGGTGTTAGATTTCCAAACAGGAACTTAACTAGGAGTGAAACGGGATGTACCTTTCCTTTGGAGTTGCCTTTCGACTTTGATGGCCACATGTAGCATCTCCTCTAAATCCATGTAATGCTGCAACTCTACTACATTGGCAATCTTATGGTTTAAGCCTTGAAGAAAACGAGCCATAGTAGCTTCTGTATCCTCCTAGATATTGGCACGGATCATGGTTATTTCCATCTCTTTGTAGTAATCCTCAACACTCTTTGAGCCCTGGGTAAGGCCTTGGAGCTTCTGGTATAACTCTCTGTAGTAATGAGTAGGAACAAATCTCTCCCTCATGATGCGCTTCATCTCATCCCATGTAGACACTGGAGGATCACAATATCTTCTTTTACTAGTGACTAACTGATCCCACCAAACCATGGCATACTCTGTGAACTCAACTGCTACAAGTTTGACCTTCTTTTCCTCAGAGTAGTGGTTGCAGTCAAACACCATTTCAATCTTCCGTTCCCACTCCAAATATTCCTCAGGATCATTCTTGCCTTGGAAAGGAGGAATCTTCAATTTTATACTGCCAAGGTGTCCATCTATCTTCTCCTTGCCTCTGGCTCTATCAACTCGATCTCTATACCCATGGTACCTTCTATGATGTCTATCGATCCCAGACTCTTCATTCGAATCATACCCAACATTATCATCATACTCGTCATTGGCAACAACCTTACTTTTTAGACGAGAAGTATCACCTTGTTGGATCTTTGCAAACCAAGCTTCATGTTGGTTCAACTTATCATGAATGTCATTGAATTTCACGTCCATCCGTTGGAACTGTTGTTGCATTGCCAGAAGCATGAATTCAATCTTTTTAAAGTCGGACTTATCACCTTCAGAAGACATTTTCAACAAAAATATCCTCACGTGTTTACACTCGTGTTTCACTAAAGTAATTTGGCTTTTCTCTACTAATGTTTCTCACACACTCCTGCCTTTTTTCCTTACTCTACCTTAACTCTACAGGTTCACAATCGCACTAGAGACTCAGTCAAAGAATCAACCTCACAAAATCAACAAATTCACCAAGTATTGTTACCAAGATTTTTTTTTTCTGAATTTTTTTTTCGAATTCTTTTTCTTTTTTTTTTTTTGCACAGAAAGATGTGGCTAAGGCTAAGGTGACTCAAAGAAAGAAAGACAGAATAAAAAAATAATAAAAAAATAAAAGAAATCACTAGAATGACAAAAAAAAAATAAAAAATGGCCTAAAACTATAAGAAGACGATGGAATTTGGGCAAGATAGGGTGGGGCCCGTGGACGGGGTCATTTTCTTTCGTCGTTTCCTTTAAACGGGTACTCGCACGCCTCCTAACTCAAACAAAGTTTTTGGTTTGAACAGTACCGTAATAATTTTTTTTTCGATTTCTTCCTTTTTTTTGAATTCTTTTTTTTGTCCTCTTTTTTTTTATTCTGAGTTTTGCGGTCTCCTTGAAAAGTGTAGGGGTGCGGCTACGGTTTTTTTTTGAAGGAGTACGACTAGGGTTTTTTTGAGGAATGCGGTTAGGGTTTTGGAGGGATGTGGCTAGGGTTGTGAGGAAGTACGGTTAGGGTTTTGAGGAATTGCGACTAGGGTTTTGATTGAAGGGTACGGCTAGGGTTTTGAGGAATTGCGACTAGGGTTTTGATTGAAGGGTGCCGCTAGGGTTTTGAAATAAGTGGCGGCTAGGGTTATGAAAAAAAAAGTGGAGACGCACAAACAAACCAGAAATTGAAACCAACAAAAGAAAAGAAAAAAAATCGAAACCAACAAACCAAAAATCAAAAAGTGAGTGACGCACAAACAAACTAGAAAATCGAAACTTGATTTCTGATTACCAACTGATGCGCACGGACAAGAGGAAATGTAGCTTGGAAATTGAAGGAGCTAAAATCGCAAAAGGACAGAAACAAAGTTGATGAATGACAATTTCTGAAACCTAGACTCAAAGCCTAAAGAGACTCGAACCCAAAGGTATTGGACCTTGACCCTACGAATAAGAATTCGAGAACCTTAGGTATAGCAATGGTGGATGGTGAAGAAGGAGGCGCCACAAGGAAGAAGACCTTGATAAGCCTAGTAGAGAGGGAACCTAAGAGAAAGGCACACTCAAAATTCTGAAATTCAAAACTGATCTACTCATCAATAGCGTTTACAAGGTATTTATAATAATACCTAGCACTTAAGCCCATAAACAAGTGGGCTGGAATTTACACCAACAGAAAATAAGACTAAACCCAAATTCATGCCTAAACCTAGTTACATAAAATAAATAGTCCAAGACACAACAAGACTCAAATGTGGGCTATCCAAACACTTAGCCCATCTTATTGTTAAGCTAAAATAAGACAGTAACCCATGCTCATATTGTTTGGGCTTCCAAGTAAGTATAGATGTATTAGGACTCTTCATGGAAGCTTCCTTGACACTTCAATGATGCCAGAGCTTGTTGCATTAATGAGGCCAGGGCTTGTTGCATCTTCTTAGCTTGAGCTCGGGTAATTGGACCTCCTTAGATGACCAATGGATCCTTAGCATCATGAACATCACGAGCAAGTGGATCTCCATCAAATCATCACCATCTCAAAACAAATCTTAATAACCTTATTCTTTAATAGTAAAATTTAACCATGTTACAAGATAAAAGTAATTCTAATTCACCTCCATGCACATTGCTTACCTATTCCTTATTAAAACACTCTCAAATCCACAATTCTAATTACATTAATAATCTTCACAAAATTTTCATATATATATATATATTCGTAAACACCAACAACATTTAAGTATAATACTTACCTTTAATTCCAAAAATATATAAAAATCTCAAGCCTTCCTCCTTTGAAGTTCTCCTACAATTCTAATACCATAATCACACTTAATTTTTTCAATTCCCTCTTCTAAGTTTAAATCAAATCAACACATCCTTACCTTTGAAGATCCTTAAAACCAAGCCCTTCTCAAGCTTTCTTTAAATCTCCACTTTTTAATATCTCTATTAAAATCCTACAAAATATTTTGAATCCTAGTTACCATGACAAATCCTATATGTATGTACATATAGGCTTATATCAATCCAAATATAACATTTTCTTTTATTTTGTTTCTTTCTTCTTCACTTTTTCTTTTATACCTGTCTCTCGGTTGGTTTAACAGGGCAACAAGTAGCCCATTGTCAGCCCTGGTTCCTTATCTTCCTTTGCTTCAAGGCCTCACTCGAACAACCCTTATACCAACCTCGTATAGCAGTTCTTCAATGCCACAAGACACCTTCCTTCAACCACTGTTCCAGGCCACTTGCAGCCCTATTTTCCTACTGTTTAATCGACCTCTTTTTTTTTTCTGCTACTGCTTGAATGGTGCCCCTATTTCACAACCTAGAAGCTAGCTTAAACCAACTCGTGAAAGCCTTTCCATTTAGCCCCTAACCCACCAGCTCCAACTTTGTTTTGGTAAGATACTTCGAGGTAGAATTTTGTTGTTGCTTCTCGATACACAATCCTTGCTTCAACCCTTTTAAGTTTTGCTTAATCTCCTCTCTCAGCCTTTACAAGTTTCCAGCTGACCAAAGTGCACTTAAGGAGTAGTAGACTTATCTTTTCAAACTCGTCCTAACAGCCACCGGTTCACTCTTGAAGAAGCCACTGATCAAAGCTTCAAGGTAGCCTTTCATCCCCTGTTTGTGCGCACCAACCAGCCCCTCCAAGAGCTTGGTTTTCAGCCTATTCTTCCTCACTGGTTTCTGCTCTCCCGATACTATTTTCCTACTTCTTCCACTGCAGTTTGTCTTTCTCTCTTGGTGTTCTCTTCCTCCTTCCTCAGTTCGCTTTCATTACTTTCTTTCATTGCTGCAGTTTCCTTTTTCGTTTCTCTACTCTCAATCTTGATCTCTTTCTCGATTCTTTTAGCTGCAACTTCTTCCTCCTTTCGGTCGTAACTTTCTCTCTTTCTCTCCTTCGCTTTACTCTCTTCTCTCCGGCTACTATTTGTGCTCTTTCTTCTGTCTTTTCTTTTTTTTATTGGGTTTTGGTTTTGTTGAAAGAGGCAGAGCCTCTGACTAGTTTTGCTTCAAATCTGTGGATACTACTCCCACTAACATGGGAGTACGTGAGGGAAGTTGGTGGCTTCCTAGGAAGTCAGTGGCTTTCGCCAAATCCGGCTTTCCCTCCTTTTCTTTTTTTTTTTTAATATATATTCACTTATATCTATACATATTTGAAATATCTATTTTCCTTTATTTTTAATTTGAAACCTATAGATATTACACTTAATATATATAAATATTTATATAGTTATATATTTTATTTATATTACTCACATGTATATCACCTTTAATTTGATATACATGTGTCTTTTTATTTAATTAAAAAGACACGTATTTTAAAATACCTGCCTTACTCTACCTGGATCCCTAGCCGACTGTAGTATCCTTTGATGGAGATCCAAGCTCACAAAGCTCAAGTCATGTTCGTGATGATCGTGATCCTTTGAGTATCCATGGAGGTCCAATTGCAAGAGCTAAATCAAAGATGATGCAACAAGCCTTGGCTGGTTTCATTGATATTGCTAGAGAGAAAGCCCAACAAAGCTTGAGCATGGAGGATGATAAAGTCTTCTACAACATGATCCAAGCCCAAGTTCAACCTTCTTGAAGACACACAAGTATTGGGCCGAAATGCAAATTAGGCTAGATGCATATTTTATTTAGTTAAGTATTATTGGGTTGAACATTGTCTTAATTTAATTTAAGCCCAATTCCTTTTTAAATAATAGATTTTGTAAGACTTCTATTACTTGTTCTGCAAGTTAGGAGAGTAGGATTCCTATTGCTTGTTCTGCAAGTTTGCTATTTCCTATTCTGCAAGTTAGGAAAGTAGGATTCCTATTACTTGTGCTGCAAGTTATCTATTTGCCTATAAATAGTTATGTAACCCTTTGGGGAGAACACAATTGATTTTAGCAATAAAATTGAGAGACTTCTTCTCTTTGGTTCTCTTGAGAACTCTTGAACTTATCAAGGTCTTCCTTGTGGCGTTCTTCTACCTTCCACCAATATATACCATAGGTTCTTGCTTTTCTAGGCAACGGGTCTTGGTCCAATACCATAGGTTCTTGTGTTTCTACACAACGGGTCTTGGTTTTACTTCTAATTTTTATTTTCTTTTGCTGCGTTTTTAACTTGTTATTGTTTTTTTTTCAAGTGTTCTTCGTCTTCTTCATATGAACCTCATCTTCTTTCGGTGAGGTCCATATCATTTGGTATCAGAGCTTAGGTTCAATTCGTGGGAGTCTCGTTTTTGTTTTTTTTTCTTTTTCTTGTCTTGGATAAGCCTTGATCTTGAATCCTTTGCACAAGCTACCGTTCTCTCTCGTTCCTTGCCACACAAGCTACTACCAAAACTAGCTTGTTTTTCTCAAAAGTTGCCTTGTTCCCCAAGTAAACCTCTTCTTATTTTTTTAGACTTTTTCTTTTTCTTCATTGTTTGTTTACTTTAGTAAAAAAAGAAAAGAAAAAAAAGAGAAAAGAAAAATCAATTCAAGAGGGGATTTATTATATCATGTGTAACAAGTGCAACATCAAAGGCAATTCGTGGATGTGTGCTTCATCAAAATCTTGAGGTAGTCATTCTTTCTTGAGCTTTGAGATTTCTTATTTGCCTAATTTGAAAATTCATTGTTACCATTCTACCCTGCTACCTAAAATTACCTTTTTGACCCTACCACGTAAAAGGACAAAACTACCTCACCTTTGGCTAAACCCTACTCTAATTAAACACCCCAAAACACGAATATTTCCTTCAAGGTTTAGTTTCATTAGAGTCTTCTTAAGCCTTATCGAGTCTTGCAAAGTCTTGTTGAGTCTTCATTGTTTTGTTTTCCCTTGATTAAAATCTTGTGCTCAGCTTGTTTATTGTTGGTTGATAGTTTAATTCCATAAGCTGATTTTTGATTGAGTCTTGAGTTCAATATAGAACCTATAGAGAAAAGTTGTGTAAGGAAAAAAAAGCCAAGAGTGTGTGAGTAACTTAGTAGAGAAAAGCCATATTAAAATTGTGTGAAACACGAGTGTGAGTGTTACATTCTTGTGTGTATTGAGTGTAAACACGTGAGGTCATACTTGTGAGGTCTATTTCTTTTACTAACGTTTCTTGCAGGTTACAATTATGTCTTCTAATAGTGAAAAGCTTGCTTTGAGTAACATTGAGATCATGTTCCTAGACATGCAACAACAACTTTCGAGGATAGAGTCGAAGTTGATTAAATACGATAAGTTGGAGCAACATGACGTTGCCCTAGCTAAGGTAAACCAAGATAATACTTCTTATGCATGGAATAATGTTGCTCATAATAAGTTGGATTGCAATTATGAAGAAGATTTTGATGATGATTCTATGCTGCAATTAGAGGATGATGAGGATAGTATGGAATTACCCATGGATGGAAAGGAATATATAGCATGTCAAACTTCAAGTGTGCTAATGAAAGATGAGGATCAATTGGGATTAAAAGAGAGTGAGAAAAAAATAGTGAGTGAAGATGAGGTTAAGCAAAAAGAGAAAACAATCAAGATTGAGTGTCATGCTTTAAGCATAGGTATCGAAGTTGTTTTAATGCAGGAGAAGCGCCCTATTGCTTTTTTCAGTGAGAAGTTAAGTGGAGCTGCCCTTAACTATTCCACATATGATAAAGAGATGTATGCATTAGTGAGGGCCTTGGAAACATGGCAGCACTATTTATGGCCCAAGGAATTTGTCATCCACACTGATCATGAGTCCTTGAAGCACTTGAAAGGACAAAGCAAGTTGAACAAGTGTCATGCCAAGTGGATGGAGTTCATTGAAACATTTCCATATGTGGTCAAATATAAACAAGGTAAAGAAAATGTCGTGGCTGATGCATTATCTCGAAGGTATACTCTAATCACTACTCTTAATGCAAAACTACTTGGATTTGAGTATATTAAAGACTTGTATGCTACTGATGAGGATTTTGAAAATGTGCTCATTGCATGTGAGAAAATTGGTTTTGGAAAGTTTTATAGGCATGATGGATTCTTATTTAGGGAAAATAGATTATGTGTGCCTAAGAGTTCTTTAAGAGAATTACTTGTTAGAGAAGCCCATAGTGGTGGATTAATGGGACATTTTGGAGTAAAGAAAACTTTAGATATATTGCATGATCACTTCTTTTGGCCTAACATGAAAAGAGATGTTGAAAAATTGTGTGAAAGATGTGTCACTTGTAAACAAGCTAAGTCTAGAGTTATGAATCATGGTCTTTATACTCCATTGTCTATTCCTACTGCTCCTTGGACTGACATTTCTATGGACTTTGTTTTGGGGTTACCAAGAACAAAGAGAGGTAGAGATTCTGTTTTTGTTGTTGTTGTTGACAGGTTCTCTAAGATGGCTCAATTCATTGCTTGTCACAAGACAGATGATGCAAGTAACATTGCCGATTTATTCTTCAAGGAAATTGTTCGTCTACATGGGGTTCCGAGGACCATTGTTTCTGACCGTGATGTGAAGTTCCTTAGCTATTTTTGGAAAACATTATGGGGAAAGTTAGGAACAAAGCTATTGTTTTCAACTACTTGTCATCCACAAACCGATGGTCAAACTGAAGTAGTCAATCGTACTTTGTCTACTTTGTTGAGGTCCATTATTCAAAAGAATTTGAAGAATTGGGAAGATTGTTTGCCTCATGTGGAGTTTGCTTACAATAGAAGTGTGCATTCCACTACTAGTTATTCTCCATTTGAAGTTGTCTATGGTTTTAATCCACTCACTCCATTGGATCTTTTACCACTACCTATTGAGGAGAGAGCTAGTTTGGATGGGGAAAAGAAAGCTGATTTTGTTAAGCAACTACATGAGAAGGTACGTCAAAACATTAAAAAGAGGACTGAGCAATATGCTACTCAAGCCAACAAGCATCGCAAGAAAGTTGTCTTTGAACCTGGTGATTGGGTTTGGGTACATATGCGTAAAGAGAGATTTCCTGCTCAGCGTCGCTCCAAGTTGCAACCTCGAGGAGATGGACCATTCCAAGTGATTAAGAAGATCAATGACAATGCTTATAAGTTAGATCTTCCAGGTGAGTATAATGTTAGTGCTACATTTAATGTTTCTGATCTTTCTCCCTTTGATATGGATGTAGGTGATTCTGATTTGAGGACAAATCCTTTCGAGGAGAGGGGGAATGATGGAGATCCAAGCTCACAAAGCTCAAGTCATGTTCGTGATGATCGTGATCCTTTGAGTATCCATGGAGGTCCAATTACAAGAGCTAAATCAAAGATGATGCAACAAGCCTTGGCTGGTTTCATTGATATTGCTAGAGAGAAAGCCCAACAAAGCTTGAGCATGGAGGATGATAAAGTCTTCTACAACATGATCCAAGCCCAAGTTCAACCTTCTTGAAGACACACAAGTATTGGGCCGAAATGCAAATTAGGCTAGATGCATATTTTATTTAGTTAAGTATTATTGGGCTGAACATTGTCTTAATTTAATTTAAGCCCAATTCCTTTTTAAATAATAGATTTTGTAAGACTTCTATTACTTGTTCTGCAAGTTAGGAGAGTAGGATTCCTATTGCTTGTTCTGCAAGTTTGCTATTTCCTATTCTGCAAGTTAGGAAAGTAGGATTCCTATTACTTGTGCTGCAAGTTATCTATTTGCCTATAAATAGTTATGTAACCCTTTGGGGAGAACACAATTGATTTTAGCAATAAAATTGAGAGACTTCTTCTCTTTGGTTCTCTTGAGAACTCTTGAACTTATCAAGGTCTTCCTTGTGGCGTTCTTCTACCTTCCACCAATATATACCATAGGTTCTTGCTTTTCTAGGCAACGGGTCTTGGTCCAATACCATAGGTTCTTGTGTTTCTACACAACGGGTCTTGGTTTTACTTCTAATTTTTATTTTCTTTTGCTGCGTTTTTAACTTGTTATTGTTTTTTTTTCAAGTGTTCTTCGTCTTCTTCATATGAACCTCATCTTCTTTCGGTGAGGTCCATATCATCCTTCCTACATGAGAGCCTAGAGCCTACTAGGAAGATTTTAAAGAAAGTGAAAAAGTTTTTCAGCATATAGGTAGCTGAATATCAAGTGTGACATATAACTCTCTTACTGAGCCATGGTTTGCTCACCCTTTAATTTTAACATTTCAGATTTTCGAGGACCGAGAGTCAGATGATAGGATGATATTTTATGAATTTTATATGTGCTAATATATTTTCTTTATTGATGTTTTATGCCTAAAAGAGCTTACTAATGTTTATTTTATGTTTTAGGTATTAAATATAAAAGTTGGAATAAAAAGAAGATAAAAAGAGCAAAGTGCAGTATTTTCTGACTGGCTTGAAAGATTGACATTGTTGACCAATGTAACGACCTGATCTCAAGAAGTGGCCTTCATAGAAGTTGTAGAGGACTTCTCAAGGTTTCCAGAATGTCCAAGATCACAAAAATCGGAGTTCATTTGGTGGGTCAAACGTCTGGACAAAATCAGTACAAAATTCTGGGCAGAAAAACGAGATTGAGAAGAAATTCCAACAAAGCAAGTTCAAGACTAGATTTTGTTGAGAGAATATAATTTCTTAATTTTATTTTGTCTTAGATCTGTAATTAATTAATAAAAATAGGCCTTAGGAGTTTTACTTAGAAAATAATTGTAAAAAGATGATGAGATAAAGGTAAGAGTTTGACTAGTCAAATTACTTGTTTCCCAAGTAAACTCTTATCTGAATCCCACATTGCTTAGGAAAGTCTTTTAAACTCTTCCTTAGGCCTATATAAAGAGCACAAGGCTCTCATAAACAACATCCCTCAAATCCCTCAAATCCCTCTTCTCCCTCTTCTCTTTTAGTCTTGTAGGATTTTCTTTAGGGTTTTTAATAAAAATTTTATTTTTCTTTATTTTTAATTAGTTGCTGATTTCTTATTATTGTTTTATAAAATTATTTTCTTTTTATTTTTTTTAGATTTTGTGATTTCTTTTTTTGTTAAAATCTTATTAGATCATAATCTTGATTATAGATTTCTTGTTTGATATTATTAAAGATTGATAGTTTAATTGTTTATTGCATGATAATTGTCTTCTTTATAATATTAAACTTGAATTTTATGATCTTGAATATGTCTAGTGAGTAGTTTTCTTATTCAGTTATGAGGTAAATTAATTATTCTTGGGAAAAGCATGTTGTGAGATTCTTGAACCTATTATATAATTGTTGATTAAATATCCAAGATTCTCTGAGCACATTATAATGATTGTTTGTTTGATTAGATAGGGTGCACACAATTTAGTTAAATTAAATAATCTACCGCTAGATTAAAAACATAAGTCCGTAATTGCTTGTGGAGTTAATCACTAGGGATGGAGGAGAATTAAGGTTTAGATTAAATAAACCGAGCTTATGTGTTTGTTATCTAATGTCAACCCATATCTTTCTTGTTGTTAATGCTGCTACAACTTATATCTAGAGAGCTTGTTCTAGGTAGGTTAAGTAGTTAGAGATTAGTTAAAGAGCTTGTTTTAACTAACGACTCAGTAAAGAAAGATGGTGTAACAGAGCTTATTGTTATGCTACGGTTGACTATTTAATTGACAATAATATTTTGTAATCAATAATCAACATCAAAATCCAAGAATGATTGATTGCCTCATAACTGAAGCTTTTTGCTATTTGTTTTTGATATTTAATAATTCTTATTTTCTCTATTTTAGGCATAGCTTATAAAACCTCAAAATCTTCTTCTTCTTCCCTAAACCCTAAAATTAGATTTTTAATTTAATAATTAACTTTAAAAAAAATTCAGTCTCTGTGGGTTCGACCCTTGCTCCGCTATCTATATAGTAGAGTTAGGAAATTTTATTTTTGGTGACTGACGACACTCATCATCAGATATCTAAGGATTTCGACTGTGCATTTGGGGACGATGCGACAGCTTGATTTACTACATGAGGTACGATCATTTATGATGGAGATCCACTTGCTCGTGATGTTCGTGATGCTAAGGATCCATTGGACATCCAAGGAGGTCCATTTACCCGAGCTCAAGCTAAGAAGATGCAACATGCCCTGACCTCATTAATGCAACAAGCTCTGGCATCATTGAGGTGTCAGGAAAGCTTCCATGAAGAGTCCCAAGACATCTATACTTGCTTGGAAGCCCAAACGACATGAGCATGGTTTACTGTCTTATTTTAGCTTAACAATAAGATGGGCTAAGTGTTTGGATAGCCCACGTTTGAGTCTTGTTGTGTTTTGGACTATTTATTTTATGTAACTAGGTTTAGGCATGAATTTGGGTTTAGTCTTATTTTCTGTTGGTGTTAATTCCAGCCCACTTGTTTATGGGCTTAAGTGCTAGGTATTATTATAAATACCTTGTAAACGCTATTGATGGACAGATTAGTAAAATTGAATTTTCAGAATTTGAGTGTGCCTTTCTCTTGGGTTCCCTCTCTACTAGGCTTATCAAGGTCTTCTTCCTTGTGGCGCCTCCTTCTTCACCATCCACCATTGCTATACCTTAGGTTCTCGAATTCTTATTCGTAGGGTCAAGGTCCAATACCTTTGGGTTCGAGTCTCTTTAGGCTTCGGGTCTAGGTTTCAGAAGTTTGTCCTATTGCGTTTTAGCTCCGTCAAATTCCAAGCTACGTTTCTCTTGTCTGTGCGCATCAGTTGGTATTCAAAGCTCAAGTTTCGATTCTGGTTTGTCTGTGCGTCACTCACTTTTCAATTTTTGGTTTGTTGGTTTCGATTTTTTTCCCCTCTTGTTGGTTTTGATTTCTAGCCCACCCCTCACAAAAAAAACCCTAGCCGTACCCCTAAAAAAAACCCTAGCCGCACCCCTCAAAAAAAAAAAAACCCTAGCCGCACCCTCCTCTCTTCAAGGAAACCGCAATACTCAGAGTAAAAAAAAAAGAGAGAAAAAAAAAGAAAAGAAGAAGAATTCAAAAAAAAAAGCAAAAATCGAAAAAAAAAATTTGTTGCGGTACTGTTTAAACAGGAAAATTTGGTTGAGTTAGGAGGCATGCGAGTACCCGTTTTAAAGAAAACGATGAAAGAAAATGAACCCGTGGAATTTATTACACGGGCCTAACCCTATCTTGGCCAAATTCCATCGTTTTCCTATAGTTTGATGGGTGTCGTCAGTCACCAAAAATAAAATTTCCTAACTCTACTATGTAGATAGCAGAGCAAGGGTCGAACCCACAGATATTGAATTTTTTTTAAGTTAATTATTAAATTAAAAATCTAATCTTAGGGTTTAGGGAAAGAAGAAGTTTGGGGGTTTTGGAGACTATTCTAAAATAAAGAAAACAAGAATTATTAAGTATCAAAGACAAATAGCAAAAAGCTTCAGTTATGAGGCAATCAATCATTCTTAGATTTTGATGTTGATCATTGATTACAAAATATTATTGTCAATTAAATAGTCAACCGTAGCATAACAACAAGCTCTATTACACCATCTTTCCTTATTGAGTCGTTAGTTAAAACAAGCTCTTTAACTAATCTCTAACTACTTAACCTACCTAGAACAAGCTCTCTAGATATAAGTTGTAGCAGCATTAACAACAAGAAAGATATGGGTTGACATTAGATAACAAACACATAAGCTCGGTTCATTTAATCTAAACCTTAATTCTCCTCCATCCCTAGTGATTAACTCCACAAGCAATTACGGACTTATGTTTTTAATCTGGCGGTAGATTATTTAGTTTAACTAAATAGTGTGCACCCTATCTAATCAAACAAACAACCATTATAATGTGCTCAGAGAATCTTGGATATTTAATCAACAATTATATAATAGGTTCAAGAATCTCACAACATGCTTTTCCCAAGAATAATTAATTTACCTCATAACTGAATAAGAAAACTACTCACTAGACATATTCAAGATCATAAAATTCAAGTTATATATTATAAAGAAGACAAATATCATGCAAGAAACAATCAAAGAAGCAATCTTTAATAATATAAAATTAGAATTACTAATCAAGATTATAACTAGCAAGCAAGAACACACAAACTCTATAGACTCATAAACCAATATTCCCCCCCCCACACTTAAATCTTACTTTGTCCTCAAAGTAAGTTTAGCATGCAAAGAAGAACAATAAAAAACTCAAAAATTAAATGGTAATCCAAGTAAAGGAAGAAATACTCCCTCGTTTTACATCCTTGGGTTGCCTCTCAAGTAACACTTTTGTTTAATGTCGTTAGCTCGACCGCTCCACCTTCCATCATCTAATCCCAAACCTCAACCTTTTTATCAGTCTCTTGAGTTCATCATTCACAAGATTTTTGCTCATGGCTATTTCTAGCTCATCTTTAAGAACTTGCTTTTCATCACCTTTTAATTTCCTCTTGGAAGTGCATAGTTCCTTCAAAAACTTGGCATCGCAAAGCACTTGATCATTAATTTCATCAAGGAGAGGAATATTAACTTCCATTTTCCTAAATGTCTTCAAGGTCTCCTTGTCTTGCTCTTCATTTGTAGCTCTTGCAAACCTACCAAGAAAAGGAGGAGGGTAAGTAGAAGCATTAAAAGGAATTTGTTTATCTCTCCTTAATTTCAACATCCTCATAGTGCTTTATAAAGTTTTCGAAATTCTCTCTTCCTTTTTCATTGTGCATGTCAACAACTCCACCTCTAATATAGACATTGGATTCATCCTCCCTTTCTATCAAGTTGTCGACATCTTCATGTGCACTTTCCTTGGATTCAATTTCCCTTTCACTTTTCAAGGTGATGTTAGTAACATTATCTCCTGGATTCTCCATAGGTTGTGATATGGACCTCACCGAAAGAAGATGAGGTTCATATGAAGAAGACGAAAAACACTTGAAAAAAAAACAATAACAAGTTAAAAACGCAGCAAAAGAAAATAAAAATTAGAAGTAAAACCAAGACCCGTTGTGTAGAAACACAAGAACCTATGGTATTGGACCAAGACCCGTTGCCTAGAAAAGCAAGAACCTATGGTATATATTGGTGGAAGGTAGAAGAACGCCACAAGGAAGACCTTGATAAGTTCAAGAGTTCTCAAGAGAACCAAAGAGAAGAAGTCTCTCAATTTTATTGCTAAAATCAATTGTGTTCTCCCCAAAGGGTTACATAACTATTTATAGGCAAATAGATAACTTGCAGCACAAGTAATAGGAATCCTACTTTCCTAACTTGCAGAATAGGAAATAGCAAACTTGCAGAACAAGCAATAGGAATCCTACTCTCCTAACTTGCAGAACAAGTAATAGAAGTCTTACAAAATCTATTATTTAAAAAGGAATTGGGCTTAAATTAAATTAAGACAATGTTCAGCCCAATAATACTTAACTAAATAAAATATGCATCTAGCCTAATTTGCATTTCGGCCCAATACTTGTGTGTCTTCAAGAAGGTTGAACTTGGGCTTGGATCATGTTGTAGAAGACTTTATCATCCTCCATGCTCAAGCTTTGTTGGGCTTTCTCTCTAGCAATATCAATGAAACCAGCCAAGGCTTGTTGCATCATCTTTGATTTAGCTCTTGTAATTGGACCTCCATGGATACTCAAAGGATCACGATCATCACGAACATGACTTGAGCTTTGTGAGCTTGGATCTCCATCATTCCCCCTCTCCTCGAAAGGATTTGTCCTCAAATCAGAATCACCTACATCAATATCAAAGGGAGAAAGATCAGAAACATTAAATGTAGCACTAACATTATACTCACCTGGAAGATCTAACTTATAAGCATTGTCATTGATCTTCTTAATCACTTGGAATGGTCCATCTCCTCGAGGTTGCAACTTGGAGCGACGCTGAGCAGGAAATCTCTCTTTACGCATATGTACCCAAACCCAATCACCAGGTTCAAAGACAACTTTCTTGCGATGCTTGTTGGCTTGAGTAGCATATTGCTCAGTCCTCTTTTTAATGTTTTGACGTACCTTCTCATGTAGTTGCTTAACAAAATCAGCTTTCTTTTCCCCATCCAAACTAGCTCTCTCCTCAATAGGTAGTGGTAAAAGATCCAATGGAGTGAGTGGATTAAAACCATAGACAACTTCAAATGGAGAATAACTAGTAGTGGAATGCACACTTCTATTGTAAGCAAACTCCACATGAGGCAAACAATCTTCCCAATTCTTCAAATTCTTTTGAATAATGGACCTCAACAAAGTAGACAAAGTACGATTGACTACTTCAGTTTGACCATCGGTTTGTGGATGACAAGTAGTTGAAAACAATAGCTTTGTTCCTAACTTTCCCCATAATGTTTTCCAAAAATAGCTAAGGAACTTCACATCACGGTCAGAAACAATGGTCCTCGGAACCCCATGTAGACGAACAATTTCCTTGAAGAATAAATCGGCAATGTTACTTGCATCATCTGTCTTGTGACAAGCAATGAAGTGAGCCATCTTAGAGAACCTATCAACAACAACAAAAACAGAATCTCTACCTCTCTTTGTTCTTGGTAACCCCAAAACAAAGTCCATAGAAATGTCAGTCCAAGGAGCAGTAGGAATAGGCAATGGAGTATAAAGACCATGATTCATAACTCTAGACTTAGCTTGTTTACAAGTGACACATCTCTCACACAATTTTTCAACATCTCTTTTCATGTTAGGCCAAAAGAAGTGATCATGCAATATATCTAAAGTTTTCTTTACTCCAAAATGTCCCATTAACCCACCACTATGGGCTTCTCTAACAAGTAATTCTCTTAAAGAACTCCTAGGCACACATAATCTATTTTCCCTAAATAAGAATCCATCATGCCTATAAAACTTTCCAAAACCAGTTTTCTCACATGCAATGAACACATTTTCAAAATCCTCATCAGTAGCATACAAGTCTTTAATATACTCAAATCCAAGTAGTTTTGCATTAAGAGTAGTGATTAGAGTATACCTTCGAGATAATGCATCAGCCACGACATTTTCTTTACCTTGTTTATATTTGATCACATATGGAAATGTTTCAATGAACTCCATCCACTTGGCATGACGCTTGTTCAACTTGCTTTGTCCTTTCAAGTGCTTCAAGGACTCATGATCAGTGTGGATGACAAATTCCTTGGGCCATAAATAGTGTTGCCATGTTTCCAAGGCCCTCACTAATGCATACATCTCTTTATCATATGTGGGATAGTTAAGGGCAGCTCCACTTAACTTCTCACTGAAAAAAGCAATGGGGCGCTTCTCCTGCATTAAAACAGCTCCAATACCTATACTTGAAGCATCACACTCAATCTCAAAAGTTTTAGAAAAGTCAGGTAAGGATAATAAAGCTGCAGAACAAAGTTTCTCTTTAAGCAAGTTAAAAGCATGATCTTGCTCAAGACCCCATTTAAATCCAACATTCTTTTTAACAACATCAGTTAGAGGTGCAGCTATTGTACTGAAGTCTCTAACAAACCTACGATAGAAACTAGCTAATCCATGAAAACTACGCACCTCAGAGATATTCTTAGGTATAGGCCAATCTTTAATTGCCTTGACCTTTTCATCTTCTACTGCTATACCCTTAGAAGAAATAACATATCCAAGAAATATAATCTTATCAGTGCAAAAGGAACATTTCTTAAGGTTAGCATACAACTTTTCCTTTCTCAAGACATTAAGCACATTCTTTAAATGTTCAATATGTTCATGCAAACTTCTACTATAGATCAAGATATCATCAAAATAGACAACTACAAATTTTCCAATGAAAGCACGCAAGACATGGTTCATTAATCTCATGAAAGTGCTAGGTGCATTAGTTAATCCAAAAGGCATAACTAACCATTCATACAAACCATGCTTAGTCTTAAATGCAGTTTTCCATTCATCACCTTCTCTCATGCGAATTTGATGATAACCACTTTTCAAATCAATTTTAGAAAAGATGCAAGAACCATGTAACTCATCAAGCATATCATCTAATCTAGGAATGGGATAGCGATACTTTACAGTGATTTTGTTGATGGCACGACAATCAACACACATCCTCCACGTCCCATCCTTCTTAGGAACAAGTAACACAGGAACAGCACATGGACTCATGCTCTCTCTAACGTAGCCTTTCTTCATGAGCTCGTCAACTTGCCTTTGAAGCTCCTTTGTCTCCTCGGGATTACTTCTATAGGCAGGTCTGTTGGGAATGGCAGCTCCAGGAACAAGGTCTATTTGATGCTCAATTCCCCTAATAGGTGGCAAACCATTTGGAATCTCCTCGGGGAATATATCTCCAAATTCCTTCAAAAGAGACACAACATTAGTAGGCAAAGAAGATTTAAGATCATTAGAACTAAAACAAGATTCTTTATATAAAAACAAAAGGATTGGGCACTTAGCTAAAAAAGCAGCCTTTACATCACTTTGCTTTGCATAGAAGCTCACGTCCTTTCTTTCTTTCTTTGCAATATCTTTGCCTTTATCTAGATTCTTCGACCTTTGTTGTGATTCATTCTGCTCTTTCAACCTCAATTGATCCTCATAAATCTCCGTAGGACTCAAGGGTGCAAGTGTGAATTTCTTACCAGCCATGGTAAATGAATAACGGTTTGTAAATCCATCATGTATGACATGTCTATCAAATTGCCATGGTCTTCCTAAAAGCAAATGACCAGCATGCATAGGCACAACATCACACAACACTTTATCATTGTACCTTCCAATTGAAAATAGCACCAATACTTGCTTGGTCACATTTACTTCTCCACAATTATTGAGCCATTGAAGTTTGTATGGTTTGGGATGTTTTGTAGTGGGCAAACTCAATTTGTCAACCAAATAAGTGCTAGCAACATTAGTGCAACTACCACCATCAATAATCAAAGAGCATACCTTATTGTTGACGTGGCATCTAGTATGAAAAATATTTTCTCGTTGCACTTCATCTTCATCCTTAACTTGGGCACTTAATGCACGACGAGCTACAAGTGCTTCACCATGTGCAGCAAACTCAACATAGTCATCATCCTCATTAATGTCCTCCAATGGTGGCATCTCATCATCAACATCAGAATCTTCACTTACAACATCACCATCATCACGCATAATCATGACTCGTTTGTTTGGGCATTGTGATGCAATGTGTCCTCTTCCCAAACATCTAAAACACTTAATGTCTCTACTCTTACCTTGGGATGCTTGGATAGCCTCGGGTTTGGGCTTTTGGACACTCTCACCCTTAGGCTTGAATGAGGATTCAGTCTTAAGTTTGAATGTAGTCTTATCATCCCTTCGAAAGGTGTTCGGTTTCCAAGAAGAAGATGAACTAGAACCTTGCATAAAACGAGATGAATAATCTTTTCTCTTGAGTTGCCTTTCAACCTTGATAGCCATATGCAACATATCATCAAACTCCACATAGTGATGTAACTCCACTACATTAGCAATCTCACGATTCAATCCTTGTAAGAATCGAGCCATAGTAGCTTCACTATCCTCTTCAACATTAGCTCTGATCATGATAATTTCCATTTCTTTATGATAATCCTCAACACTCTTAGAACCTTGAGTGAGACCTTGTAACCTTTGATAAAGCTCTCTATAGTAATGATTAGGAACAAACCTTTTTCTCATAACACGTTTCATTTCATTCCATGTAACTATAGGTGGCTCTCTATTCCTACGTCTACCAAGCATGAGTTGGTCCCACCAAATGATTGCATAATCCGTGAACTCTACAGCAGCAAGTTTCACCTTTTTTTCTTCGGAATAGTTATGGCAATCAAAGACCATCTCCACTTTCTTTTCCCATTCTAAGTAAGCCTCAGGATCATTCTTACCTTGAAAGGAAGGAATCTTCAATTTGATACTTCCTAAATTTCCATCTATCCTATCATAATACCTATCTCCTTTATACCTATCTCCACGACCTCCTTTATTACCATGGTTACCTTTAACACTTCTACTAAACTCATCATCATCAAACTCATCATCAACTTTATCATCAAAGTCATTATTCACAACATTGCCATTCTCACGAGAAGTATCACTTGGCTTTACCTTGGCTAGGACAGCTTCATGTTCCTCCAACTTATCATGAATATTATTAAACCTCAACTCTATCCTTGAAAATTGTTGTTGCATAGCTTGGAACATGAACTCGATCTTACTCAAATCAGGCTTTTCACTATTAGAAGACATGATTTTATCCTGCAAGAAACGTTAGTAAAAGAAAAGGACCTCACAAGTATGACCTCACGTGTTTACACTCAATACACACAAGACTGTAACACACACTCGTGTTTCACACAATTTTAATATGGCTTTTCTCTACTAATGTTACTCACACACTCTTGCCTTTTTCCCTCACACAACTTTTCTCTATAGGTTCTATATTGAACTCAAGACTTAATCAAAAATCAGCTTATGGAATTCAACTATCAACCAACAATAAACAAGATGAGCACAAGATTTTAATCAAGGGAAAACAAAACAATGAATACTCAACAAGACTTAGCAAGACTCAGCAAGACTCAATAAGACTTAAGAAGACTCCAATGAAACTAAACCTTGAAGGAAATTTGTGTATTTTGGGGTGTTTAATTAAGGTAGGGTTTAGCCAAAGGTGGGGTAGTTTTGTCCTTTTATGTGGTAGAGTCAAAAAGGTAATTTTAGACAGTAGGGTAAAATGGCAGTAATGAATTTTCAAATTAGGCAAATAAGAAATCGCAAAGCTCAAGAAAGAATGACTACCTCAAGATTTTCATGAAGCACACCTCCACGAATTACCTTTGATATTGCACTTGCTACACACGATGTAATAAAATCCCCTCTTGAATTGATTTTTCTTTTCTCTTTTTTTTTCTTTTCTTTTTTTTCTCTTTTTTCTCTTTTTTTTTATATTTTACTAAACTAAACGAACAATGAAGAAAAAAAAATCTAAATAATAAGAAGAGGTTTACTTGGGGAACAAGGCAACTTTTTGACAAAAACAAGCTAGTTTTGGTAGCAGCTTGTGTACCAAGGAATGAGAGGGAACGGTGGCTTGTGAAACAAGTAGTCTTTATGTGATGTAGAGCTTTTGAAGGTTTCTTGGTGAGCAAGAAAACCTTTGGGATTTGGTTGCTTGGAGAACAAGATAGGGTTTACTTGGTGGCTAAGTAAAGACAATAGGTTTGAGGGACAAACAATATTAGTGATGGCTTGGAAAAGGATTCAAGATCAAGGTTTGTCCATGACAAGAAGACAAAGAAAAAAAAACAAAAACGAAACTCCCACGAATTAAACCTAAGCTCTGATACCAAATGATATGGACCTCATCGAAAGAAGATGAGGTTCATATGAAGAAGACGAAGAACACTTGAAAAAAAAACAATAACAAGTTAAAAACGCAGCAAAAGAAAATAAAAATTAGAAGTAAAACCAAGACCCGTTGTGTAGAAACACAAGAACCTATGGTATTGGACCAAGACCCGTTGCCTAGAAAAGCAAGAACCTATGGTATATATTGGTGGAAGGTAGAAGAACGCCACAAGGAAGACCTTGATAAGTTCAAGAGTTCTCAAGAGAACCAAAGAGAAGAAGTCTCTCAATTTTATTGCTAAAATCAATTGTGTTCTCCCCAAAGGGTTACATAACTATTTATAGGCAAATAGATAACTTGCAGCACAAGTAATAGGAATCCTACTTTCCTAACTTGCAGAATAGGAAATAGCAAACTTGCAGAACAAGCAATAGGAATCCTACTCTCCTAACTTGCAGAACAAGTAATAGAAGTCTTACAAAATCTATTATTTAAAAAGGAATTGGGCTTAAATTAAATTAAGACAATGTTCAGCCCAATAATACTTAACTAAATAAAATATGCATCTAGCCTAATTTGCATTTCGGCCCAATACTTGTGTGTCTTCAAGAAGGTTGAACTTGGGCTTGGATCATGTTGTAGAAGACTTTATCATCCTCCATGCTCAAGCTTTGTTGGGCTTTCTCTCTAGCAATATCAATGAAACCAGCCAAGGCTTGTTGCATCATCTTTGATTTAGCTCTTGTAATTGGACCTCCATGGATACTCAAAGGATCACGATCATCACGAACATGACTTGAGCTTTGTGAGCTTGGATCTCCATCAGGTTGAGAGGTCATAGCTTCAATGTTACTTATGGAATTCATTATTTGACTCACATGGTGATCAATATTCTTAATCTAAACATCAGCCTCTTGTGAAAATTGTAAAGTTTTAATCTCAAGAGTCTTAACAATATCTTCAAGAGACATACCTGATTCTTGAGGTGGAGGCATACCTGAGTCTTGAGATGGAGCTTGATATGTATCTTGGAATGGCGCATTGTAAACCTCATATTTATTCCCATAACTAAAATTAGAATGATCCCACCATCCTTGATTGTAGATATCATAGTGTGGTTCATAATTATAGTATGGGTCATTATCATAGTATGGTTCATAAGCTTGCTCCATGGAGTCCTCTTCTTGTCTTAGGTGATAGTGATGGTGGATGTTGTGGTGCTTGTGGCATTGCGCTTTGGGTTGCTTGTATATAGCCCCTAATCTTTTGAAGTTTGTGACTAAAATCCTTGTCAGACAAGCAATCCCTGAAAAAGAAAGGAAAAAAATTAGACTTTAAATTAAAATAATTAACCTAAACAAATTTCAGTCCCCAGCAACGGCGCCAAAATTTGATGGTTGTCGTCAGTCACCAAAAATAAAATTTCCTAACTCTACTATGTAGATAGCGGAGCAAGGGTCGAACCCACAGAGACTGAATTTTTTTTAAGTTAATTATTAAATTAAAAATCTAATCTTAGGGTTTAGGGAAAAAAGAAGTTTGGGGGTTTTGGAGACTATTCTAAAATAAAGAAAACAAGAATTATTAAGTATCAAAGACAAATAGCAAAAAGCTTCAGTTATGAGGCAATCAATCATTCTTAGATTTTGATGTTGATCATTGATTACAAAATATTATTGTCAATTAAATAGTCAACCGTAGCATAACAACAAGCTCTGTTACACCATCTTTCCTTACTGAGTCTTTAGTTAAAACAAGCTCTTTAACTAATCTCTAACTACTTAACCTACCGAGAACAAGCTCTCTAGATATAAGTTGTAGCAGCATTAACAATAAGAAAGATATGGGTTGACATTAGATAACAAACACATAAGCTTGGTTCATTTAATCTAAACCTTAATTCTCCTCCATCCCTAGTGATTAACTCCACAAGCAATTACGGACTTATGTTTTTAATCTGGCGGTAGATTATTTAGTTTAACTAAATAGTGTGCACCCTATCTAATCAAACAAACAACCATTATAATGTGCTCAGAGAATCTTGGATATTTAATCAATAATTATATAATAGGTTCAAGAATCTCACAACATGCTTTTCCCAAGAATAATTAATTTACCTTATAACTGAATAAGAAAACTACTCACTAGACATATTCAAGATCATAAAATTCAAGTTATATATTATAAAGAAGACAAATATCATGCAAGAAACAATCAAAGAAGCAATCTTTAATAATATAAAATTAGAATTACTAATCAAGATTATAACTAGCAAGCAAGAACACACAAACAATATTAATTTAAATAAAGAAAACAAAATCAGAATTAAAAATAATAAAGAAATAAGCAACTAATTAAAAATCAAAAAATAAAATTTTATTAAAAACCCTAAAGAAAATCCTACAAGACTAAAAGAGAAGAGGGAGAAGAGGGATTTGAGGGATGTTGTTTATGAGAGCCTTGTGCTCTTTATATAGGCCTAAGGAAGAGTTTAAAAAACTTTCCTAAGCAATGTGGGATTCAGATAAGAGTTTACTTGGAAAACAAGTAATTTGACTAGTCAAACTCTTACCTTTATCTCATCATCTTTTTACAATTATTTTCCAAGTAAAATTCCTAAGGCCTATTTTTATTAATTAATTACAAATCTAAGACAAAATAAAATCAAGAAATTATCTTCTCTTAACAAAATCTTGTCTTGAACTTGCTTAGTTGGAATTTCTTCTCAATCTCGTTTTTCTGCCCAGAATTTCGTACTGATTTTGTCCAGACGTTTGACCCACCAAATGAACTCCGATTTTTGTGATCTTGTGCATTCTGGAAACCTTGCGAAGTCGTCTACAACTTTCATGAAGGCCACTTTTTGAGATCAGGTCGTTAAATTGGTCAAAAATGTCAATCTTTCAAGCTGGACAGAAAATACTGCACGTTGCTCTTTTTATCTTCTTTTTATTCCAACTTTTATATTTAATACCTAAAACATAAAATAAATATTAGTAAGCTCTTTTAGGCATAAAACATCAATAAAGAAAATATATTAGCACATATAAAATTCATAAAATATCATCCTATCTTAGTTTTAGGCCAATTTTCATTTTTTTGTCATTCTAGTAATTTTTTTATTATTTTTTTATTTTTTTATTCTCTCTTTCTTTCTTTGAGTCACCCTAGCCCTAGCCACACCTTTCTGTGCAAAAAAAAAATTCAAAAAAAAAAAATAAAAAAAAATCTTGGTGACAATACATGGTGAATTAGTTGATTCTACGAGGTTGAATCTTTGACTGAGTCTCTAGTGCGATTGTGAACCTATAGAGTTAAGGTAGAGTAAGGGAAAAAGGAATGAGTGTTTGAGAAACATTCGTAGAGAAAAGCCAAATTCCTTGAGTGAAACACGAGTGTAAACATGTGAGGATATCTTTGTTGAAAATGTCTTCTGAAGGTGATAAGTCCGACTTCAAAAAGATTGAATTCATGCTTCAGGCAATGCAACAACAGTTCCAACGGATGGACGTGAAATTCAATGACATTCATGATAAGTTGAAACAACATGAAGTTCGGTTTGCAAAGATCCAGCAAGGTGATACTTCTCGTTTAAACAGTAAGGTTGTTGCCAATGATGAGTATGATGATAATGTTGGGTATGATTCGAACGAAGAGTCTGGGATAGATAGACATCATAGAAGGTACCATGGGTATAGAGATCGAGTTGATAGAGCCCGTGATAGAGGCAAGGAGAAGATGGATGGAAACCTTGGCAGTATAAAATTAAAGATTCCTCCTTTCCAAGGCAAGAATGATCCTGAGGCATATTTGGAGTGGGAAAGGAAGATTGAAATGGTGTTTGACTGCCACAACTACTCTGAGTAAAAGAAGGTCAAACTTGCAGCAATTGAGTTCACAGAGTATGCTATGGTTTGGTGGGATCAGTTAGTCACTAGTAGAAGAAGATATGGTGATCCTCCAGTGTCTACATGGGATGAGATGAAGCGCATCATGTGGAAGAGATTTGTTCCTACTCATTACTACAGAGAGTTATACCAGAAGCTCCAGGCTCTTACCCAGGGCTCAAAGAGCGTTGAGGATTACTACAAAGAGATGGAAATAACCATGATCCGAGCCAATATCCAGGAGGATGCCGAAGCTACTATGGCTCGTTTAGCTAGTTTCTATCATCGATTCGTTAGAGATTTTAGCACTATAGCTGCACCTTTGATCGAAGTGGTCAAAAAGAATGTTGGATTTCATTGGGGTCCTGCACAAGAGCATGCTTTTAATTTGCTTAAGGATAAACTTTGTTCTGCTCCTTTGTTATCTTTGCCTGACTTTACTAAAACTTTTGAGATTGAGTGCGATGCCTCAGGTGTAGGTATTGGAGCTGTGCTTATGCAGGAAAAATGCCCAATTGCTTTCTTTAGTGAGAAGTTAAGTGGAGCAGCACTTAACTATCCCACATATGATAAGGAGATGTACGTGCTAGTGAGGGCCTTGGAGACATTGCAACATTACTTGTGGCCCAAAGAATTTGTCATCCACACTGATCATGAGTCCTTGAAGCATTTGAAAGGATAGAGTAAGCTGCATAAGCGTCATGCCAAGTGGATAGAGTTCATTGAGATGTTCCCGTACGTGATCAAGTACAAACAAGGTAAAGAGAACGTCGTAGCTGATGCGTTATCTCGTAGAGATTCTGTTTTTGTTGTGGTTGACAGGTTCTCTAAGATGGCTCATTTCATCGCTTGCCACAAGACGGATGACGCGAGCAATGTTGCTGACCTTATCTTCAAAGAGATAGTACGTCTACATGGTGTACCGAGGACTATTGTTTCCGATCGTGATGTCAAGTTCCTTAGTTACTTTTGGAAGACGTTATAGGGAAAGTTGGGAACAAAATTGTTATTCTCCACCACTTGTCACCCCCAAACTGATGGACAGACTGAGATTGTCAATTGAACTCTATCTACCTTATTGAGGTCCATTATCCAAAAGAATTTGAAGAATTGGGAAGATTGCTTGCCCCATGTGGAGTTTGCATATAACCGCAGTGTCCACTCCACTACTAGTTGCTCTCCATTCGAAGTTGTTTATGGCTTCAATCCTCTTGCTCCTTTGGATTTGTTGTGATAGGATGATATTTTGTGAATTTATATGTGCTAATATATTTGCTTTATCGATGTTTTATGCCTAAAAGAGCTTACTAATGTCTATTTTATGTTTTAGGTATTAAATATCAAAGTTGGAATAAAAAGGAGCTAAAAGGAGCAAAGTGCAGTATTTTCTGACCAGCTTGAAAGATTGACGGTTTTGACCAATTTAACGACCTGATCTCAAGATGTGACCTTCATGAAAGTTGTAGATGACTTCTCAAGCTTTCCAGAATGCATAAGATCGCAAAAATCGGAGTTCATTTGGTGGGTCAAACGTCTGGACAAAATCAGTACGAAATTCTGGGCAGAAAAACGAGATTGAGAAGAAATTCCAACAAAGCAAGTTCAAGACCAGATTTTGTTGAGAGAAGATAATTTCTTAATTTTGTTTTGTCTTAGATCTGTAATTAATTAATAAAAATAGGCCTTAGGAATTTTACTTAGAAAATAATTGTAAAAAGATGATGAGATAAAGGTAAGAGTTTAACTAGTCAAATTACTTGTTTCTCAAGTAAACTCTTATCTGAATCCCACATTGCTTAGGAAAGTCTTTTAAACTCTTCCTTAGGCCTATATAAAGAGCAGAAGGCTCTCATAAATAAAATCCCTCTTAGCCCTCAAATCCTTCAAACCCCTCTCCTCCCTCTTCTCTTTTAGTCTTGTAGGATTTTCTTTAGGGTTTTTAATAAAATTTTATTTTTTTCTTTATTTTTAATTAGTTGCTTATTTCTTTATTATTTTTAATTCTGATTTTGTTTTCTTTATTTAAATTAAAATTATTTGTGTGTTCTTGCTTGCTAGTTTATAATCTTGATTAGTAATTCTGATTTTATAAAGATTGCTTCTTTGATTGTTTCTTGCATGATATTTGTAATCTTTATAATATTAAACTTGAATTTTATGATCTTGAATATGACTAGTGAGTAGTTTTCTTATTCAGTTATGAGGTAAATTGATTATTCTTGGGAAAAGCATGTTGTGAGATTCTTGAACCTATTATATAATTGTTGATTAAGTATCTAAGATTCTCTGAGCACATTATAATGATTGTTTGTTTGGTTAGATAGGGTGCACACTATTTAGTTAAACTAAATAATCTATCGCCAGATTAAAAACATAAGTCCGTAATTGCTTGTGGAGTTAATCACTAGGGATGGAGGAGAATTAAGGTTTAAATTAAATGAACCGAGCTTATGTGTTTGTTATCTAATGTCAACCCATATCTTTCTTGTTGTTAATGCTGCTACAACTTATATCTAGAGAGCTTGTTCTAGGTAGGTTAAGTAGTTAGAGATTAGTTAAAGAGCTTGTTTTAACTAACAACTCAGTAAGGAAAGATGGTGTAACAGAGCTTGTTGTTATGCTACGGTTGACTATTTAATTGACAGTGATATTTTGTAATCAATGATCAACATCAAAATCCAAGAATGATTGATTGCCTCGTAACTGAAGCTTTTTGCTATTTGTTTTTTTTATATTTAATAATTCTTGTTTTCTTTATTTTGGAATAGTTTACAAAACCCCCAAACTTCTTCTTTCCCTAAACCCTAAGATTAGATTTTTAATTTAATAATTAACTTAAAAAATTCAGTCTCTGTGGGTTTGACCCTTACTCCGCTATCTACATAGTAGAGTTAGGAAATTTTATTTTTGGTGACTGACGACACGCATCAAATTTTGGCGCCGTTGCCGGGGACTGAAATTTGTTTAGGTTAATTATTTTAATTTAAAGTCTAATTTTTTTTCTTTTTCTTTTGTTTTTCAGGGATTGCTTGTCTGACAAGGATTCTAGTCACAAACTTCCAAAGATTAGGGACTATATACAAGCAACCCAAAGCGCAGTGGCACAAGCACTACAACATCCACCACCACTACCTCCCAAGACGAGAAGTGAGAGGACTCCATGGAGCAAGCTTATGAACCATACTATGATCATGACCCATACTATAATTATGAACCACACTACGATACCTACTATCAAGGATGGTGGGATCATTCTAATTTTAGTTATGGGAATCAATATGAGGTTTACAATATGCCATTCCAAGATACATACCAAGCTCCACCTCAAGACTCAGGTATGCCTCCACCTCAAGAATCAAGTATGTCTCTTGAAGATATTGTTAAGACTCTTGAGATTAAAACTTTACAATTGTCACAAGAGGCTGATGTTTATATTAAGAATATTGATCACCATGTGAGTCAAATATTGCATTCTTTGAGTAACATTGAAGCTATGACCTCTCAACCTGTGGAGAATCCAAGAGATAATGTTGCTAACATCACCTTGAAAAGTGAAAGGGAAATTGATTCCAAGGAAAGTGCACATGAAGATGTCGATGACTTTATAGAAAGGGAGGATGAAACCGATTTCAATATCAAAGGTGGAGTTGTTGACATGCACAATGTAAAAGGGAGAGAGAATTTCGACAATATTATAAAGCAATATGAGGATGTTGAAATCAAGGAATTCAAAGCTGAGGTAAGTGATAAACAAATTCCTTTTAATGCTTCTACTTACCCTTCTCCTTTTCTTGGTAGGTTTGCAAGAGCTACAAATGAAGAGCAAGACAAGGAGACCTTGAAGACATTTAGGAAAATGGAAGTTAATATTCCTCTCCTTGATGAAATTAATGATCAAGTTTTTAAAGGAACTATGCACTTCCAAGAAGAAATTAAAAGGTGATGAAAAGCAGGTTCTTAAAGATGAGCTAGAAATAGCCACAAGTAAAAATCTTGAGAATGAGGAACTCGAGAGACCGATAAAAAAGTTGAGATTTGGGATTGGATGATGGAAGGTGGAGCGGTCGAGCTAACGACATTAAACAAAAGCGCTACTTGGGAGGCAACCCAAGGATGTAAAACGAGGGAGTATTTCTTTCCTTACTTGTATTACCATTTAATTTTTGAGTTTTTTATTGTTCTTCTTTGCATGCTAGACTTACTTTGAGGACAAAGTAAGATTTAAGTGTGGGGGGAATATTGGTTTATGAGTCTATAGAATTTTTTTTTAGGAACTGGAAATTTTTTAAAAAAAAAGGGGTCAAAATTTTTAAGAGTTTTTAAAGATCATGATATGTTTTCTTTCTTTTAAAGATTGATTCTAAACTAAAACAAAGTTTTATAAGAAAGTTGAGAGTATTTTGATTTTTATTATTTTTGAAGTGAATACTTTCTAAAGAATTTATGTGAGTTCATGATTAAATATGATTGATCATATGATATTGATAATGTGATTAGTTCATTGAAGTTGGTATAAGCCAAGGATAAATAGACAAGAACATAAGAAAAAAAAAAGAAAAATAGAGGTTGAAAGCTTTAAATTCTACTCCAATGTTTTGAGTTGCTTGCTCTTATTGATTGAATTCTTGAAGTGACTTAAAATATGAGTATGCAAAGCACTCTAAAAGAGGGCTTACTTGTTGAGTAACCGGGTGTTGGTATCACCAATATTAACATTCGCGTAAAAAGGCAAGTAAGTACTTAGGGAAACCATTATTGAAACCTCAAAAGAAAAAAAAAAGAAAAAGAAGGAAGAGAAAATAGAAAAAAAAAGTTCTTGATCTATTGACTTTGTTTGTAGTAATGTAAATTGGATAATTGCAAAGTTGATATTATATGTTTCAATTGTATTGATTGTGAATTTTGCATGAATTTATTTAGAAGTATGCATGAATATGAGAAGTAATGATTAGAATATGATTGACTTGATTATTTGACTCTTGTTGAAGTTATGAGTTAAGAATTGAAAGATTTGAAAATGTGTTCATGATCTTAATCTTGTTTTGAGTCTTAATTTTTAATTTTTGAGTCTTATTTTGAATTTTTAGGATTGAGTCTTGAGTAAAAGATTTTGTGGGTATATCTTCTGAAAGCCCTCACGAGACATAACTCGTCCACTAGGGGTGACCTAGGGGTTTAAAGGCTTATTGCATAAGCTAAATGCAATCGTGATTCCTACGAAAGTGAGTTAGGTTTTAGGAAAAGGATTTTAAGATTAGGACTTTAGGATTTAGTTCTTTAGGAAGTTAGTTTAGGTTTGCTAGAGGACTAGCAAAAGCTAAGTGTGGGGGAATTTGATAGGATGATATTTTGTGAATTTATATGTGCTAATATATTTGCTTTATCGATGTTTTATGCCTAAAAGAGCTTACTAATGTTTATTTTATGTTTTAGGTATTAAATATCAAAGTTGGAATAAAAAGGAGCTAAAAGGAGCAAAGTGCAGTATTTTCTGTCCAGCTTGAAAGATTGACGTTTTTGACCAATTTAACGACCTGATCTCAAGATGTGACCTTCATGAAAGTTGTAGATGACTTCTCAAGCTTTCCAGAATGCATAAGATCACAAAAATCGGAGTTCATTTGGTGGGTCAAACGTCTGGACAAAATCAGTACGAAATTCTGGGCAGAAAAACGAGATTGAGAAGAAATTCCAACAAAGCAAGTTCAAGACCAGATTTTGTTGAGAGAAGATAATTTCTTAATTTTGTTTTGTCTTAGATCTGTAATTAATTAATAAAAATAGGCCTTAGGAATTTTACTTAGAAAATAATTGTAAAAAGATGATGAGATAAAGGTAAGAGTTTAACTAGTCAAATTACTTGTTTCTCAAGTAAACTCTTATCTGAATCCCACATTGCTTAGGAAAGTCTTTTAAACTCTTCCTTAGGCCTATATAAAGAGCAGAAGGCTCTCATAAATAAAATCCCTCTTAGCCCTCAAATCCTTCAAACCCCTCTCCTCCCTCTTCTCTTTTAGTCTTGTAGGATTTTCTTTAGGGTTTTTAATAAAATTTTATTTTTTTCTTTATTTTTAATTAGTTGCTTATTTCTTTATTATTTTTAATTCTGATTTTGTTTTCTTTATTTAAATTAAAATTATTTGTGTGTTCTTGCTTGCTAGTTTATAATCTTGATTAGTAATTCTGATTTTATAAAGATTGCTTCTTTGATTGTTTCTTGCATGATATTTGTAATCTTTATAATATTAAACTTGAATTTTATGATCTTGAATATGACTAGTGAGTAGTTTTCTTATTCAGTTATGAGGTAAATTGATTATTCTTGGGAAAAGCATGTTGTGAGATTCTTGAACCTATTATATAATTGTTGATTAAGTATCCAAGATTCTCTGAGCACATTATAATGATTGTTTGTTTGGTTAGATAGGGTGCACACTATTTAGTTAAACTAAATAATCTATCGCCAGATTAAAAACATAAGTCCGTAATTGCTTGTGGAGTTAATCACTAGGGATGGAGGAGAATTAAGGTTTAAATTAAATGAACCGAGCTTATGTGTTTGTTATCTAATGTCAACCCATATCTTTCTTGTTGTTAATGCTGCTACAACTTATATCTAGAGAGCTTGTTCTAGGTAGGTTAAGTAGTTAGAGATTAGTTAAAGAGCTTGTTTTAACTAACAACTCAGTAAGGAAAGATGGTGTAACAGAGCTTGTTGTTATGCTACGGTTGACTATTTAATTGACAGTGATATTTTGTAATCAATGATCAACATCAAAATCCAAGAATGATTGATTGCCTCGTAACTGAAGCTTTTTGCTATTTGTTTTTTTTATATTTAATAATTCTTGTTTTCTTTATTTTGGAATAGTTTACAAAACCCCCAAACTTCTTCTTTCCCTAAACCCTAAGATTAGATTTTTAATTTAATAATTAACTTAAAAAATTTAGTCTCTGTGGGTTCGACCCTTACTCCGCTATCTACATAGTAGAGTTAGGAAATTTTATTTTTGGTGACTGGCGACACTCATCATGTTGCCATTACCTAGTGCGGAGCAGAGTAACTTGGATGGAGAACAGAAGGCTAAGTTTGTGAAGCAACTCCATGAGAGAGTTTCATCAAGCTATTGAAAAGAAGACTGAACAGTATACCACCCAAGCAAATAAGCATCGAAAGAAAGTAGTCTTTGAGCCTGGTGATTGGGTTTGGGTGCATATGAGAAAGTAGAGGTTTCCTGTTCAGCGACGAACCAAGCTGCATTCCCGAGGAGATGGACCATTCCAAGTCATAGAGAAGATCAATGATAATGCCTACAAATTGGATCTTCCTGGTGAGTATGGTGTATCTGCTACTTTTAATGTTTCTGATCTTTCTCCCTTTTCTTTTGATGAAGGTATATGCGATTTGAGGACAAATCCTTTTGAGGAGAGGGGGAATGATGGAGATCCACTTGCTCATGATGTTCGTGATGCTAAGGATCCATTGGCCATCCAAGGAGGTCCATTTACCCGAGCTTGAGCTAAGAAGACGCAACAAGCCCTGACCTCATTAATGCAACAAGCTCTGGCATCATTGAGGTGTCAAGAAAGCTTCCATGAAGAGTCCCAAGACATCTATACTTGCTTGGAAGCCCAAACGACATGAGCATGGTTTACTGTCTTATTTTAGCTTAACAATAAGATGGGCTAAGTGTTTGGATAGCCCATATTTGAGTCTTGTTGTGTTTTGGACTATTTATTTTATTTAACTAGGTTTAGGCATGAATTTGGGTTTAGTCTTATTTTCTGTTGGTGTTAATTCCAGCCCACTTGTTTATGGGCTTAAGTGCTAGGTATTATTATAAATACCTTGTAAACGCTATTGATGGACAGATTAGTAAAATTGAATTTTCAGAATTTGAGTGTGCCTTTCTCTTGGGTTCCCTCTCTACTAGGCTTATCAAGGTCTTCTTCCTTGTGGCGCCTCCTTCTACACCATCCACCATTGCTATACCTTAGGTTCTCGAGTTCTTATTCGTAGGGTCAAGGTCCAATACCTTTGGGTTCGAGTCTCTTTAGGCTTTGGGTCTAGGTTTCAGAAGTTTGTCCTGTTGCGTTTTAGCTCCGTCAAATTCCAAGCTACGTTTCTCTTGTCCGTGCGCATCAATTTATTTTCTATATTTAGACTTATCTACAGTACTATTTTCTTGTAAATTAAGATAGGGGATGTAAATGATAATTACCTTTTAAATGTAATAGTTTGATGAATACGAAAAGTAAAGTATCGCAGATAGCCCAACCGTCTAAATTGTGTAATAGTATGTGTATTATTGTATTACTGGGTTGTTACAATATATATATCAGTTAACACAAATAACATTTGAGTATAATACTTACCTTTAATTCCAAAAATATAGATGGCCAAAAAAAATTCCAAAAATATATAAAAATCTTAAGCCTTCCTCCTTTGAAGTTCTCCTACAATTCCAATCCCATAATCACACTTAATTTTCTCAATTACCTCCTCTAAGTTTAAATCAAATTAACACATCCTTACCTTTGAAGATCCCCAAAACCAAGCCCTTCTCAAGCTCTCTTTAATATCTCTATTAAAATCCTACAAAATATTTTGAATCCTAGTTACCATGACAGATATATATTTATGCATATGTGTGTATACATATAGGCTTATATCAATCCAAATATAACATTTTCTTTTATTTCCTTTCTTTTCTTTCTTTCTTCTTTTTTTTTTCCTGTCTCTCGGTTGGTTCAACACGGCAACAAGTAGCCCATTGTCAGCCCTAGTTCCTTATCTTCCTCTGCTTGAAGGCCTCACTCGAACAACCCCTATTCCAACCTCGTATAGCAGTTCTTCAATGCCTCAAAACACCTTCCTTCAACCACTGTTCCAGGCCACTTACAGCCTCTTTTTCCTACCATTTAATCGACCTCTTTTTTTTCTACTACTGCTTGAATGTTGCCCCTATTTCACAGCCTACAAGCTAGCTTAAACCAACCCGTGAAAGCCTTTCCATTTAGCCCCTAACCCACCTACTTCAACTTTGTTTTGGCGAGATACTTCGAGGTAGAATTTTGCTGTTGCTTCTCGATACACAGTCCTTACTTCAGCTCTTTTAAAGTTTTGCTTAATCTCCTCTCTTGGCCTTTACAAGCTTTCAGCTGACCAAAGTGCACTTGAGGAGTACTAGACTTATACTTTCAAGCTCGTCCTAATAGCCACCGGTTCACTCTTGAAAAAGCCATTGATCGAAGCTTCAAGGTAGCCTTTCATCTTTTGTTTGCGCCCACCAATCAGCCCCTCCAAGAGCTTGGTTTTCAGCCTATTCTTCCTCACTTGTTTCTGCTTTCCCGATACTATTTTCCTTCTTCTTCCACTGCAGTTTCTCTTTCTTTCTTGGTGCTCTCTTTCTCCTTCCTCAGTTCGCTTTCATTACTTTCTTTCACTGCTATAGTTTCCTCTTTCGTTTCTCTACTCTCAGTCTCGATCTCTTTCTTGATTCTTTTAGCTGTAGCTTCTTCCTCCTTTCGGTCGCAACTTTCTCTCTTTCTCTCCCTTGCTTTACTCTCTTCTCTCCGGCTACTGTTTATGCTCTCTCTTCTGTCTTTTCTTTTTTATTGGGTTTTGTTTTGTTAAAAGAGGCAAAGCCTCTGACTGGTTTTGCTTCAAATCTGTGGATCCTACTCCCACGTTAGTGGGAGTACGTGAGGGAAGTTGGTGGCTTCCCAGGGAAGCCAAATCTGGTTTTCCCTCCTTTTCCTTTTTTTTTATATATATTCATTTATATCTATATATATTTGAAATATATATTTTCCTTTATTTTTAATTTGAAACCTATAGATATTACACTTAATATATATAGATATTTATATAGTTATATATTTTATCTGTATTACTCACATGTATATCACCTTTAATTTGATAGACATGTGTCTTTTTATTTAATTAAATAATTATATACACTTATATATATTTATTTATTTTTTTAATTATTTAATCACTCGCATACATGTACATATGTTTATAACTACACTTACGTAATCATTAACGTATTTCATTCTTATATAAAAGTAAGTACCATTTATCATCTTTATCGAATTAATATATATATCTCAAACCTATATATATAATCTAAAGTATATATATTAATCATTTATAGTCAAATGCACTAACTCACATCTTCGATTTGATTACTAAAATAATAACTTCAAAATACATCTCGATACTTAATTCATTTAAATTCCTTCTTTTATTTCAGAAATTCTGTATGGAAATTTACGGTTTTCACACTCAACTAAAGACTTAGTGTAAAAACTTGTTAAGTAATTTTCTAAAGATATGTTTAATATGTTCTTGAGAAAATTACTTAATGAAGATATTCAAAATCATTTTGTAAAATGTTAAGACCAATAAGAATATGCAATTAAATCATGGTCTTAAACTTTGATATGTAGACTTAAAGTGATTTGAGAAAATCATATGATTGGTAAAGAAAATTTACATTATAGAGTCAAACACTTAATATCACTTAAGTTTTTGTCATTTCAAAATACATATGTCAATTTAAAGCTAATAATTAGGAATCTCACATCCTCCCTATCTTAAGAAATTTGGTCCTCCAAATTTAAGCCGGCCTACTGATTAAACAATTCTGAATTCTTCTTTTTTCATTAGGCTCTCCAGTTCCTAGGTAGCTTCTTCCATTGAATGATATTGCCAGAGAACCTTAACCAATAGAGTTGTCTTAGATTGTAACACTTTCTCTTTTCTATCCAGAATCCGTATCGGCTTCTGTACATAACTCATGTCTTCTCGGATCTTTAATAGCTCATACTCAATGACATGAGAGGGATCTAGATGATACTTGTGAAGCATGGATACGTGGAAGACATTATGCACTGCGACTAGCTTGGGTGGTAGTGTCAACCTATAAGCAACATCTCCCACTCAATCTAAGATTTCAAGAAGCTCGATGTAGTGAGGACTTAACTTTCCCTTCTTGCCAAGCTGCATAATTCCCTTTGACGGAGAAACTTTTAGAAATAATGAGTCCCCAATAGAAAATTCCAAAGGTTTACACTGACTATCTGCATAACTTTTTTGATGGCTCTGAGCTGTCTTAAGTCTTTGACAAGTTAACTTGACGTCCTCAGAAGCCTGTTCAACTAAATCTGAGGCTAACAGCTTGCGCTCTCCCACTTCTTTCCAACCAATTGGGGATCAGCACCTTCTCCTATAAAGAGCTTCATACGGTGCCATTTCAATACTCGAATGGTAGTTGTTCTTGTAGGCAAATTCGGCTAATGGTAGATGATCGTCCTAAGAGCTTTTAAAATCCAAAGCATAGGCTCTTAACATATCCTCAAGCATCTAGATGGTACGCTCAAACAATCATCAATCTGTGGATGGAAAGCCGTGCTAAAGACCAACCAAGATCCCATAGCTTCTTGGAAATGCTCTTAAAAGTGAGAAGTGAACCTGGAATCTCTATCTAAAGTGATGCTCACTGGAACACTATGCAATCCAACATTTTGTCAAACATATAGATCTACCAAAGCACTAAGAGAATTTGTGGATTTGATGGCTAGGAAGTGGGCAGACTTAGTCAATCAATCCACAATCACCTATATATTGTCATGATTCCTCTGAGTCCGAGGCAAACCCATAATGAAATCCATCTAATGTGCTCTCATTTCCACATAAGTATAGGTAGATGATACAAACCTCATTGAAAGACGATGAAGTTCAACGAAGAACACTCAAAGAAAGAAAACAAGAAAAAGTTAAAAAAACACAGCAAAGTAAAACAAAGAATTAAAGATAAAATCAAGACCCGTTATGTAGAAACATAAGAACGTATGGTATTGGAATAGGGCCGTTGCTTAGAAAAGTAAGAACCTATGGTATGAATTGGTTGAAGGTAGAAGAATGCCACCAAAAAGACCTTGATAAGTTCAAGAATTCTCAAGAGAACCGAAGAGAAGACATCTCTCAATTTTATTACTCAAATCAATTGTTTTCTACCCAAAGGGTTACATAGCTATTTATAGGCATAGGGCAAACTTGCAAAGCAAGTAATAGAATTCTACTTTCCTAACTTGTAGAACAAGTAATAAAAATCCTATAATAACTATTAAAATAAAAAAGAATTAAATTAAGATAATGTTCAGCCCAATAAGACAGAACTAAATAAAATAAGTATAGCATTTGGTATAATTGCACTAGGCCCAATTTATGCATTCAGCCCAATACTTGTAAATCTTCAAGAAGGTTGAACTTGAACTTGGATCATGTTGTAGAAGACTTTGTCATCCTCCATGCTCAAGCTTTGTTGGGCTTTCTCTCTAGCAATATTAATGAAACCAGCTAAGGCTTGTTGCATTCTTTTCATTTTAGCTCTCGTTATTGGACCTTCATGGATGCTTAAAGAATCATTATCATCACGAAAATGACTTGGGATTTGTAAGCTTGATGGGCCTCTGTCATTCCCCCTCTCCTTGATAGGATTTGTCCTCAAATTAGAATCACCTATATCAATATCAAAGGGAGAAAGATTAGAAACATTAAATGTAGCACCAACATTATACTCACCTGGAAGATCCAACTTATAAGCAATGTCATTGATCTTCTTAATCACTTGGAATGGTCCATCTCCTCCAGGTTGCAACTTGGAACCACGTTTGGTAGAAAATCTTTTTTTACGCATATATACCCAAGCCCAATCACTAGGTTGAAAGACAACTTTCTTGCGATTCTTGTTGGCTTGAGTAGCATATTACTCAGTCTTCTTCTCAATGTTTTGGCATACCTTCCATGTAGTTGCTTAACAAAATCAGCTTTCTTTTCCCCATCCAAACTAGCTCTCTCCTTAATAGATAGTGGTAAAATATCCAACAAAGTGAGTGGATTGAAACCATCAACAACTTCAAATGAAGAATAACTAGTAGTATAATGCACACTACTATTGTAAGCAAACTCCACATGAGGCAAACAATCTTCCCAATTCTTCAAGTTCTTTTGAATAATAGACCTCAACAAAGTAGACAAAGTATGATTGACTACCTTAGTTTGACCATCGGTTTGTGGATGATAAGTAGTTGAAAACAATAGCTTTGTTCCTAATTTTCCCCATAATGTTTTCCAAAAGTAGCTAAGAAACTTCACATCACGATCAGAAACAATAGTCCTCAAAACATCATGTAGACGAACAATTTCCTTGAAGAATAAATCAGCAATGTTGCTTGCATCATTAGTCTTATGATAAGTAATGAAGTGAGCCATCTTAGAGAACCTGTCAACAACAACAAAAATAGAATCTCTACCTCTTTTTATTCTTGGTAAACCCAAAACAAAGTCTATAGAAATGTTAACCTAAGGAGTAGTTGGAATAGGCAATGGAGTACAAAGACCATGATTCATAACTCTAGACTTAGCTTGTTTACAAGTGACACAACTTTTCAACATCTCTTGTCATGTTAGGCCAAAAGAAGTGATCATGCAATATGTCTAAAGTTTTCTTTACTCTAAAATGTTCCATTAATCCACCACTATGGGCTTCTCTAACAAGTAATTCTCTCAAAGAACTCCTAGGCAAACATAATCTATTTTCTCTAAATAAGAATCCATCATGCCTATAAAACTTTCCAAAATCAGTTTTCTCACATGCATTAAACACATTTTTGATATCCTCATCAGTAGTATACAAGTCTTTAATATACTCAAATCTAAGTAGTTTTGCATTAAGAGTAGTGATTAGAGTATACCTTTGAGACAATGCATCAACTATGACATTTTCTTTACCTTGTTTATATTTGATCACATATGGGAATGTCTCAATGAACTCCATCCACTTGGCATGACACTTGTTCAACTGCTTTGTCCCTTCAAGTGCTTCAAAGACTCATGATCAGTGTGGATGATGAATTCCTTAGGCCATAAATAATGTTGCCATGTTTCTAAGGTCCTCACTAATGCATACATCTCTTTATCGTACGTGGGATAGTTAAGGGCAGCTTCACATAACTTCTCATTGGAGAAAGCAATGGGGCGCTTCTCTTGCATTAAAACAGCTCCAATACCTATACTTGAAGCATCACACTCAATCTCAAAAGTTTTAGTAAAGTCAGGTAAGGATAATAAAGGTGCAAAATAAAGCTACTCTTTTTTTTTTTTGGTTATAACAAAGCTGCTGTTTAAGCAAGTTAAAATCATGATCTTGCTCAAGACCCCATTTATATCCAACATTCTTTCTAACAACTTCAATTAAAGGTGCAACTATAGTGCTAAAGTCTCTAACAAACCTACAGTAGAAACTAGCTAATCTATGAAAACTATGCACCTTAGAGATATTCTTAGGCATAGGCCAATCTTTAATTGCCTTAACCTTTTCATCATTTACTGCTATACCCTTAGAAAAAACAACATATCCAAGAAATATAATCTTATCAGTGCAAAAAGAACATTTCTTAAGGTTTGCATACAGCTTTTCCTTTCTCAAGACATTAAGCACATTCTTTAAGTGTTCAATATGTTCACGCAAACTTCTACTATAGATCAAGATATCATCAAAATAGACAACTACAAATTTTCCAATGAAAGCACGCAAGACATGGTTCATTAATCTCATGAAAGTGCTAGGTGCACTAGTTAATCCAAAGAGCATAACTAACCATTTATACAAATTATGCTTAGTCTTAAATGCAGTTTTCCACTCATCACCTTCTCTCATGCGAATTTGATGATAACCACTTTTCAAATCAATTTTAGAAAAGATGCAAAACCATGTAACTCATCAAGCATATCATCTAATCTAAGAATGGGATAGTGATACTTTACAGTGATTTTATTGATGACACGACAATAAACACACATCCTCCATGTCCTATCCTTCTTTGGAATAAGTAACACAGGAACAACACATAGACTCATACTTTCTCTAACATAGCCTTTCCTCATGAGTTCTTCAATTTGCCTTTAAAGCTCCTTTGTCTCCTCGAGATTACTTCTATAGGCAGGTTGGTTGGGACTAGTAGCTTCAGGAACAAGGTCTATTTGATGTTAAATTTCCCTAATAGGTGGCAAGCCATTTGGAATCTCCTCAGGGAATATATCTTTAAATTCCTTCAAAAGTGACATAACATTAGTAGAAAAAAGAAGCATTAAGATCATTAGAACTAAAACAAGATTCTTTATATAAAAACTAAGGATAGGGCACTTAGCTAGAAAAGCATCCTCAACATCACTTTTGATGCGCACGGACAGAAGAACTCGTAGGTTGGAGTTTGAAGGAACTGAAACGCAACTGGATAGAAGCAAAAGACGATGAAGGATACCTTATGAAACCTAGACCCAAAGCCTAAAGAGACTCGAACCCAAGGTATTGGACCTTGACCCTACGAATAAGAATTCGAGAACCTAAGGTATAGCAATGGTGGATGGTGAAGAAGGAGGCGCCACAAGGAAGAAGACCTTGATAAGCCTAGTAGAGAGGGAACCCAAGAGAAAGGCACACTCAATATCTGAAAATTCACTTAACTGATCTGATCAATAGCGTTTACAAGGTATTTATAATAATACCTAGCACTTAAGCCCATAAACAAGTGGGCTGGAATTAACACCAATAGAAAAATAAAACTAAACCCAAATTCATGCCTAAACCTAGTTACATAAAATAAATAGTCCAAGACACAACAAGACTCAAACGTGGGCTATCCAAACACTTAGCCCATCTTATTGTTAAGCTAAAATAAGATAGTAAACCATGCTCATGTCGTTTGGGCTTCCAAGCAAGTATAGATGTCTTGGGACTCTTCATGGAAGCTTCCTTGACACTTCAATGATGCCAGAGCTTGTTGCATGAATGAGGCCAGGGCTTGTTGCATTTTCTTAGCTCGAGCTCGGGTAATTGGACCTCCTTGGATGACCAATGGATCCTTAGCATCACGAACATCACGAGCAAGTGGATCTCCATCTGGATCTCCATCATTCCCCCTCTCCTCAAAAGGATTTGTCCTCAAATCGCATATACCTTCATCAAAAGAAAAGGGAGAAAGATCAGAAACATTAAAAGTAGCAGATACACCATACTCACCAGGAAGATCCAATTTGTAGGCATTATCGTTGATCTTCGCTATGACTTGGAATGGTCCATCTCCTCGGGGATGCAGCTTGGTTCGTCGCTGAACAGGAAACCTCTCTTTTCTCATATGCACCCAAACCCAATCACCGGGCTCAAAGACTACTTTCTTTCGATGCTTATTTGCTTGGGTGGTATACTGCTCAGTCTTCTTTTCAATAGCTTGACGAACTCTCTCATGGAGTTGCTTCACAAACTTAGCCTTCTGTTCTCCATCCAAGTTACTCTGCTCCGCACTAGGTAATGGCAACAAATCCAAAGGAGTAAGAGGATTGAAGCCATAAACAACTTCGAATGGAGAGCAACTAGTAGTGGAGTGGACACTGCGGTTATATGCAAACTCCACATGGGGCAAGCAATCTTCCCAATTCTTCAAATTTTTCTGAATAATGGACCTCAATAACGTAGACAGGGTTCGGTTGACGACCTCAGTCTGTCCATCAGTCTGGGGGTGACAAGTGGTGGAGAATAACAATTTAGTTCCCAACTTTCCCCATAACGTCTTCCAAAAGTAACTAAGGAACTTTGCATCTCGATCAGAAACAATGGTCCTTGGTACACCATGTAGACGTACTATCTCTTTGAAGAAAAGGTCAGCAACGTTGCTCGCATCATCCGTCTTGTGGCAAGCAATGAAATGAGCCATCTTAGAGAACCTGTCAACCACAACAAAAACAGAATCTCTACCGCGTTTTGTTCGAGGCAAGCCCAAAACAAAATCCATAGAGATATCAGTCCACGGAGTAGTAGGAATGGGTAAAGGAGTATATAAACCATGATTATGAACTCTAGATTTAGCTTGCCTACATGAAATGCATCTAGCACATAACCTCTCTACATCCCTCCTCATGTTAGGCCAAAAGAAATGTGCTTGCAAAACATCTAGAGTTTTCCTAACTCCAAAGTGACCCATTAATCCTCCACTATGGGCTTCTCTAACTAACAGCTCGCGCAATGAACTCCTAGGCACACATAATTTATTTTCTCTAAATAAGAACCCATCATGCCTAAAGAACTTGCCAAAACCAGATGTAGCACATGCATCATAAACATTGCCAAAATCAACATCATCAGCATACTGTTCTTTGATATACTCAAATCCTAAAAGTTTAGCATCAAGAGTAGTGATAAGAGTATACCTACGAGATAACGCATCAGCTACGACGTTCTCTTTACCTTGTTTGTACTTGATCACGTACGGGAACATCTCAATGAACTCTATCCACTTGGCATGACGCTTATGCAGCTTACTTTGTCCTTTCAAATGCTTCAAGGACTCATGATCAGTGTGGATGATAAATTCTTTGGGCCACAAGTAATGTTGCCATGTCTCCAAGGCCCTCACTAACGCGTACATCTCCTTGTCATATGTGGGATAGTTAAGTGTTGCTCCACTTAACTTCTCACTAAAGAAAGCAATTGGGCGTTTTTCCTGCATAAGCACAGCGCCAATACCTACACCTGAGGCATCGCACTCAATCTCAAAAGTTTTAGTAAAGTCAGGCAGAGATAACAAAGGAGCAGAACAAAGTTTATCTTTAAGCAAATTAAAAGCATGCTCTTGTGCAGGACCCCAATGAAATGCAACATTCTTTTTGACCACGTCGATCAAAGGTGCAGCTATAGTGCTAAAATCTCTAACGAATCGACGATAGAAACTAGCTAAACCATGGAAACTACGCACCTCAGAAACAGACTTAGGTACAGGCCAATCTTTAATTGCCTTTACCTTCTCATTATCAACAGAAATGCCATGTGAAGAAACGACATACCCAAGAAAAACAATCTTATCAGTGCAGAATGTACATTTCCTAAAATTGGCATACAAACTTGCATTCCTCAAAACAGTAAGAACATTCCTAAGATGCTCAACATGCTCATGCTGGCTCTTACTGTATATCAAAATATCATCAAAATAGACAACCACATACTTACCAATGAAATCACGTAAAACATGGTTCATTAAACGCATGAAAGTACTGGGTGCATTAGTCAAGCCAAAAGGCATAACTAACCACTCGTAGAGACCATGTTTAGTCTTGAATGCGGTTTTCCATTCATCACCTTCTCGCATACGAATTTGGTGATATCCGCTCTTTAAATCAATTTTAGAAAACAGGCATGCACCATGCAACTCATCAAGCATGTCATCTAGCCTAGGAATAGGATAGCGATACTTTACAGTGATTTTGTTGACGGCTCGACAGTCAACGCACATCCTCCACGTCCCATCTTTTTTTGGCACAAGCAGCACGGGCACGGCGCATGGACTCATGCTCTCTCTCACATAACCTTTCCTCATGAGCTCCTCAACTTGCCTTTGAAGCTCCTTCGTCTCCTCGGGATTACTTCTGTAGGCTGGACGGTTAGGAATGGTAGCTCCGGGGACAAGGTCAATCATGTGCTCGATCCCACGAATCGGTGGTAATCCACTTGGGATCTCCTCAGGGAATACATCCTCGAACTCCTGCAACAATGAGACAACATCAGTAGGCAAAGTATCATGGAGTTCAGCATCAAGAAAATAAGAATCTTTAAATAAGAGTAAAAGGATAGGAGACTTAGCAAGAAATGCAGTCTTCACATCTCGGGGTTTGGCATAGCAGCTCACTGTTTTGCTGTCCTTGTTTTCCTTCTTTTCTTTAGCTTGCTTCCTTTGCTCGTCATGTTGCTCCTTTAGCCTTAATTGGTCCTCATAAATCTCCTTGGGGCTAAGGGGAGCAAGAGCGATCTTCTTGCCATCCATAGAAAAGGAATAACGGTTAGTGTAACCGTCGTGGATGACTCTCCGATCATACTGCCATGGTCTACCCAGCAATAGGTGGCTAGCTTGCATGGGCACTACGTCACACAACACCTCATCGTGATACCTTCCAATATGAAAAGGAACCAAGACTTGCTTCACCACGTTGACTTCACCACAGTCATTAATCCACTGCAACTTATATGGGTGGTGATGCTTGGTAGTGGGCAACTTTAATTTATCAACAAGGTATGTGCTAGCAACATTAGTACAACTCCCACCATCAATGATTACAGTACATACCTTGTCACTAATATGGCATCTCGTATGGAAGATGTTCTCGCGCTGTGCCTCATCCTCAAACTTCACATGAGTAGTAAGAGCACGCCTAGCAACAAGTGCCTCACCATGAGCAGCATACTCAACAACTTCTTCTTCGTCGACATCTTCTAATGCAGGCATCTCATCTTCTACACCGAGTTCGGAACCTTCACTCTCAACATCTCCATTCCCATGCATGATCATCACTCTACGGTTGGGACACTGTGAGGCAACATGTCCACGACCTAAGCACTTGAAACACTTAATGTCACGTGTCCTGCTCTGGGATGCTTGGGCAGGTTCAGTCTTGGGCTTTGGAGGGCCCTCAGGCTTGGGCTTAGCAAAGCTCTCTGACTTATGCGTAGGCACAGGCTTATCATCCCTATGAAAGGTGTTAGATTTCCAAACAGGAACTGAACTAGAAGTAAAACGGGATGTACCTTTCCTTTTGAGTTGCCTTTCCACTTTGATGGCCACATGCAACATCTCCTCTAAATCCATGTAATGCTGCAACTCGACTACATTGGCAATCTCACGGTTTAAGCCTTGAAGAAAACGAGCCATAGTAGCTTCTGCATCCTCCTGGATATTGGCTCGGATCATGGTTATTTCCATCTCTTTGTAGTAATCCTCAACACTCTTTGAGCCCTGGGTAAGACCTTGGAGCTTCTGGTATAACTCCCTGTAGTAATGAGTAGGAACAAATCTCTTCCTCATGATGCGCTTCATCTCATCCCATGTAGACACTGGAGGATCACCATATCTTCTTCGACTACTGACTAACTGATCCCACCAAACCATAGCATACTCTGTGAACTCAATTGCTGCAAGTTTGACCTTCTTTTCTTCAGAGTAGTGGTGGCAGTCAAACACCATTTCAAGCTTCCTTTCCCACTCCAAATATGCCTCAGGATCATTCTTGCCTTGGAAAGGAGGAATCTTTAATTTTATACTGCTAAGGTTTCCATCCAGCTTCTCCTTACCTCTATCACGGGCTCTATCAACTCGATCTTTATACCCATGGTACCTTCTATGATGTCTATCTATCCCAGACTCTTCATTCGAATCATACCCAACATTATCATCATACTCATCATTGGCAACAACCTTACTTTTTTTTACGAGAAGTATCACCTTGTTGGATCGTTGCAAACCGAGCTTCATGTTGGTTCAACTTATCATGAATGTCATTGAATTTCACATCCATCCGTTGGAACTGTTGTTGCATTGCCTGAAGCAGGAATTCAATCTTTTTAAAGTCTGACTTATCACCTTCAGAAGACATTGTCAACAAGTAATATCCTCACGTGTTTACACTCCTGTTTCACTCAAGTAATTTGGCTTTTCTCTACTAATGTCTCTCACACACTCGTGCCTTTTTCCCTTACTCTACCTTAACTCTATAGGTTCACAATCACACTAGAGACCCAGTCAAAGATTCAACCTCGTAAAGTCAACTAATTCACCAAGTATTGTCACCAAGAATTTTTTTTTTTTTTTTTTTTTTGTTTTCACAGAAAGGTGTGGCAAGGGCTAGGGTGACTCAAAGAAAGAGAGAAAGAAGAAAAAAAAAAAAATAAGAAAGAAAAAAATAAAAAATAAAAAAAAAGCACTAGAATGACCAAAAAAAATGAAAAATGGCCTAAAACTATAGGAAAACGTTGGAATTTGGCCAAGATAGGGTGGGGCTAGTGGAGCAAAGCTCAACTAGGTCGTTTTCTTTCGCCGTTTTCTTTAAAACGAGTACTCACACACCTCCTAACTCAACCAAAACTTCTGTTTGAACAGTACCGCAAAAGAAATTTTTTTTTTTCTTTTTTTTTTTTCTTTTTTTTTTTTTTTTTCGAATTCTTTTCTTCTTCTTTTTTTTTTCGAATTCTTTTCTTCTTCTTTTTTTTTTTTTTTGAATTCTTTTCTTCTTCTTCTTTTTTTTTTTTTTAACTCTGAGTGTTGCGGTTTCCTTGAAAGAGGAGGGGTGCGGCTAGGTTTTTTTTTTGAGGGGTGAGGCTAGGGTTTTTTTTTTTTTTTTTGAGGGGTGGGGCTAGGGTTTTTTTTTTTTTGAGGGGTGCAGCTAGGGTTTTTTTTTTTTTTTGAGGGGTGCGGCTAGGGTTTTATTTTTAAGGGGTGCGGCTAGGGTTTTATTTTGAGGGGTGCGGCTAGGGTTTTATTTTTAAGGGGTGCGGCTAGGGTTTTATTTTGAGGGGTGCGGCTAGGGTTTTATTTTTAAGGGGTGCGGCTAGGGTTTTTTGTGTAATGAAATAAGTGGTGGCTAGGGTTTTAGGGTTAAGAAATAAGTGGCGGCTAGGAACACACAAACAAACCAGAAAGTGGAACGAACAAAAGAAAAAAAATTGAAACCAAAAAAAAATCGAAAAGTGAGTGACGCACAAACAAACCAGAAAATCGGAACTGGAGCTCTGAATACCAACTGATGCGCACGGACAGAAGAACTCGTAGGTTGGAGTTTGAAGGAACTGAAACGCAACTGGATAGAAGCAAAAGACGATGAAGGATACCTTATGAAACCTAGACCCAAAGCCTAAAGAGACTCGAACCCAAGGTATTGGACCTTGACCCTACGAATAAGAATTCGAGAACCTAAGGTATAGCAATGGTGGATGGTGAAGAAGGAGGCGCCACAAGGAAGAAGACCTTGATAAGCCTAGTAGAGAGGGAACCCAAGAGAAAGGCACACTCAATATCTGAAAATTCACTTAACTGATCTGATCAATAGCGTTTACAAGGTATTTATAATAATACCTAGCACTTAAGCCCATAAACAAGTGGGCTGGAATTAACACCAATAGAAAAATAAAACTAAACCCAAATTCATGCCTAAACCTAGTTACATAAAATAAATAGTCCAAGACACAACAAGACTCAAACGTGGGCTATCCAAACACTTAGCCCATCTTATTGTTAAGCTAAAATAAGATAGTAAACCATGCTCATGTCGTTTGGGCTTCCAAGCAAGTATAGATGTCTTGGGACTCTTCATGGAAGCTTCCTTGACACTTCAATGATGCCAGAGCTTGTTGCATGAATGAGGCCAGGGCTTGTTGCATTTTCTTAGCTCGAGCTCGGGTAATTGGACCTCCTTGGATGACCAATGGATCCTTAGCATCACGAACATCACGAGCAAGTGGATCTCCATCTGGATCTCCATCAACTTTCCTTTGCATAGAAGCTCACATCCTTTCTTTCTTTCTTTGCAATGTCTTTGCCTTTATCTAGTTTCTTTGACCTTTCTTGTGTATCATTTTTCTCTTTCAACCTCAATTGGTCCTCATAAATCTCCTTAGGACTCAAGGATGCAAGTGCGAATTCTTACCATCCATGGTAAATAAATAACGATTTGTGAATCCATTATGTATGACACACTTATCAAATTGCCATGGTCCTCCCAAAAGCAAATGGCCGGCATGCATAGGCACAACATCACACAACACCTTATCATTATACCTTTCAATGAAAATGGCACTAATACTTGTTTTGTCACATTTACTTCTCCACAATTATTGAGCAAACTCAATTTGTCAACCAAATAAGTGCTAGCAACATTAGTGCAACTACCACCATCAATAATCAAAAAGCATACCTTACTGTTGACATGGCATCTAATATGGAAAATATTTTCTTATTGCACTTCATCTTCATCCTTGAGCACTTAATGCACAACGAGCTACAAGTGCTTCACCATGGGCAACAAACTCAACATAGTCATCATCCTCATCAATGTCCTCCAATGGTGGCATCTCATCATCAACACAGATTCTTCACTTACAATGTCACCATCATCACGCATAATCATGACTCATTTGTTTGGACATTGTGATGCAATGTGTCCTCTTCCCAAATATCTAAAACACTTAATGTCTCTACTCTCTTCTTCCTTTTTCCTTCTTTTTTGATCTACTATTTTCTCTCTTTTTCTCAATCGCCGGTTAGCCATTTTCATCTTCTTGGCCGGCGACATCTCCAACCCTTTCCGATCGGCTCCTCCGATCTGTTTCTCCCTCCTTCCTTTCTATTTTTTTTTGTTAAAAAGCCTTCAGCAGACGCGACACGGGTCTGCTGAAGTCAAGCAAAACTGAAGCTTTTGCTTCAGCAGACACGGGTCTGCCGTAGCAAAAGTTTCTTTCCTATATATATATATATATATTATATATTTTAAACTTTTTTTTCTTTATGTCTGCTTTAGCAGACTTTGGAATTGGGACAAGCCTCCTCGAGAAGCTTGTCTCAATTCAAATATATATTATTATTTTTTTTTCATTTATTATTTATTATTATTATTATTATTTATATATTTTTTTTGTGCCTGCTAATGCTGGCTTTTAGTGAGTGGGTTTTCCCATTCACCTTTTGATGGAGATCCAAGCTCACAAAGCTCAAGTCATGTTCGTGATGATCGTGATCCTTTGAGTATCCATGGAGGTCCAATTACAAGAGCTAAATCAAAGATGATGCAACAAGCCTTGGCTGGTTTCATTGATATTGCTAGAGAGAAAGCCCAACAAAGCTTGAGCATGGAGGATGATAAAGTCTTCTACAACATGATCCAAGCCCAAGTTCAACCTTCTTGAAGACACACAAGTATTGGGCCGAAATGCAAATTAGACTAGATGCATATTTTATTTAGTTAAGTATTATTGGGCTGAACATTGTCTTAATTTAATTTAAGCCCAATTCCTTTTTAAATAATAGATTTTGTAAGACTTCTATTACTTGTTCTGCAAGTTAGGAGAGTAGGATTCCTATTGCTTGTTCTGCAAGTTTGCTATTTCCTATTCTGCAAGTTAGGAAAGTAGGATTCCTATTACTTGTGCTGCAAGTTATCTATTTGCCTATAAATAGTTATGTAACCCTTTGAGGAGAGGACAATTGATTTTAGCAATAAAATTGAGAGACTTCTTCTCTTTGGTTCTCTTGAGAACTCTTGAACTTATCAAGGTCTTCCTTGTGGCGTTCTTCTACCTTCCACCAATATATACCATAGGTTCTTGCTTTTCTAGGCAACAGGTCTTGGTCCAATACCATAGGTTCTTGTGTTTCTACACAACGGGTCTTGGTTTTACTTCTAATTTTTATTTTCTTTTGCTGCGTTTTTAACTTGTTATTGTTTTTTTCAAGTGTTCTTCGTCTTCTTCATATGAACCTCATCTTCTTTCGGTGAGGTCCATATCACCTTTTAAATCAACGTGACAAGCTTCAGAAAGCTTGTCACTTTGGTTTGTTATTTATTTATTCTTTTAACTTTCTCTTTTTTTTCTTATATATATATTTATTATTATATATAATTATATTCATATAATTATATATATAATTACTATATTTGACATATATATTAATATATATATATATAATTTGTATAAACGATATATATATATATATACTTGAATTTAAAATACTATACATATATTTCATATATATAAAAATACATATTTCATATAAACCATTTATATATATACTTTATTTTAAAATATTATACATATATATTTTAAATATGCATTATTTACACACAAATGTATAATAAAATACATATGTATTCACTCTATGATATAAAATAGTATTTAAACATATGATATGTACCTATATTTCATATATGAATGTATATGTTTATTTAAAAATATATTTATATAATTACCTTATATAAATATATAAAATTACATATCTTTATTTCTTATTAAATTTGGATTTCTTTATATCCAAATTTATTTTTTCCATTTTCATTTCTTATTAAATCTCGATTTTAATTTGTCCAAATCAATTTTTCCAAATACCTAATATTTATTTGAAAATTCTCGATTTTAACAACTTAAAACAACACAGATAGCCCCCTCTTTTTGAGCTTCAAACTTCGGTTCTTAACCTACAAAGTAGCTCTCATTCAGCTGCTACTTCCCGCTTAGAAACCACTAGTAATCATTCTGCATCTTCTAGCCCTCACCAGCTGAGAACTACCCTGATTTCCTTCTTTATTTTAGCTCGAAAACTCAGCAAATGCCCATTTCACCCCTGCTTCAGGTCTAATTTACAGCCCTTACAAATCGATACTTACAGCCCAAAGATAGAATCAGTCCAACCTTTTTTCTTCCCCTGCTCCAACCAACAAAAGCTCCCTGAACAGTACCTATATACCACCAAATTCAGCTCCTTATGCACTACTGTTCAAGCTCTAAAACACCACTGTTTAGGTCCCTTGAATCTACCTTGAAATTTACCAAAAGTAGCCACAACAATCAGCTCTTGGTTTGGCACCTATATAGCCTTGGTTCGGCACCAACAGGGCCACCGTGTTTCCACCTCTTGTCCAGCCCAACATCAAGCCTCAAAACCTCCTTCGATCAGCCACAATGCCACTGTCTTTGGCCTTCACTGAAATGCCCCCATTCTAGCACCAACAGGCAGCCTCTATCCAGCCCTTGAGTAACCTATTCGTAGGTCTTCTTCAGCCTTCCTCAAGTGTCGCCTTCTGTTTCAAACTTCCTTTGTCCTTTCTTATCCCTCTGTTTCGGTGCAGGTTGCATGAGGGAGACGAGAGGCCAAGTTGAGGGATGGCGAGAGAGAGAGAGAGACGTGAGATGTGAGCAAGAGAGGTGCTGTGAGTCGAAAGAGAGACATAAAGAGTTGAGGGGGTATGGTGTGGCAGAGCACTAAAAGAGTTGGTGGGAATTTTTTCCCACCGACTCATTTTTCTATTTTTATAATTTTTTATTTATTATCACTATTATTCATTTATTTATTTATTTATTATTGTTTTAAAAATAGTCTTTAATTTTAAAAGAAATTATATATATATTCATCTTTTTCTAAGATATGTATAATATATATATACAAATTTATCTTAATGTTATATATATATATATTTAAATTCCTAGAATATATATATATATATATCTTATTTTAATTTGTAAACACACACACACACACACACACACACACACACACACACACACACACACATATATATATTTACGTGCCATACACTTGTGTGTATATTTATTTATCCATGGTATACATCTTTAAATATCTTGTTCTTTCAAGTATATTTATATTTATATATGTATTATATTACTTTTGCTTCACTTGATCATTTATTATGATATTTTATTTAATTATATATATAATTATGCACATTTGAAATACGTATGTATGCAAGCATATAGCATACATTGAGTTTGCATGCGTGCATGCACACACATTGCATGCATTTGCTTTGATTCATGGAGGTACGTAACAATAGTCATGCAAAGAATTATAGCTCCTTTCATATCTGTTGGCTCTTACAGGCAATACCGAGAGGGGGGGTGAATCGGTTTTTAGCTAACCTTCAGCCCGTTTTTCAATTCTTCTAATTTCTCTAGCCTATTTCATATTTTCTAAGTTCTCTAAGCTAGGCAAGCATGCAATTCAAATTCAATACAATAAGCACAAATATAATTGCAAGTAATTAAAGAGAGTAGGGAAAGATGTGAAATCCCCAATTTCATGTAAAGTCCTCTTATTTGTAAAGTACTCTAGGCAGAAATGATTTAATGAATATGAGAATTAATGTACAAATGGTGTAAGGAACCTAGAAGAAGGAATGAAATGGATAGTCAATGGTCAATGAATTTAATGTTGATATCAGGAAAATATTAGAGAATGATAAAAGAAGAATAAATATCAGATTTTCATAATTAAATGATATGTGTGGCTGACATGAGGAAGGAAAGAAGAAGAATTAATTGGTGGTCAAATTGTCAAAGGGCTAAGGAGTTGTGGCTGGCATGAAGGGATAAATACACATTAATGGCATTTAATGCCATCTTTTCCAGCAAAGAGGGCCGGCAGCCATAGCTCTTCCTCTGAAATTCTCTAAGGTTTTCTTCCATATTCACCTTGTAGAACTGCCTTATTCCTCCAACAAATCAACAAACTCCTTAAACGAAAAACGTTCCTCATCACTAGCTCTCTCTATGTCTGTAATATAGAAGGCTGAAACAAAGTCTTTGAGGAGATCAGAATTTCTGTTATTTTGGCTATTGACAAAGGTAAGAAAAGAAATTGATTCATTTGAGTTCATCCATAAATTGGAGTCATGTGATGTTGGTATAGCATACTTATGTTGTTGAAATGAAAGAAAGTTAAAGGTTTCAATTTATCTGAATTATGCAGTTTTGAAGAAGTGAAGGAAAGAATCGGTGCAACCAAGGGATTTCGTATTATTTGGCTATTTGAGGTAAGGAATATATGCAACGGACGTAGGGTGACTATGTCCGCATGTTTTAAATGTTTTGGGATGAAACAAAAGCAGGTGTAAGTGCAGGAAATGTAAAATTCACGGTTTTCGCCAAGTTACGATTTGGCTCGGGGCAGCCGACTGCCCTAAAAAGCAGCTGACTGCTCAGAGACAGTTGTGACGTAAATTTTTCCGAAACCGACTTAGAGCAGCCGACTGCCCTATATAGCAGTCGACTTCCATTTTTCCAGAAGCTTTCTGTTTGCAAACCAGTCGACCGCTAGAGAGCCAGTCGACTGCATTTTTCTGAGAAACATTTTGTTTGCGAGCCAGTCGATTGCCCCATTTTAGCAGTCAACTGCCCTATTTGCATCCGGAAATTAAATATTTTAAACGCAAAAGGAAAATAAAATTTATTGAATATTTTTATACTAGAGCAGTCGACTGCCCTAAAAGAGCAGTCAACTGCCCCCTTTGAAAAATAATAATTTTTAATTTATTTATATAAATTTATTTGGATTATCATTAAAGTATATAAGGAGGGTTATGAATATCCATGGTTTTACAAGAATGAGTTTTACTACTCAATATTTTGAGATTAACGACTCCATTAGTGATCATGCATATTACTTGCTTATTTGTATTTGGCTGGGGGACTCTAGTCAAGCCCTCAGTACCACGGGTGTCACCTGACTAGTGCACACTGTGGAATATTTACAATGGCCATTAGTCCTTTATATGTGTTTGGCTTAAGGGAGGATCCCTGGCCCATACGTGGGTACGCCACTTTATTTGGTGCATGATTGTATTGGATGTTGACGGTCTCCCCCTATTTGAAGACTATTTGTATATGTAATTTCAAGTTATTTGACATATATATGTGAAAGTATTTGAGTTATTTGAATACGTGCAAGTGACTTCATATGATTTTGTCATGTGTTATATGGTATTTGATGAACTTATATGTTATATGTGATGGAGATCCAGATGGAGATCCACTTGCTCGTGATGTTCGTGATGCTAAGGATCCATTGGTCATCCAAGGAGGTCCAATTACCCGAGCTCGAGCTAAGAAAATGCAACAAGCCCTGGCCTCATTCATGCAACAAGCTCTGGCATCATTGAAGTGTCAAGGAAGCTTCCATGAAGAGTCCCAAGACATCTATACTTGCTTGGAAGCCCAAACGACATGAGCATGGTTTACTATCTTATTTTAGCTTAACAATAAGATGGGCTAAGTGTTTGGATAGCCCACGTTTGAGTCTTGTTGTGTCTTGGACTATTTATTTTATGTAACTAGGTTTAGGCATGAATTTGGGTTTAGTTTTATTTTTCTATTGGTGTTAATTCCAGCCCACTTGTTTATGGGCTTAAGTGCTAGGTATTATTATAAATACCTTGTAAACGCTATTGATCAGATCAGTTAAGTGAATTTTCAGATATTGAGTGTGCCTTTCTCTTGGGTTCCCTCTCTACTAGGCTTATCAAGGTCTTCTTCCTTGTGGCGCCTCCTTCTTCACCATCCACCATTGCTATACCTTAGGTTCTCGAATTCTTATTCGTAGGGTCAAGGTCCAATACCTTGGGTTCGAGTCTCTTTAGGCTTTGGGTCTAGGTTTCATAAGGTATCCTTCATCGTCTTTTGCTTCTATCCAGTTGCGTTTCAGTTCCTTCAAACTCCAACCTACGAGTTCTTCTGTCCGTGCGCATCAGTTGGTATCAGAGCTCCAGTTCCGATTTTCTGGTTTGTTCGTGCGTCACTCACTTTTTTTTAAAATTTTTTTTTTCTTTTGTTCGTTCCACTTTCTGGTTTGTTTGTGTGTTCCTAGCCGCCACTTATTTCATTACACAAAAAAAACCCTAGCCACCACTTATTTCATTACACAAAAAACCCTAGCCGCACCCCTTAAAAATAAAACCCTAGCCGCACCCCTTAAAAATAAAACCCTAGCCGCACCCCTCAAAATAAAACCCTAGCCGCACCCCTTAAAAATAAAACCCTAGCCGCACCCCTCAAAAAAAAAAAAAAAAACCCTAGCTGCACCCCTCAAAAAAAAAAAACCCTAGCTGCACCCCTCAAAAAAAAAAAAAAAAACCCTAGCCGCACCCCTCAAAAAAAAAAAAAACCCTAGCCCCACCCCTCAAAAAAAAAAAAACCCTAGCCTCACCCCTCAAAAAAAAAAAACCTAGCCGCACCCCTCCTCTTTCAAGGAAACCGCAACACTCAGAGTTAAAAAAAAAAAAAAAAGAAGAAGAAGAAAAGAATTCAAAAAAAAAAAAAAGAAGAAGAAAAGAATTCAAAAAAAAAAAAGAAGAAGAAAAGAATTCGAAAAAAAAAAAAAAAAAAGAAAAAAAAAAGAAAAAAAAAAAAAAATTTCTTTTGCGGTACTGTTCAAACAGAAGTTTTGGTTGAGTTAGGAGGTGTGTGAGTACTCGTTTTAAAGAAAACGACGAAAGAAAACGACCTAGTTGAGCTTTGCTCCACTAGCCCCACCCTATCTTGGCCAAATTCCAACGTTTTCCTATAGTTTTAGGCCATTTTTCATTTTTTTTGGTCATTCTAGTGCTTTTTTTTTATTTTTTATTTTTTTCTTTCTTATTTTTTTTTCTTCTTTCTCTCTTTCTTTGAGTCACCCTAGCCCTAGCCACACCTTTCTGTGAAAAAAAAAAAAAAAAAAAATTCTTGGTGACAATACTTGGTGAATTAGTTGACTTTACGAGGTTGAATCTTTGACTGGGTCTCTAGTGTGATTGTGAACCTATAGAGTTAAGGTAGAGTAAGGGAAAAAGGCACGAGTGTGTGAGAGACATTAGTAGAGAAAAGCCAAATTACTTGAGTGAAACAGGAGTGTAAACACGTGAGGATATTACTTGTTGACAATGTCTTCTGAAGGTGATAAGTCAGACTTTAAAAAGATTGAATTCCTGCTTCAGGCAATGCAACAACAGTTCCAACGGATGGATGTGAAATTCAATGACATTCATGATAAGTTGAACCAACATGAAGCTCGGTTTGCAAAGATCCAACAAGGTGATACTTCTCGTAAAAAAAGTAAGGTTGTTGCCAATGATGAGTATGATGATAATGTTGGGTATGATTCGAATGAAGAGTCTGGGATAGATAGACATCATAGAAGGTACCATGGGTATAAAGATCGAGTTGCTAGAGCCCGTGATAGAGGTAAGGAGAAGCTGGATGGAAACCTTAGCAGTATAAAATTAAAGATTCCTCCTTTCCAAGGCAAGAATGATCCTGAGGCATATTTGGAGTGGGAAAGGAAGCTTGAAATGGTGTTTGACTGCCACCACTACTCTGAAGAAAAGAAGGTCAAACTTGCAGCAATTGAGTTCACAGAGTATGCTATGGTTTGGTGGGATCAGTTAGTCAGTAGTCGAAGAAGATATGGTGATCCTCCAGTGTCTACATGGGATGAGATGAAGCGCATCATGAGGAAGAGATTTGTTCCTACTCATTACTACAGGGAGTTATACCAGAAGCTCCAAGGTCTTACCCAGGGCTCAAAGAGTGTTGAGGATTACTACAAAGAGATGGAAATAACCATGATCCGAGCCAATATCCAGGAGGATGCAGAAGCTACTATGGCTCGTTTTCTTCAAGGCTTAAACCGTGAGATTGCCAATGTAGTCGAGTTGCAGCATTACATGGATTTAGAGGAGATGTTGCATGTGGCCATCAAAGTGGAAAGGCAACTCAAAAGGAAAGGTACATCCCGTTTTACTTCTAGTTCAGTTCCTGTTTGGAAATCTAACACCTTTCATTGGGATGATAAGCCTGTGCCTACGCATAAGTCAGAGAGCTTTGCTAAGCCCAAGCCTGAGGGCCCTCCAAAGCCCAAGACTGAACCTGCCCAAGCATCCCAGAGCAGGACACGTGACATTAAGTGTTTCAAGTGCTTAGGTCGTGGACATGTTGCCTCACAGTGTCCCAACCGTAGAGTGATGATCATGCATGGGAATGGAGATGTTGAGAGTGAAGGTTCCGAACTCGGTGTAGAAGATGAGATGCCTGCATTAGAAGATGTCGACGAAGAAGAAGTTGTTGAGTATGCTGCTCATGGTGAGGCACTTGTTGCTAGGCGTGCTCTTACTACTCATGTGAAGTTTGAGGATGAGGCACAGCGCGAGAACATCTTCCATACGAGATGCCATATTAGTGACAAGGTATGTACTGTAATCATTGATGGTGGGAGTTGTACTAATGTTGCTAGCACATACCTTGTTGATAAATTAAAGTTGCCCACTACCAAGCATCACCACCCATATAAGTTGCAGTGGATTAATGACTGTGGTGAAGTCAACGTGGTGAAGCAAGTCTTGGTTCCTTTTCGTATTGGAAGGTATCACGATGAGGTGTTGTGTGACGTAGTGCCCATGCAAGCTAGCCACCTATTGCTGGGTAGACCATGGCAGTATGATCGGAGAGTCATCCACGACGGTTACACTAACCGTTATTCCTTTACTATGGATGGCAAGAAGATCGCTCTTGCTCCCCTTAGCCCCAAGGAGATTTATGAGGACCAATTAAGGCTAAAGGAGCAACATGACGAGCAAAGGAAGCAAGCTAAAGAAAAGAAGGAAAACAAGGACAGCAAAACAGTGAGCTGCTATGCCAAACCCCGAGATGTGAAGACTGCATTTCTTGCTAAGTCTCCTATCCTTTTACTCTTATTTAAAGATTCTTATTTTCTTGATGCTGAACCCCATGATACTTTGCCTACTGATGTTGTCTCATTGTTGCAGGAGTTCGAGGATGTATTCCCTGAGGAGATCCCAAGTGGATTACCACCGATTCGTGGGATCGAGCACATGATTGACCTTGTCCCCGGAGCTACCATTCCTAACCGTCCAGCCTACAGAAGTAATCCCGAGGAGACGAAGGAGCTTCAAAGGCAAGTTGAGGAGCTCCTGAGGAAAGGTTATGTGAGAGAGAGCATGAGTCCTTGCGCCGTGCCCGTACTGCTTGTGCCAAAAAAAGATGGGACGTGGAGGATGTGCGTTGACTGCCGAGCCGTCAACAAAATCACTGTAAAGTACCGCTATCCTATTCCTAGGCTAGATGACATGCTTGATGAGTTGCATGGTGCCTGCATGTTTTCTAAAATTGATTTAAAGAGCGGATATCACCAAATTCGTATGAGAGAAGGTGATGAATGGAAAACCGCATTCAAGACTAACCATGGTCTCTACGAGTGGTTAGTTATGCCTTTTGGCTTGACTAATGCACCTAGTACATTCATGCGTTTAATGAACCATGTTTTACGTGATTTCATTGGTAAGTATGTGGTTATCTATTTTGATGATATTTTGATATACAGTAAGAGCCAGCATGAGCATGTTGAGCATCTTAGGAATGTTCTTACTATTTTGAGGAATGCAAGTTTGTATGCCAATTTTAGGAAATGTACATTCTGCACTGATAAGATTGTTTTTCTTGGGTATGTCGTTTCTTCACATGGCATTTCTGTTGATAATGAGAAGGTAAAGGCAATTAAAGATTGGCCTGTACCTAAGTCTGTTTCTGAGGTGCGTAGTTTCCATGGTTTAGCTAGTTTCTATCGTCGATTCGTTAGAGATTTTAGCACTATAGCTGCACCTTTGATCGAAGTGGTCAAAAAGAATGTTGCATTTCATTGGGGTCCTGCACAAGAGCATGCTTTTAATTTGCTTAAAGATAAACTTTGTTCTGCTCCTTTGTTATCTCTGCCTGACTTTACAAAAACTTTTGAGATTGAGTGCGATGCCTCAGGTGTAGGTATTGGAGCTGTGCTTATGCAGGAAAAACGCCCAATTGCTTTCTTTAGTGAGAAGTTAAGTGGAGCAGCACTTAACTATCCCACATATGACAAGGAGATGTACGCGTTAGTGAGGGCCTTGGAGACATGGCAACATTACTTGTGGCCCAAAGAATTTGTCATCCACACTGATCATGAGTCCTTGAAGCATTTGAAAGGACAGAGTAAGCTGCATAAGCGTCATGCCAAGTGGATAGAGTTCATTGAGATGTTCCCGTACGTGATCAAGTACAAACAAGGTAAAGAGAACGTCGTAGCTGATGCGTTATCTCGTAGGTATACTCTTATCACTACTCTTGATGCTAAACTTTTAGGATTTGAGTATATCAAAGAACAATATGCTGATGATGTTGATTTTGGTAATGTTTATGATGCATGTGCTACATCTGGTTTTGGCAAGTTCTTTAGGCATGATGGGTTCTTATTTAGAGAAAATAAATTATGTGTGCCTAGGAGTTCATTGCGCGAGCTGTTAGTTAGAGAAGCCCATAGTGGAGGATTAATGGGTCACTTTGGAGTTAGGAAAACTCTAGATGTTTTGCAAGCACATTTCTTTTGGCCTAACATGAGGAGGGATGTAGAGAGGTTATGTGCTAGATGCATTTCATGTAGGCAAGCTAAATCTAGAGTTCATAATCATGGTTTATATACTCCTTTACCCATTCCTACTACTCCGTGGACTGATATCTCTATGGATTTTGTTTTGGGCTTGCCTCGAACAAAACGCGGTAGAGATTCTGTTTTTGTTGTGGTTGACAGGTTCTCTAAGATGGCTCATTTCATTGCTTGCCACAAGACGGATGATGCGAGCAACGTTGCTGACCTTTTCTTCAAAGAGATAGTACGTCTACATGGTGTACCAAGGACCATTGTTTCTGATCGAGATGCAAAGTTCCTTAGTTACTTTTGGAAGACGTTATGGGGAAAGTTGGGAACTAAATTGTTATTCTCCACCACTTGTCACCCCCAGACTGATGGACAGACTGAGGTCGTCAACCGAACCCTGTCTACGTTATTGAGGTCCATTATTCAGAAAAATTTGAAGAATTGGGAAGATTGCTTGCCCCATGTGGAGTTTGCATATAACCGCAGTGTCCACTCCACTACTAGTTGCTCTCCATTCGAAGTTGTTTATGGCTTCAATCCTCTTACTCCTTTGGATTTGTTGCCATTACCTAGTGCGGAGCAGAGTAACTTGGATGGAGAACAGAAGGCTAAGTTTGTGAAGCAACTCCATGAGAGAGTTCGTCAAGCTATTGAAAAGAAGACTGAGCAGTATACCACCCAAGCAAATAAGCATCGAAAGAAAGTAGTCTTTGAGCCCGGTGATTGGGTTTGGGTGCATATGAGAAAAGAGAGGTTTCCTGTTCAGCGACGAACCAAGCTGCATCCCCGAGGAGATGGACCATTCCAAGTCATAGCGAAGATCAACGATAATGCCTACAAATTGGATCTTCCTGGTGAGTATGGTGTATCTGCTACTTTTAATGTTTCTGATCTTTCTCCCTTTTCTTTTGATGAAGGTATATGCGATTTGAGGACAAATCCTTTTGAGGAGAGGGGGAATGATGGAGATCCAGATGGAGATCCACTTGCTCGTGATGTTCGTGATGCTAAGGATCCATTGGTCATCCAAGGAGGTCCAATTACCCGAGCTCGAGCTAAGAAAATGCAACAAGCCCTGGCCTCATTCATGCAACAAGCTCTGGCATCATTGAAGTGTCAAGGAAGCTTCCATGAAGAGTCCCAAGACATCTATACTTGCTTGGAAGCCCAAACGACATGAGCATGGTTTACTATCTTATTTTAGCTTAACAATAAGATGGGCTAAGTGTTTGGATAGCCCACGTTTGAGTCTTGTTGTGTCTTGGACTATTTATTTTATGTAACTAGGTTTAGGCATGAATTTGGGTTTAGTTTTATTTTTCTATTGGTGTTAATTCCAGCCCACTTGTTTATGGGCTTAAGTGCTAGGTATTATTATAAATACCTTGTAAACGCTATTGATCAGATCAGTTAAGTGAATTTTCAGATATTGAGTGTGCCTTTCTCTTGGGTTCCCTCTCTACTAGGCTTATCAAGGTCTTCTTCCTTGTGGCGCCTCCTTCTTCACCATCCACCATTGCTATACCTTAGGTTCTCGAATTCTTATTCGTAGGGTCAAGGTCCAATACCTTGGGTTCGAGTCTCTTTAGGCTTTGGGTCTAGGTTTCATAAGGTATCCTTCATCGTCTTTTGCTTCTATCCAGTTGCGTTTCAGTTCCTTCAAACTCCAACCTACGAGTTCTTCTGTCCGTGCGCATCAATATGTTTTTACAAGAATATTACATGACATTATAGAGCCAAGCAGGAAAACTGCATATAGAGGCATAGTACGCTCTTTTATGTATATTTCTTACTGAGCGTAAACTCATTCCTTTATAATATTTTTCATCCAGATTATTTGCAGTGAAGTCTGCTCTTGGTAGAGGAGCATATATTTGGACTATACGATATTCCTTCGAGGCTAGCTTCCAATCCCTTGAAGGTAGATACATTTTGATTATGTAATTCAGACTATAGTACAGTGATGTATATTAGACACATTGGGGATGTAAATTGTTAAAGAGATTAGTATGTAATTTATATTAGAGTTTTAGACTTATGTGTAAGACGATCCTGTATGTGTATGAGAAATATATCATCATGTAAACAATATAGTGTTAGCTATATTAAAGAAGAAGGATGCACCGTTGAACAGCCTAACCAAATCTTATGGGAAAGAAAAAGTTAGTTGGTATTTGGGAGTGACGAGGATGTCACAAAAGAGAAATGTACGTAAGTAATTTATAGAGGTTCGGCAACCTTGCTAACGTCCTCTACCTTGAGACGCTCCCAAGGATTTTTCACAAATTTACTAACTTGAATTTGTGATACACTCCCTCTTTTCAAGGCTCAAGAGAAACCTCTCCCTTTTTCTAGAGAAACCTTTTCTCCCACTTTTTCTAGGGCTTAAGAGAAACCTCCCCTTTACAAGGAATGATGAGTTACAAATAATGTAATCAAAGAAGGCCTCTAAGTAGGCAAATGATTACAAAGATTAAGCACAAGGAAAAAGCCTATACAATATTTGTGATACTCTATACAAAGAATATGAGAATGATGGAAGATGAAGACTTTGTAGCTCTTGATTTGTTGTTGAGGCTTGAGGAAAATGAAGAAGATGATGAATAGAATTTCTGAGCAGTTCCTCTTGCTTTCTTTAGCTTCTAAGCTTCTATTTATAGTCCCTTGAATGTATTCTAGCCGTTGGGTGGAGCCAAAACTTGAATATGACCGTTGTCTCACAAAAACTAGCCGTTACAGGCTATTTTCGGGCAAAGGTGTGAAATCCCCAATTTCATGTAATTCCTCTATAATTGTAAAATGTTGTAAGCTGAAAGAATTTAATAAATATGAAAATTTGATGTATAAAGATTATATGAGATATAGATGGAATAAAAAGGAATTGAGGGTCAAAGGGTCAATGGCTGAGTTGGTTAAGAAATTAATATCAGAATTTTGTAATTAAAGGAGATGTGGCTGACCAATAGAAGAAAGAAGACCAATTAAGATGGTCAATTAGTCAAGAAGGGTTAATGAGATGCTCAATGGCCGAGATAAGATGGAAAAGGGATAATCATGCATTAAATGCATTAAATGAAAGGTAGCTTAGTCATCTTCACCATCAAGGATCGGCAGCAACCTCATTTCCAGCCCTTCTTCCTCTTGTTTCCTCTCCAAATTCCTTTAAGTGTTCATTTTCTGACCTTGACAAACCACCATTTCCTGTCATCAAATCGCTAAGTTTCCTTAACGAAAAACGATCCTCATCACTAGCTCTCTCTATGTCTGTAATATGGAAGGCTGAAACAAAGTCTTTGAGGAGATCAGAAATCCTGTAAATTTGGCTATTGACAAAGGTAAGAAAAGAAATTGATTCATTTGATTTCGTCCATAATTTGGAGTCATGTGATGTTGGTATAGCATACTTATGGTGTTGAAATGAAAGAAAGTTAAAGGTTTCAATTTATATGAATTATGCAGTTTTGAAGAAGTGAAGGAAAGAATCGGTGCAACCAAGGGATTTCATATTATTTGGCTATTTGAGGTAAGGAATATATGTAACGGACGTAGGGTGACTATGTCCGCATGTTTTAAATGTTTTGGGATGAAACAAAAGCTGGTGTAAGTGCAGGAAATGTAAAATTCACGGTTTTCGCCCAGTTACGATTTTGCTCGTTTAACCGACTGCTCAGAGACAGTTGTGACGTAACTTTTTCCGAAACCGACTTAGAGTAGCCGACTGCCTTATATAGCAGTCGACTGCCATTTTTCCAGAAGCTTTCTGTTTGCAAACCAGTCGACCGCTAAAGAGCCAGTCGACTGCATTTTTTCGAGAAACATTCTGTTTGCGGGCCAGTCGACTGCCCCATTTTAGCAGTCAACTGCCCTACTTGCATCCGAAAATTAAATATTTCAAATGCAAAAAGAAAATAAAATTTATTTAATATTTTTATACTAGAGCAGTCGACTGCCCTAAAAGTGCAGTCAACTGCCCCCTTTGAAAAATAATAATTTTTAATTTATTTATATAAATTTATTTGGATTATCATTAAAGTATATAAGGAGGGCTATGAATATCCATGGTTTTACAAGAATGAGTTTTACTACTCAATAATTTGAGATTAACGACTCCATTGGTGATCATGCATATTACTTGCTTATTTGTATTTGGCTGGGGGACTCTAGTCAAGCCCTCAGTACCACGGGTGTCACCTGACTAGTGCATACTGTGGAATATTGACAATGGCCATTAGTCCTTTATATGTGTTTGGCTTAAGGGAGGATCCCTGGCCCATACGTGGGTACGCCACTTTATTTGGTGCATGATTGTATTGGATGTTGACGGTCTCCCCCTATTTGAAGACTATTTGTATATGTAATTTCAAGTTATTTGACATATATATGTGAAAGTATTTGAGTTATTTGAATACGTGCAAGTGACTTCATATGATTTTGTCATGTGTTATATGGTATTTGATGAACTTATATGTTATATGTTTTTACAAGAATATTACATGACATTATAGAGCCAAGCAGGAAAACTGCATATAGTGGCATAGTATGCTCTTTTATGTATATTTCTTACTGAGCGTAAACTCATTCCTTGATAATATTTTTCATCCAGATTATTTGCAGTGAAGTCTGCTCTTGGTAGAGGAGCATATATTTGGACTATACGATATTCCTTCAAGGCTAGCTTCCGATCCCTTGAAGGTAGATACATTTTGATTATGTAATTCAGACTATAGTACAGTGATGTATATTATACACATTGGGGATGTAAATTGTTAAAGAGATTAGTATGTAGTTTATATTAGAGTTTTAGACTTATGTGTAAGACGATCCTGTATGTGTATGAGAAATATATCATCATGTAAACAATATAGTGTTAGCTATATTAAAGAAGAAGGATGCACCGTTGAACAGCCTAACCAAAACTATGGGAAAAAAAATTTAGTTGGTATTTGGGAGTGACGAGGATGTCACAAATTGGTATCAGAGCGAAGTTAGTCTGACGTTTGACGGTGTCATTAAGCTAGAAATAGTGTACATCCCCATGTACTGTACTTGTCTGAATACATATATGTGGTTGAATTGCTGAAAGTGTACTAAACGCTTGACCTTGTGGTGATATTGGCAGAATGAGCACTCGTAGAAGGGGTACTGGACGAGGACGAGGACGAGGACGGGGTAGAGTAGAACCGTCCCCAACACAATCTCCTCCTCCATCTCCATCGGGTAGCCCGAATGCTCGACTATCGAGAGTGGAGAGAAGTATTGAGACTATGGCCACTCTATTTAATCAGTTCATGTCTAATTTCCCAAACGTGGCCACTAATGCATCAACAGCACCACCTATAGTACCTCCTATTCCATCTGGGAATGCTCCTCCTATTCCTCCAGTACAGCCCCCACCGGCACAGCCTGAGTTGCCCCCACCAGCTCAAGTTAATTAGAGGTGAGATCCTAAGGCCTACTGCAGTGTGGTCTTAATTAAAGAATTTAAGAAGTTGGATCCGCCGAAGTTTAAGGGGGATAGAGATCCGTTGACCGCCGAGAACTGGTTGAAGGCAGTCACCAAATCTTTTGGGTACATGACCTGTTCTGAGATAGAGAAAGTGGGTCTGGCAGCTTATTTGCTAGTAGACGATGCCGAGCATTGGTGGCAATCTACTCGGGCCACTTTGGAGACTCAACACACTGAGGTTACGTGGGATAGATTTTTAGAGGCCTTTAATGAATAGTACATCCCACGCACTGAACAGACCAGGTTGAAGATTGAGTTTTTGAGTTTGACTCAGGGGACTATGACGGTTAATCAATATGAGTCGAAGTTCATTTCTTTAAGTAGATTTGACCCTGAAGTCCTAAGGAGGGAAGGACATAAGATCTACCGATTCATAGAGGGATTAAGGTCTCCTATTAGATCGAAGTTATATCCTATGGATATCACTACTTATAATGAGGCAGTCCGTAAGGCTCAATTGTGTGAGCAGGACTATAATCTTCACCATGCTGATTTCCGAGCCAAGGGTAAAGGCAAAGAACCGATGAAGCGGAAGTCAGATGAGAGAGCCTCTAGTGACAGATATCCATTTAGGAAAAGTAGACCATATGAAAGAGCTTCGGCAGGTAAGAAAATAAATTTTAAGGGAAGGAAATGTATCTTAGTTTAATGGTTATATGGAAATATACTAAATTTGGAGTTTTATGATAATTATGGCACAGGGACTCCTAGATCTACCGGGATTAAGATAAATGATGAAAGATCCCGATATTCAGCTGGCAGTACAGCGAGCTCGCCGAAGAGTGTGACGCAGAAATGCGAGCATTGCGGGAGATTCCATGGGTCACAGCCGTGTCGTATGGCGAGCGGGGCTTGTTTTTGGTGTAGCGAGAGGGGACACATGATTAAAGATTGTCCCAAGATTTCTAAAAGAGTGTCTAAAGAATCGGAAAGGACCACCCAACCACAGCCTAAGGCCACAGCTGCTGAGAAGGGAAAGAAAGCTGTGACTCAAGGACGAGTATTTGCTATAGACGAGGAGTCTGCCGATGCTTCGTCCAAGGTGATTAAGGGTAAGATTCACCTCTTTAATATAAGTGTTACTGCTTTATTTGATCCAGGCTCTACACACTCCTTTGTTTCTCCTATAATTGCTACAAGATTACCTGTTGAACCTGAGCCTTTAGGACATTTGTTACAAATAAGTACACCATTTAGAGAATCCTAGATGACAGACATAGTGTATCGTAATTGTAAGCTACGGGTAGGAGAGAGAGAATCGATAGCTGATCTAATCCTACTGAATATGTATGGATTTGATGTCATATTAGGAATGGATTGGTTAGCTAAGAATCATGTGATATTAGATTGTTATGCTAAAAGTGTGATCTTCTCTTCTCCCGTTAGCTATGTTGTAAATTTTGCAAATGTTTAATACAAAAGTATGTTTATAAATTTATTTATTCGTAAATGAAATTAATAAAGAATTTATTTGTTATGTGAAGGATTTATAGCGTATGTGGTGGACGTAGAAAGGAAACGTCCCGAACTTCATGAAATTCCAATAGCCAATGAGTTTCCATGTGTGTTTCCGGATGATCTTCCAGGACTTCCTCCGGATAGGGAAATCGAGTTTACTATCGATTTGGTGCCAGGGACTGAGCCCATTTCGAGACCACCCTATCAGATGGCCTTAGTGGAATTGGAAGAACTTAAGAAACAGCTGCAGGAGTTACTAGATAAGGGGTTTATACGGCCAAGTGTATCCCTATGGGGTGCTCCTGTGCTATTTGTCCGGAAGAAGGACCACAGCTTGAGGCTTTATATTGATTATCGATGGTTAAATTAGGTGACAATCAAGAACAAGTACCCTCTTCCCAGGATTGACGATCTCTTTGATCAGCTTCGGGGTGCACAAGTCTTCTCCAAGATAGACTTAAGATCGGGATATCATCAATTGAAGATCCGAAGTGAAGATATCCCTAAGACTGCGTTCAGGACACGGTATGGTCACTATGAATTCCTAGTGATGCCGTTTGGTTTAACCAATGCACCCGCGGCTTTTATGAACTTGATGAATGATGTGTTCAAATAGTATTTGGACCAGTTTGTCATTGTTTTCATTGATGACATATTGGTGTATTCAAGATCATGGGAAGAGCATGAGCAGCATTTGAGGATAGTTCTACAAACCCTCAAGGATCGGGAATTATATGCCAAGCTAAGTAAGTGTGAGTTTTGGCTAGATCAAATATCCTTTTTGGGTCACATAATCAATAAAGATGGAGTTTCAGTCGATCCATCGAAGATTGAAGCTGTGGTGCAATGGGAGAGACCGAAAACAGTGACGGAGATTAGGAGTTTCTTGGGTCTAGCCGGCTATTATCGACGATTTGTAGAGGGTTTTTCGAGGTTAGCTGCTCCCTTGACGCACTTAACGCGCAAAGAGGTGAAGTTTGAATGGAATGATGCCTGCGAGCGCAGTTTCCATGAGCTGAAGCGCAGGTTAACTACTGCACCTATTCTCACCATTCCTAGTGGTTCTGGACGATTTTCCGTATATAGTGATGCCTCTGCACAAGGTCTAGGTTGTGTGCTAATGCAACATGGTAAGGTAGTTGCATATGGTTCTCGTCAATTAAAGGACCATGAAAAGAACTACCCGACTCATGATTTAGAGTTAGCTGCAGTGGTATTTGCTTTAAAGATTTGGAGGCATTACTTGTATGGTGAGAAATTTCAGATTTTTACAGATCATAGAAGTCTGAAGTACTTGTTCTCTCAGAGGGAATTGAATATGAGACAGAGGAGATGGCTCGAGCTTCTGAAGGATTATGATTGTGAGATCCTATACCACCTAGGAAAAGCCAATGTGGTGGCAGATGCTCTAAGCAGGAAGCATATGGGGATAGTATCATACATGATGGTAAGAGAATACGAGCTACTTGAGCAGTTTGCAAGCCTTAATCTGAATGTTGTGCCTTATGAGCATTTTGGAATGATAGCTAGTTTAATGATTGAGTCGGAGTTGATGGGTAGAATTCGGATTGCTCAAAGGGAAGATGATCAATGTATGGAGGCCATGAATCAGATTCAATTAGGTATGCCATCGGAATTTAGCATTGATAGTAATGGACTCTTGAGGTTTAATAATCGTAAATGTGTTCCTAAGGATAAGGAGTTGAAGAAGTTAATTTTGATTGAAGCACACTCCACTAAGTATACTTTGCATCCGGGAAATACGAAGATGTATCATAATCTTCGCAAGGTGTATTGGTGGACTGGCATGAAAAGAGACATAGCAGAATTTGTGGCAAAGTGTCTCATGTGTCAGCAAGTTAAGGTAGAGCACCAAAGACCAGCAGGTTTACTACATCCTCTACCTATACCTATGTGGAAGTGGGAGCACATTACGATGGATTTTGTCATGGGACTACCTCGAACGAGGAGGAATCATGATGGTATTTGGGTCATTGTGGATCGGTTAACTAAGTTAGCTCACTTCCTGCCTATGAAGTCTACAGATACACTTAGTGCTTTGGCAGATTTATATGTGAAAGAAGTTGTCAGACTACATGGAGTTCCAGTGAGCATTACATCTGACAGAGATTCCAGGTTCACTTCAGATTTTTGGGAACATTTCCAAGAGGCCATGGGATCTCAGTTAAATTTTAGCACGGCTTTTCATCCACAGACTGATGGTCAGTCCGAGCGCACCATTCAGACGCTCGAGGATATGTTGAGAGCTTGTGCATTGGACTTTAAAGGCTCCTGGGATGATCATCTGCCATTGGCTGAGTTTGCATACAACAATAGTCACCATGCAAGTATCGGAATGGCACCATATGAACCTCTATATGGTAGAAGGTGTCGATCTCCGATTGGGTGGGAAGAAGTGGGCGAGCGTAAGTTATTAGCCCCAAACTTAGTCGAGCAAGCCTCTGAGGATGTTAAGTTAATTTGCCAAAGACTTAAGACAGCTCAGAGCTGACAAAAGAGTTACGCAGATGCTCGACGGAGACCACTCGAGTTTTTGGTCGGGGATTCGGTATTTTTGAAAGTTTCTCCATCCAAAGGTATCATGAGATTTGGCCGAAAAGGTAAACTTAGTCCTCGTTACATAGGGCCATTCGAAGTCCTAGATCGAGTCGGAGATGTTGCATATAGGTTGGCATTACCTCCGGAGCTATCAGGAGTACATAATGTTCTCCATGTGTCGATGCTTCGGAAGTATAATCCGGATCCATCTCATGTCATTGAATATGAGCCCTTAGAGATTCGGGAGGATATGAGTTATGTGGAAAAGCCAGTTTGGATTTTGGATAGAAAGGAGAAAGTGTTAAGGTCTAAGACGATTCCTCTAGTCAAAATTCTCTGGCAATACCATGCCATGGAAGAAGCTACATGGGAGCTAGAGAGCTTAATGAAGGAAAGGTATCCGGAGCTATTTGAGTAGTAACCCGATTTAAATTTGGGGGACCAAATTTCTAAAGGTGGGGAGAATGTGAAATCCCCAATTTCATGTAATTCCTCTATAATTGTAAAATGTTGTAAGCTGAAAGAATTTAATAAATATGAAAATTTGATGTATAAAGATTATATGAGATATAGATGGAATAAAAAGGAATTGAGGGTCAAAGGGTCAATGGCTGAGTTGGTTAAGAAATTAATATCAGAATTTTGTAATTAAAGGAGATGTGGCTGACCAATAGAAGAAAGAAGACCAATTAAGATGGTCAATTAGTCAAGAAGGGTTAATGAGATGCTCAATGGCCGAGATAAGATGGAAAAGGGATAATCATGCATTAAATGCATTAAATGAAAGGTAGCTTAGTCATCTTCACCATCAAGGATCGGCAGCAACCTCATTTCCAGCCCTTCTTCCTCTTGTTTCCTCTCCAAATTCCTTTAAATGTTCATTTTCTGACCTTGACAAACCACCATTTTCTGTCATCAAATCGCTAAGTTTCCTTAACGAAAAACGATCCTCATCACTAGCTCTTTCTAGTCTGTAATATGGAAGGCTGAAACAAAGTCTTTGAGGAGATCAGAAATCCTGTAAATTTGGCTATTGACAAAGGTAAGAAAAGAAATTGATTCATTTGATTTCGTCCATAATTTGGAGTCATGTGATGTTGGTATAGCATACTTATGGTGTTGAAATGAAAGAAAGTTAAAGGTTTCAATTTATATGAATTATGCAGTTTTGAAGAAGTGAAGGAAAGAATCGGTGCAACCAAGGGATTTGTTATTATTTGGCTATTTGAGGTAAGGAATATATGTAACGGACGTAGGGTGACTATGTCCGCATGTTTTAAATGTTTTGGGATGAAACAAAAGCTGGTGTAAGTGCAGGAAATGTAAAATTCACAGTTTTCGCCCAGTTACGATTTGGCTCGGGGCAACCGACTGCCCTAAATAGTAGCCGACTGCTCAGAGACAGTCGTGACGTAACTTTTTCCGAAACCGACTTAGAGCAGCCGACTACCCTATATAGAAGTCGACTGCCATTTTTCCAGAAGCTTTCTGTTTGCAAACCAGTCGACCGCTAAAGAGCCAGTCGACTGCATTTTTCCGAGAAACATTCTGTTTGCGGGCCAGTCGACTGCCCCATTTTAGCAGTCAACTACCCTACTTGCATCTGAAAATTAAATATTTCAAATGCAAAAAGAAAATAAAATTTATTTAATATTTTTATACTAGAGCAGTCGACTGCCCTAAAAGAGCAGTCGACTGCCCTAAAAGAGCAGTCGACTGCCCTAAAAGAGCAGTCAACTGCCCCCTTTGAAAAATAATAATTTTTAATTTATTTATATAAATTTATTTGGATTATCATTAAAGTATATAAGGAGGGTTATGAATATCCATGGTTTTACAAGAATGAGTTTTACTACTCAATATTTTGAGATTAACGACTCCATTGGTGATCATGCATATTACTAGCTTATTTGTATTTGGCTGGGGGACTCTAGTTAAGCCCTCAGTACCACAGGTGTCACCTGACTAGTGCACACTGTGGAATATTGACAATGGCCATTAGTCCTTTATATGTGTTTGGCTTAAGGGAGGATCCCTGGCCCATACGTGGGTACGCCACTTTATTTGGTGCATGATTGTATTGGATGTTGACGGTCTCCCCCTATTTGAAGACTATTTGTATATGTAATTTCAAGTTATTTGACATATATATGTGAAAGTATTTGAGTTATTTGAATACGTGCAAGTGACTTCATATGATTTTGTCATGTGTTATATGGTATTTGATGAACTTATATGTTATATGTTTTTACAAGAATATTACATGACATTATTGAGCCAAGCAGGAAAACTGCATATAGTGGCATAGTACGCTCTTTTATGTATATTTCTTACTGAGCGTAAACTCATTCCTTTATAATATTTTTCATCCAGATTATTTGCAGTGAAGTCTGCTCTTGGTAGAGGAGCATATATTTGGACTATACGATATTCCTTCGAGGCTAGCTTCCGATCCCTTGAAGGTAGATACATTTTGATTATGTAATTCAGACTATAGTACAGTGATGTATATTAGACACATTGGGGATGTAAATTGTTAAAGAGATTAGTATGTAATTTATATTAGAGTTTTAGACTTATGTGTAAGACGATCCTGTATGTGTATGAGAAATATATCATCATGTAAACAATATAGTGTTAGCTATATTAAAGAAGAAGGATGCACCGTTGAACAGCCTAACCAAAACTATGGGGAAAAAAAATTTAGTTGGTATTTGGGAGTGACGAGGATGTCACAAAAAGGATCGATCCCTTCCCATAGGGTGATGAGTGTCGTCAGTCACCAAAAATAAAATTTCCTAACTCTACTATGTAGATGCGGAGCAAGGGTCGTGTCACAGCCCGTGACCCTATTTTTCACCTTATTCTATACATCTTATATGGTTGGGCTGTCTGCGATACTTTACTTTTCCTTTTTCATATAGACAATTTCATATTAAATGATAACATGAATTACATCCCCTATCTTATTTCATAAGAAAGTAGTACTGTCGATAAGTCTAAATACAGAAAATAAATGATCATACCTTATTAAATAAATCGACCTGTCGCATCGTCCCCAAATGCGCAGTCGAAAATCCTCTAAGTGCTAGACTCTCAGTCCTCGAAAACCTGAAATGTTAAAATTAAGGGGTGAGCAAACCACGGCTCAGTAAGGGAATTATATGCCTCACTTGGTACTCAGCTATCTATATGCTGAAAAACTTTTTCATTTTTCCAATGGGCTCTAGGCACACATGTAGGAAGATTACTACAGTCGGCTAGGGATCCAGATGGAGTAAGATAGGTATTTTGAAATACCTAGCTTGTCCCGGAACCTAGAAGCAACTGTAGAGAATAATATTCTTTCTTGTTTTGAAATTCAAATCCTTTCCTTTTTATTCCGTAACATTTTCATATTCTTTTTCAAAATAATGCTTTTATGAAATAAAGCATTTAAATAAAATAACTAATATTCATATTTTCTTGAAAAGAATATTAGTTAAATTCTCATCATTCTCATTTAAAACTCAAATCATATTTTACTGTACAACCATAATTAGTACAGTACTTTAAATAGCAAAATCCGCTATTAAATCCTTTTCGTATATCATATATATCATTTAAATCTAATATTCAATTTACAAATTAAAATAAGAATATTAGATTTATTTTCCTCCTTTTTCCTTTTCGGAAAACATATTACATATTCATGTCACATATAGTCTAATATTCAATTTAAAATCATAGTAAGAATATTAGACTTATAACCTCTTTTTCCTTTTGAAAACATATTACATATTCATATCACATACCATATGAAATCATCTCGTAGTACTAAAATCAGTACTGAAATAAGCATTCTGTAAAATGCTGTAAATCTCTTTCATTAACATTTCACATATCATGTAAAACATTTACATTTCACATATCACATATCATATAAAACATTTTCATATATGGAGACTTAGGCACACACGCCCAGCCCGTCCACTGGGTCGTCACTCATACCATGCTATAGACCTCGAAGGGTATAAATAATCATGTCAGATCTATGGCCATAGTCTATAATTGTCCTCGGCGGATCACTGATCAGGTGTCGGTCGGGGCCACATATCACATATCTCATATTACATATCACATGTCACATGTCACATATCACATATCAGCATGATAAGGTTGCCATCTAGTCTCAAAACCGTATTTTTCATCATCAGAAAACCTTTATGGAATTTATAAAAATGTATAGTTTCATCATTTAAAACCATAAAGGTTATAAAACCATTTAGTGAATATTTAAGAAATATATATGAAGTTATTCATAAAAATATTCACTTTACTTCTTTTCATTTTTCGTCTCGTATTACATGTAATTTACATATTAAGAGAATTTTCGGTGATTTCATTATCACCATTCTCGAAGAGGATTTTCGGTGATTTCATTATCACCATTCTTGAAAACATGAATATTTTAAAATGAATTGCGTTATATTCATGTTTTATGAAAAATAATCATTTTTCTCGATTTTTGTTGTTGAAAATCGTTTCTTATGAAATAAAATCATTTATTATGATTTTCAGTAATTTTTCGAGAATTTTTCATTAATTTTTCGACAGTATAACGGCTGCCGATTGGCTAGCCTCCTGCACGAAAAATACAGCTTAAAATCCAGCCAGTGCATCACCACAAATTTCAACCAATCATTCATACAATATCTTCATAAAATATTTTCATAAAATATTTCATAATTAAAATCATGCAGACTGAATATCCTTACAGTGCTGCACATGCATCCCTTACCTGTGTGTCTAGATCACTTTATTTCGTGCACCACATGAATATCGGGCTTTTGACTGCAATATAATTTCAACAAATCATTAGTTTAAGTATCCTTTACTTTGAAGCTATGATTTACATCAACATGTAGATGTAAGTATGTTCTTACAGCTAAAATGTTTATTTTTCATACCATTATTTCTTCCCTTTTTTTTTTTCCCACTATGGCCGAATGGCCTTTAGATGATTAAACTTTATTGATTCAATTCTTAGTCAATGTATTAAATATATGAGCTGCCATCTTTCTTGTATTTTTCTCGCCATTTAAGAATTAAATACAATATTTCCTTCCTCTATCTCCTCCACAATCGGCAGCCACATAAACATTGATTAAAATTATATTTTAACTATATTGTATAGTCACATTTTCTTCATTCTCAGCCTGTACTTTTGACTATTTGTACAATTTTAGCTCTTATTCTTTCTCATTCACGTCACACACAACATTTTCTTTCTTCTCCTTTCACGTCACACACCACTCTTATTTTCTTTTCACCTCATTTCAGGTCACTTTGGCCATTATTGTTGACCATTTTGTTTCACAACTCTTTTCTTATAATTTTACTCTTTATTCTTCTCAATTACACGCCACCTTAGCCCCCTTTTCTGACTTTTATTCCAGCCCTCATTAAAATGGTCAACACTCTACTTCTCTTTCCATTTTCATCTTCGGTTTCCAGCTTTTGTTTTCTGCTTCGGTTCAGCTTTTTAATTTCTGTTAGCACCATCAAAATTCCACATTTACTCCTTTAAAACTCTCTTGGTTGATCGTAGTAGTGGGGTCCCATATCTATTTAATTTTTTCCTCATATTCCATCATTCACGTTTCCAGCTTTACCTGTTCGGTTGAATCTCTACTTTCTGTTTTCATAGCATTTAGACGCCATGTTCATACCTCTTTGCAACCTTCATGGCTAACCATAACCGTATGGTACCATGCATACATATAATATATATTTTTCATGCTAGATCTTAAAATTCTGCTCTTCAAATCACACGTATGAACAGCAGAATTTTCTGCTTCATTAAATCATGCCACTCACATACAGAACAACAAATTATGTTCAGCCATTAACGTCACCCATCACCAAGAAATTCAGCCATACCTAATTTCCTACATGTTTTTCATGCCAAGCTATGTGCATATGCATCACCTACTTACAAGTCATCACCATAAATCAAAAATTACTGCATGAAACGTTGGCTAAAACTTCTTTTACCTGATTCACGCTATTGGTCAGCTCCAGGGGAATCCTCCTTAGGCGTTTTTTGGCTGAACTTTTGGAAGAAAGATGAAGTTAAGGTGGTAAGGGGAAGATTATATGAAGAAGCTTGGCTGACATCTTGATGAGAGGGTGGTATTTCAGAGCTGGACAGGGGTTCGGTGGAGGAGGAGAAAACAGAAACGGGAGCTGAATGGAAAGTGTTGAGGCGGTGCAACATCAAGCTGAAATAAATGAAGTTTACTTGTTGGCTTAGTTTAATTGGCCATAATTTCTTTTTAATTTGTAAATTTCTGATATTATTTATTTGAAGTCTATAATGTCCTCTAATTTCACCATATTTACTTATATTGCCACCGTCTATTTTCTTTTCTGTTCCAGCCCCTTTTTAGCTTTATTTTCATTTATTTTAGTTATTTCTTAAGCCAAACAAATCACAAATTTGATCAACTTTGATCAACACTTGAGGGAAGCCAACTTTACCCTTGTACAACTTTGAAATTTCGATTCTATTCCGACTAAATTTCGACATTTAGAAAAATATCAAAATTTTATTTATTTAATTATTTTTAAAATTTATCATTCCGTACATGTACAGTATAAAATAATGAGTTCTCACATTCTCTCCACCTTAAGAAATTCGGTCCTCCGAATTTTCATTCGAACCATTCACTGAAACAGCACTAGATACTTTTCCCTCATTAGGCTTTCCAATTTTCATGTAACCTCTTCTTCGGGATGATAGTACCAGAGCACTTTCGTTAGAGGAATCGTCTTCGATCGCAACATTTTATCTTTCTGAATTTTATGCGATCTAATCTCTTGAATGGTCCGATGTAGCGAGGACTTAGTTTTCTTTTCCTGTCAAATCTCAAAATGTCTTTAAATGGGGAAACTTCCAAAATATATAATCATCTGGTGAGAACTCAAGTAGTCGGCGTCTCGTGTCCGCGTAACTCTTTTGCCGACTTTGTGCTGTACAGAGTCTCTCACATATCCATTGTAAATCCTTTAAGGCTCACTCTACCAATTCGGGAGTTAATAACTTTTGATCTCCCACTTTTTCCCATGCGATCGAAGATCTACACTGTCTATTGTATAACGCCTTGTACGATGCCATACCGATGCTAGTCTGATAACTATTATTATATGTAAACTCGGCTAACGGCAATTGATAGTCCAGGAGCCTTTAAAATCCAACGCACATGCCCATACCATACACTCGAGCATCCGTATCACTCGCTCGGATTGCCCATCAGTCTGCGGATGGAAGGCAGTACTAAGGTTCAACCGGGATTCCATGGCCTCCTGACATCTCTCCCATAAATGAGATGTAAACCGAGAATCCCTATCCGATGTAATGCTCCCTGGAACTCCGTATAGCCTCACTATTTCCCGTGCATATAGATCGACAAAGCATTAAGAGAATCGATAGATCTGATAGCTAGGAAGTGGGTGGACTTCATCAGTCTATCAACTATTATCCAAATTGCATCATGCTATTTCCAGATCCTTGGTAAACCCATGATGAATTTCATCGTAATGTGCTCCCATTTCCAAGTAAGGATTTGTAAAGGTTGTAATACTCCTGTAGGTTTTTGATGCTCTATTTTCATCTGTTGACACGTGAGACATTTCACTATAAACTCACATCCTTTCACACATAACATACACATTCATTTTTATTATTCCTTATCATAAAGCTTTACAATATCTTTTTTTTTTTGAGTTGGGAGAAGGTTACAATTTTAGTGTGACAATCTATAGTTACATGATTCGCAGTTAATGAGTTTATACCCAATATCACATCAAAATCATATATCAATATTAAAATTAGGTTAGCTGTAAATTCCTTCTCGCCTACTCTTATCTTACAGTTTCCACATACATTAAAAAAAACTATTTACATGTATTATATGCCCTAACTCTCCAACTTTACTAAGCCCTTAATGAAGTCCACAAATACATCAGCAGTCTCCCGATCCAATGCGTACACCTGTCCCTAAGTCATGGGCTTCTTACTCTTCTCCACTATTGCAGCCCATCTAGGTTGAGGGGTGTCTCTCTCTCTCATTCTATTGGAGCTGCTGGTGCTGGAGTCAATGCCGAAAGTACTGGGGCTAAGGTAGTAGATTCAGCTGCCTTTCTGAGCATGGGGCAGTCTCTCACCAAATGTCTTGCTCACCCACATCTAAAACAAGCCCTGGTCGATATGTGGCAAGGTCGGGTACCATGCGACCGTCCACACCGATCACATCTGGCCGTGGTACCTCTCAGCTCAGAAGCAGGACTAGTAATAGTGGGGGTTGTAGCAGTCGATCTTGTGGATTGCCCCTCTGAGACCTAAATACCAGAAGATCTGGCTCTCTTATGCTACTCTCTACCATATCTGTTCATCTTCCTCTTCTCTTATCGTCACTTACTGTTCTTATGCATATTCTCCAATTTCATATACTCCACACAGTACATCATTCTATAAAACATATTTCAACATATTCTGGTTCTATAGTTATCTGTTTAATATACAGGAGGCAGAATAAATATCTAGAACCATAATTGATAGTATTGATATAGATTTTATTAGCTATATAGATCACTTCCTCAATCATCTTCTGTAATTATCTCACTTTTCATAATATCCAACGATCCCATAATAAACATCCCATCAACACACTTTTAATTCAGACCCTTAAAATTAATAGTAGCACTAATCATCCTGGAACTTTCCACTATAAATATTTCTGGTCGCTTCCGTAATCTAAGTGTAAGTGGGATTAAATAATCGAGACCGTTATACACATATTATATTCTTTATGCCATCATTAGCTTCATCACTATCAAGGAATTCAAGATCATCTTGGTTTATCACTATTCATAAATTAGTCCAACCCAGGGACATATTCGTCATTTCATAATTTATTTCTTTCTCTTCAATATAATTTAAACCAATGATCTTAACATCTATATGATGATAGTATCTCTTCTCACACTATCATCATTTTATAAGATCTTGTCTGATTTAGACAGAGAAATCTTGATAGGATTGATATACAGATCATTTGCATTAAATGCATCCTTACACCATCAATTACCTTGTCAAATCAGTCAATTATAACTTCTGTTGGTCTATTATGACTCTAAGAAAAATTTTGGAGATAGGGGTATTTTGGTCATTTTTGGCCAAAAATTTTCTCTCTCCTCAAAATACCTTTAATCGATGATCTTAATGTCTATTTAGTGATGATACTTCATTCCCCTCCTTTATATCATCACTTTCAGGTCTCAGTTCGATCCGGACAGAAAAGTACTGGTGGGGCCCTCACCAAGTCCATTTCTGTTCCTTACCGAACCGACCTTCATTTAGATCATAAGATCACCATTTCAGGTAACACTCTTGAGCCGTTTTCCCTTTTTAGCATTCTTAGTTCATAATGCTCACTCCCTTCTAAACACTTAACTCAATTTACAATCATTTAATTCTTTTATGTATTTAGGCTACACAGTACTACAGGGGATGTTAACCTTTTCAACACATTTTCCTTTCCAAAGTATCGACAGACATCAGGCCAACCGTGCTCTGATACCATTAAATCTGTCACAGCCCGTGACCCTATTTTTCACCTTATTCTATACATCTTATATGGTTGGGCTGTCTGCGATACTTTACTTTTCCTTTTTCATATAGACAATTTCATATTAAATGATAACATGAATTACATCCCCTATCTTATTTCATAAGAAAGTAGTACTGTCGATAAGTCTAAATACAGAAAATAAATGATCATACCTTATTAAATAAATCGACCTGTCGCATCGTCCCCAAATGCGCAGTCGAAAATCCTCTAAGTGCTAGACTCTCAGTCCTCGAAAACCTGAAATGTTAAAATTAAGGGGTGAGCAAACCACGGCTCAGTAAGGGAATTGTATGCCTCACTTGATACTCAGCTATCTATATGCTGAAAAACTTTTTCATTTTTCCAATGGGCTCTAGGCACACATGTAGGAAGATTACTACAGTCGGCTAGGGATCCAGATGGAGTAAGATAGGTATTTTGAAATACCTAGCTTGTCCCGGAACCTAGAAGCAACTGTAGAGAATAATATTCTTTCTTGTTTTGAAATTCAAATCCTTTCCTTTTTATTCCGTAACATTTTCATATTCTTTTTCAAAATAATGCTTTTATGAAATAAAGCATTTAAATAAAATAACTAATATTCATATTTTCTTGAAAAGAATATTAGTTAAATTCTCATCATTCTCATTTAAAACTCAATTCATATTTTACTGTACAACCATAATTAGTACAGTACTTTAAATAGCAAAATCCGCTATTAAATCCTTTTCGTATATCATATATATCATTTAAATCTAATATTCAATTTACAAATTAAAATAAGAATATTAGATTTATTTTCCTCCTTTTTCCTTTTCGGAAAACATATTACATATTCATGTCACATATAGTCTAATATTCAATTTAAAATCATAGTAAGAATATTAGACTTATAACCTCTTTTTCCTTTTGAAAACATATTACATATTCATATCACATATCATATGAAATCATCTCGTAGTACTAAAATCAGTACTGAAATAAGCATTCTGTAAAATGCTGTAAATCTCTTTCATTAACATTTCACATATCATGTAAAACATTTACATTTCACATATCACATATCATATAAAACATTTTCATATATGGAGACTTAGGCACACACGCCCAGCCCGTCCACTGGGTCGTCACTCATATCATGCTATAGACCTCGAAGGGTATAAATAATCATGTCAGATCTATGGCCATAGTCTATAATTGTCCTCGGCGGATCACTGATCAGGTGTCGGTCGGGGCCACATATCACATATCACATATTACATATCACATGTCACATATCACATATCACATATCAGCATGATAAGCTTGCCATCTAGTCTCAAAACCGTATTTTTCATCATCAGAAAACCTTTATGGAATTTATAAAAATGTATAGTTTCATCATTTAAAACCATAAAGGTTATAAAACCATTTAGTGAATATTTAAGAAATATATATGAAGTTATTCATAAAAATATTCACTTTACTTCTTTTCATTTTTCGTCTCGTATTACATGTAATTTACATATTGAGAGAATTTTCGGTGATTTCATTATCACCATTCTCGAAGAGGATTTTCGGTGATTTCATTATCACCATTCTTGAAAACATGAATATTTTAAAATGAATTGCGTTATATTCATGTTTTATGAAAAATAATCATTTTTCTCGATTTTTGTTGTTGAAAATCGTTTCTTATGAAATAAAATCATTTATTATGATTTTCAGTAATTTTTCGAGAATTTTTCATTAAGTTTTCGACAGTATAACGGCTGCCGCTTGGCTAGCCTCCTGCACGAAAAATACAGCTTAAAATCCAGCCAGTGCATCACCACAAATTTCAACCAATCATTCATCACAATATCTTCATAAAATATTTTCATAAAATATTTCATAATTAAAATCATGCAGACTGAATATCCTTACAGTGCTGCACATGCATCCCTTACCTTTGTGTCTAGATCACGTTATTTCGTGCACCACATGAATATCGGGCTTTTGACTGCAATATAATTTCAACAAATCATTAGTTTAAGTATGGACCTCACCGAAAGAAGATGAGGTTCATATGAAGAAGACGAAGAACACTTGAAAAAAAACAATAACAAGTTAAAAACGCAGCAAAAGAAAATAAAAATTAGAAGTAAAACCAAGACCCGTTGTGTAGAAACACAAGAACCTATGGTATTGGACCAAGACCCGTTGCCTAGAAAAGCAAGAACCTATGGTATATATTGGTGGAAGGTAGAAGAACGCCACAAGGAAGACCTTGATAAGTTCAAGAGTTCTCAAGAGAACCAAAGAGAAGAAGTCTCTCAATTTTATTGCTAAAATCAATTGTGTTCTCCCCAAAGGGTTACATAACTATTTATAGGCAAATAGATAACTTGCAGCACAAGTAATAGGAATCCTACTTTCCTAACTTGCAGAACAAGCAATAGGAATCCTACTCTCCTAACTTGCAGAACAAGTAATAGAAGTCTTACAAAATCTATTATTTAAAAAGGAATTGGGCTTAAATTAAATTAAGACAATGTTCAGCCCAATAATACTTAACTAAATAAAATATGCATCTGGCCTAATTTGCATTTCGGCCCAATACTTGTGTGTCTTCAAGAAGGTTGAACTTGGGCTTGGATCATGTTGTAGAAGACTTTATCATCCTCCATGCTCAAGTTTTGTTGGGCTTTCTCTCTAGCAATATCAATGAAACCAGCCAAGGCTTGTTGCATTATCTTTGATTTAGCTCTTGTAATTGGACCTCCATGGATACTCAAAGGATCACGATCATCACAAACATGACTTGAGCTTTGTGAGCTTGGATCTCCATCACCTTTACTTTGAAGCTATGATTTACATCAACATGTAGATGTAAGTATGTTCTTACAGCTAAAATGTTTATTTTTCATACCATTATTTCTTCCCTTTTTTTTTTCCCACTATGGCCGAATGGCCTTTAGATGATTAAACTTTATTGATTCAATTCTTAGTCAATGTATTAAATATATGAGCTGCCATCTTTCTTGTATTTTTCTCGCCATTTAAGAATTAAATACAATATTTCCTTCCTCTATCTCCTCCACAATCGGCAGCCACATAAACATTGATTAAAATTATATTTTAACTATATTGTATAGTCACATTTTCTTCATTCTCAGCCTGTACTTTTGACTATTTGTACAATTTTAGCTCTTATTCTTTCTCATTCACGTCACACACAACATTTTCTTTCTTCTCCTTTCACGTCACACACCACTCTTATTTTCTTTTCACCTCATTTCAGGTCACTTTGGCCATTATTGTTGACCATTTTGTTTCACAACTCTTTTCTTATAATTTTACTCTTTATTCTTCTCAATTACACGCCACCTTAGCCCCCTTTTCTGACTTTTATTCCAGCCCTCATTAAAATGGTCAACACTCTACTTCTCTTTCCATTTTCATCTTCGGTTTCCAGCTTTTGTTTTCTGCTTCGGTTCAGCTTTTTAATTTCTGTTAGCACCATCAAAATTCCACATTTACTCCTTTAAAACTCTCTTGGTTGATCGTAGTAGTGGGGTCCCATATCTATTTAATTTTTTCCTCATATTCCATCATTCACGTTTCCAGCTTTACCTGTTCGGTTGAATCTCTACTTTCTGTTTTCATAGCATTTAGACGCCATGTTCATACCTCTTTGCAACCTTCATGGCTAACCATAACCGTATGGTACCATGCATACATATAATATATATTTTTCATGCTAGATCTTAAAATTCTGCTCTTCAAATCACACGTATGAACAGCAGAATTTTCTGCTTCATTAAATCATGCCACTCACATACAGAACAACAAATTATGTTCAGCCATTAACGTCACCCATCACCAAGAAATTCAGCCATACCTAATTTCCTACATGTTTTTCATGCCAAGCTATGTGCATATGCATCACCTACTTACAAGTCATCACCATAAATCAAAAATTACTGCATGAAACGTTGGCTAAAACTTCTTTTACCTGATTCACGCTATTGGTCAGCTCCAGGGGAATCCTCCTTAGGCGTTTTTTGGCTGAACTTTTGGAAGAAAGATGAAGTTAAGGTGGTAAGGGGAAGATTATATGAAGAAGCTTGGCTGACATCTTGATGAGAGGGTGGTATTTCAGAGCTGGACAGGGGTTCGGTGGAGGAGGAGAAAACAGAAACGGGAGCTGAATGGAAAGTGTTGAGGCGGTGCAACATCAAGCTGAAATAAATGAAGTTTACTTGTTGGCTTAGTTTAATTGGCCATAATTTCTTTTTAATTTGTAAATTTCTGATATTATTTATTTGAAGTCTATAATGTCCTCTAATTTCACCATATTTACTTATATTGCCACCATCTATTTTCTTTTCTGTTCCAGCCCCTTTTTAGCTTTATTTTCATTTATTTTAGTTATTTCTTAAGCCAAACAAATCACAAATTTGATCAACTTTGATCAACACTTGAGGGAAGCCAACTTTACCCTTGTACAACTTTGAAATTTCGATTCTATTCCGACTAAATTTCGACATTTAGAAAAATATCAAAATTTTATTTATTTAATTATTTTTAAAATTTATCATTCCGTACATGTACAGTATAAAATAATGAGTTCTCACATTCTCTCCACCCACAGAGACTGAATTTTTTAAGTTAATTATTAAATTAAAAATCTAATTTTAGGGTTTAGGGAAAGTAGAAGAAATTTTGGGGTTTTGTAAACTATTCTAAAATAAAGAAAACAAGAATTATTAAATATAAAAAACAAATAGCAAAAAGCTTCAATTACGAGGCAATCAATCATTCTTGGATTTTGATGTTGATCATTGATTACAAAATATTATTGTCAATTAAATAGTCAACTGTAGCATAACAACAAGCTCTGTTACACCATCTTTCCTTACTGAGTCGTTAGTTAAAACAAACTCTTTAACTAATCTGTAACTACTTAACCTACCTAGAACAAGCTCTCTAGATATAAGTTGTAGCAGCATTAACAACAAGAAAGATATGGGTTGATATTAGATAACAAACACATAAGCTTGGTTTATTTAATCTAAACCTTAATTCTCTTCCATCCCTAGTGATTAACTCCACAAGCAATTATGGACTTATGTTTTTAATCCGGCGGTAGATTATTTAATTTAATTAAATAGAGTGCACCCTATCTAATCAAACAAACAATCATTATAATGTGCTCAGAGAATCTTGGATATTTAATCAACAATTATATAATAGGTTCAAGAATCTCACAACATGCTTTTCCCAAGAATAATCAATTTACCTCATAACTGAATAAGAAAACTACTCACTAGACATATTCGGGATCATAAAATTCAAGTTATATATTATAAAGATTACAAATATCATGCAAGAAACAATCAAAGAAGCAATCTTTAATAATATAAAATCAGAATTACTAATCAAGATTATAAAGTAGCAAGCAAGAACACACAAACAATATTAATTTAAATAAAGAAAACAAAATAAGAATTAAAAATAATAAAGAAATCAGCAACTAATTAAAAATAAAGAAGAAAAAAAATTTTATTAAAAACCCTAAAGAAAATCCTACAAGACTAAAATGGAAAAGGGAGGAGAGGGATGTTAGGGATTTGAGGGATGTTGTTTATGAGAGCCTTGTGCTCTTTATATAGGCTTAAGGAAGAGTTTAAAAGACTTTCCTAAGCAATGTGAGATTCAGATAAGACTTTACTTGGAAAACAAGTAATTTGACTTAGTCAAACTCTTACCTTTATCTCATCATCTTTTTACAATTATTTTCTAAGTAAAATTCCTAAGGCCTATTTTTATTAATTAATTACAGATCTAAGACAAAATAAAATTAAGAAACTATCTTCTCTCAACAAAATCTGGTTTTGAACTTGCTTTGTTGGAGTTTCTTCTCAATCTCATTTTTCTACCCAGAATTTCGTACTGATTTTGTCCAGACGTTTGGCCCACCAAATGAACTCTGATTTTTACGATCTTGGACATTCTAGAAACCTTGAGAAGTCCTCTACAACTTCTATGGAGGCCACTTCTTGAGATCAGGTTGTTAAATTGGTCAAAAACGTCAATCTTCCAAGCTGGACAGAAAATACTGCACTTTGCTCTTTTTAGCTTCTTTTTATTCCAACTTTGATATTTAATACATAAAACATAAAATAAACATTAGTAAGCTCTTTTGGGCATAAAACATCAATAAAGAAAATATATTAGTACATATAAAATTCACAAAATAACATCCTATCATAGGGGATTGATCCCTTCATTTCAGATTCAATTATTTTGGGCTGAGGGACCTTTTCTTGCGTTGGGATGCTTACTGTCAAAAGGGAATCGATCCCTTCTTTACAAAAGGTGATTTCCTGCACTTTTTGAGTTAGAAATGATGTGTTCTTTCATCCTAATCCAACACAAAACATTTTGGCTCTTTTGTGGGAGTTTTTCTTGACTTTCTCAAATTAAAACATAGTCCAAAAATTCATCAAGTGATTTTCTAAAATATTCAAAACATTTATGAAGTATTAAGACCAATAAGGATGTGTCATTAAATTATGGTCTTAATGTTTGATATGTTCACTTGAAAATGGATTGAGAAAATCATGTGTGATAAGGCAAATTTACAATATGAATTAAAACATTAAAGCTTACTTAAGTTTTTGTCATTTCAAAATATATATATGGCAATTTAAAGCTAACAATCTCCCCTTTTTGATATGACAAAACTTAATGTAAATTTGCTTTGAAAATTATTTGATAAAATACTCCATCTTAAATAAAGCAGGATTTTACAAAGCTCCCCCTTAATATAAGCATGGGTTTGGAAAATAAATTTTCAAACTATTTTCCCTCATTATCTCTCCCCCTTAATATCTCTTCCTTTTAATATCTATCTCTCCCCCTTTTTGTTATAGCAAAAAGAAAGAAAAATAACAAAAGATATGCTTCCCCTAAAATCATGGCTATGTGAGAAAAGATAAAAGAATATGCTCTATCCAACAAGAAACATGTTAGTACATGGGACTCATAGCACAAATAAATAAGTCAATATCCATTAAGAGTATGAAATATTCATGCAAAGAATATGACTTATGATCCTATAGCAATTGTTTATAAATAATTTTGCAATAAGGTCTCAATTGGTAAGAAATTAAGCAAGCACCTAAGTATAACAATTGTTCTCTAAAGTCTAACTAAGGTGCATGGCAATACATCATGATTATGAGCTAAAATTAGATGACATATCATATACAAGAGCTCATAAATCACGTTCAAGCAAGAGTGTGCATAGAATCAAGATATATAGCAATTAACTACAAATTCTAGCACACAAGAGTTTCATACAAAATTATCCTAAGAGAAATCTTCTCTATTTGTCATTTCAAACTAAAGAGCATGAGAAGAATTGTCAATTTAAAGCTCATACCAATTGGCAATTTAGATTTGGCTTACCAATTATTGAAAATATGGTTGCCAATGATACTAATTGTTATTTCAATCTAAATACCAATTGTTACTAATGGTTGACTTAGGCATTTTGCATGAATCCAATATCTATGTATAGTGTGTTCATGTCAAGAAAATACTCATTCTAAATATGCAAGAACACAACACATATCATCAAATATGCATATGGATCAATTAATCATTAGCACACTATCATAAAGTATTAATCCATATTCATATTCACAAATTTATACCTTATGGAAGATTCATAAAATTAAGGTATTCAAGCAAACACATTTTCTTTCATGGTTTCAAGCACAAAAATCCTATGCTCATTTTTCAATTCAAGTCCTTAACCAATTATGAGCAAGGAAAAATTCAAAATTACCATTTTAATCAATTAAGAGCCATATCCCTAGTTGTTATCATCATTTAACGTTCTAAAAGGTATATGCTATTTTAACTAAAATGGCTTCACCTAAGTGAATCAATATTATCAAGCTAAAATATATTTTATCATTAAGATCCATAAACTATGAGTGAGGTTAAGCACATAATATCATGAAAACAACTATTCTCATCTCATAGGCACGATTATTGATTCAACTTAAGCAAACATGCATATTCAACATCAAAACAATCAATATTCAATGCATGTGTATCAATTGTTGGTGTTGTCATTAATGCTCAAGTTTCATAATAATTTGGCTATAAAGAATTAATTTCATGGATGATAAATTTTCATGTAACTCAACATTTAGGATTTATTTATCATCACTAATTATAAGCCAAGGAAAATTATGACCTTATACCAATTGTTGAACTTACATTTGAAGTCAATCCTTAAGGTCAAGTTTTAATTATTCTTCCACTAGATGTATAATTATCATGTAACCTAGAGTGGAGTAGTTGAGTCAAGCTAATACACATAATCCTATAAGCATGCTTGACTAAGATGAACAAAAGGAATGAAGAATATTCATTATGCACAAGTTCGTCAAATTCTCAAATATATCCATAAATCATTGAAATAAATCTCAAAATTATGTTTAAGCATTCATTGAAAATATAATTCAAGATTATTTCAAGATTCATGAATGTTTTCAACAAGAAAAATGATTTTGCACTTGTGAGCTCAAGAAAACTGATATTGATTGTTGAAAGTGATACCATTTGTTGGAAATGATATTAATTGATGAAGTTGAGGCATGATATCAATGAAAATGAATTTTTATAGTTTAAAGATCATCAAAAAGAAGTTAAAATACTGGATTTTTGTGAAGACCAAGAATTTTCTAAATAAGTATAAGGTATTCGAAAAATTTAATTTGGACAAATTGAAATCCAAATTAAATAAGAATGAAATTGGAGAAAATAAATTTGGATATAAAGAAATCCAAAACTTAATAAAAAAATATGTATTTTGATAGATTTATATAATGATATTAAATAAATACGCTTTTGATAAATATATATTTATACATGGAATAAATACATATGTATTTTATTATATATGTAATATATGAAATATATATATATATAGTACTTTAAATCAAAGTGTATATATATAAATGGTTTATATGAAAAATATATAATTTTATATATATATATTTTTAAAATTTTGATTATATATATAATTATAAAAATATAATTATATATATATATTAAAAAAAAGAAAAAAAAAGAAAGAGAACGAAACAGGCGGGAATCGGGATAACCCGATTTGCACCTTATTCTCCTCTGTTTTCAAAACAGAGGAGAAAATGAAAGAAACAAAAAGAGCCGACCCCTGTTGGTTTACCGAAGGAGGAGCAACGCCGTCAGTGAGCCGTGATGGAGGAAGAGACACCGACGCCGATGGCTGGGAAAGGAAAAGGAAACGGAAGCGAAGCGAAACGGGAGAATGCGGGGCGGAACCGGAGAGAAAAAGAAAAGAGGGAAGTGGCAGTGTCGGTCGGTCTAGGCACCGCCACCCTAACCCCGAGCTCGGTGGAGCTGAGGGGAAGAAAATGAAGGCCACCGACAAGGCAAAGGATGGCGGAGGGAGGAAGAAATAGAAGAGAAAGGAACCGAGAGCCACTGTTCCAGATCTGATACCGTCGTCGGTGATGGGGCAAAACGGAGACCAGATCCGGCATCCTCGCAACCGTGGCCAGCTAAGGGAGGTCCGAACCGGCTGTGATGCCGGCGGGAAGAGGCTGAACCGGCCAGCAGAAGCAGATCCGACCCGATCAACCCGATTTGACCCAGTCAACCCGACCCGGTTCAAAAAAAAAAAGAAAAAGAAGAAAAGAAAAAGGAAAACGAAAAGGAATAAGAAGAAGAAAGAAAGAAAAGGTAAGGAAAATTGAGAAAAAAATAATAAATTATTGATGTTATTGAATAATTTTTGGTTATATTGATGTAGTGCATTGATATTAAAATTGTAGCAAAAAGGAAATGAGACGAATAGTGGAGTTCGGCAAAGCTTGAAAATCGGAAAGTGCGCTAAGCTTTGGCGAATAGGTAAGATACTTTTATAAAGCATTAGTAGTATTATATTATATGTGGGAATTATGATTTTAATATGAAGCATTGATGGAAATGATTTTTTTATGGAATTATGATTTTTATATGATAAATTGATGAATGATTTTAAATACTAAGAGGACCCACAATTGATGGTGGGGGTCTTAGTAGAGATGTAGGAATTGTGAGAATCAACGGCTGTTCTATAAATTGTGTTTTCCTTGCAGGAGGCTTAGTAAGAATTAAGTCGTTATGCTGCTGAAATTTTAGGAAAATATTTGAGGAAAAAGATTAAGTTTCTCACATAAATGAAATCTTGGAAATAATTATGGAAAATAAATATTGAAAGGACTTTATGGTATTACCGGAAGAGTTTGATATTGAAATCGATGAAAAGATAGATCGTTGAAAACAATAATGTGATGAATTATATGGTTTAAACCTTATGGAATGGATAAATCAAGTAATTTTTAATATCACAATTGGTATCAAGTTGAGATTGAGGTGAAATCATTTATTAGACGGATCACTGATAAAAGTGACAATGATTAAAGGATACAACTTAAAAGAGAAAAATTGAAGTTGTGATTTAGACAGTTGAATGATAGAAGTGCGGAATTATCAATCGAGTGATGATTATAGAATTGATAGATTCAAATAAATGGACCGTCTTAGTGGTATGAACTGAGATTTTTGCAATAATATGGATAGTCGCAAGGCGACTTAAATGATTGAAACATTATTGATAGTGGAAATTGGCAAATTCTTTTAAGTAGTAAATTGTCAATCAAAAATTAAATTGATGACGTTTTATAGATAATTCTAGCATGATGTTACATTCTACAGGCCATATGAAAAGTGAATTGAGGATTGTGATATGATTTTATGATAGTGAATGAAATTGAACCGCAAGTCGAAAATTCTGAATATGTACCAATAAGTCAAACCATAAATGAATTTGATAAGCGATTATTGATCTTGTGGTTCTATGATCTTTGATGTCGACTCTGAAATAGATATCGAATGAGGACATTAGTATTTCATAAATTCAGTATCCTGATGGCTATATGAAACATGATAATTAGATGCTCATAAATACTAAAAGGATTCACACTGATGATGTGGTTCTAGTATCGAAAATAAAATGTACAAATGATTATTATAGTCGATAATTATCGAAAAAGGATATTGAATACCGAATGGTTTGAATACCAAGTGATTTGGTTGTTAAATAATTAGAGTATTGAACAATCTGAATACTAAATGAAATGAATCTTGAATGATTTGAATAGTGATTTACTGATTTGACAAAAAGAAAGTCTTGAAATCGAATAATTGATGGTGATAAGTTAAATGAATCGCTTCAGCATAATTGATGAAAATATTACCGAAGCTGCATACTGAAATGCTTTATAGCATCGCATTTGAGCATGCCTTCTTATAACTTTCAACATTATAATAATGTTTTTATGAATACTAAAAAGTATTGATTTGTTTTGAAATGAAAGTATATGATAGATATATATATATTTTAATATATGAAGTCTCATACAGAATTTTACCATATGCTTTACATGATATTGAAAAGAAAGCTATAGATTTAAATGTTTTATGAGACTTGATGAATGTCGTCAGTCACCAAAAATAAAATTCCTAACTCTACTATATAGATAGCGGAGTAAGGGTCGATCCCACAGAGACTGAATTATTTAAGTTAATTATTAAATTAAAAACCTAATCTTAAGTTTTAGGGAAAGAAGAAATTTTGGGGTTTTGGAGTTTTGTAAGCTATGCCTAAAAGAGAGGAAGCAAAGATTATTAAATATCAAAAACAAATATGAAAAAGCTTCAGTTACAAGGTAATTAATTATACTTGGACTTAGATGTTGATCATTGATTACAAAATATTATTGTCAATTAAATAGTCAACCGTAGCATAACAACAAGCTCTGTTACACCATCTTCCCTTACTGAGACATTAGTTAAAACAAGCTCTTTAACTAATCTCTAACTACTTAACCTACCTAGAACAAGCTCTCTAGATATAAGTTGTAGCAGCATTAACAACTAGAAAGATATGGGTTGACATTAGATAACAAACACATAAGCTCGGTTCATTTAATCTAAACCTTAATTCTCCTCCATCCCTAGTGATTAACTCCACAAGCAATTACGGACTTATGTTTTTAATCTGGCGATAGATTATTTAGTTTAACTAAATAGTGTGCACCCTATCTAACCAAACAAACAATCATTATAATGTGCTCAGAGAATCTTGGATACTTAATCAACAATTATATAATAGGTCAAGAACTTTTTTTTTCTTTTGAGGTTTCAATAATGGTTTCCCTAAGTACTTACTTGCCTTTTTACGCTAATGTTAATATTGGTGATACCAACACCCGGTTACTCAACAAGTTAGCCCTCTTTTAGAGTGCTTTGCATACTCATATTTCAAGTCACTTCAAGAATTTAATCAGCAAGATCAAGCAACTCAAAACATTGGAGTAGAATTTAAAGCTTTCAACCTTTATTTTTTTTTTCTTTTTCTTCCTTTTCTTCTTTTATGTTTATTTTTATGTTTATTTTTTTTGTTCTTGTCTATTTATCCTTTGTTTATACCAACTTCAATGAACTAATCACATTATCAATATCATATGACCAATCATATTTAATCTTGAACTCACATAAATTCTTTAGAAAGTACTCACTTCAACAATAATAACAATCAAAATAGTCTCAGCTTTCTTATAAAACTTTGTTTTAGTTTAGAATCAATCCTTAAAAGAAAGAAAACATATCATGATCTTCAAAACTCTTAAAAATTTGACCTTTTTTTTTAATTTCACTTAATAAAAAAAACTCTATAGACTCATAAACCAATATTCCCCCCCACACTTAAATCTTACTTTGTCCTTAAAGTAAGTCTAGCATGCAAAGAAGAACAATAAAAACTCAAAAACTAAATGGTAATATAAGTAAAGGAAAGAAATACTCCCTCATTTTACATCCTTGGGTTGCCTCCCAAGTAGCGCTTTTGTTTAATGTCGTTAGCTCGACTGCGTCACCTTTCATCATCCAATCCCAAAAGCAAACCTTTTCTTTGATTTCTGTTGGTTCTGACTTATGATTACTTCTCCAAAGATATTGAACTCCACTATGTTATCATCAAACTCCATGGTGAGTGTTTCCTTATCCACATCTATTTTGGCTTTGGATGTCTTCAAGAATGGTCTCCCTAGCAACATTGGTGTTGGAAAAGGAGAATTATCATCCTCCATGTCAAGAACATAGAAGTCTGCTGGGAAGACTAATTTATCAACCTGCACAAGAACATCCTCTAATATCCCTTCAGGATAGGCATTAGTTCTGTCAACCAATTGTATAATAACACCAGTCTCTTTCAAAGGTCCAAGATTTAAAGATTTATAAATTGACAAAGGCATGACATTTATAGAAGCTCCTAAATCTATCATGGACTTATCAATCATGGTGTTACTGATGCGTACAGACAAGAGGAAACATAGCTTGGAAATTGAAGGGGCTGAAAACGCAAAGGACAGAAACAAAGTTGATGAATGACAACTTCTGAAACCTAGACCCGAAGCCTAAAGAGACTTGAACCCAAAGGTATTGGACCTTGACCCTACGAATAAGAATTCGAGAACCTAAGGTATAGCAATGGTGGATGGTGAAGAAGGAGGTGCCACAAGGAAGAAGACCTTGATAAGCCTAGTAGAGAGGGAACCCAAGAGAAAGGCACACTCAAATTCTGAAATTCAAAACTGATCTATCCATCAATAGCATTTACAAGGTATTTATAATAATACCTAGCACTTAAGCCCATAAACAAGTGGGCTGGAATTAACACCAATAGAAAATAAGACTAAACCCAAATTCATGCCTAAACCTAATTACATAAAATAAATAGTCCAAAACACAGCAAGACTCAAACGTGGGCTATCCAAACACTTAGCCCATCTTATTGTTAAGCTAAAATAAGACAGTAAACCATGCTCATGTCGTTTGGGCTTCCAAGTAAGTATAGATGTCTTGGGACTCTTCATGGAAGCTTCCTTGACACTTCAATGATGCCAGAGCTTGTTGCATTAATGAGGCCAAGGCTTGTTGCATCTTCTTAGCTCGAGCTCGGGTAATTAGACCCTCTTGGATGACCAATGGATCCTTAGCATCACGAACATCACGAGCAAGTGGATCTCCATTAGTTACCTATCTTACATGAAATACTAAACATGCCAGGATCTCCACACTTTGGGGGAAGTTTTCTTTGAATGATGGCAGACACATTCTCCCCCACAACTACTTTTTCATCACCTTTTAATTTCTTCTTGTTAGTGCACAATTCTTTTAAAAATTTTGCGTACCTGGCTACTTGCTTGATAGCATCAAGAAGAGGAATGTTCACCTCCACTTTCCTAAAGGTCTCCAAGATCTCTTTGTCTTGCTCTTCTTTCTTGTTGTTGGCTAACCTGCTAGGAAAAGGAGGAGGGCAAGTACCAGTATTAAAGGGGACTATTTTATCACTTACCTTAAACTTTGAAGCATTGTTGTCAACTTCTCCTTTTGCTTCTATGATAGTGTCAACATGCTCTTCTTTCTTTGGTTTTGCCAACCTACTAGGAAAAGGAGGAGGGTAAGTACCAACATTAAAAGGGACACGTTTTTCACTTACCTTGTCAAAATCTCTATAAAGAGGAGGGAGCTTGACTACATTTTTACGTGGTGGAGCCTTAAAATTGACCTCTTCATATGCATTCTCTTTGGGTCCAATTTCCTTCTCACTCCTCAAAAAGATGGCACTCACATTCTCCCTTGGATTCACCATAGGTTGAGAAGGCGACTTGTTGGATTCCCTAGCTTCAAGTCTGCTTAGTGAAGTAGCTCAAGGTGTGCAATTCTTTGATTGTTCTCTTGTTGATTTTGTAAAGTAGAGGTAGCAAGATTCTTTACAATTTCTTCAAGAGACATGGTTCCACTTTGGTGTTGTGTTTGGTGTGGTGGCCTCTCTTGGTATGTAGGTTTGGGGACTTGGAAATTATTTGGCCTATTGTGTGGTGGGACATATGGTGTAGACCTATTTCCATATTGCAAATTTGGGTGGTCCCTCCAACCAGGGTTGTAAGAATTGGAGTAAGGGTCATACTTACCTTGGGAAGGTCCTGGGAATCCTCCTACAACATTAGCTTGCTCCATGGAATCTTCTTGTAAGGTTGGACACATATCAGCAGGGTGTCCCATGTTGGAGCAAACTCCACAAGCCTTGGCTTGTTGCATTTTACCTACAGCCAATTGTTGCACAAGAGATGTTAGATTAGCAATTTGTTTTTCCAAAGAAAAAGTACTTACCTCGTGTGCTTGCTTAGATAGTGGTGGTGGATCACGCTTTGTATTAAATTGTTGAGAATTGGCAGCCATGTTTGCTATCAAGTTTTGGGCTTCTTGAGGAGTCTTATCCACTAAAGCTCATCCACTAGCTGCATCTATCATAGTTCTATCATGGGGTAATAGTCCCTCATAGAAATATTGGATCAATAGTTGCTCATGAATTTGGTGATGTGGGCAACTAGCACATAATCGTTTAAATCTTTCCCAATATTCATAGAGTGACTCACCATTAAATTGCCTAATTCCACAAATTTCTTTGCGGATGTTGGCTGCCCTAGAAGCAGGAAAATATCTTTCCAAGAAGAGTCTCTTCATATCATCCCAAGTGTTGATGGTCCCAGAAGGTAAGTAGTAAAGCCAATCCTTGGCTGGATCTGCCAAAGGGAATGGAAAGGCCCTTAGCTTGATTTGCTCTTCACTAACCCCAACAGGCTTCATGGTGGAGCAAACAACATGGAACTCCTTTAGATGTTTGTGTGGATCTTCACCTGCAAGACCATGAAAAGTTGGTAAAAGATGTATTAAACCAGATTTTAATTCAAAAGCAACATCTAAAGTAGGATAGGCTATGCAAAGGGGTTGTTGGTTCATAGTGTGTGCTGCCAACTCCTTCAAGGTTCTATTAGCGTTTTGAGCCATGGTGTCCTCTTCTGAATCACTAGACAATTCAACAGTGGGATTGAACGTGGGCTCGGTGGAAGGTGGATCTTTGGAAGCGGATGGTGGTGGTTGGGGCGTTTGTAGCACCGCACTTTGGGTTGCCTGAATGTAATCTCTAATCTTTCGAAGTCTGTCACTAGAGTCCTCGTCAGACATGCAAACCCTGCAAGGAAGAAAGAAAAGAAGAAAATAATTAGATCTTTAAATTATAATAAACAACTTAAATAACTAACAGTCCCCGGCAACGACGCCAAAATTTGATGAATGTCGTCAGTCACCAAAAATAAAACTTCCTAACTCTACTATATAGATAGCGGAGTAAGGGTCGATCTCACAAAGACTGAATTATTTAAGTTAATTATTAAATTAAAAACATAATCTTAAGTTTTAGGGAAAGAAGAAATTTTGGGGTTTTGGAGTTTTGTAAGCTATGCCTAAAAGAGAGGAAGCAAGGATTATTAAATATCAAAAACAAATATGAAAAAGCTTCAGTTACAAGATAATTAATTATACTTGGACTTAGATGTTGATCATTGATTACAAAATATTATTGTCAATTACATAGTCAACCATAGCATAACAACAAGCTCTGTTACACCATCTTCCCTTACTGAGTCGTTAGTTAAAACAAGCTCTTTAACTAATTTTTAACTACTTAACCTACCTAGAACAAGCTCTCTAGATATAAGTTGTAGCAGCATTAACAACTAGAAAGATATGGGTTGACATTTGTGAAATCCCCAATTTTTTTGTAATTTTCCCATAATTTTACAGTTTTCCAACTTGGACTAATGGAATAAATGTGAAATTTTGATATACAAATGGTGTATGGGACATAGGAGGAATTAAGGCAAATGAATGGTCAAATAATCAAGAAATAAATTGATGGAGATCCAAGCTCACAAAGCTCAAGTCATGTTCGTGATGATCGTGATCCTTTGAGTATCCATGGAGGTCCAATTACAAGAGCTAAATCAAAGATGATGCAACAAGCCTTGGCTGGTTTCATTGATATTGCTAGAGAGAAAGCCCAACAAAGCTTGAGCATGGAGGATGATAAAGTCTTCTACAACATGATCCAAGCCCAAGTTCAACCTTCTTGAAGACACACAAGTATTGGGCCGAAATGCAAATTAGGCTAGATGCATATTTTATTTAGTTAAGTATTATTGGGCTGAACATTGTCTTAATTTAATTTAAGCCCAATTCCTTTTTAAATAATAGATTTTGTAAGACTTCTATTACTTGTTCTGCAAGTTAGGAGAGTAGGATTCCTATTGCTTGTTCTGCAAGTTTGCTATTTCCTATTCTGCAAGTTAGGAAAGTAGGATTCCTATTACTTGTGCTGCAAGTTATCTATTTGCCTATAAATAGTTATGTAACCCTTTGGGGAGAATGATGGAGATCCACTTGCTCGTGATGTTCGTGATGCTAAGGATCCATTGGTCATCCAAGGAGGTCCAATTACCCGAGCTCGAGCTAAGAAAATGCAACAAGCCCTGGCCTCATTCATGCAACAAGCTCTGGCATCATTGAAGTGTCAAGGAAGCTTCCATGAAGAGTCCCAAGACATCTATACTTGCTTGGAAGCCCAAACGACATGAGCATGGTTTACTATCTTATTTTAGCTTAACAATAAGATGGGCTAAGTGTTTGGATAGCCCACGTTTGAGTCTTGTTGTGTCTTGGACTATTTATTTTATGTAACTAGGTTTAGGCATGAATTTGGGTTTAGTTTTATTTTTCTATTGGTGTTAATTCCAGCCCACTTGTTTATGGGCTTAAGTGCTAGGTATTATTATAAATACCTTGTAAACGCTATTGATGAGATCAGATCAGTTAATTGAATTTTCAGAAATTGAGTGTGCCTTTCTCTTGGGTTCCCTCTCAACTAGGCTTATCAAGGTCTTCTTCCTTGTGGCGCCTCCTTCTTCACCATCCACCATTGCTATACCTTAGGTTCTCGAATTCTTATTCGTAGGGTCAAGGTCCAATACCTTGGGTTCGAGTCTCTTTAGGCTTTGGTCTAGGTTTCATAAGGTATCCTTCATCGTCTTTTGCTTCTATCCAGTTGCGTTTCAGTTCCTTCAAACTCCAACCTACGAGTTCTTCTGTCCGTGCGCATCAGTTGGTATCAAGAGCTCAAGTTCCGATTTTCTGGTTTGTTCGTGCGTCACTCACTTTTCGATTTTTTTTTTTTTAAAATTTTTTTTTCTTTTGTTCGTTCCACTTTCTAGTTTGTTTGTGTGTTCCTAGCCGCCACTTATTTCTTAACCCTAAAACCCTAGCCACCACTTATTTCATTACACAAAAAACCCTAGCCGCACCCCTCAAAAATAAACTCCTTGCCGCACCCTAAAAAAAAAAAAAAAAAAAAACCTAGCCGCAATTACTCAAAACCCTGTCGCACCCCTTCAACAAACCCTAGCCGCAATTCCTCAAAACCCTGTCGCACTCCTTCAAAAAACCCTAGCCGCGCTCCTCCTCTTTTCAAGGAAACCGCAACACTCAGAGTTGAAAAAAAAAAAACAGAAAAAAAAAAAAGAATTCAAAAAACAAAAAAAAAAAGAATTCGGAAAAAAAAAAAAATTTGTTGCGGTACTGTTCAAACCGAAAATTTTGGTTGAGTTAGGAGGCGTGCGAGTACCCGTTTTAAAGGAAACGACGAAAGAAAACGACCCACCCTATCTTGGCCAAATTCCATCGTCTTCTTATAGTTTTAGGCCATTTTTTATTTTTTTGTCATTTTAGTGATTTTTTTTTAATTTTTTTTATTCTGTCTTTCTTTCTTTGAGTCATCCTAGCCCTAGCCACACCTTTCTGTGCAAAAAAAAAAAGGAAAAGAATTCGAAAAAAAAAAAATTCAGAAAAAAAAAAAAGAGAAGAATTCAAAAAAAAAAAAAATCTTGGTGACAATACTTGGTGAATTAGTTGATTCTGTGAGGTTGATTCTTTGATTGAGTCTCTAGTGCGATTGTGACCCTATAGAGTTAAGGTAGAGTAAGGGAAAAATGATATGGACCTCACCGAAAGAAGATGAGGTTCATATGAAGAAGACGAAGAACACTTGAAAAAAAAAACAATAACAAGTTAAAAACGCAGCAAAAAGAAAATAAAAATTAGAAGTAAAACCAAGACCCGTTGTGTAGAAACACAAGAACCTATGGTATTGGACCAAGACCCGTTGCCTAGAAAAGCAAGAACCTATGGTATATATTGGTGGAAGGTAGAAGAACGCCACAAGGAAGACCTTGATAAGTTCAAGAGTTCTCAAGAGAACCAAAGAGAAGAAGTCTCTCAATTTTATTGCTAAAATCAATTGTGTTCTCCCCAAAGGGTTACATAACTATTTATAGGCAACTAGCTAACTTGCAGCACAAGTAATAGGAATCCTACTTTCCTAACTTGCAGAATAGGAAATAGCAAACTTGCAGAACAAGCAATAGGAATCATACTCTCCTAACTTGCAGAACAAGTAATAGAAGTCTTACAAAATCTATTATTTAAAAAGGAATTGGGCTTAAATTAAATTAAGACAATGTTCAGCCCAATAATACTTAACTAAATAAAATATGCATCTAGCATAATTTGCATTTCGGCCCAATACTTGTGTGTCTTCAAGAAGGTTGAACTTGGGCTTGGGTCATGTTGTAGAAGACTTTATCATCCTCCATGCTCAAGCTTAGTTGGGCTTTCTCTCTAGCAATATCAATGAAACCAGCCAAGGCTTGTTGCATTATCTTTGATTTAGCTCTTGTAATTGGACCTCCATGGATACTCAAAGGATCACGATCATCACGAACATGACTTGAGCTTTGTGAGCTTGGATCTCCATCATTCCCCCTCTCCTCGAAAGGATTTGTCCTCAAATCTGAATCACCTACATCAATATCAAAGGGAGAAAGATCAGAAACATTAAATGTAGCACTAACATTATACTCACCTGGAAGATCTAACTTATAAGCATTGTCATTGATCTTCTTAATCACTTGGAATGGTCCATCTCCTCGAGGTTGCAACTTGGAGAGACGCTGAGCAGGAAATCTCTCATTACGCATATGTACCCAAACCCAATCACCAAGTTCAAAGACAACTTTCTTTCGATGCTTGTTGGCTTGAGTAGCATAGTGCTCAGTCCTCTTCTTAATGTTTTGACGTACCTTCTCATGTAGTTGCTTAATAAAATCAGCTTTCTTTTCCCCATCCAAACTAGCTCTCTCCTCAATAGGTAGTGCTAAAAGATCCAATAGAATGAGTGGATTAAAACCATAGACAACTTCAAATGGAGAATAACTAGTAGTAGAATGCACACTTCTATTGTAAGCAAACTCCACATGAGACAAACAATCTTCCCAATTCTTCAAATTCTTTTGAATAATGGACCTCAATAAAGTAGACAAAGTACGATTGACTACTTCAGTTTGACCATCGGTTTGTGGATGACAAGTAGTTGAAAACAATAGCTTTGTTCCTAACTTTCCCCATAATGTTTTCCAAAAGTAGCTAAGGAACTTCACATCACGGTCAGAAATAATGGTCCTCGGAACACCATGTAGACGAACAATTTCCTTGAAGAATAAATAGGTAATGTTGCTTGCATCATCTGTCTTGTGACAAGCAATGAATTGAGCCATCTTAGAGAACCTGTCAACAACAACAACAAAAACAGAATCTCTAGCTCTCTTTGTTCTTGGTAACCCCAAAACAAAGTCCATAGAAATGTCAGTCCAAGGAGCAGTAGGAATAGACAATGGAGTATAAAGACCATGGTTCATAACTCTAGACTTAGCTTGTTTACAAGTGACACATCTTTCACACAATTTTTCAACATCTCTTTTCATGTTAGGCCAAAAGAAGTGATCATGCAATATATCTAAAGTTTTCTTTACTCCAAAATGTCCCATTAATCCACCACTATGGGCTTCTCTAACAAGTAATTCTCTTAAAGAACTCTTAGGCACACATAATCTATTTTCCCTAAATAAGAATCCATCATGCCTATAAAACTTTCCAAAACCAATTTTCTCACATGCAATGAGCACATTTTCAAAATCCTCATCAGTAGCATATAAGTCTTTAATATACTCAAATCCAAGTAGTTTTGCATTAAGAGTAGTGATTAGAGTATACCTTCGAGATAATGCATCAGCCACGACATTTTCTTTACCTTGTTTATATTTGACCACATATGGAAATGTTTCAATGAACTCCATCCACTTGGCATGACGCTTGTTCAACTTGCTTTGTCCTTTCAAGTGCTTCAAGGACTCATGATCAGTGTGGATGACAAATTCCTTGGGCCATAAATAGTGTTGCCATGTTTCCAAGGCCCTCACTAATGCATACATCTCTTTATCATATGTGGAATAGTTGAGGGCAGCTCCACTTAACTTCTCACTGAAAAAAGCAATAAGGCGCTTCTCCTGCATTAAAACAACTTCGATACCTATGCTTAAAGCATGACACTCAATCTTGATTGTTTTCTCTTTTTGCTTAACCTCATCTTCACTCACTATTTTTTTCTCACTCTCTTTTAATCCCAATTGATCCTCATCTTTCATTAGCACACTTGAAGTTTGACATGCTATATATTCCTTTCCATCCATGGGTAATTCCATACTATCCTCATCATCCTCTAATTGCAGCATAGAATCATCATCAAAATCTTCTTCATAATTGCTATCCAACTTATTATGAGCAACATTATTCCATGCATAAGAAGTATTATCTTGGTTTACCTTAGCTAGGGCAACGTCATGTTGCTCCAACTTATCATATTTAATCAACTTCGACTCTATCCTCGAAAGTTGTTGTTGCATGGCTAGGAACATGATCTCAATGTTACTCAAATCAAGCTTTTCACTATTAGAAGACATAATTGTAACCTGCAAGAAACGTTAGTAAAAGAAACAGACCTCACAAGTATGACCTCACGTGTTTACACTCAATACACACAAGAATGTAACACTCACACTCGTGTTTCACACAATTTTAATATGGCTTTTCTCTACTAATGTTACTCACACACTCTTGCCTTTTTTTTCCTCACACAACTTTTCTCTATAGGTTCGATATTGAACTCAAGACTCAATCAAAAATCAGCTTATGGAATTCAACTATCAACCAACAATAAACAAGCTGAGCACAAGATTTTAATCAAGGGAAAACAAAACAATGAAGACTCAACAAGACTTTGCAAGACTCAATAAGGCTTAAGAAGACTCTAATGAAACTAAACCTTGAAGGAAATATGCGTGTTTTGGGGTGTTTAATTGGGGTAGGGTTTAGCCAAAGGTGGGGTAGTTTTGTCCTTTTATGTGGTAGGGTCAAAAAGGTAATTTTAGACAGTAGGGTAGAATGGCAGCAATGAATTTTCAAATTAGGCAAATAAGAAATCTCAAAGCTCAAGAAAGAATGACTACCTCAAGATTTTGACGAAGCACACCTCCACGAATTACCTTTAATGTTGCACTTGCTACACACGATGTAATAAATCCCCTCTTGAATTGATTTTTCTTTTCTCTTTTTTTTTCTTTTCTTTTTTTCTCTTTTTTTTTCTCTTTTTTTTTTATATTTTACTAAAGTAACCGAACAATGAAGAAAAAAAAAAGTCTAAATAATAAGAAGAGGTTTACTTGGGGAACAAGGCAACTTTTTGACAAAAACAAGCTAGTTTTGGTAGCAGCTTGTGTGGCAAGGAATGAGAGGGAACGGTGGCTTGTGAAACAAGTAGTCTTTATGTGATGTAGAGCTTTTGAATGTTTCTTGGTGAGCAAGAAAACCTTTGGGATTTGGTTGCTTGGAGAACAAGATAGGGTTTACTTGGTGGCTAAGTAAAGACAATAGGTTTGAGGGACAAACAATATTAGTGATGGCTTGGAAAAGGATTCAAGATCAAGGTTTGTCCATGACAAGAAGACAAAGAAAAAAAAATAAAAACGAAACTCCCACGAATTAAACCTAAGCTCTGATACCAAATGATATGGACCTCACCGAAAGAAGATGAGGTTCATATGAAGAAGACGAAGAACACTTGAAAAAAAAAACAATAACAAGTTAAAAACGCAGCAAAAAGAAAATAAAAATTAGAAGTAAAACCAAGACCCGTTGTGTAGAAACACAAGAACCTATGGTATTGGACCAAGACCCGTTGCCTAGAAAAGCAAGAACCTATGGTATATATTGGTGGAAGGTAGAAGAACGCCACAAGGAAGACCTTGATAAGTTCAAGAGTTCTCAAGAGAACCAAAGAGAAGAAGTCTCTCAATTTTATTGCTAAAATCAATTGTGTTCTCCCCAAAGGGTTACATAACTATTTATAGGCAACTAGCTAACTTGCAGCACAAGTAATAGGAATCCTACTTTCCTAACTTGCAGAATAGGAAATAGCAAACTTGCAGAACAAGCAATAGGAATCATACTCTCCTAACTTGCAGAACAAGTAATAGAAGTCTTACAAAATCTATTATTTAAAAAGGAATTGGGCTTAAATTAAATTAAGACAATGTTCAGCCCAATAATACTTAACTAAATAAAATATGCATCTAGCATAATTTGCATTTCGGCCCAATACTTGTGTGTCTTCAAGAAGGTTGAACTTGGGCTTGGGTCATGTTGTAGAAGACTTTATCATCCTCCATGCTCAAGCTTAGTTGGGCTTTCTCTCTAGCAATATCAATGAAACCAGCCAAGGCTTGTTGCATTATCTTTGATTTAGCTCTTGTAATTGGACCTCCATGGATACTCAAAGGATCACGATCATCACGAACATGACTTGAGCTTTGTGAGCTTGGATCTCCATCAAAAAAGGCAGGAGTGTGTGAGAAACATTAGTAGAGAAAAGCCAAATTACTTGAGTGAAACACGAGTGTACACACGTGAGGATATCTTTGTTGAAAATGTCTTCTGAAGGTGATAAGTCCGACTTTAAAAAGATTGAATTCATGCTTCAGGCAATGCAACAACAGTTCCAACGGATGGACGTGAAATTCAATGACATTCATGATAAGTTGAACCAACATGACGCTCGGTTTGCAAAGATCCAGCAAGGTGATACTTCTCGTCTAAAGAGTAAGGTTGTTGCCACTGACGAGTATGATGATAATGCTGGGTATGATTCGAACGAAGAGTCTGGGATCGATAGACATCATAGAAGGTACCATGGATATAGAGATCGAGTTGATAGAGCCTGTGATAGAGGCAAGGAGAAGATGGATGGAAACCTTGGCAGTATAAAATTGAAGATTCCTCCTTTCCAAGGCAAGAATGATCCTGAGGCATATTTGGAATGGGAACGGAAGATTGAAATGGTGTTTGACTGCCACCACTACTCTGAGGAAAAGAAGGTCAAACTTGCAGCAATTGAGTTCACAGAGTATGCTATGGTTTGGTGGGATCAGTTAGTCACTAGTAGAAGAAGATATGGTGATCGTCCAGTGTCTACATGGGATGAGATGAAGCGCATCATGCGGAAGAGATTTGTTCCTACTCATTACTACAGGGAGTTATACCAGAAGCTCCAAGGTCTTACCCAGGGCTCAAAGAGTGTTGAGGATTACTACAAAGAGATGGAAATAACCATGATCCGAGCCAATATCCAGGAGGATGCAGAAGCTACTATGGCTCGTTTTCTTCAAGGCTTAAACCGTGAGATTGCCAATGTAGTCGAGTTGCAGCATTACATGGATTTAGAGGAGATGTTGCATGTGGCCATCAAAGTGGAAAGGCAACTCAAAAGGAAAGGTACATCCCGTTTTACTTCTGGTTCAGTTCCTGTTTGGAAATCTAACACCTTTCATAGGGATGATAAGCCTGTGCCTACGCATAAGTCAGAGAGCTTTGCTAAGCCCAAGCCTGAGGGCCCTCCAAAGCCCAAGACTGAACCTGCCCAAGCATCCCAGAGCAGGACACGTGACATTAAGTGTTTCAAGTGCTTAGGACGTGGACATATTGCCTCACAGTGTCCCAACCGTAGAGTGATGATCATGCATGGGAATGGAGATGTTGAGAGTGAAGGTTCTGAACTCGGTGTAGAAGATGAGATGCCTGCGTTAGAAGATGTCGACGAAGAAGAAGTTGTTGAGTATGCTGCTCATGGTGAAGCACTTGTTGCTAGGCGTGCTCTTACTACTCATGTGAAGTTTGAGGATGAGGCACAGCGCGAGAACATCTTCCATACGAGATGCCATATTAGTGACAAGGTATGTACTGTAATCATTGATGGTGGGAGTTGTACTAATGTTGCTAGCACATACCTTGTTGATAAGTTAAAGTTGCCCACTACCAAGCATCACCACCCATATAAGTTGCAGTGGATTAATGACTGTGGTGAAGTCAACGTGGTGAAGCAAGTCTTGGTTCCGTTTCGTATTGGAAGGTATCACGATGAGGTGTTGTGTGACGTGGTGCCCATGCAAGCTAGCCACCTATTGCTGGGTAGACCGTGGCAGTATGATCGGAGAGTCATCCACGACGGTTACACTAACCGTTACTCCTTTACTATGGATGGCAAGAAGATCGCTCTTGCTCCCCTTAGCCCTAAGGAGATTTATGAGGACCAATTAAGGCTAAAGGAGCAACATGAAGAGCAACGGAAGCAAGGTAACGAAAAGAAAGAAAAGAAGGAAAACAAGGAAAGCAAAACAGTGAGCTGCTATGCCAAATCCCGAGATGTGAAGACTGCATTTCTTGCTAAGTCTCCTATCCTTTTACTCTTATTTAAAGATTCTTATTTTATTGATGCAGAACTCCGTGATACTTTGCCTATTGATGTTGTCTCATTGTTGCAGGAGTTCGAGGATGTATTCCCTGCGGAGATCCCAAGTGGATTACCACCGATTCGTGGGATCGAGCATATGATTGACCTTGTCCCCGGAGCTACCATTCCTAACCGTCCAGCCTACAGAAGTAATCCTGAGGAGACGAAGGAGCTTCAAAGGCAAGTTGAGGAGCTCATGAGGAAAGGTTATGTGAGAGAGAGCATGAGTCCATGCGCCGTGCCAGTGCTGCTTGTGCCAAAAAAAGATGGGACGTGGAGGATGTGCGTTGACTGTCGAGCCGTCAACAAAATCACTGTAAAGTATCGCTATCCTATTCCTAGGCTAGATGACATGCTTGATGAGTTGCATGGTGCATGCCTGTTTTCTAAAATTGATTTAAAGAGCGGATATCACCAAATTCGTATGCGAGAAGGTGATGAATGGAAAACCGCATTCAAGACTAAACATAGTCTCTACGAGTGGTTAGTTATGCCTTTTGGCTTGACTAATGCACCCAGTACTTTCATGCGTTTAATGAACCATGTTTTACGTGATTTCATTGGTAAGTATGTGGTTGTCTATTTTGATGATATTTTGATATACAGTAAGAGCCAGCATGAGCATGTTGAGCATCTTAGGAATGTTCTTACTGTTTTGAGGAATGCAAGTTTGTATGCCAATTTTAAGAAATGTACATTCTGCACTGATAAGGTTGTTTTTCTTGGGTATGTCGTTTCTTCACATGGCATTTCTGTTGATAATGAGAAGGTAAAGGCAATTAAAGATTGGCCTGTACCTAAGTCTGTTTCTGAGGTACGTAGTTTCCATGGTTTAGCTAGTTTCTATCGTCGATTCGTTAGAGATTTTAGCACTATAGCTGCACCTTTGATCGAAGTGGTCAAAAAGAATGTTGCATTTCATTGGGGTCCTGCACAAGAGCATGCTTTTAATTTGCTTAAAGATAAACTTTGTTCTGCTCCTTTGTTATATCTGCCTGACTTTACTAAAACTTTTGAGATTGAGTGCGATGCCTCAGGTGTAGGTATTGGCGCTGTGCTTATGCAGGAAAAACGCCCAATTGCTTTCTTTAGTGAGAAGTTAAGTGGAGCAACACTTAACTATCCCACATATGACAAGGAGATGTACGCGTTAGTGAGGGCCTTGGAGACATGGCAACATTACTTGTGGCCCAAAGAATTTATCATCCACACTGATCATGAGTCCTTGAAGCATTTGAAAGGACAGAGTAAGCTGCATAAGCGTCATGCCAAGTGGATAGAGTTCATTGAGATGTTCCCGTACGTGATCAAGTACAAACAAGGTAAAGAGAACGTCGTAGCTGATGCGTTATCTCGTAGGTATACTCTTATCACTACTCTTGATGCTAAACTTTTAGGATTTGAGTATATCAAAGAACAGTATGCTGATGATGTTGATTTTGGCAATGTTTATGATGCATGTGCTACATCTGGTTTTGGCAAGTTCTTTAGGCATGATGGGTTCTTATTTAGAGAAAATAAATTATGTGTGCCTAGGAGTTCATTGCGCGAACTGTTCGTTAGAGAAGCCCATAGTGGAGGATTAATGGGTCACTTTGGGGTTAGGAAAACTCTAGATGTTTTGCAAGAACATTTCTTTTGGCCTAACATGAGGAGAGATGTAGAGAGGTTATGTGCTAGATGCATTTCATGTAGGCAAGCTAAGTCTAGAGTTCATAATCATGGTTTATATACTCCTTTACCCATTCCTACTACTCCGTGGACTGATATCTCTATGGATTTTGTTTTGGGCTTGCCTCGAACAAAACGCGGTAGAGATTCTGTTTTTGTTGTGGTTGACAGGTTCTCTAAGATGGCTCATTTCATTGCTTGCCACAAGACGGATGACGCGAGCAACGTTGCTGACCTTTTCTTCAAAGAGATAGTACGTCTACATGGTGTACCAAGGACCATTGTTTCTGATCGAGATGCAAAGTTCCTTAGTTACTTTTGGAAGACGTTATGGGGAAAGTTGGGAACTAAATTGTTATTCTCCACCACTTGTCACCCCCAGACTGATGGACAGACTGAGGTCGTCAACCGAACCCTATCTACATTATTGAGGTCCATTATTCAGAAAAATTTGAAGAATTGGGAAGATTGCTTGCCCCATGTGGAGTTTGCATATAACCGCAGTGTCCACTCCACTACTAGTTGCTCTCCATTCGAAGTTGTTTATGGCTTCAATCCTCTTACTCCTTTGGATTTGTTGCCATTACCTAGTGCGGAGCAGAGTAACTTGGATGGAGAACAGAAGGCTAAGTTTGTGAAGCAACTCCATGAGAGAGTTCGTCAAGCTATTGAAAAGAAGACTGAGCAATATACCACCCAAGCAAATAAGCATCGAAAGAAAGTAGTCTTTGAGCCTGGTGATTGGGTTTGGGTGCATATGAGAAAGGAGAGGTTTCCTGTTCAGCGACGAACCAAGCTGCATTCCCGAGGAGATGGACCATTCCAAGTCATAGCGAGGATCAACGATAATGCCTACAAATTGGATCTTCCTGGTGAGTATGGTGTATCTGCTACTTTTAATGTTTCTGATCTTTCTCCCTTTTCTTTTGATGAAGGTATATGCGATTTGAGGACAAATCCTTTTGAGGAGAGGGGGAATGATGGAGATCCAGATGGAGATCCACTTGCTCGTGATGTTCGTGATGCTAAGGATCCATTGGTCATCCAAGGAGGTCCAATTACCCGAGCTCGAGCTAAGAAAATGCAACAAGCCCTGGCCTCATTCATGCAACAAGCTCTGGCATCATTGAAGTGTCAAGGAAGCTTCCATGAAGAGTCCCAAGACATCTATACTTGCTTGGAAGCCCAAACGACATGAGCATGGTTTACTATCTTATTTTAGCTTAACAATAAGATGGGCTAAGTGTTTGGATAGCCCACGTTTGAGTCTTGTTGTGTCTTGGACTATTTATTTTATGTAACTAGGTTTAGGCATGAATTTGGGTTTAGTTTTATTTTTCTATTGGTGTTAATTCCAGCCCACTTGTTTATGGGCTTAAGTGCTAGGTATTATTATAAATACCTTGTAAACGCTATTGATGAGATCAGATCAGTTAATTGAATTTTCAGAAATTGAGTGTGCCTTTCTCTTGGGTTCCCTCTCAACTAGGCTTATCAAGGTCTTCTTCCTTGTGGCGCCTCCTTCTTCACCATCCACCATTGCTATACCTTAGGTTCTCGAATTCTTATTCGTAGGGTCAAGGTCCAATACCTTGGGTTCGAGTCTCTTTAGGCTTTGGGTCTAGGTTTCATAAGGTATCCTTCATCGTCTTTTGCTTCTATCCAGTTGCGTTTCAGTTCCTTCAAACTCCAACCTACGAGTTCTTCTGTCCGTGCGCATCAGAGAACACAATTGATTTTAGCAATAAAATTGAGAGACTTCTTCTCTTTGGTTCTCTTGAGAACTCTTGAACTTATCAAGGTCTTCCTTGTGGCGTTCTTCTACCTTCCACCAATATATACCATAGGTTCTTGCTTTTCTAGGCAACGGGTCTTGGTCCAATACCATAGGTTCTTGTGTTTCTACACAACGGGTCTTGGTTTTACTTCTAATTTTTATTTTCTTTTGCTGCGTTTTTAACTTGTTATTGTTTTTTTTTCAAGTGTTCTTCGTCTTCTTCATATGAACCTCATCTTCTTTCGGTGAGGTCCATATCATTTGGCATCAGAGCTTAGGTTTAATTCGTGGGAGTTTCGTTTTTGTTTTTTTTTCTGTCTTCTTGTCATGGACAAACCTTGATCTTGAATCCTTTTCCAAGCCATCACTAATATTGTTTGTCCCTCAAACCTATTGTCTTTACTTAGCCACCAAGTAAACCCTATCTTGTTCTCCAAGCAACCAAATCCCAAAGGATTTCTTGCTCACCAAGAAACCTTCAAAAGCTCTACATCACATAAAGACTACTTGTTTCACAAGCCACCATTCCCTCTCATTCCTTGGTACACAAGCTGCTACCAAAACTAGCTTGTTTTTGTCAAAAAGTTGCCTTGTTCCCCAAGTAAACCTCTTCTTATTATTTAGATTTTTTTTTCTTCATTGTTCGTTTAGTTTAGTAAAATATAAAAAAAAAAGAGAAAAAAGAGAAAAAAAAGAGAAGAAAAAAAAAAGAGAAAAGAAAAATCAATTCAAGAGGGGATTTTATTACATCGTGTGTAGCAAGTGCAATATCAAAGGTAATTCGTGGAGGTGTGCTTCATGAAAATCTTGAGGTAGTCATTCTTTCTTGAGCTTTGCGATTTCTTATTTGCCTAATTTGAAAATTCATTACTGCCATTTTACCCTATTGTCTAAAATTACCTTTTTGACCCTACCACATAAAAGGACAAAACTACCCCACCTTTGGCTAAACCCTACCTTAATTAAACACCCCAAAATACACAAATTTCCTTCAAGGTTTAGTTTCATTGGAGTCTTCTTAAGTCTTATTGAGTCTTGCTGAGTCTTGCTAAGTCTTGTTGAGTATTCATTGTTTTGTTTTCCCTTGATTAAAATCTTGTGCTCATCTTGTTTATTGTTGGTTGATAGTTGAATTCCATAAGCTGATTTTTGATTAAGTCTTGAGTTCAATATAGAACCTATAGAGAAAAGTTGTGTGAGGGAAAAAGGCAAGAGTGTGTGAGTAACATTAGTAGAGAAAAGCCATATTAAAATTGTGTGAAACACGAGTGTGTGTTACAGTCTTGTGTGTATTGAGTGTAAACACGTGAGGTCATACTTGTGAGGTCCTTTTCTTTTACTAACGTTTCTTGCAGGATAAAATCATGTCTTCTAATAGTGAAAAGCCTGATTTGAGTAAGATCGAGTTCATGTTCCAAGCTATGCAACAACAATTTTCAAGGATAGAGTTGAGGTTTAATAATATTCATGATAAGTTGGAGGAACATGAAGCTGTTCTAGCCAAGGTAAAGCCAAGTGATACTTCTCATAAGAATGGCAATGTTGTGAATAATGACTTTGATGATAAAGTTGATGATGAGTTTGATGATGATGAGTTTAGTAGAAGTGTTAAAGGTAACCATGGTAATAAAGGAGGTCGTGGAGATAGGTATAAAGGAGATAGGTATTATGATAGGATAGATGGAAATTTAGGAAGTATCAAATTGAAGATTCCTTCCTTTCAAGGTAAGAATGATCCTGAGGCTTACTTAGAATGGGAAAAGAAAGTGGAGATGGTCTTTGATTGCCATAACTATTCCGAAGAAAAAAAGGTGAAACTTGCTGCTGTAGAGTTCACGGATTATGCAATCATTTGGTGGGACCAACTCATGCTTGGTAGACGTAGGAATAGAGAGCCACCTATAGTTACATGGAATGAAATGAAACGTGTTATGAGAAAAAGGTTTGTTCCTAATCATTACTATAGAGAGCTTTATCAAAGGTTACAAGGTCTCACTCAAGGTTCTAAGAGTGTTGAGGATTATCATAAAGAAATGGAAATTATCATGATCAGAGCTAATGTTGAAGAGGATAGTGAAGCTACTATGGCTCGATTCTTACAAGGATTGAATCGTGAGATTGCTAATGTAGTGGAGTTACATCACTATGTGGAGTTTGATGATATGTTGCATATGGCTATCAAGGTTGAAAGGCAACTCAAGAGAAAAGGTTATTCATCTCGTTTTATGCAAGGTTCTAGTTCATCTTCTTCTTGGAAACCGAACACCTTTCGAAGGGATGATAAGACTACATTCAAACTTAAGACTGAATCCTCATTCAAGCCTAAGGGTGAGAGTGTCCAAAAGCCCAAACCCGAGGCTATCCAAGCATCCCAAGGTAAGAGTAGAGACATTAAGTGTTTTAGATGTTTGGGAAGAGGACACATTACATCACAATGCCCAAACAAACGAGTCATGATTATGCGTGATGATGGTGATGTTGTAAGTGAAGATTCTGATGTTGATGATGAGATGCCACCATTGGAGGACATTAATGAGGATGATGACTATGTTGAGTTTGCTGCACATGGTGAAGCACTTGTAGCTCGTCGTGCATTAAGTGCCCAAGTTAAGGATGAAGATGAAGTGCAACGAGAAAATATTTTTCATACTAGATGCCACGTCAACAATAAGGTATGCTCTTTGATTATTGATGGTGGTAGTTGCACTAATGTTGCTAGCACTTATTTGGTTGACAAATTGAGTTTGCCCACTACAAAACATCCCAAACCATACAAACTTCAATGGCTCAATAATTGTGGAGAAGTAAATGTGACCAAGCAAGTATTGGTGCTATTTTCAATTGGAAGGTACAATGATAAAGTGTTGTGTGATGTTGTGCCTATGCATGCTGGTCATTTGCTTTTAGGAAGACCATGGCAATTTGATAGACATGTCATACATGATGGATTTACAAACCGTTATTCATTTACCATGGCTGGTAAGAAATTCACACTTGCACCCTTGAGTCCTACGGAGATTTATGAGGATCAATTGAGGTTGAAAGAGCAGAATGAATCACAACAAAGGTCGAAGAATCTAGATAAAGGCAAAGATATTGCAAAGAAAGAAAGAAAGGACGTGAACTTCTATGCAAAGCAAAGTGATGTAAAGGCTGTTTTTTTAGCTAAGTGCCCAATCCTTTTGTTTTTATATAAAGAATCTTGTTTTAGTTCTAATGATCTTAAATCTTCTTTGCCTACTAATGTTGTGTCTCTTTTGAAGGAATTTGGAGATATATTCCCCGAGGAGATTCCAAATGGTTTGCCACCTATTAGGGCAATTGAGCATCAAATAGACCTTGTTCCTGGAGCTGCCATTCCCAACAGACCTGCCTATAGAAGTAATCCCGAGGAGACAAAGGAGCTTCAAAGGCAAGTTGACGAGCTCATGAAGAAAGGCTACGTTAGAGAGAGCATGAGTCCATGTGCTGTTCCTGTGTTACTTGTTCCTAAGAAGGATGGGACGTGGAGGATGTGTGTTGATTGTCGTGCCATCAACAAAATCACTGTAAAGTATCGCTATCCCATTCCTAGATTAGATGATATGCTTGATGAGTTACATGGTTCTTGCATCTTTTCTAAAATTGATTTGAAAAGTGGTTATCATCAAATTCGCATGAGAGAAGGTGATGAATGGAAAACTGCATTTAAGACTAAGCATGGTTTGTATGAATGGTTAGTTATGCCTTTTGGATTAACTAATGCACCTAGCACTTTCATGAGATTAATGAACCATGTCTTGCGTGCTTTCATTGGAAAATTTGTAGTTGTCTATTTTGATGATATCTTGATCTATAGTAGAAGTTTGCATGAACATATTGAACATTTAAAGAATGTGCTTAATGTCTTGAGAAAGGAAAAGTTGTATGCTAACCTTAAGAAATGTTCCTTTTGCACTGATAAGATTACATTTCTTGGATATGTTATTTCTTCTAAGGGTATAGCAGTAGAAGATGAAAAGGTCAAGGCAATTAAAGATTGGCCTATACCTAAGAATATCTCTGAGGTGCGTAGTTTTCATGGATTAGCTAGTTTCTATCGTAGGTTTGTTAGAGACTTCAGTACAATAGCTGCACCTCTAACTGATGTTGTTAAAAAGAATGTTGGATTTAAATGGGGTCTTGAGCAAGATCATGCTTTTAACTTGCTTAAAGAGAAGCTTTGTTCTGCAGCTTTATTATCCTTACCTGACTTTTCTAAAACTTTTGAGATTGAGTGTGATGCTTCAAGTATAGGTATTGGAGCTGTTTTAATGCAGGAGAAGCGCCCCATTGCTTTTTTCAGTGAGAAGTTAAGTGGAGCTGCCCTTAACTATCCCACATATGATAAAGAGATGTATGCATTAGTGAGGGCCTTGGAAACATGGCAACACTATTTATGGCCCAAGGAATTTGTCATCCACACTGATCATGAGTCCTTGAAGCATTTGAAAGGACAAAGCAAGTTGAACAAGCGTCATGCCAAGTGGATGGAGTTCATTGAAACATTTCCATATGTGATCAAATATAAACAAGGTAAAGAAAATGTCGTGGCTGATGCATTATCTCGAAGGTATACTCTAATCACTACTCTTAATGCAAAACTACTTGGATTTGAGTATATTAAAGACTTGTATGCTACTGATGAGGATTTTGAAAATGTGTTCATTGCATGTGAGAAAACTGGTTTTGGAAAGTTTTATAGGCATGATGGATTCTTATTTAGGGAAAATAGATTATGTGTGCCTAGGAGTTCTTTAAGAGAATTACTTGTTAGAGAAGCCCATAGTGGTGGGTTAATGGGACATTTTGGAGTAAAGAAAACTTTAGATATATTGCATGATCACTTCTTTTGGCCTAACATGAAAAGAGATGTTGAAAAATTGTGTGAGAGATGTGTCACTTGTAAACAAGCTAAGTCTAGAGTTATGAATCATGGTCTTTATACTCCATTGCCTATTCCTACTGCTCCTTGGACTGACATTTCTATGGACTTTGTTTTGGGGTTACCAAGAACAAAGAGAGGTAGAGATTCTGTTTTTGTTGTTGTTGATAGGTTCTCTAAGATGGCTCACTTCATTGCTTGTCACAAGACAGATGATGCAAGTAACATTGCCGATTTATTCTTCAAGGAAATTGTTCGTCTACATGGGGTTCCGAGGACCATTGTTTCTGACCGTGATGTGAAGTTCCTTAGCTATTTTTGGAAAACATTATGGGGAAAGTTAGGAACAAAGCTATTGTTTTCAACTACTTGTCATCCACAAACCGATGGTCAAACTGAAGTAGTCAATCGTACTTTGTCTACTTTGTTGAGGTCCATTATTCAAAAGAATTTGAAGAATTGGGAAGATTGTTTGCCTCATGTGGAGTTTGCTTACAATAGAAGTGTGCATTCCACTACTAGTTATTCTCCATTTGAAGTTGTCTATGGTTTTAATCCACTCACTCCATTGGATCTTTTACCACTACCTATTGAGGAGAGAGCTAGTTTGGATGGGGAAAAGAAAGCTGATTTTGTTAAGCAACTACATGAGAAGGTACGTCAAAACATTAAAAAGAGGACTGAGCAATATGCTACTCAAGCCAACAAGCATCGCAAGAAAGTTGTCTTTGAACCTGGTGATTGGGTTTGGGTACATATGCGTAAAGAGAGATTTCCTGCTCAGCGTCGCTCCAAGTTGCAACCTCGAGGAGATGGACCATTCCAAGTGATTAAGAAGATCAATGACAATGCTTATAAGTTAGATCTTCCAGGTGAGTATAATGTTAGTGCTACATTTAATGTTTCTGATCTTTCTCCCTTTGATATTGATGTAGGTGATTCTGATTTGAGGACAAATCCTTTCGAGGAGAGGGGGAATGATGGAGATCCAAGCTCACAAAGCTCAAGTCATGTTCGTGATGATCGTGATCCTTTGAGTATCCATGGAGGTCCAATTACAAGAGCTAAATCAAAGATGATGCAACAAGCCTTGGCTGGTTTCATTGATATTGCTAGAGAGAAAGCCCAACAAAGCTTGAGCATGGAGGATGATAAAGTCTTCTACAACATGATCCAAGCCCAAGTTCAACCTTCTTGAAGACACACAAGTATTGGGCCGAAATGCAAATTAGGCTAGATGCATATTTTATTTAGTTAAGTATTATTGGGCTGAACATTGTCTTAATTTAATTTAAGCCCAATTCCTTTTTAAATAATAGATTTTGTAAGACTTCTATTACTTGTTCTGCAAGTTAGGAGAGTAGGATTCCTATTGCTTGTTCTGCAAGTTTGCTATTTCCTATTCTGCAAGTTAGGAAAGTAGGATTCCTATTACTTGTGCTGCAAGTTATCTATTTGCCTATAAATAGTTATGTAACCCTTTGGGGAGAACACAATTGATTTTAGCAATAAAATTGAGAGACTTCTTCTCTTTGGTTCTCTTGAGAACTCTTGAACTTATCAAGGTCTTCCTTGTGGCGTTCTTCTACCTTCCACCAATATATACCATAGGTTCTTGCTTTTCTAGGCAACGGGTCTTGGTCCAATACCATAGGTTCTTGTGTTTCTACACAACGGGTCTTGGTTTTACTTCTAATTTTTATTTTCTTTTGCTGCGTTTTTAACTTGTTATTGTTTTTTTTTCAAGTGTTCTTCGTCTTCTTCATATGAACCTCATCTTCTTTCGGTGAGGTCCATATCATAAATTCTTGTGTTGCAGCATTTATGGAAGTGTAAGGAAAGAAATAAAATCAGATATTGGCAATTAAATGAGTATGTGGCTGAGATAATAAAGAGAAGAAGAGGATTTAATGGGTCAAAGGGTCAAGAGGTCAAAGGGTTAATAGTATGGCTGAGATGAATGGGATTAGAATGCATTTAAGGCATTAAATGAAGCCTCATGACTCATCATCATCTCTTGCACCCCACGACACCAGCCCATCTCCCTTCTCCCTCTCGTTGCTTCCAATTTCCTCTAAGTGTCTAAGCTTCTCACCTTGACAAACCACCATCTCATGCCATCGATTCGTTAAACTTCTTTAACGAAAAACGATCCTTGTCGATAGATTAACCTATGCCTGTAATATGAGAGAGTGAATCCAAGTGAATAAGGAGATCTAGAAATCCAAAGATTGGGTGAATTTCAAAGGTAAGCAAGTTAGAAGGTTTTAGTTGATTTTATTGATGGTTTGGTATTGTATGGAGTTGGTAGAATAGGTTTATTGAAGTTTAAATTTGCCATGATGTTTACAGCTTGAAGAAGTGGAAAAAGGACAAGTGTTGGTGCAACCAACTTGTGGATTAATTGCTAGTTGAGGTAAGGAATTTATGTAACGGACGTAGGGTGACTATGTCCGCATGTTTTAATATGTTTTGATGTGGTTTGGAGAGAAGTACCAGCTGTTTCTTTGCAAGAAAATGACATTTTTGGACTTGTTTCCTAGTACCAATTAGGTTAGGAGCAGCCGACTGCCTTAAGTAGCAGCCGACTGCTTAGAGACATCAAAAACGCCGTTTTTCGAAAATCGATGCAAACCAGTCGACTGCCATGGGAGCCAGTCGACTGCCATTTTCTAGAAATCATTCTGTTTCAAACCAGTCGACTGCCAGGGGAAGCCAGTCGACTGCTATTTGTCCAGAAGCATTCTGTTTCAAAACCAGCCGACTGCCAAAGGGGCCAGTCGACTGCTAATTCTCGGGAAGCATTCTGTTTCAAAACCAGCCGACTGCCAAGGGGGCCAGTCGATTGCTAATTCTCGGGAAACATTCTGTTTCAAAACCAGTCGACTGCCATTTGGGACCAGTCGACTGCCCTAATTGTATTTTGAAAAATATAATAATTGAATTTCAAAAAGGGAAAGAAATTTATTAAGGCAAAACATGGGGTAGCAGTCGACTGCCATATATGACCAGTCGACTGCCTATTTGAAAGAAAGGTTTTGAGAACCTATTTTAAGAAAGAATATTCATACTTATTTAAAATCTATATGAATAAGGTTTTGGAGACTATGAATCTCTCAAAAGAGCATGCGCATTAATTGTTACTTGTATTTGACTGAGGAGCTCTAGTCCAGCCCTCAGACCCGCAGTACGGCACCTGACTAGTGAAACTGTGAGATATAGACAATGGCCATAAGTCTCTTATTTGATTCGGCTTTGGGGAGGATCCCTGGCCCATACGTGGGTACGCCACTTATTTGATATCTCTCGGGATTATCCCTAATGGGATATATTTGCGGTATCCTTATGAGATTTATCTATTGGATTATCCCTTACGGGATATATTTGCTGTATCCATTATCTCTCTGGATTATCCTTAAAGGATATATTTGCGGTATCCACGATGAGAGTTACTTGGTGCATGAATCTATTGGATATAAATTGTCTCCCATCTATTTGAAAGTAATTATATTTGCCTACTTGATTTCACGTGATTAGAGATCCGTGGAAATGCTTGAAAGCATGATTTACTTGTTTTTGATATATTTGAAAGAAATATAAGCGCTATGCTTTATAATGATTTTACATGACATTATAGAGCCAAGCAAGAAAACTGCATATAGTGATATAGTACGCTCTTTTACATGAGTTTCTTACTGAGCATAAACTCACTCTTTTACAATTATTTTTATACAGATTACTTGAAGTAATTTCGCTCCGGATAGAGGAGCTCATTTCGGGATTTTTGAGATACCTTCGAGGCACGCTTCCTACTTATCCTTTGAAGGTATATTAAGTCGGCCGTTACTTCGGCTAATGTACAGTACAATACTACAGTTTTGTATATGTTGGGGATTAGAGTGTATGAATATTTGAGATCCTGGTGTGTATGTTACATGTTTATAAATGAAAAATTTTATGCATGTGAAAATGAATATTATACTCTGATAGAAATGCCTAAAGCATAAGAGTAAGGGAGGTTGACAACGGACAAACTAGTCGATTTATTTGTTATATGTCCGATGAAAGTTAGTTGTTATTTGGTTAGTGACGAGGACGTTACAGATTGGTATCACAGCAGATCGACTGAAGTTTGTCGATGTCAATAAGCTAGAATTAGAGTAATTCCCCAATGTACTGTACTAGCCTATTTTATTTAAGTAGTATAACGGCTTAAGGTTATACTAAATGATGTTATTTGATTATGATCTTAACAGAATGAGTGCTCGAAGGAGGGGTACTAGACGAGGACGGGGTCGCACTGAAGAGCCCCCAGTTCCGTCTCCTCATCCATCTCCATCGCATAGCCCGAATACGAGGCTAGCTAAAATGGAGAAACATATGGAAAACATGTCCGCAATGTTCACCCAGTTTATGGCTAAATTTCCGGACGTGGCCGCTAGTGCACCGGCAGTTACCCCTACAGTACCTCTTACTTCTGTGGTACAACCCCCACCAGTTCCAGCTAATGAGAGGCGAGATCCTACAGCTTACTGCAGTGTGGCACTGATAAAGGAGTTTAAGAAGCTGGATCCGCCAAAGTTCAAAGGGGACAGTGATCCAGTAGCCGCGGAGAACTGGATGAAAGCAGTCACTAAGTCATTCGGATACATGGCTTGTACTGAGAAAGAGAAGGTGGGATTAGCCGCCTACCTGCTAGTGGATGAGGTCGAGCCATGGTGGCAGGCTACTCAGACAGTATTAGAAGCCAAGTATCCAGAGGTGACGTGGGATAGATTTGTAGAAGCTTTTAATGAACAATATGTCCCACGTACTGCTCAGAGGAGATTACAAGTAGAGTTCTTGAACTTGACTCAAGGAAGTATGACGGTTAGCCAGTATGAGTCGAAGTTCATTACACTGAGCAGATTTGATCCTGAAGTACTGAGAAGAGAGGATCATAAGACCTATAGATTCATGGAGGGATTGAGACCTTCCATTAGGTCTAAGCTATATCCATTGGACATCACTACCTATGGAGAGGCAGTCCGTAAGGCTCAACTGTGTGAGCAGGACTATGAGTTTCATCAGGCAGACTTCCAAGCAAGGAATAAGGGTAAAGAACCTATGAAGCGGAAGTCAGATGAGAAGGCCTTGAGGGATAGATATCCATCTAGGAGGAATAGGCCTTATGACAGAACTTCAATAGGTAAGAAAATCAATTATAAGAAAATATATTGTCTTCATTAATGGTTATATGGAATTATAATAAATAAGGAGTTATGATGATTATGATACAGGAACTCCTAGATCCACCGGGATCAAAATAGGTGATGAAAGATCACAACATCCAGTTGGTAGTACCGCTAGCTCACCGAGGAGTACAATGCCGAGGTGTGTGTAATGCGAGAAATTTCATGGAACACAGCCTTGCCGGTTGGCAAGTGGGGCGTGCTATTGGTGTGGTGAACAGGGACATAGAATTAAAGATTGTCCCAAGATAAATCAGAGGGCACCTGAAGAGTCAGAAAAGACCCCTCAACCACAATCTAAGACCACACAACCCCAGCGTAAAGCCACAGCGGCAGAGAAAGGAAAAGCGCCAGTGACTCAAGGAAGGGTATTTGCCATTGATAAAGAGTCCGCTGATGCTTCATCAAAGATGATTCAGGGTAAGATTTACCTTAATGATACATATGTCCTTGCTTTATTTGATCCAGGCTCTACACACTCTTTTATTTCCCCTATGGCTATTAGGAGATTAAATATTGAGCCTGAACAGTTAGGAGGATTGCTACAAATAATTACTCCATTTAGGGAATCCCAAATGACGGACATAGTGTATCGTAATTGTAAGCTACGGGTAGGAGAAAGAGAGTCAATAGCTGACCTAATCTTATTAAATATGTCTGGATTTGATGTTATATTAGGAATGGATTGGTTAGCTGAAAATCATGTGATGATAGATTGTCACGCTAAGAGTGTGATTTTCTCCTCTCCCGTTAGCTATGTTGTAAATTTTGCAAATACGTAATGCAAAAGCATAATTACTTGTTTGGTTTAATTGAGATTTAATTGATAGAACATATTTGTGATGTGAAGGGTTTGTAGCACACGTGGTTGACGTAGATCAGAAACGTCCCACACTTCACGAAATTCCAGTAGTTAAGGAATTTTCCGAAGTATTTCCGGATGATCTTCCAGGACTTCCTCCGGATAGGGAAGTAGAGTTCACTATAGAATTGGTGCCGGGGACTGAACCTATATCAAGAGCTCCCTACCGGATGGCTTTGGTAGAATTGAAAGAACTTAAGAAGCAGCTTCAGGAGTTGCTAGACAAGGGATTTATACGACCCAGCGTATCCCCTTGGGGTGCTCCTGTGCTTTTTGTCAAGAAGAAGGACGGTAGTATGAGGTTGTGCATCGATTACCGGTGGTTGAATAAAGTGACTATCAAGAACAAGTATCCTCTTCCCAGGATAGATGATCTCTTTGATCAGCTAAAGTGTGCACAAGTCTTTTCCAAGATAGACTTGAGATCGGGATATCATCAGTTGAAGATTCGAGATGAAGATATCCCTAAGACTGCATTCAGGACACAGTATGGCCATTATGAATTCTTGGTGATGCCGTTTGGGTTAACCAATGCACCCGCAGCATTCATGAATTTGATGAATGATGTGTTTAAGCAATACTTGGACCAGTTTGTCATTGTCTTTATCGATGACATCTTGGTATACTCGAGGTCACGGGAAGAGCATAAGCAACAATTGAGAATTGTTTTGGAAACCCTCAGAGATAGAGGATTGTATGCCAAGCTAAATAAGTGTGAATTCTGGTTAAACCAAATCTCCTTTTTAGGTCATGTGATCAGTAAAGATGGAGTCTCAGTTGATCCGTCGAAGATTGAAGCGGTGGTACAATGTGAAAGACCGAAGACTGTGACGGAGATTAGGAGTTTCTTGGGTTTGGCTGGCTACTATAGAAGGTTTGTAGAGGGTTTCTCGAAGCTAGCTGCTCCATTGACAAGACTGACGCGCAAAGAGGTAAATTATGAATGGAATGAAGCTTGTGAGCAAAGTTTCCAAGAGTTGAAGCGCAGGTTAACGACTGCACCAATTCTCACCATTCCTAGTGGTTCAGGAGGATTTGCAATATATAGTGATACCTCAGGGCAAGGTTTGGAATGTGTATTAATGCAACATGATAAGGTAGTAGCCTATGGTTCCAGACAATTGAAAGACCATGAGAAGAACTACCCGACTCATGATTTGGAGTTAGCTGCAGTAGTGTTTGCCCTGAAGATATGGAGGCATTACTTGTATGGTTAGAGATTTCAGATTTTTACAGATCACAAAAGTCTTAAATATTTGTTCTCCCAGAAGGAATTGAACATGAGGCAAAGAAGGTGGCTAGAGCTTCTGAAGGATTATGATTGTGAGATCATGTACCACCCGGGGAAGGCCAATGTGGTGGCGGATGCTCTGAGCCGGAAGCATGTAGGTATGATAGCATATATGATGATAAAAGAACACGAACTGATTGAGCAGTTTGCAAGCCTCAGTTTAAGTGTTACATCTCTTGAGTAATGTGGTATGATGGCTAGTTTGAGAATTGAGCCCGAATTGATGGACAGAATCGGAGCTGCTCAAAGAGAGGATACTCAGTGTATTGAGGGTATGGATGAGATTCAATCGGGTATGACCTCAGAATTCCATATGGGTAAGGATGAGATGTTGAGGTTTAATAACCGTATATGTGTTCCTAAGGATAATGAATTGAGGAAGTTGATTCTAACAGAAGCACATTCCACTAGGTACACATTACACTCAGGAAGCACGAAGATGTATCACAATCTTCGCAAGGTGTATTGGTGGACTGGCATGAAGAGAGACATAGCTGAGTTTGTAGCAAAATGTCTAACGTGCCAGCAGGTTAAAGTAGAGCACCAGAGACCGGCAGGATTGTTACATCCTCTACCTATACCAATGTGGAAATGGGAACACATTACGATGGATTTCATTATGGGATTGCCCAAGACCAAAAGGAACCATGACGATGTTTGGGTGATCGTGGATCGGTTAACCAAGTCAGGTCACTTCCTACCTATGAAGTTTACAGATACACTTAGCGCTTTGGCAGACTTATACGTGAGAGAAGTCGTCAGACTACATGGTGTTCCAGTGAGCATCACATCGAATAGAGATTCCAGGTTTACTTCTCATTTTTGGGAACATTTTCAGGAAGCCATGGGATCTCAGCCGAATTTTAGCACAGCTTTTCATCCGCAGACTGATGGGCAGTCCGAGCGCACTATTCAGACGCTCGAGGATATGTTAAGAGCATGTGCTTTGGATTTTAAAGGCTCATGGGATGACCATCTGCCATTGGCTGAGTTTGCTTATAATAATAGCTATCATGCAAGCATCGGGATAGCACCATGAGGCAAAGAAGGTGGCTGGAGCTTCTGAAGGATTATGATTGTGAGATCATGTACCACCCGGGGAAGGCCAATGTGGTGGCGGATGCTCTGAGCCGGAAGCATGTAGGTATGATAGCATATATGATGATAAAAGAACACGAACTGATTGAGCAGTTTGCAAGCCTCAGTTTAAGTGTTACATCTCTTGAGCAATGTGGTATGATGGCTAGTTTGAGAATTGAGCCCGAATTGATGGACAGAATCGGAGCTGCTCAAAGAGAGGATACTCAGTGTATTGAGGCTATGGATGAGATTTGATAGGATGATATTTTTTGAATTTTATATGTGCTAATATATTTGCTTTATTGATGTTTTATGCCTAAAAGAGCTTACTAATGTTTATTTTATGTTTTAGGTATTAAATATCAAAGTTGGAATAAAAAGAAGCTAAAAAGAGCAAAGTGCAGTATTTTCTGTCCAGCTTGAAAGATTGACATTTGTGACCAATTTAACGACCTGATCTCAAGATGTGTCCTTCATGAAAGTTGTAGAGGACTTCTCAACCTTTCCAGAATGCACAAGATCGCAAAAATCGGAGTTCATTTGGTGGGTCAAACGTCTGGACAAAATCAGTACAAAATTCTGGGCAGAAAAACGAGATTGAGAAGAAATTCCAACAAAGCAAGTTCAAAGACCAGATTTTGTTGAGAGAAGATAATTTCTTAATTTTATTTTGTCTTAGATCTGTAATTAATTAATAAAAATAGGCCTTAGGAATTTTACTTAGAAAATAATTGTAAAAAGATGATGAGATAAAGGTAAGAGTTTGACTAGTCAAATTACTTGTTTCCCAAGTAAACTCTTATCTGAATCCCACATTGCTTAGGAAAGTCTTTTAAACTCTTCCTTAGGCCTATATAAAGAGCACAAGGCTCTCATAAACTCCATCCCTCTTAGCCCTCAAATCCTTCAAACCCCTCTCCTCCCTCTTCTCTTTTAGTCTTGTAGGATTTTCTTTAGGGTTTTTAATAAAATTTTATTTTTTTCTTTATTTTTAATTAGTTGCTGATTTCTTTATTATTTTTAATTCTGATTTTTTTTCTTTATTTAAATTAATATTGTTTGTGTGTTCTTGCTTGCTAGTTTATAATCTTGATTAGTAATTCTGATTTTATATTATTAAAGATTGCTTCTTTGATTGTTTCTTGCATGATATTTGTAATCTTTATAATATTAAACTTGAATTTTATGATCTTGAATATGACTAGTGAGTAGTTTTCTTATTCAGTTATGAGGTAAATTGATTATTCTTGGGAAAAGCATGTTGTGAGATTCTTGAACCTATTATATAATTGTTGATTAAGTATCCAAGATTCTCTGAGCACATTATAATGATTGTTTGTTTGGTTAGATAGGGTGCACACTATTTAGTTAAATTAAATAATCTACCGCCAGATTAAAAACATAAGTCCGTAATTGCTTGTGGAGTTAATCACTAGGGATGGAGGAGAATTAAGGTTTAGATTAAATGAACCGAGCTTATGTGTTTGTTATCTAATGTCAACCCATATCTTTCTTGTTGTTAATGCTGCTACAACTTATATCTAGAGAGCTTGTTCTAGGTAGGTTAAGTAGTTAGAGATTAGTTAAAGAGCTTGTTTTAACTAACGACTTAGTAAGGAAAGATGGTGTAACAGAGCTTGTTGTTATGCTATGGTTGACTATTTAATTGACAGTGATATTTTGTAATCAATGATAAACATCAAAATCCAAGAATGATTGATTGCCTCGTAACTGAAGCTTTTTGCTATTTGTTTTTTTATATTTAATAATTCTTGTTTTCTTTATTTTGGAATAGTTTACAAAACCCCCAAACTTCTTCTTTCCCTAAACCCTAAGATTAGATTTTTAATTTAATAATTAACTTAAAAAATTCAGTCTCTGTGGGTTCGACCCTTACTCCGCTATCTACATAGTAGAGTTAGGAAATTTTATTTTTGGTGACTGACGACACTCATCAAGATTCAATCGGGTATGACCTCAGAATTCCATATGGGTAAGGATGAGATGTTGAGGTTTAATAACCGTATATGTGTTCCTAAGGATAATGAATTGAGGAAGTTGATTCTAACAGAAGCACATTCCACTAGGTACACATTACACTCGGGAAGCACGAAGATGTATCACAATCTTTGCAAGGTGTATTGGTGGACTGGCATGAAGAGAGACATAGCTGAGTTTGTAGCAAAATGTCTAACGTGCCAGCAGGTTAAAGTAGAGCACCAGAGACCGGCAGGATTGTTACATCCTCTACCTATACCAATGTGAAAATGGGAACACATTACGATGGATTTCATTATGGGATTGCCCAAGACCAAAAGGAACCATGACGGTGTTTGGGTGATCGTGGATCGGTTAACCAAATCAGGTCACTTCCTACCTATGAAGTCTACAAATACACTTAGCGCTTTGGCAGACTTATACGTGAGAGAAGTCGTCAGACTACATGGTGTTCCAGTGAGCATCACATCGGATAGAGATTCCAGGTTTACTTCTCATTTTTGGGAACATTTTCAGGAAGCCATGGGATCTCAGCCGAATTTTTGCACAGCTTTTCATCCGCAGACTGATGGGCAGTCCGAGCGCACTATTCAGACGCTCGAGGATATGTTGAGAGCATGTGCTTTGGATTTTAAAGGCTCATGGGACGACCATCTGCCATTGGCTGAGTTTGCTTATAATAATAGCTATCATGCAAGCATCGGTGATGGAGATCCACTTGCTCGTGATGCTAAGGATCCATTGGTCATCCAAGGAGGTCCAATTACCCGAGCTCGAGCTAAGAAGATGCAACAAGCCTTGGCCTCATTAATGCAACAAGCTCTGGCATCATTGAAGTGTCAAGGAAGCTTCCATGAAGAGTCCCAAGACATCTATACTTACTTGGAAGCCCAAACGACATGAGCATGGTTTACTGTCTTATTTTAGCTTAACAATAAGATGGGCTAAGTGTTTGGATAGCCCACGATTGAGTCTTGTTGTGTTTTGGACTATTTATTTTATGTAACTAGGTTTAGGCATGAATTTGGGTTTAGTCTTATTTTCTATTGGTGTTAATTCCAGCCCACTTGTTTATGGGCTTAAGTGCTAGGTATTATTATAAATACCTTGTAAACGCTATTGATGAACACATCAGTTATGTGAATTTTCAGATATTGAGTGTGCCTTTCTCTTGGGTTCCCTCTCTACTAGGCTTATCAAGGTCTTCTTCCTTGTGGCGCCTCCTTCTTCACCATCCACCATTGCTATACCTTAGGTTCTCGAATTCTTATTCGTAGGGTCAAGGTCCAATACCTTTGGGTTCGAGTCTCTTAGGCTTCGGGTCTAGGTTTCAGAAGTTGTCATTCATCAACTTTGTTTCTGTCCTTGCGTTTTCAGCCCCTTCAATTTTCAAGCTACGTTTCCTCTTGTCCGTGCGCATCAGTTGGTAATCAGAGCTTAAGTTTCGATTTTCTGGTTTGTTTCTGCATCACTCACTTTTCGATTTTTGGTTTGTTGGTTTCGATTTTTTTTTGTCTTTTGTTGGTTTCAATTTCTGGTTTTTTTTTTGTGCGTCTCTCACTTTCGTTAGAACCCTAGCCGCCACTTATTTCATAACCCCCTAACCGCCACTTATTTCATAACCCTAAACCCTAGCCGCCACTTTTTTTTTCATAACCCTAGCCGCCACTTATTTCAAAACCCTAGCCGCACCCCTTCAATCAAAAAAAAAAACCCTAGCCGCAATTCCTCAAAACCCTAGCCGCACTTCCTCACAACCCTAGCCGCATCCCTCCAAAACCCTAGCCGCATCCCTCCAAAAAAAAAAACCCTAGCCGCATCCCTCCAAAAAAAAAAAACCTAGCCGCAATTCCTCAAAAACCCTAGTCGCACCACTTCAAAAAAAAAAAAAAGGTAGCCGCACCCCTACTCTTTTCAAGGAAACCGCAAAACTCAGATTAAAAAAAAAAAGAAGAGAAAAAAAAACAAGAAAAGAATTCAGAAAAAAAAAAGAAGAATTCAGAAAAAAAAAAATTTGTTGCGGTACTGTTCAAACTAAAAATTTTGGTTGAGTTAGGAGGCGTGCAAGTACCCGTTTTAAAGGAAACGACGAAAGAAAACGACCCCGTGATCACGGGCCCCACCCTATCTTGGCCAAATCATCATCTTCTTATAGTTTTAGGCCATTTTTTATTTTTTTTGTCATTCTAGTGATTTTTTTTATTTTTTTATTTTTATTTTATTCTGTCTTTCTTTCTTTGAGTCACCCTAGCCCTAGCCACACCTTTCTGTGCAAGAAAAAAAAAGAAGAAAAAGAATTCGAAAAAAAAAAATTTAGGGAAAAAAAAAGAATTCAAAAAAAAAATCTTGGTGACAATACTGGGTGAATTAGTTGATTCCGCGAGGTTGATTCTTTGACTGAGTCTCTAGTGTGATTGTGAACCTATAGAGTTAAGGTAGAGTAAGGGAAAAAGGCAGGAGTGTGTGAGAAACATTAGTAGAGAAAAGCCAAATTAGTTGAGTGAAACACGAGTGTAAACAAGTGAGGATATCTTTGTTGAAAATGTCTTCTGAAGGTGATAAGTCCGACTTCAAAAAAATTGAATTCATGTTTCAGGCAATGCAACAACAGTTCCAACGGATGGACGTGAAATTCAATGACATTCAAGATAAGTTGAACCAACATGACGCTCGGTTTGCAAAGATCCAGCAAGGTGATACTTCTCGTCTAAAGAGTAAGGTTGTTGCCAATGACGAGTATGATGGTAATGTTGGGTATGATCCGAACGAAGAGTCTGGGATTGATAGACATCATAGAAGGTACCATGGGTATAGAGATCGAGTTGATAGAGCCTGTGATAGAGGCAAGGAGAAGATGGATGGAAACCTTGGCAGTATAAAATTGAAGATTCCTCCTTTCCAAGGCAAGAATGATCCTGAGGCATATTTGGAGTGGGAAAGGAAGATTGAAATGGTGTTTGACTGCCACCACTACTCTGAGGAAAAGAAGGTCAAACTTGCAGCAATTGAGTTCACAGAGTATGCTATGGTTTGGTGGGATCAGTTAGTCACTAGTAGAAGAAGATATGGTGATCCTCCAGTGTCTACATGGGATGAGATGAAGCGCATCATGCGGAAGAGATTTGTTCCTACTCATTACTACAGAGAGTTATACCAGAAGCTCCAAGGTCTTACCCAGGGTTCAAAGAGTGTTGAGGATTATTACAAAGAGATGGAAATAACCATGATCCGAGCCAATATCCAGGAGGATGCAGAAGCTACTATGGCTCGTTTTCTCCAAGGCTTAAATCGTGATATTGCCAATGTAGTAGAGTTGCAGCATTACATGGACTTAGAGGAGATGATGCATGTGGCCATCAACGTCGAAAGGCAACTCCAACGGAAAGGTACATCCCGTTTCACTCCTAGTTCAGTTCCTGTTTGGAAATCTAACACCTTTCGTAGGGATGATACGCCTGTGTCTACGCCTAAGTCAGAGAGCCATGCTAAGCCCAAGCTTGAGGGCCTTCCAAAGCTCAAGACTGAACCTGCCCAAGCATCCCAAAGCAGGACACGTGACATTAAGTGTTTCAAGTGTTTAGGTCGTGGACATATTGCCTCACAGTGTCTCAACCGTAGAGTGATGATCATGCACGGGAATGGAGATGTTGAGAGTGAAGGTTCTGAAATCGATGTAGAAGATGAGATGCCTGCGTTAGAAAATGTTGATGAAGAAGAAGTTGTTGAGTATGCTGCTCATGGTGAAGCACTTGTTGCTAGGCGTGCTCTTACTACTCATGTGACGTTTGAGGATGAGGCACAGCGCGAGAACATCTTCCATACGAGATGCCATATTCGTGACAAGGTATGTACTGTAATCATTGATGGTGGGAGTTGTACTAATGTTGCTAGCACATACCTTGTTGATAAGTTAAAGTTGCCCACTACCAAGCATCACCACCCATATAAGTTGCAGTGGATTAATGACTGTGGTGAAGTCAATGTGGTGAAGCAAGTCTTAGTTCCTTTTCGTATTGGAAGGTATCACGATGAGGTGTTGTGTGACGTGGTGCCCATGCAAGCTAGCCACATGTTGTTGGGCAGACCGTGGCAGTATGATCGGAGAGTCATCCACGACGGTTACACTAACCGTTACTCCTTTACTATGGATGGCAAGAAGATCGCTCTTGCTCCCCTTAGCCCCAAAGAGATTTATGAGGACCAATTAAGGCTAAAGGAGCAACATGATGAGCAAAGGAAGCAAGCAAAAGAACAGAAAGAAAACAAGGAAAGCAAAACAGTGAGCTGCTATGCCAAACCCCGAGATGTGAAGACTGCATTTCTTGCTAAGTCTCCTATCCTTTTACTCTTATTTAAAGATTCTTATTTTATTGATGCTGAACTCCATGATACTTTGCCTACTGATGTTGTCTCATTGTTGCAGGAGTTCGGGGATGTATTCCCTGAGGAGATCCCAAGTGGATTACCAGCGATTCGTTGGATCGAGCACATGATTGACCTTGTCCCCGGAGCTACCATTCCTAACCGTCCAGCCTACAGAAGTAATCCCGAGGAGACGAAGAAGCTTCAACGGCAAGTTGAGGAGCTCATGAGGAAAGGTTATGTGAGAGAGAGCATGAGTCCATGCGCCGTGCCCGTACTGCTTGTGCCAAAAAAAGATGGGACGTGGAGGATGTGCATTGACTGCCGAGCCGTCAACAAAATCACTGTAAAGTACCGCTATCCTATTCCTAGGCTAGATGATATGCTTGATGAATTGCATGGTGCATGCATGTTTTCTAAAATCGATTTAAAGAGCGGATATCACCAAATTCGTATGAAAGAAGGTGATGAATGGAAAACCGTATTTAAGACTAAACATGGTCTCTACGAGTGGTTAGTTATGCCTTTTGGCTTGACTAATGCACCCAGTACATTCATGAGATTAATGAACCATGTTTTACGTGATTTCATTGGTAAGTATGTGGTTGTCTATTTTGATGACATTTTGATCTACAGTAAGAGTCTGCATGAGCATGTTGAGCATCTTAGGAACGTTCTTACTGTTTTGAGGAATGCAAGTTTGTATGCCAATTTTAAGAAATGTACATTCTGCACTGCTAAGATTGTTTTTCTTGGGTATGTCGTTTCTTCACATGGCATTTCTGTTGATATTGAGAAGGTAACGGCAATTAAAGATTGGCCTGTACCTAAGTCTGTTTCTGAGGTGCGTAGTTTCCATGGTTTAGCTAGTTTCTATCGTCGATTCGTTAGAGATTTTAGCACTATAGCTGCACCTTTGATTGAAGTTGTCAAAAAGAATGTTGCATTTCATTGGGGTCCTGCACAAGAGCATGCTTTTAATTTGCTTAAGGATAAACTTTGTTCTGCTCCTTTGTTATCTCTGCCTGACTTTACTAAAACTTTTGAGATTGAGTGCGATGCCTCAGGTGTAGGTATTGGAGCTGTGCTTATGCAGGAAAAACGCCCAATTGCTTTCTTTAGTGAGAAGTTAAGTGGAGCAGCACTTAACTATCCCACATATGACAAGGAGATGTACGCGTTAGTGAGGGCGTTGGAGACATGGCAACATTACTTGTGGCCCAAAGAATTTGTCATCCACACTGATCATGAGTCCTTGAAGCATTTGAAAGGACAGAGTAAGCTGCATAAGCGTCATGCCAAGTGGATAGAGTTCATTAAGATGTTCCCGTACGTGATCAAGTACAAACAAGGTAAAGAGAACGTCGTAGCTGATGCGTTATCTCGTAGGTATACTCTTATCACTACTCTTGATGCTAAACTTTTAGGATTTGAGTATATCAAAGAACAATATGCTGATGATGTTGATTTTGGTAATGTTTATGATGCATGTGCTACATCTGGTTTTGGCAAGTTCTTTAGGCATGATGGGTTCTTATTTAAAGAAAATAAATTATGTGTGCCTAGGAGTTCATTGCGCGAGCTGTTAGTTAGAGAGGCCCATAGTGGCGGATTAATGGGTCACTTTGGAGTTAGGAAAACTCTAGATGTTTTGCATGAACATTTCTTTTGGCCTAACATGAGGAGAGATGTCGAGAGGTTATGTGCTCGATGCATTTCATGTAGGCAAGCTAAATCTAGGGTTCATAATCATGGTTTATATACTCCTTTACCCATTCCTACTACTCCGTGGACTGATATCTCTATGGATTTTGTTTTGGGCTTGCCTCGAACAAAACGCGGTAGAGATTCTGTTTTTGTTGTGGTTGACAGGTTCTCTAAGATGGCTCATTTCATCGCCTGCCACAAGACGGATGACTCGAGCAATGTTGCTGACCTTTTCTTCAAAGAGATAGTAGGTCTACATGGTGTACCGAGGACTATTGTTTCGATCGTGATATCAAGTTCCTTAGTTACTTTTGGAAGACGTTATGGGGAAAGTTGGGAACGAAATTGTTATTCTCCACCACTTGTCACCCCCAGACTGATGGACAGACTGAAGTTGTCAATCGAACCCTATCTACCTTATTGAGGTCCATTATCCAAAAGAATTTGAAGAATTGGGAAGATTGCTTGCCCCATGTGGAGTTTGCATATAACCGCAGTGTTCACTCCACTACTAGTTGCTCTCCATTCGAAGTTGTTTATGGCTTCAATCCTCTTACTCCTTTGGATTTGTTGCCATTACCGAGTGCGGAGCAAAGTAACTTGGATGGAGAACAGAAGGCTAAGTTTGTGAAGCAACTCCATGAGAGAGTTCGTCAAGCTATTGAAAAGAAGACTGAGCAGTATACCACCCAAGCAAATAAGCATCGAAAGAAAGTAGTCTTTGAGCCTGGTGATTGGGTTTGGGTGCATATGAGAAAGGAGAGGTTTCCTGTTCAGCGACGAACCAAGCTGCATCCCCGAGGAGATGGACCATTCCAAGTCATAGAGAAGATCAACGATAATGCCTACAAATTGGATCTTCCTGGTGAGTATGGTGTATCTGCTACTTTTAATGTTTCTGATCTTTCTCCCTTTTCTTTTGATGAAGGTATATGCGATTTGAGGACAAATCCTTTTGAGGAGAGGGGGAATGATGGAGATCCACTTGCTCGTGATGTTCGTGATGCTAAGGATCCATTGGTCATCCAAGGAGGTCCAATTACCCGAGCTCGAGCTAAGAAGATGCAACAAGCCTTGGCCTCATTAATGCAACAAGCTCTGGCATCATTGAAGTGTCAAGGAAGCTTCCATGAAGAGTCCCAAGACATCTATACTTACTTGGAAGCCCAAACGACATGAGCATGGTTTACTGTCTTATTTTATAGCTTAACAATAAGATGGGCTAAGTGTTTGGATAGCCCACGATTGAGTCTTGTTGTGTTTTGGACTATTTATTTTATGTAACTAGGTTTAGGCATGAATTTGGGTTTAGTCTTATTTTCTATTGGTGTTAATTCCAGCCCACTTGTTTATGGGCTTAAGTGCTAGGTATTATTATAAATACCTTGTAAACGCTATTGATGAACACATCAGTTAAGTGAATTTTCAGATATTGAGTGTGCCTTTCTCTTGGGTTCCCTCTCTACTAGGCTTATCAAGGTCTTCTTCCTTGTGGCGCCTCCTTCTTCACCATCCACCATTGCTATACCTTAGGTTCTCGAATTCTTATTCGTAGGGTCAAGGTCCAATTCCTTTGGGTTCGAGTCTCTTTAGGCTTCGGGTCTAGGTTTCAGAAGTTGTCATTCATCAACTTTGTTTCTGTCCTTGCGTTTTCAGCCCCTTCAATTTTCAAGCTACGTTTCCTCTTGTCCGTGCGCATCACTTTCTCTATTCACTTACACTTTCTTTTCTTTTCTTTAGTTTTCCAAGCTTCCTCAAGAAACTGTGTATTTCTTGGTTGCCAAGAAATGTGAGTGGAGTTTGATGGGAGAAAGTCCCATCAAACTCCACTAAGTTTTCTTATATTAATTTAATCTTGTTTTTATTTCTATTTTATATTCCCTTATTTAATTATCTATAATATATATTTTATAACTATAGTTGCATGATTAATATTCATATATGTATTAATATATATATATATATTTATTTGTTTTATTGATTACATGGATTATGTATCCATTTATTTTAGCATATTCTTTAGAATAAATAAGTATATGTATTTATATTTAAAATCTTAATTATAATTGATATATATATATATATATATATACATATCCATATATATATATATAATTTCATGTCTAGTATATTCTTAGTGTAAGTATGATGAGTGTCGTCAGTCACCAAAAATAAAATTTCCTAACTCTACTATGTAGATAGCGGAGTAAGGGTCGAACCCACAGAGACTGAATTTTTTAAGTTAATTATTAAATTAAAAATCTAATCTTAGGGTTTAGGGAAAGAAGAAGTTTGGGGGGTTTTGTAAACTATTCCAAAATAAAGAAAACAAGAATTATTAAATATAAAAAAAACAAATAGCAAAAAGCTTCAGTTACGAGGCAATCAATCATTCTTGGATTTTGATGTTGATCATTGATTACAAAATATCACTGTCAATTAAATAGTCAACCGTAGCATAACAACAAGCTCTGTTACACCATCTTTCCTTACTGAGTCGTTAGTTAAAACAAGCTCTTTAACTAATCTCTAACTACTTAACCTACCTAGAACAAGCTCTCTAGATATAAGTTGTAGCAGCATTAACAACAAGAAAGATATGGGTTGACATTAGATAACAAACACATAAGCTCGGTTCATTTAATCTAAACCTTAATTCTCCTCCATCCCTAGTGATTAACTCCATAAGCAATTACGGACTTATGTTTTTAATCTAGCGGTAGATTATTTAATTAAACTAAATAGTGTGCACCCTATCTAATCAAACAAACAATCATTATAATGTGCTCAGAGAATCTTGGATACTTAATCAACAATTATATAATAGGTTCAAGAATCTCACAACATGTTTTTCCCAAGAATAATTAATTTACCTCATAACTGAATAAGAAAACTACTCACTAGACATATTCAAGATCATAAAATTCAAGTTTAATATTATAAAGATTACAAATATCATGCAAGAAACAATCAAAGAAGCAATCTTTAATAATATAAAATCAGAATTACTAATCAAGATTATAAACTAGCAAGCAAGAACACACAAATAATTTTAATTTAAATAAAGAAAACAAAATCAGAATTAAAAATAATAAAGAAATCAGCAACTAATTAAAAATAAAGAAAAAAATAAATTTTTATTAAAAACCCTAAAGAAAATCCTACAAGACTAAAAGAGAAGAGGGAAGAGAGGGATTTGAGGGCTAAGAGGGATAAGAGGGATAAGAGGGATTAGAGGGATAAGAGGGATAAGAGGGATAAGAGGGATGCTGTTTATGAGAGCCTTGTGCTCTTTATATTGGCCTAAGGAAGAGTTTAAAAGACTTTCCTAAGCAATGTGGGATTCAGATAAGAGTTTACTTGAGAAACAAGTAATTTGACTAGTCAAACTCTTACCTTTATCTCATCATCTTTTTACAATTATTTTCTAAGTAAAATTCCTAAGGCCTATTTTTATTAATTAATTACAGATCTAAGACAAAATAAAATTAAGAAATTATCTTCTCTCAACAAAATCTGGTCTTTGAACTTGCTTTGTTGGAATTTCTTCTCAATCTCGTTTTTCTGCCCAGAATTTTGTACTGATTTTGTCCAGACGTTTGACCCACCAAATGAACTCCGATTTTTGCGATCTTGTGCATTTGGAAAGCTTGAGAAGTCATCTACAACTTTCATGAAGGCCACTTCTTGAAATCAGGTCGTTAAATTGGACAAAAATGTCAATCTTTCAAGCTGGACAGAAAATACTGCACTTTGCTCCTTTTAGCTCCTTTTTATTCCAACTTTGATATTTAATACCTAAAACATAAAATAAACATTAGTAAGCTCTTTTAAGCATAAAACATCTATAAAGCAAATATATTAGCACATATAAATTCACAAAATATCATCCTATCAAAGTATGTGTATATATATAGTTTGTATATGATTGTGACGTCCTCGTCACTAACCAAATAATAACTAACTTTTAACTCAAATAACAAATAAATCGACTAGTTTATCTGATGTCAATCTCCCTTACTCTTATGCTTTAGGCATTTCTATCAGAGTATAATATTCATTTTCACATGCATAAAATTTTTCATTTATAAACATGTGCCATATACATCAGAATCTCAAATATTCATACACCCTAATCCCCAACATATACAAAACTGTAGTAGTGTATTGTACTGTACATTAACCAAAGTAACGGCCAACTAAATATACCTTCAAAGGATAAATAGGAAGCGTGCCTCGAAGGTATCTCAAAAATCCCAAAAGATGCTCCTCTATCCGGAGCGGAATTACTTCAAGTAATCTGTATGAAAAATAATTGTAAAAGAGTGAGTTTACGTTCAGTAAGAAACTTATGTAAAAGAGCGTACTATATCACTATATGCAGTTTTCCTACTTGGCTCTATAATGTCATGTAAAATCATTATAAAGCATAGTGCTTATATTTCTTTCGCAAATATCAAATACAAGTAAATCATGCTTTCAAATATTTCCACGGATCTCAAATCACGTGAAATCAAGTAGGCAAATACAAATATTTTCAAATAGATAGGAGACAATTTATATCCAATAGATTCATGCACCAAGTAATTCTCATCGTGTATACAGCAAATATATCCTTTAAGGATAATCTAGAGAGATAATGGATACAGCAAATATATCCCGTAAGGGATAATCCAATAGATAAATCTCATAAGGATACCACAAATATATCCCGTTAGGGATAATCCTGAGAGATATCAAATAAATGGCGTACCCACGTATGGGCCAGGGATCCTCCCCAAAGCCGAATCAAATAAGAGACTCATGGCCATTGTCTATAGCCCATAGTCTAGTCAGGTGCCGTACTGAGGGTCAGAGGGCTGGACTAGAGCTCCTCAGTCAAATACAAGTAACAAATAATGTGCATGCTCTTTTGAGAGATTTATAGTCTCCAAAACCTTGTTCATATAGGTTTTAAACAAGTATGAATATCCTTTCTTAAAACAGGTTCTCAAAACCTTTCTTTCAAATAGGCAGTCGACTGGTCATATATGGCAGTCTACTGCTACCCCATGTTTTGCCTTATTGAATTTCTTTCCCTTTTTGAAATTCAATTATTATATTTTTCAAAATACAAATAGGGTAGTCGACTGGCCTCAAATGGTAGTCGACTGGTTTTGAAACAGAATGTTTCCTGAGAATTAGCAGTCGACTGGCCCCCTTGGCAGTCGGCTGGTTTTGAAACAGAATGCTTCTAGAAAGATAGCAGTCGACTGGCTCCCCCTGGCAGTCGACTGGTTTGAAACAGAGTGGTTTCTGGAAAATAGCGGTCGACTGGCTCCCTTGGCAGTCGACTGGTTTGAGTCGGTTTTCGAAAAACGGCGTTTTTGATGTCTCTAGGCAGTCGGCTGCTACTTAAGGCAGTCGGCTGCTCCTAACCTAATTGGTACTAGGAAACAAGTTCGAAAATGTCATTTTCCTGCAAAGAAACAGCTGGTACTTCTCTCCAAATCTCATCAAAACATGATAAAACATGCGGACATAGTCACCCTACATCCGTTACATAAATTCCTTACCTCAATTGAGATAAATCCACAAGCTTGGTAGCCAATCTACACTTGTCCTTTTCACTTCTTCAAGCTGTAATCATCATGACAATTTAAACCTCAATAAATCTACTATATCAACTTTATACAATCCCAAACCATCAAAATATCAACATAAAACCATCTAACTCCCTTACCTTTGCAATTCACCAATTCTTTGGATTTCTAGATCTCCTTATTCACTTGGATTCACTCTCTCATATTACAGGCATAAGTTAAGCTACCAACAGGGATCGTTTTTCTTTAGAGAAGCTTAACGAATCGATGGCCTGAAATGCTGGTTTGTCAAGGTGAGAATTTGAACACTTAGAGGAAAATATGGGAGCAACGAGAGGGAGAAGGAGATGGGCTGCCGACCTTGGCTGGTAGAGATGATGATGAGTCATGCAATTCCATTAAATGCCATTTATTTCATTAATTCATCTCAGCCCATAACCATTAAATGCTTTGACCTTTTGACCATTCAATTGCCTTAATTCCCTTTATGTCCCATGCATCATATATAATTTCAGAAATTCCCATTTATTCCATTAATCCATGTTGGAAAACTGTACAAGTATGGGAAAATTACAGAAAATTGGGGATTTCACATCCTCCCCACCCTAGAGAATTTGGTCCTCCAAATTCAAGTAAGGTTATGTCTTAAAACAATTCCGGGTATCTCTTTCTCATCAAGTTCTCTAGTTCCCAAGTAACTTCTTCTGTCGTATGGTGTTGCCAAAGAACTTTAACCAATGGAATCGTCTTTGATCTTAACACCTTATCTTTCCTATCCAAAATCCGAATCGGTTTCTCCACATAACTCATGTCTTCTTGAATCTCCAAGGGTTCATATTCAATGACATGAGATGCATCCGGATTATACTTCCGAAGCATCGATACATGAAAGACATTATGTACTCCTGATAACTCCGGAGGTAGTGCCAACTTATAGGCCACGTCTCCAACACGATCTAGGATCTCAAATGGTCCGATATAACGAGGACTGAATTTACCTCGTCGGCCAAATCTTATGATCCCTTTGGATGGAGAGACTTTCAAAAACACGTAGTCTCCAACCAAAAACTCAAGTGGCCTCCGTCGAACATCTGCATAGCTCTTTTGTCGATTCTGAGCTGTCTTAAGTCTTTGACAAATCAGTTTAACATTCTCAGACGCTTGCTCGACTAATTCTGGAGTCAATAACTTGCGCTGCCCACTTCTTCCCACCCAATCGGTGATCGACACCGTCTTCCATACAAAGCCTCGTATGGTGCCATCTCGATGCTTGCAAGATAGCTATTATTATAAGCAAACTCAGCCAATGGCAGATGGTCGTCCCATGAGCCTTTAAAATCCAAAGCACCAGCTCTCAACATATCCTCGAGCGTCTAAATAGTGCGCTCGGACTGCCCATCAGTCTGCGGATGAAAAGCTGTGCTAAAATTTAGCTGAGATCCCATTGCTTCCTGAAAATGTTCCCAAAAGTGAGAAGTAAACCTGGAATCTCTATCCGATGTGATGCTCACTGGAACACCGTGTAGCCTGATGACTTCTCTCACGTATAAGTCTGCCAAAGCGCTAAGTGTATCTGTAGACTTCATAGGTAGGAAGTGAGCTGACTTTGTCAATCTATCCACTATCACCCAAATACCATCATGATTCCTTTTGGTTCTGGGCAATCCCATAATAAAGTCCATCGTAATATGTTCCCATTTCCACATAGGTATAGGCAGAGGGTGCAGTAATCCCGCTGGCTTTTGGTGCTCTACCTTAACTTGTTGACATGTGAGACATTTTGCTACAAAATCTGCTATGTCTCTCTTCATGCCCTTCCACCAATATACCTTGCGAAGACTGTGATGCATCTTCGTATATCCTGGATGTAACGTGTACTTGGTGGAATGTGCTTCCGTCAAAATTAGCTTCCTCAATTCATTATCCTCGGGAACACAAATACGGTTATTAAACCTAAAAATTTCATCCTCACCCATATGGAATTCTGAGGTCATACCCGATTGAATTTTCTCTATAGCCTCCATACACTGGACATCCTCTCTCTGAACAGCCCGAATTCTATCCATCAATTCTGGCTCAATTCTCAAACTAGCCATCTTCTTTGCCTCATGTTCAATTCCTTCTGGGAGAACAAGTATTTCAGACTTTTATGATCCGTAAAAATCTGAAATTTCTCACCATACAAGTAATGTCTCCATATTTTCAGGGCAAATACTGCAGCTAACTCCAAGTCATGAGTCGGGTTCTCCATATGCTTCTCCATTTTAGCTAACCGAGTATTCAGACTATGCGGTGGAGATGGTTGAGGAAACGGAACTGGGGGCTCTTCAGTGCGACCTCGTCCTCTTCCTCTACTTGTACCTCTTCTTCGTGAGCTCATACTGTGAATATAGTCATCATTAAGCTTTTTAGTATAACCATAAATAGTTATACTATGCATTTGTATTCAGACAAGTACAGTACAATTGGGGATATATTCTATTTCTAACTTCTTGACACTGACAAACCTCAATCTAGATTGCTCTGATACTACTCTGTGATGTCCCCGTCACTACATCTTATACTCTGTGACGTCCCCGCACTACATCTTATCCCTTATCTCTTTTTTTCTTCTTTAATTAGATTTAGTTTATTCAGTGTCAATCTTCCCTTATTCTTAAGCTAATTATCTAGTAGCTCATAAAATTTTGTTCAATATCCATAAGCATAAAAATGATATATATAAATATCATTCCATTTCCACAGGATCTCATACACTATCTTATCTTACATCCCCGACATCTTATATACATAAATTTCTACTTGTATTGTACTGTAGCTGACTTACAATTTACTATATACATGAACATATAAGTATACCTTCTATGCTAACTGGGAAGCGTATCGAGAAGGTACACCTTGATTCTTCAAAAACAAGCTCCTCTAGTCAGAGCGGGGTTCACTTCAGGTAGTCTGTAGGAAATATGGTCGTAAAAGGGTGAGTTTACGCTCAGTAAGAAAAATATGTAAAAGAGCGTGCTATGCCTCTATATGCATTTTTCCTACTTAGCTCTATAATGTCATGTAAAGCATTATAAAGCATGCATCATAAACATCTTTCATGCATTGTTTGCAACCATGCATATTTATTTTAAATGACATGGCAATCATACTTTGTATGCTTCTTTTAAAATATAGCATACATATAAAATATGCATCATATTTCTTCTTTTAAAACATCTTACTTCATAAACTTGCTTTTAAACATACATCGTATACTTGAAACATATATCATACTTCTTTGCTTCAAAACATACTTTATATACTTCTTCATGCATATATCTTGTATTTTGAAATAGATGGAGACTACTCTAATCATGCATTAGTACAGTAGTGCACTCCGTATAGGTCAGGGATTCTCTCCTGCCTTTAGTAATCCAAAGTGAACACTAGTCGGGTGTCACATGTGGGATTGAGGACTTGACTAGGGTTCCTCGCTCAACATACATATTACTGAGGACTTGATCAGAGTCACTCAGCCATCAGAAATGCATAATCATCACGCAGTCCATAGTCTCAAAACATTTATAATATACTTTTTCAGAAAACACTTTTGTGTTTAAATAAATTAAGCTTTGAAAGCTCGTTTCATACATGGCGGTCGACTGGCCTCACAGGGCGGTCGGCTGCTGCCTCATGATTTCATTTCTCAAAATTATTTTCATTTCGAAAAATACATTTGGGCAATCGACTAGTACATATAGCAGTCGACTGGTTTTCAAACAGAATGCTTCTTATGAAATAGCAGTCGACTGGTCATATAGTAGTCGACTGTTTTTGAAACAGAATGCTTCTGGAAAATTAGCAGTAGACTGGTCTCATAGGCAGTCGACTGGTTTTGAAACAGAATGCATTTTGGCAAATAGCAGTCGACTGTCCCATATAGCAGTCGACTGGTTTGAAACAGAATGCTTCTGGGTAAATAGCAGTCGACTGGCTTACATAGCAGTCCACTGGTTTGAGTCGGTTTTCGAAAAACTACGTTTTGGTTGTCTTTAGGCAGTCGACTTCCCTTTATGGCAGCTGGCTGCCCCTAGCATAATTGGTACTAGGAGACAAGTTCGAAAATGCATCTTTTCCTGCACAAAATCAACTGATGCTTCTCTCCAAACCACATAAAAACATCATAAAACATGCAGACATAGCCGCCTTACATCCGTTACATAAATTTCTTACCTTGATTCCTCCGGGAACGCGAAATCACTTGGCACGTAAGCCTAACTTTCACTCCTTCAAATCTGAAATCATTATACCATTTCAAACCTTAAATTAAACAACATACACATATCATATCCACTCAAAACAACTCCAATTCATGAACGAAATTGCAAGAATCATCTTCTTCTCTTACCTTCACTAGAGATCAAAATCTCAAACTTTGAGATCTCTTCCAATACTTGGAATCAATCCACCAAACTTTGGATATCACCAAATCTAACGACAAGGATTATTTTTCGTTCTACGAACTTAGTGAATTGGTGGAAAAGTGAAGGGGTTTGTTAAGGAACTTAGAATGGAAACTTGGAAGATTGGAGATGGAACGAGAGGGAGGGGCTGGAGGTAGAGGCTGACGTTGGTGATGAGATGAAGATGATGAGTCATGCCATTGCATTAAATGCATGCTCATCTCATTATCTATCTCAGCCATTAACATCTCTTTGACTCATTTGACCCATTTGATCCTTTAATTCCTCTTTTCCTCCTTCTTATCTCAGCCATTCATTAAATCACCAATCCAAAATTCTGATTTTTATTTCTTTTCTCATGCTTTATTCATTTTCTGATATCACCATAATTCATTTAACTAATTACTTCCCATTCTATTTATTCCTTACATGTTCCATCATTAATCATACATTATTCATACTTCGATTTCACATCAATTTCATATTCATTTAATCATATTGAATTAAAATACTTTACATACATGGAGGAATACATGGAAATTAGGGATTTCACACTTAGGCCCTGAGTTTCATGCATCATACTATTGCTGTTATTGTCACGTAGCTGATTGACCCGCCAGTCATCAGCGTCCCGGATGTCACCTGGCAAGTGTACACCGAGGACACCCTATAGATCATGGCCATAGATCTCACTATATACTGTGTCCCTTTGGGGATGATTATTGTGTCCCTTAGTGGAGGATGATAGCATGATTTAATTGTAAGGTGATGCCTAGTCTCAGCTTACTGATTATTGTTTACTGAAGTGATTTACCGAATCCTGTTTTACTGTACTGCACTGTGAATTACTGTTTACTGAATTGAACCGTACCGAAATACTGTTTTACTGAACTGTACTGCACTGGGAAATATTGTTTACTGAACTAGTAGCTACTGATTTCTGTTTACTGAACTGGTAGCTATTGATTTCGATTTACTGAACTGAAATCTACTGATTACTGTTTACTGAACTGAATTATACGGAATATTGTTTACTAAACTGAAAGGAAATTTACTGTTATCGAGAAAGAATACTTTAAAAATTATTTCTAAAATAAAAATAATTACTGAACTGTTACCCAGTGATTTGGATATTTATAAGCTATTGTACTAAAAAGACTGTTTACCGTAACTACTGTTTTACCACTGTACTGTCACGTGTTTTGAACTGTTACTGAAGTGGTGGAAATTAAATGATTTATTCCATTTATATTTATGAGAAAATAATATTTTCCAGCATATAGATTTCATTATATCAAGCAGCATACAACTCTTTTACTGAGCATGTGGTTTGCTCACCCCTTACTTTCAAACTTTCCAGATTAATCACGAGGATTATTTGATGGCTTCCTCAGTTAAATATAGTTGCGAGTAGCCTACTGGGAAAAAGAGCATTGAAATTTAAAGGTACAATCACCTCTCTTATATATTCAGACACTTGTATACAGTACTACATTATTATAAAATAGAAACAGGGGATGTAAAGTTTAAGGAATATTGTAACTTTTCATATTTCGAATTTACTGAATAAATAAATATTTGCCATTTATTACTGTTACTAATCACGTGTTAAAGGTATCACAGACAGCCCAACCATACTTTATGTATAAAATATGTTAAATTACTGTTCTATGGACTGTTACAGTGTGAGTGTGGGCGACCGCCAACCTCACGTGTCAAGCTAAACCTGGGGCATGTGTGATCGCCTAAGGGATGCTCGCTGACAGCCTATTGAAACAGGCGGGGTCTTTACATTATGGGCGTGCATAATCTTATAAAAATGTATATAATTACAACTCATTTCGTATCCATTTAACGTATATTGCATGTACTATATTAGTGCATGTTTCATGTTATTCGTGAAGATTTTGATCCTACAATTATGAACATGATCTTACATTTGTAAATCCCAAAATTTCTTTATTTCATTTTATTTACTTAATGTAAAAACTACTATGTGAATTAATAGTAGTTCAAAACTATATGAATGTATAGAACCAGAATTAATAGTACTGCTATGGATTTCATCTCTATACTGATCTCTTTCTCATTCATCATCAGTAATCATTTTGCTTTTCATCATATCAAAAGATCCCGTAATAATATCCCATTAATAAACTTTTAACTCCGACCCTTAAGGATCAATAACTGAGTCACTCATCCTGCGACTTTCCTACAACCATCCGGGTCACATCATCAACATAACTGTAGATGAAATTTATAATCGTGATCGTTATACTCATTTTACGTTTCCTATGTCATCAGCAGCTTCATTACCATCAATAATATCATTTCTATCAAGGGAATTCAAAATTGACTTGGTTTATTACTATTCATACCATAATCCCACATAGGGGCATTTTCATCATTTTCACATTTATTTCTTTCTCCTCATTATACATTTAATTCAGTGATCTTATTATCTATTTGCTTATAATACCCTTTTCTCATACCACTACAGTAGTTTAAAATCTTTTTCTTTTTTGACAGAAAAATCCACTATGATCCATAATTGGATTACTTTGCATTAAATGTAGCTTTACATTATCAATTACTCTGTCAAATCAGTCCATTCAAACTTTTGTTGGTTTATTTTGACTCCCGGTAAAAGTTTAGGGGTAGGGGTATTTTGGTCATTTTTGGCAAAAAAATTTCTCTCTCCTCAAAATACCTTCAATCGGTGATCTTAAGGTCTATTTAGTGATGATACTTCATTCCCCTCCTTTATATCATCACTTTCAGGTCTTAGTTTGATATGGACAGAAAAGTACTGGTGGGGCCCTCACCGAGTCCATTTCTGATCCTTACCGAACCGACCTTCATTTAGATTATAAGATCATCATTTTAGTTAATATTCCTGAGCCGTTTTCCCTTTTTTGACATCTTTAGTTCATAATTCTCATCCCCTTCTAAACACTTAACTCAATTTCTAATCATTTATTTTCTTTATGTATTCAGACTACACAGTACTACAGGGGATGTTAATCTTTTCAACACATTTTCTTTCCAAAAATATCAACAGACATCAGGCCAACCTTGCTCTGATATCATTAAATCTGTCACAGCTCATAACCCTATTTTTCACCTTATTCTATACATCTTATATGGTTGGGCTGTCGGCGATACTTTACTTTTTCTTTTACATATAAACAATTTCATAAAAATTTATCTTATGAATCACATCCCCAATCTCCATAAGAAAGTAGTACTGTGAATATGTCTAAATACAGAAAATAAATTATCATACCTCATGTCATAAGTCGAGCTGTTGCATTGTCCCCAAATGCGCAGCTGAAATCTTTTAAGTGTTAGACTCTCAGTCTTCGAAAAACCTGAAATGTTAAAATTAAGGGGTGAGCAAACCACGGCTCAGTAAGGGAATTATATGCATACTTGATATTCAGTTTCCTGTATGCTGAAAAACTTTTTCATTTTTCCTATTGGGCTCTAGGCACACATGTAGGAAGGATACTACAGTCGGCTAAGGATCCGGATGGAGTAAGGTAGGTATTTTGCAATACCTATCTTGTCTCGAAACCTAGAAGCAACTGTAGAGAGTAAATTTCTTTTCGTTTGAAATTTAAATCCTTTTCCTTTTTATTTCATATCGTTTTCATATTCTTTTCAAAATAATGCTTTTATGAAATAAATCATTTAAATAAAATAACTAATATTCATATTTTCTTTGAAAAGAATATTAGTTAAATCATCATCATTTTCCTGTAAAACTCATTTCATGTTTTACTGTACAATCATAATTAGTACAGTACTTTAAATAGCAAAATAAGTTATTAAACCTTTTTCGTATAACATATAAATCATTTAAATCTAATATTCAATTTAAAATTAAAATAAGAATATTAGATTTAATTTCCTCCTTTTTCCTTTTGAAAACATATCACATGTTTATATTACATATCATATGAAAATTATCTCGTAGTACTAAAATTAGTACTAAAATAAGCATTTTGTAAAATGCTGTAAATCATTTTATTTCACGTATCACATATCATATAAAACATTTTCATTTCACGTATCACATATCATGTAAAACATTTTCATTTAAAACATATCATACATGGAGACTTAGGCACTCACGCCCAGCCCGTCCACTAGGTCGTTACTCGTATCATACTATAGACCCCGAAGGGTATAAAATCATCATGTCAGATCTATGGCCATAGTCTATAATTGTCCTCGACGGATCACTGATCAAGTGTCGACCAGGACTACGTATCACATATCACATGTCACATATCACATATCAGCATGATAGGATGCCATCTAGTCTCAAAACCGTATTTTTCATCATCAGTAAACCTTTATGGAATTTATAAAAATATATAATTTCTTAATTTGAAACCATAAAGGTTAGAAAACCCTTTAGTGAATATTTATAAAAATATATATAAAAATATTCACTTTATTTCTTTTCATTTTCCATCTCGTATTATGTGTAATTTACATATCAGGAGAATTTTCGGTGATTTCATTATCACCATTCTCGAAAATATGAATATTTTAAATCACTTTCATTTTATTCATGTTTTTATGGAAAATATTCCTTTTCTCGATTTTCATGGTTGAAAATCCTTTTTTGTGTAATAAAATCATTATTATGATTTTCTATAGTTTTCTAGAAATTTTCGATAATTTTCGATAATTTTTTGGTAGTATAACGGCTGCCGATTGGCTAGCCTCCTGCATGAAAAATACAGTTTATAATTCCAACTGGTACTTCACCACAATTCTCCAACCAATCATTCATCGCAATATTTTCATCAATATTTTCATAAAATATTTCATAATTAAAATAATGCAGACTAAATATCCTTACAGTGTTGCACATGCATCCTTTACCTTTTCTGAGTCGACGATCACCTCGTTTGTCGCACCCGTGTTCACCACGTCCGATTCCATCGTCTCGGTCATCGAGGAAATTTTCTGGAATTTAAATTCTAAAATTTAGAATTTTTTATAATTATTTAAATAAATAAATTATTTAAATAATTTAACATTTTTCGGGATTTCTTACCGATTTTCGTAATTCCCGGGTTTTCGAATTCTCGGGATTTCTCATAATTTTCGAAATTCCTGAATTCCCAAAAATTTCTCTTTTTCTCTTTTTCTCTTTTCTTTTCTTTCTTTTTCTTTTCTTTTCTTTTCTTTTTTCTTTTCTTTTTCTCCTCTTTTTCCCCTTTTCTGGTCTGAAACGGTTCAGACCAGTTTGGCACTCACCGGTTGGTTCAGCCTCCGGCGGCCGGTTCTTTACCGGTTCGGCACTTCCTCGGCTGGCGGAGATGGCCACGGTGCTAGATCCGCCCTCCGTGTCTCCAGATCGAAGGCGATAATGCCGGATCTGGGAGCGATGTCGGCGGCTCTTCTCTTCCTCTTTTCTCCTTCCTCCGTCGGTTTCCTCTTCACCGACAGCTACCTTTCCTTTCCCCTTACCTTCGCCGACGTTGAGGTTGCGGGGGCGGTGCCTGGATCGGTGGCACCGTCGATCTCTCCTTCCTTTTTCCTTTCGTTTTCTGCCTCTGTTTTCCTTTTCGTTTCTTCCTCTGCGTCCGTCGTCACCAGCCCTTCCTCTTCCTTCTCTCCCCGACGGCGGTCACTCTCTCTCCCTTCTCTTTCCTCGTCGTCGGCGTCGACCGGCTTCCTTGCCATTTCTGTTGAAGAAACGGGAATCGGGTATCCCGATTCCCTGTTTCTATCCTATTTTTTTTTTTACATAACATAATATATATATATATATATATATATATAATTGTATTAATACAATTATATATCTACTTTCCATATTAAATACATATAAATATATTATATATATCCCATTTATATATATATATATATATCCATATACTTCAATGTACAATAATATATATTTCTCTTTATATCAATAATTAATATATATATATATATATACATATTTATTAATATAATATATATTTTGTGTATAGTTTAAAATAAATATTTATACACTTAATTTAAAAATAACATATATATATATATATTTCTCATATATTTATATATCATAAGCTATAATATATATATATATATATATCATATATATATATGTAATTATATAAAACATATATAATTTATTTAAAAATATATTTATATAATAAAATTATATAAATATATAAATACTCACATTTATATTTCTTATAATTTGGATTTCTTAATATCCCAATTATATTTCTCCATTTTCATTTCCTATTTAATTTAGATTTCCATTTATCCAAATTAAATTTCCTCAATTTTATCCAAATTAATTTTTCTCCACTTCTTCACTTCATCAATTTCGAGAATTTCAACGGTATTCCAATCTCGTAAATAAATTTTATTTATTTACTTTAATTTATTTATTTCCTCTTATCTATTTACTTTTAATATTAATTTTAGAAAATTTACGGTTATCACAGAGAAAGGTAAGGAAAGATTAAATTTTCATGGTTTTCTTGATTTATACGAAGTGCTTTACATGTTTAGATCATTATTCAAGCTTGAATTGTGACATCCTCGTCACTCCCAAATACCAACTAACTTTTTCTTTCCCATAAGATTTGGTTAGGCTGTTCAACGGTGCATCCTTCTTCTTTAATATAGCTAACACTATATTGTTTACATGATGATATATTTCTCATACACATACAGGATCGTCTTACACATAAGTCTAAAACTCTAATATAAATTACATACTAATCTCTTTAACAATTTACATCCCCAATGTGTCTAATTTACATCACTGTACTATAGTCTAAATTACATAATCAAAATGTATCTACCTTCAAGGGATTGGAAGCTAGCCTCGAAGGAATATCGTATAGTCCAAATATATGCTCCTCTACCAAGAGCAAACTTCACTGCAAATAATCTGGATGAAAAATATTATAAAGGAATGAGTTTACGCTCAGTAAGAAATATACATAAAAGAGCGTACTATGCCTTTACATGCAGTTTTCCTGCTTGGCTCTATAATGTCATGTAATATTCTTGTAAAAACATATAACATATAAGTTCATCAAATACCATATAACACATGACAAAATCATATGAAGTCACTTTCACGTATTCAAATAACTCAAATACTTTCACATATATATGTCAAATAACTTGAAATTACATATACAAATAGTCTTCAAATAGGGGGAGACCGTCAACATCCAATAGAATCATGCACCAAATAAAGTGGCGTACCCACGTATGGGCCAGGGATCCTCCCTTAAGCCAAACACATATAAAGGACTAATGGCCATTGTCAATATTCCACAGTGTGCACTAGTCAGGTGACACCCGTGGTACTGAGGGCTTGACTAGAGTCCCCCAGCCAAATACAAATAAGCAAGTAATATGCATGATCACCAATGGAGTCGTTAATCTCAAAATATTGAGTAGTAAAACTCATTCTTGTAAAACCATGGATATTCATTGTGATAACCGCAAATTTTCCATTTATTGGGAATTATTAATATTAGAAATTAATATTAAAGAAAATAGATAAGAGGAAATAAATAAATTAAAGTAAATAAATAAAATTGTGAGAATCGGAATATTGTGAAAATTCCGAGAATTGAGGAAGTGATAAAATTTGGAAATTTAAGTGAAGGAAATTAAATGAGGAAAATAGGGAAATTTAATTTGGATAAATGGAAATCCAAATTAAATAAGAAAATGAGAAATGAGAATAAAATATGGTTATATAATTACAAATTATATAAATGTATTTTGATATAAATACATATGTGTTTAAATACCGTATGGTATATAGTATATATTAAAGGTACATTGGTATATATAAGAATATATATACTATTTGATAAATTTAAATAATACATATGTATTCAAGTATGATATTTTATGTATATGTAAGTATATACATATTTGAGAAAATGTAAATATTAAATTACATTAAAGTTTGAATGTATATATATATTGTTAATACAATATATATATATGGAATTAATACATTTATATAAATACTTATATAAATGTTATGTATTTTAAAGTATATATATATATACTAAATATATATTTTGTAATATACAATATATATTATATATAATATATATTATACTATACTTATATGAAATAATATATATGTAATATATAGTATGTATATTATATATATGTATAAAGTATAAAGTATATAGTATATAATACATTTATATGCTAAAAATAGAAAGAAAGGTAAAACAAAAACGGAAAGAAGAAACAGAATCGGAAGACCCCGATTCTGCCTTCTCCAGGCGAGATCGCCCCCGTCAGCGGCCACCGGAGAAGGAAAGGGAGAGAGGAGAAGAGAAAGTCGTCGCCGGCAAAGGAAGAGGAAGCCGAAGGAAACGCCGGCGAAGCGAAACGGAGAAGGAATCGACGCGAAATGGCGGAAAATCGAGGAAGAAAACGGAAACCAGATCTGGCGGTTGCCGACGGAATTGGCCGCCACCACTACAGCCGAAGCATCGGTGGAAGGAGAGGAATGGGATGGAGGCCACCGGTGAGGCCAACGACGGCGGAGGAAGGCCGACGGAGGAGGAGAAGTAACCGAAGGTAAACCGAGTAGATCCACAGCCGTGCCGCCGATCCAGGCCAAGCTGAGGCCACCGGCAGCTTTGTCTCAACGCCGGCCAGCTGTCGAGCCACTGAACCGCCGGAGAACCGGCCGCCGGAGGAGAACCGACCGTGGAGGAAGGTTGACTGGTCTGACTGGTCTGAACCGGTCAGACCAAGGAAAAAAAAAGGAAAAAGAAAAAAAGAAAAGAAAAAGGAAAAAGAAAAAGAAAAGAAAAGAGAAAAAGAAGAAAAGGAAGAAAGAGGAGAGAGAAAAAGGGAATTCCGGGAATTTAGAAAATTCTCAAGAATTCGGAGATTACGGGAAATCTCGAGAAAGACGGAAATTGGTAAGAAACTCGAAAAGTACTAAATTATTTAAATAATTGTAGAAAAATTCTAAATTTTAGAATTTAAATTCCAGAAAAATTCTCTCGATTATCGAGATGAGGAATCGGAACAGATGGAGTACGGGCGCGACCGGTAAGAGGCAGTCGCCAACCCGAAACAGGTAAGGGAGACATGTGTCGCCTGTAAGGATATTCGGCCATGTTTTTAAATTGCATTTAATTTTATAAATGCTATTGATAACTATCGGTTTTATAGTGTGATAGTTTATCGGATGAAATTGTGATGAAACACCGGTTGAAAATATAAACTGTATTTTCGTGCAGGAGGCTAACCAAATCGGTAGCCGTTATAATGCCGAAAAATTATCGAAAAAATTACTGAAATTTACCGAAAATCACCGAAAACCAAAATAAAAGATTTGATTCCACGTGAAACGATTTCTAACATGAAAATCGAGAAATCGATTAGTTTTCATAAAACATGAATATATTGATAATTAATTTTAAAATATTCATGTTTTGAAAATGATGAAAAAGGAAATCACCTAAATTTATTCTGATAGGTGATATTTCACGTGAAACGAAATGAAAATGAAAAAGAGACTAAAGTGAATATTTTTACAAATATTCTTAAATATTCACTTGATTTTACAGAAAACCTTTGTGGTTTAATTATGGAAATAATTAATTATGAATATTCCATAAAGGTTAAGAAAGGATGACTAATTATGATTTCGAGACTAAAGGTCCCTACACTTGTTTTTAAAAGAAAACATTGAGATGAGAATTTAAAGTTAGAAAATAAATATTTTATTTTCATAAAGTATAAAAATAATTTATTTGAATTCCGATAATTATAAACTCATGTTTTCAATTTAATGCATGGAAAAACGTGCATATATGTTTTATGGTGAAAAAAAGACAGTTTTACCCTTTTACATGTTCAGTGATGATTTTTCAAACTGTCCTCATCGCAATTTATAAAGAAATGTTTGAAGCATGAATTTCGTTCTGAAATTAAATTCCATAGTCTTTTGATAATTAGCTAAACGAATTTATGATTTCTATGTATATTTTTCAATAATGCTATAAGTATGTTTTCCGAAAAAGGTATCGGAGTGGCAACCCCCAGGCTAACTTAGACCCTGGCACGCCCGATCCTTACTATTTTATATCAGTTGTATGATTTAAGTATATGTTTTCCGAAAAAGGTATCGGAGTGGCACACCCCAGGCTAACTTAGACCCTGGCACGCCCGATCCTTTCTATTTTATATCAATTGTATGAAAGTAAGTTTTGAGACTAAGGCCTTCCTATAGTTTATGTTATTGCCTGTCATGCTTGCCACATTGTGCATGTTTCCGTCCCTTGTGGCATATGTTTAGCCCACGTCGTGCATGTTCTCGCCCACATTGTGTATGTTTTCATCCTTTGTGGGTATGTTGGTCCTTCGTGGTGCATGTTCGCTGTACGACCCTGATCAGGTCTACAGCCTATACCATGGCCATAGGTATTCCGTTCCCTCTTCGGAGGAAGAAGTAAGTGTCATGACCGCATACTTGCTATATGATTTTGCCTAGTCTCCATGAATTGTATGAAAAGTTTTATTAATTATGAAGTTAAGTTTCTAAAGTATGATGCATGTTTGAAACAAGTATGAATTTTAGATATATGCATTAAAGAATTCATACAATGATTTAAAGTATGAAATGCATTATTATGGCATTTGTTTTCTGCATATATCGATACTATGACTATTTTAAATGCATTTCTTATGAGGCTTTAGTACGATACGGTTATTGATTTGAAAAGAGAAATAAATGTTTATTCTAAAAGAGTAACATAAGAATTATTTCTAAGATAAAGAAAATCGAAGAAGTAATTATCCAATGATTTGATATTTGCAAATCACTGTACTGTACTGTTTTTACTGTACTGAAGAGAAGAGAAGAGAAGTAAACCACTGTTTTTATTACTGAACTGTCAAGTGTTTTAAAGTATACTGAAGTGGAAAGGAACAAGTGGTTTGCTCTGTGGAAAAACGAAAATTATATCGTTTTGAAACAACAAAATTGATATTCTCTACAGTTGCTTCTAGGTTCCGGGACAAGTATGGTATTCTAAAATACCTACCTTATTCTATCTGGATCCCTAGCCGACTGTAGTATCCTTCCTACATGTGTGCCTAGAGCCAGCTAGGAAGATTTTAAAGAAAGTGAAGAAAAAAAAATAATTTTCAGCATATAGATAACTGAATATCAAGTGTGACATATAACTCTCTTACTGAGCCGTGGTTTGCTCACCCCTTAATTTTAAACATTTCAGGTTTTAATGATTGTGAGATCAACTGATTGTCGATCACGGCTGTACACAAAGGACAATGTGACAGATCGACTGATTTATATGAGGTATGATCATTTATTTTCTGTATTTAGACATATCTACAGTACTACTTATCTGATTAATTAAGATAGGGGATGTGTATAATATAAACAATGTACTGTACATTTGTTTAACAGTTAGTAAAAGTGAAGTATCACAGACAGCCCAACCGAAGGAATCGTGTAAAATAAGGTGAAAAATACGATAACGGTATGTGACATTCATAACCCTCCTTATATACTTTAATGATAATCCAAATAAATTTATATAAATAAATTAAAAATTATTATTTTTCAAAGGGGGCAGTTGACTGCTCTAGTATAAAAATATTCAATAAATTTTATTTTCCTTTTGCATTTAAAATATTTAATTTTCGGATGCAAATAGGGCAGTTGACTGCTAAAATGGGGCAGTCGATGGCCCGCAAACAGAATGTTTCTCGAAAAAATGCAGTCGACTGGCTCTTTAGCGGTCGACTGGTTTGCAAACAGAAAGCTTCTGGAAAAATGGCAACCGACTGCTATATAGGGCAGTCGGCTGCTCTAAGTCAGTTTTGGAAAAAGTTACGTCACGACTGTCTCTGAGCAGGCAGCTGTTATTTAGGGCAGTCGACTGCCCCGAGCCAAATCGTAACTTGGCGAAAACCGTGAATTTTACATTTCCTGCACTTACACCAGCTTTTGTTTCATCCCAAAACATTTAAAACATGCGGACATAGTCACCCTACGTCCGTTACATATATTCCTTACCTCAAATAGCCAAATAATACGAAATCCCTTGGTTGCACCGATTCTTTCCTTCACTTCTTCAAAACTGCATAATTCATATAAATTGAAACCTTTAACTTTCTTTCATTTCAACACCATAAGTATGCTATACCAACATCACATGACTCCAATTTATGGATGAAATCAAATGAATGAATTTCTTTTCTTACCTTTGTCAATAGCCAAAATAACAGAAATTTTGATCTCCTCAAAGACTTTGTTTCAGCCTTCCATATTACAGACATAGAGAGACCTAGTGATGAGGAACGTTTTTCGTTTAAGGAGTTTGTTGATTTGTTGGAGGAATAAGGCAGTTCTACAAGGTGAATAAGGAAGAAAACCTTAGAGAATTTCAGAGGAAGAGCTATGGCTGCCAACCCTCTTTGCTGGCAAAGATGGCATTAAATGCCATTAATGTGTATTTATCCCTTCATGCCAGCCACAACTCCTTAGCCCTTTGACAATTTGACCACCAATTAATTCTTTTTCTTCTTTCCTTCCTCATGTCAGCCACACATATCATTTAATTATGAAAATCTGATATTTATTCTTCTTTTATCATTCTCTAATATTTTCCTGATATCAACATTAAATTCATTGACCATTGACTATCCATTTCATTCCTTCTTCTAGGTTCCTTACACCATTTTAACATTAATTCTCATATTCATTTAAATCATTTCTGCCTATAGTACTTTACAAATAAGAGGACTTTTACATGAAATTGGGGATTTCACATGAATCAACTTGGAACTAGGAAGAACACTTCCTTAGTGTTTCGGTCAAGGTGGCTTATCCATGGGAGTGTTGTAATTTGATGAGAAATTAATCTAGAAATAATGTAGAAATTAAATAAAGTAAGAATTCAAGCTTAATTGGAAGAAAATCATGGTGTAGCCAAAGAGGATGTATTCGGCCAAAGCAAGGGGATGTGAAATCATGTTCAATTTAATGTATTTGAGGTCTTAAAATAATGTACAAATTAATAGGAGACTGTAGGCGAAATCAGAACTGAAATCGAAGTTATGTAGCTAAAGTTGCAGTGTTAGCACCAATGTAAAAGAGACTAAAATGGAAGTGATTATATGCAATGTGATGGTTTATGGAAAGTTAATAATTAATTATAATTGAAATGTGGCTATTTGGCATTGCTAAATTGTGTTTATACGATATTTTACAGCTTGAAAGTCAGAATTTGACATTGGTGTTGACGAACAGAAGCATAACGAATTAAGAGGCGAAGGATGAGTGTAGAAGACGTAAGGATACTATGGTGCATGTTTTGATAAAATGTGCATCTTTTGAATTTGGAATGTCGGAAATTGGTGTTGAAATGGGAACTGTTGTTGGTTTTATATACTGTGTTTTCATTGCAGGAAGGCTAGGCTAGAAACAGCCGTTATACTGCCGAAAATTATATTAATTTTATGGAATTATCTTTTAATATCTTTAAGTGTTAGAAATAAAAGATTTATAAAGTTAATTTCCTCTTATTTATTGAAATTCTATATTTTCACTAAATACCGAAAAACAATATTTAAAAATTCATGTTATTAATTTTACATACGTGAGGGTACTGACATGTTTTTATAACTTATTTACAAATAAATATAATATTTTCATGATTAAATGTTAAGCTATGAGTATTTTATGAATTTTTTATTTTTAAACTGCTAATATTTTAAAAATATGTATTTATGGATTGATTAAAGATACATGTTATTGAATTTATCTCTGTAAACTGCTATGAATTGTTTTATATACTGTTTTGAGATTGTTGGCCCCATAGTTGCTTACGAGTACATGCACTTTACTATTACTGTTACTGTAGCTGAGTGATTCTGATCCCATTATTCAGTGTCCCCAAGTGACACTTGGCACGTGTTTTTCTAAGGATGACCTTAGACTATGCCATAAGTCTCCCTGCATGAGTCTATTGGGTGATGCTTTGTCTCCACTATTTTATCTGAGGTGGCAAATTCTCAGACATCCCAGACACTCCTAGGAAAAATATATATATATATTTGATATGGATTTTGAATGATGAAATGTTTTATAATCATTAAATATACTTTCAAAGTTTTATTACTGTTACTGAAAAATAATTTTTATACAGTTTGCGAAGAAATGATTTATATTGTTTACTTAAATATCTAATGGTTATTATTAAAAGTTGCTTAGTATTGTTTGCTGAATTATGCACGTTTACTGAACTGTTTAATTTCAAATGAAATCCCTATAGTCGGTACTAGAGACCGAGATACGATAAATACTTTAAAGTACCTCCCATACTCTATTCGGTTACCTAGTTGATTATAGTATCCTTCCTTTATATCATGCCTAACCCACTCATATAAATCATGCTTTTACATGTATTTAAAACAAAAATTTGATACTTGCATATAGGATATGTAGTATTAGTTCTTGTATACGATTCTCTTATTAGGCATTAGCTCAGCCCTTCCTTCTCCTTCCAGATTATTTTCAGTGATCTCTTGGCATTCGAGCGGGAGGAGTATATATTTCAGTGTTCCCTCAGGCGAAGTTGATATATCCGTAGAGGTATACATGGTTTATATTTATATGTTCGGACTTATATGTACAGTACTTTTGCTATATGTATTTAGACTTATGATGTAAGTCAAATGAAAAAATATATTTAAAAAATTTGTAGTTCGTATATTTTGTTTACAGTAAATGAAAGGAAATAGTTCTTGGGATTAGTTATGAAAATGAATATAAATTTTAAATTAAATTATTCGTGAAGGCACTATAGATAGCCCAACCGACGGCAAGTAAGATGCAGAATGGTATGAAAATATGTATTTTCAGACCGTATAGTTAAGGTAGTATCAAAGTCAGGTTGGTCTGATGTCTATCAGTGTCATAAAGATTAAACATGGTTTACATCCCTTGTAGTACTGTACTTATGTGAATATATATAATCATTACGAATATGAGACTGAAAAATGTTTACGTGTTTACTTTGGGACAAAATGGAAGAAAGGCGAAGGGGTGCCAGATGGGGACGAAGACGTCCCAGATGCATCCATCATTCCCCAGAGCCATCCCTGAAGCTGGTACCGAAACTCGCTCTCCCTTTACAGCCCGAGAGTGTAAATACTCATTTGTTGAGATTGGAGTGTATAGTTACCGATTTTATAGCTAGTTAGATAAGAGCACTAGGTCCCAAGCAAGCACAGCCTCCCTAGCCTTAAGTTAATATTCCACCCGTACCCCAGCCACAGCCAATGCCGCCTCCACAACAGCCTCAAACTCCAATTCCAGCATAACCTGGGCAGGATCATATTGGTGGGTGTAATGTTGATACTTTGACGAAGTTTACTAAGATGAATTGTAATAGTCCAAATGTACAGTAGGTAACACTTTTTATACATAAATTACGGCTGGGCTGTCTGTGATGCCTTTAACACTTGAATAGTAACAGTAATAAATGGTAAATATTTATTTAGTTAATAAATTTGGAATATGAAAATTTTCAATATTCCTTTACACTTTACATCCCTTGTTTCTACTTTACAATTTAAGTAGCATTGTACAGTTTATTTGAAAGCATAAATGAAAGGACAAATACCTCCCAGTCTAACACAAGTAGTTTTGGTAACCATATTTCAATCAATCCTCTAATGAATACCCCTTTTTTATTCTCTTTTAATATCCTATGGAGTTGGAAAATAAAAGGGTGAGCGAAATGTGCTCAGTAAGAGACATCTATACGAAAGCTGATATAACCTAACCTATATGCAATTTTTTATAAAACAAATATTTATAGGCAACATAAACTTAAAATATGAATAAAATATGGCACGATCTACTCGAAAGGATACTATAGTAGGTTGGGCAACCAAGTGGAGTGTGGAAGGTACCTTGGAGTGCCTGTCATTCCAGTATCTAAAGGCACGATAGAAAATTTATTTAATTCAATTAAATCACAAATTCAATATATTGCAAAACATAAATTATAAAACATCAAAAATTGAATAAATTCTCCGTAAACATTTTAATTGTAATCATGTCAATTTTTCAACATCTAAATCAAATAACACTTTCACAAAGTATATCATTCATGTCAGAAAGCATATCTTACGAATGAATCAAGTCCAAATATATAAATCAAACTGGGAGTGCCTAGATCTAAGTTAGCAAAGGATTTACCATCCTAATATAATTTTAATGGAGACTAGGCTGCACCCAATAGACACATGCACTATAATAAAAGTATGGCCATAGTCAGGGGGGCCACACTGGGAGCACTAGCTAAGTGTCCCTTGTGTGAGCTAGAAGACTGGGCTAAAGTCAATAGCAATCAGAACAAAATGCAAATGCATGTACCCGAAGGTAACGGAGGGGCCAAAAGTCTCTAAACATTTAGATAAATAATTTCCATAATAGTTTACGAAGAATAGGGTATGTAAACATATCATAAAGATATTCATAAAATCAATTCCATTAATTCAATGATTTCAAACATATAAAATATCCTCAAGCTCAAATCAATATTTAATCTTCCAAAAATTATTTATTTAAAGTCTATAAAATATATAAGCATATTCAAACATTTATGAATGATACAATACCATAAAAACATTTTAATTGTTGAATTTGTGATTTAATGTTTACTAAACCATTTTTAATTATTTATAATGGATCCTTAAATTTGATTTTATCAATATTTCCAAAAATTTCATATTGAACCCAAAACTTCATGGATTTCATAAATTAGGGGTTGTAGGCTAGCATAGAAAATTTTTGGCAGCATAACAGTTTATTCAAACCTAACCCCTCCGGTATAAAATCTAGCTTTCAAACCATATATCACAGTTCTAAAATTCAACCCAAAATAGTCATTTAAATTCCATAATTTGCAGTTCTTATCAAAACATGAAGCGCTATATCCCTACGCTTCATACAAATATCCCTTATCTGTCCCATATTATCGATCCTTTCAGTAGCACCAATTGAAATCCGATAATTTCGACTGCAAAACAATTTTACCAAAAATTATCATTAATTTTTCTCTTATTTTTTGTGACATCCTCATCACTATCCAAATAACATCTAATTTTTTCCTTTCACATAATATTACTTAGACTAGTTTGTCAATATCATTCTTACTTCTTCTTATGCTTTAGGCAGTTTTATCAAAATATGGTATCAATTTACCACATGAATTGAAATTTTCCTTATATATATATATAGATATATATATATATATAGATATATATCTATATCTATAAACCAAACACATCAGGATCTCAAATATCTTACATATCCTATATCCCCAAAACAAAAAAATACATAAATGTAGTGTTGTACTGTACAATAGCCGAAGTACATGGCCAACTGACCTTCAAAGATTAAGTGGGAAGCATGTCTCGAAGGTATATCAAAAGATCCCAAAATGTGCCCCTTTATCAGGAGCGGGAATTACTTCAAATAATTTGTATGAAAAATGTTTGTAAAGGAGTGAGTTTACACTCAGTAAGAAACATATGTAAAAGAGTGTACTATGTCACTATATGCAGTTTTCCTGCTTGGCTCTATAATGTCATGTAAAACCATTATCAAGCATATGCCATATATATTTCCCGCAAATATCAAATACAAGTAAAATCATCTCTTTCAAATACTTTCACGAATCTCAAATCACGTGAAAGCATATATACAAGTACAAATAACTTCAAATAGATGGGAGACAATTAATTTCCAATAGAATCATGCACCAAGTAATTCTCATAATGGATACAGCAAATATATCCCGTAAGGGATAATCCATAAGAGATCTCATTAGGGATACCACAAATATATCCGTAAAGGATAATCCTGAAAGATATCAAATAAGTGGCGTACCCAGGCATGGGCTAGGGATCCTCCCAAAGCCAAAACAAGTAAAAGACGTATGGCCATTGTCTATAGCCCACAGTGCTCACTAGTAAGGTGCCTTACTGTAGGTCTAAGGATTGGACTAAGGCTCCTCAGCCAAGTACAAGTACAAATACAAATAATGTGCATGCTCTTAACAGGAATCCACGGTCTCCAAAACATTATTCATATAACCTTTGGCAAATACCCTTTCTTGAAATAGGTTTTCAAAACCTCCTTTATCAAATGGGCAGTCGACTGGTCTTTAGGGCAATCGGCTACTACACCACATTTTACTTTATTGAATTTCTTTTCCTTTTTGAAATTCAAATATTTTATTTTTCGAACAACACATAAGGCAGTCAACTGGTCCCATATAGCAGTCGACTAGTTTTGAAATAGAATGTTTCCAAGAAAAAGGTAGTCGGTTGGCTCCTTAGGTAGTCGGCTGTTTTTGAAACAGAATGCTTCTGAAAACAAGGTAGTCGACTGGCCCCATAGGCAGTCGGCTGGTTTTGAAATAGAAAACCTTTCAAGTAAATAGCAGTCGACTGGTTTGAAACAGAATATATTATGGAAAATAGCAGTCGACTAGCTTGTATAGCAGTCGACTGGTTTGTCTCGGTTTTCAAAAATCTATACTTTGGTTGTCTTTATGCAGTCGGCTGCTACTTAAGGTAGTTGGCTGCTCCTAGCATTTTGGTAACTAGGAGTAAATCTGAAATTTACCATTCCACACATCCAATCAGCTAGTACTTCTCTCCAAAACAATTAAAAACATGCGGACATAGTCACCCTATGTCCGTTACATAAATTCCTTACCTCAATTACACCGAAACACGTAATTGCTTGGTTGCACCAATCCCTTTCTTTCACTTCTTCAAAGCTGTAAACATCATCACAAATCAAACCTTTAAGAAACCACTATAAATATCTTATACCAACTTCATATGACTTCAAACCTTTGCCAATGACCAAATCTACATCAGTTCTGCTCTCCTTAAATACTTGGATTCAATCCACCAAACTTCAGATATAGTTTAAGCTAGTGATGAGGATCGATTTTCGTTTAACAAGTTTAACGAATCGATGACAGAATTTGGTGGTTTGTCAAGGTGAGTATGGAAGGAAACTTGGAGAAAATGGGGGGAACGAGGGTAAGGGCTGGAAAGGGGGGCTGCCAACATTGATGATGGCTGAAGATGATGACTCATGCTTCATTAAATGCCTTCTAATCCCATAATCATCTTAGCCATTGACCACTTAATTTGAGGTATGAATGACAAATATGATTATAGTTTAGGACAAAAACATGTAGGAATCAGATTTGGATGTACGGTTATAGTGAAATGAGGGGATGAATTTTTCTGCTGGTGACGTGAATGGCAGAAAAATGGGGACTGATTATGAAAATAGATGTAGCCATGAATTTTAATTGCTAAAACATAGGTTTAATGAGTTAGGTCTAGGATGATTTTAAAGGGTGTAAACAAGGGGTTTTGATGGCGTGAAGACAGAATATGAAGGTTGAATAGAAAAACAAAATAAAATACGGTGTTGATTTTGTGATAGATGGTAACGTGGATGGTATGGAAATGAATAAGGAAACATAGGCTGGTGTAATAAGGTACTGTTGGCAGTAGAAAAAGAAAAATATATAATAACAATTTAACAAAAGCATGAAACATGATGAATGATTGTTGACGTGAGAAATGGGGTTGAGTTGTTGTTGTTGGCGTGAAAAAGGTCAACAATGGTGGCTGATGGTGGAATAAAAATAGCTATTAAACTTAATTAATACAATCATGAAGTTAGTCAACATGTGCTACTGGATTTTGAGGGAAATAGAGGAAATGACAAGGAATGTGGGCTGTAAGTGGCGTGAATGCAGAAAAATATAAGGGCTGATCATAAAATACATGCAGCCATAGGTTTTAATTAATCAAAAGCATGAGTTTAGTGTAGTGGTGTATAATTCAGCCATGAAATTTAATCAACTAAAATTTGATTTTTAATGGGTTGATCAATGTTGATTATGAGGATTTTCTTTTAGGGCCTGACTTGATGATGATGACATGTATAGTTGAGACTATAAGGGCTATCTTGAAATAAAATGTAAACAAAAAAATTAATTAGCAAAAACAGGGGTTTGAAAGTAGAAATTGTGCAGCAGGCCATGGAAGTCAATAAGGGAGGCTGAGCATGGACTAAGAAAAATTATCAAAATTTGATAAATAAAAACATGAAATAAGTCAATATGGACATGGAGAAAAATTGAGGAATGATAGTGCTGAATTTTAATGCTTAAACGATGAAAAACAAGGGCTGCTAGTGTAGTAAATGTAATATGAATTTATAAATAAGTGAAATGATAAATGTAGTTAATTATTTAGGGGTCATTTGGCCATAATAAAATGTGAAGATGATAGAATGATTTTAGTAATTGATGATGATGAAATTAATGTAAGAAAATTAAAAATGAAAGAATAAATATTAAGAATAAATAGAGATTATTGGTGGAGTTAGAATTAAAAGATAATTAGTGTAGAAGAATTTGATCAAATTAAAAGGATATGAAAATGACCAAATTCCATATAATGAGGGTGTAAGATTAAAGTAAGAAGTAAATGGAATTATTAAGGAAGTGAAAATAAGAAAATATGGCAAATTGGCCAAATGAAATTCATGGGATTTTCATATCATTCTATTTAAACAAAGCAGTTCAAAATGGAAGTTAGAAAAGTAAAGAAAATTCTATGGATATGAGCAATGAGTATTAATTATTGATTTTATTTGTGCAGCAAATAAATTTGAAAATTAAGTGGATCAATGGTGCCATTGAATTTCATTTCAAACTGCAAATCAAGTTAAGGAATAGTAAATGGAAGTAGTGTAGGAAATACTGTGCATGCATGTGGGAAAATGGGATGATTTAGAATTATAAACCGTGATTTTATGAAAGGGGTTTGGATAGAATTTGCCGAACCATTATCGAAAATTTTAGAAAAAAAAATCCACCTTTAATTACATCCATGCCTAGTTTATAAATAAATGATAAAGCATTTGCTTATGAATTAAAATATGTTTTGAGCTATATGAATTGCATGTGTTATTCTAAATTAATTATTTTACAACGAATATTATTGCATGAAATAAATAGTATTTCTATATAACTCAAATGCTTAAATATTTGAAATAGCAATGAGATATTTTATGAGATTTAGTTACAGTTTCTAAAATGTTGATTTGTTTACATGATTATAGCTTAATTTAAAATAGTTTACATGAAAGTGATTTTCATTATGATTTTACGAGATTGATCACTCCTTGATGATCATGCATACAAGACATATATGATTAGGATTGGGAGACCTTGATCAAGTCCCCAGTACCTTATTGACAATGGCCATTGTTACGAGGTAGGAACGGCTTAGGGATGGATCTCAGCCCCTTGTGGGTACGCCTAATTCCTATACGAGGTCCCTTATGGGATACGAGATTTGTGCATGAATCTCTTGGAGATTTATTTTATCATTGATATATGATATATAATCGATGACTGATTATTCTATTTGATTTATACGAAGAATATATGATTTGACCGAAAAGTTACTAGAAAAGTGAACGACTTTTAAAACATATGATTTCATGATATGAGTATATTTATTATATTTTAATGATTTACTTGAATGAAATGAATTGTGAAAAGAGTGTGAATAGTATATGAATAGTGATTGAATTATAAACAGATTGATTTTAAATGATTTGAACAGTGAAAAAATTACATGAATAGTATATTGTGACGTCCCCGTCACTTCATCTTATCACTTATCTTTTTTTTCCTTCTTTATTTAGATTTAGTTCATCCAGTATCATTCTTCCTTTGTTCTTAAGCTAATTATCTGATAGCTCATAAAATTTTATTCAATTTCCATAAGCATAAAATGATATATATAAATACCATTCCATTTCCACAAGATCTCATACAGCATCTTATCTTACATCCCCAGACATCCTATATACATAATTGCTACTTGTACTGTATCGTAGCTGAATTATAATTTACTATATACATGAACATATAAGTATACCTTCTATGATAATTGGGAAGCGTATCGAGAAGGTACACTGCAATCTTTTCAAAACAAGCTCCTCTAATCGGAGCAAGGCTCACTTTAGGAAATCTGTAGGAAAAATGGTCGTAAAGGGGTGAGTTTGCGCTCAGTAAGAAAAATATGTAAAAGAGCGTACTATGCCTCTATATGCATTTTTCCTAATTGGCTCTACGATGTCATGTAAAGCATTATAAAACATGCATCATAAACATCTTTCATGCATTGTTTGCAACCATGCATATTTATTTCAAATAACATGGCAATCATACTTTGTATGCTTCTTTTAAAATATAGCATACATATAAAACATGCATCATACTTCTTCTTTTAAAACATCTTACTTCATAAACTTGCTTTTAAACATACATCATATATCCTTTGAAATAGGATGGAGACTATGTACAATATTTAAGCGATTGAATCGTCATATAAACCGTTCATTCCCATTTATATGACTCTAATCATGCATTAGTACAGTAGTGCACTCTGTATAGGTCAGGGATTCTCTCCTGCCTTTAGTAATCCACAGTGAACACTAGTCGGGTGTCACATGTGGGATTGAGGACCTGACTAGGGTGCGTTGCTCAACATACATATTACTGAGGACTTGATCAGAGTCACTCAGCCATCAGAAATGCATAATCATCACGAAGTCCATAGTCTCAAAACATTTATAATATACTTTTTCAGAAAACACTTTTGTGTTTAAATCAATTAAGCTTTGAAAGCTCTTTTCATACATGGCAGTCGACTGGCCTCACAAGGCGGTCGGCTACTGCCTCATAACTTCATTTCGAAAAATACATGAGGGCAGTCGACTGGTCCATATAGCAGTCGACCGGTTTTGAAACAGAATGCATTTTAGCAAATAGCAATCGACTAGTTTTGAAACAGAATGCATTTTAGCAAATAGCAGTCGACTGGTCCATATAGCAGTCGATTGGTTTTCAAACAGAATGCATTTTAGCAAATAGCAGTCGACTGGTCCACATAGCAGTCGACTGGTTTGAAACAAAATGCATCTGGGTAAATAACAGTCGACTGGTTTGAGTCGGTTTTCGAGAAAATGGCGTTTTGGTTGTCTCTAGGCAGTCGACTTCCCTTTATGGCAGTCGGGTGCCCCTAGCCTAATTGGTACTAGGAGACAAGTCCGAAAATGTCATTTTTCCTGCATGAAATCAGCTGGTGTTTCTTTCCAAACCACATACATATGTCATAAAACATGCGGACATAGCCGCCTTACGTCCGTTACATAAATTTCTTACCTTGATTCCTCCGGGAACGCGAAATCACTTGGCGCGTAACCCTAGCTTTCACTCCTTCAAATCTAAAATCATTATACCATTTCAAACCTTAAATTAAACAACATACACATATCATATCCACTCAAAACAACTCCAATTCATGAACGAAATTGCAAGAATCATCTTCTTCCTTTACCTTCACTAGAGACCAAAATATCAAACTTTAAGATCTCCTCCAATACTTGAATTCAATCCACCAAACTTTGGATATCACTTAGTCTAGTGACAAGGATCGTTTTTCTTTTAATGAACTTAATGGATCGATGAAAGAGTGAGGTGGTTTATCAAAGAGCTTGGAATGGAAAACTATGGAAGCTTGGAGATGGAACGAGAGGGAGAGCTGGAAGAGTGGCTGACGTTGGTGATGGCTGATGAGGATGATGAGTCATGCAACATTTAATGCTTCCTCATCTCTTCATCATGTCAGCCATAACTCCTAGATCTTTTTGACCATTTGACCCATTAAATCCCTCTTCTCCTTCTTCCATTCATGCATAAGCCACATGTATTTAATTAACCAATAAAAATATGATTTTGTTTCTTGTCTCATATTCTCATTATTTTCTGATATCACCTTATTTCTTTCATAATTTCATTTTCAATTCTCTTTATTTCTTACATGTCCCATACATCATCCATACATCATTCATACATAAATTTCATATTCATTTAATCATATTGAATTGAAATACTTTACAAACATGGAGGAATACATGAAAATTAAGGATTTCACATCCTCCCCACCTTAGAAAATTTGGTTCTCCAAATTTGGCTTAACTTATTATGTAAACAGCTCTGGATACCTTTCCTTCATTAAGCTCTCTAGCTCCCATGTAGCTTCTTCCATCGTATGGTATTGCTAGAGAACTTTCACTAGTGGAATCGTCTTAGATCTCAATACTTTGTCTTTTCTGTCCAAAATCCGAATTGGCTTCTCTACATAGCTCATATCTTCCCTTATCTCTAAGGGTTCATACTCAATGACATGAGACGGATCCGGATTATACTTCCGAAGCATCGATACATGAAACACATTATGCACTCCCGATAGCTCCGTAGGCAATGCCAATCTATAGGCAACATCACCTACTTGATCTAAGACTTCAAATGGACAAATGTAACGAGGACTTAATTTAACTCGTTGGCCAAATCTCATAATTCCTTTGGATGGAGAAACTTTCAGAAATACATAATCTCCAACCATAAACTCAAGTGGTCTCCGTCGAGCATCTGCATAGCTCTTTTGTCTACTCTGAGCTGTCTTAAGCCTCTGACAAATCAACTGAACATCTTCGGAGGCTAGCTCGACTAGATCTGGAGCTAATAACTTACGTTCGCCCACTTCTTCCCACCCAATTGGAGATCGACACCTTCTTCCATACAAAGCTTCATATGGTGCCATTCTGATGCTCGCATGATAACTATTATTATATGCAAACTCAGCCAATGGCAGATGGTCATCCCATGAGCCTTTAAAGTCCATAGCACAAGCTCTCAACATATCCTCGAGCGTCTGAATCGTGCGTTCGGACTGTCCATCCGTCTGCGGATGAAAAACTGTGCTGAAATTCAGCTTAGATCCCATGGCTTCTTGAAAATGCTCCCAGAAATGGGAAGTAAACCTGGAATCTCTATCAGAAGTGATGCTCATTGGAACACCATGTAGTCTTACAACATTTCTTACATACATATCTGCCAAAGCATTGAGTGTATCTGTTGACTTCATAGGCAGAAAGTGAGCTGACTTTGTCAATCTATCTACGATCACCCAAATACCGTCATGATTCCTTTTGGTTCTAGGCAATCCCATAATAAAGTCCATCGTAATGTGTTCCCACTTCCACGTAGGTATAGGCAGAGGATGCAGTAATCCTGCGGGCTTTTGGTGCTCTACCTTAACTTGTTGACATATGAGACATTTCGCCACAAAATCAGCTATGTCTCTCTTCATGCCATTCCACCAATACACCTTGCGAAGATTATGATACATCTTCGTACTTCCTGGATGCAACATATATTTAGTGGCATGTGTGATAGGATGATATTTTGTGAATTTTATATGTGCTAATATATTTTCTTTATTGATGTTTTATGCCTAAAAGAGCTTACTAATGTTTATTTTATGTTTTAGGTATTAAATATCAAAGTTGGAATAAAAAGAAGCTAAAAAGAGCAAAGTGCAGTATTTTCTGACCAGCTTGAAAGATTGACATTTTTGACCAATTTAACGACCTGATCTCAAGAAGTGTCCTTCATGGAAGTTGTAGAGGACTTCTCAAGGTTTCCAGAATGTATAAGATCGCAAAAATTGGAGTTCATTTGGTGGGTCAAACGTCTGGACAAAATCAGTACGAAATTCTGGGCAAAATAACGAGATTGTAAAGAAATTCCAACAAAGCAAGTTCAAGACCAGATTTTGTTAAGGCAAGATAATTTCTTAATTTTATTATGTCTTAGATCTGTAATTAATTAATAAGAATAGGCCTCATCAATTTTACTTAGAAAATAATTGTAAAAGATGATGAGATAAAGGTAAGAGTTTGACTAGTCAAATTACTTGTTTCCCAAGTAAACTCTTATCTGAATCCCACATTGCTTAGGAAAGTCTTCTAAACTCTTCCTTAGGCCTATATAAAGAGCACAAGGCTCTCATAAACAGCATCCCTTTACATCCCTCACATCCCTCTTAGTCTTTTGTAAGGTTTTCTTTAAGGTTTTAATAAAAGTTTTATTTTCTTTCTTTTAATTTTGATATTGCTGATTTCTTTTTCTTTAAAAATTTTATTTTTCTTCTTTTCTTTATCATTGGTCTTGCTAATTTCTTTCTTTTAAGTTATAAAATTATTTTCTTTTTAGTCTTCCTAATAGAAACAGATTTAATTTCTTTATTTAAACTGATTCTTCCCTTAGGTTTATTAGGTTTTATCTATTTTATAATGTTATATGGTTGCTGATTTCTTTAGTGATAATTATTCTTGTTTTGTTTTGCATATTATTTGTTTAGTTCTTGCTAGTTTATAATCTTGATTCCAGATTTCTTGTTTTAGATTATTAAAGATTGATATATTGATTGTCTTTTGCATGATTCTTGATATCTTTATAATATTAAACTTGAAATTTATGATCTTGAATATGACTAGTGAGTAGGTTTCTTATTCAGTTACAAGATAAATTGATTGTTTTTTGGAAAAAGAATGTTGTGAGATTTTGAGCTTATAATATAATTGTTGATTAAGTATCCAAGATTCTCTGAGCACATTTGCATGATTATTTGATTGATTAGATAGTAGGGCCCACTATTTAATTTAATTGAATAATCTACTGCCAGATTAAAAACATAAGTCCGTAATTGCTTATGGAGTTAATCACTAGGGATGGAGGAGAATTGAGGTTTAGATTAAATGAACCGAGCTTATGTGTTTGTTATCTAATGTCAACCCATATCTTTCTAGTTGTTAATGCTGCTACAACTTATATCTAGAGAGCTTGTTCTAGGTAGGTTAAGTAGTTAGAGATTAGTTAAAGAGCTTGTTTTAACTAACGACTCAGTAAGGGAAGATGGTGTAACAGAGCTTGTTGTTATGCTACGGTTGACTATTTAATTGACAATAATATTTTGTAATTAATGATCAAAATCTAAATCCAAGAATAATTAATTACCTTGTAACTGAAGCTTTTTCATATTTGTTTTTGATATTTAATAATCCTTGCTTCCTCTCTTTTAGGCATAGCTTACAAAACTCCAAAACCCTAAAATTTCTTCTTTCCCTAAAACTTAAGATTAGGTTTTTAATTTAATAATTAACTTAAATAATTCAATCTCTGTGGGATCGACCCTTACTCCGCTATCTACATAGAAGAGTTAGGAAGTTTTATTTTTGGTGACTGACGACACTCATCAATGTGCTTCAGTCAAGATCAACTTCTTCAATTCATCATCACGTGGAACACATATACGTCTCTTAAACCTCAAAATTCCATCACTACTAATATTAAATTCTGAGGTCATACCTGGCTGTATCTGATTCATAGCTTCAATGCATCTATCATCTTCCTTTTGAGCACTTCGGATTTTATCCATCAAATCTGGCTCAATCCTCAAGTTAGCCATCATTCCCAATTGCTCATTAGGCATAACATTAAGGTTGAGGCTTACAAACTGTTCAATCAGTTCGTGTTCTTTGATCATCATATAGGCTACCATACTTACATGCTTCCGGCTCAGAGCATCTGCCACCACATTAGCTTTCCCTGGGTGGTACAAAATCTCACAATCATAGTCCTTTAGAAGCTCGAGCCATCTTCTTTGCCTCATATTCAACTCCTTTTGAGAAAACAAGTATTTCAGACTTTTATGATCTGTAAAAATTTGAAATCTCTCCCCAACAGGTAATGCCTCCATATCTTCAGGGCAAACACTACTGCAGCCAACTCCAAATCATGAGTGGGGTAGTTCTTCTCATGGTCCTTTAACTGTCTAGAACCATATGCTACTACCTTACCATGCTGCATTAACACACATCCCAAACCTTGCCCTGAGGCATAACTATACACTGCAAATCCTCCTGAACCACTAGGGATGGTAAGGATCGGTGCAGTCGTTAGCCTGCGCTTCAACTCTTGGAAACTCTACTCACAGACTTCATTCCACTCATACTTCACTTCTTTGCGTGTCAAAGGTGTTAATGGAGCAGCTAGCTTCGAGAAACCCTCTACAAATCTTCTATAGTAGCCAGCTAAACCCAAGAAACTCCTAATCTCCGTCACAGTCTTCGGTCTTTCCCATTGAACCACTGCTTTTATCTTTGATGGATCAACCGAGACCCCATCTTTATTGATAACATGACCTAAAAAGGAGATTTGATTCAACCAAAATTCACACTTACTTAGCTTGGCATACAGTCCTCGATCCTTGAGGGTTTGCAAAACTATCTTCAAATGTTGCTCATGCTCTTCCCGTGACCTCGAGTACACCAATATGTCATCGATGAAACCAATTAGAAACTGGTCTAGGTATTGCTTAAACACATCATTCATCAAATTCATGAAGGCTGCTGGTGCATTGGTCAGACCAAACGGTATCACTAAGAACTCGTAGTGACCATACCGTGTCCTGAATGCAGTCTTAGGGATTTCTTCATCTCGAATCTTCAACTGATGATATCCCGACCTCAAGTCTATCTTAGAAAAGACTTGTCCACCCTTTAACTGATCAAAGAGGTCGTCTATTCTGGGAAGAGGATACTTATTCTTAATCGTCACTTTGTTCAACCACCGGTAGTCGATGCACAACCTCATACTACCGTCCTTCTTCCTGACAAAAAGCACAGGAGCACCCCAAGGGGATACGCTGGGTCGTATGAATCCCTTGTCTAGCAACTCCTCAAGCTGTTTCTTCAACTCTTCTAATTCTAGCAAAGCCATCCGGTAGGGAGCTCTTGAGATGGGCTCAGTCCCCAGCACCAAATCAATCATAAACTCCACTTCCCTATCCGGTGGAAGTCCTGGAAGATCATCCGAAAATACCTCGGGAAAATCTTGGACTACAGGAATATCCTTGAGTCCGGGACGTCTTTGATCTACGTCCTCCACATAAGCAATAAATCCTTCACATCACCATACATATTGTTCATTACTTTCATTTGCAAACACATCAAAATCAAACATGCTCTCATGTTAATTATTTGCAAAACTTACAACATATCTACCGGGTAAAGAGAAGGTTACACTCTTTGCATGACAGTCTAATATAACATGATTATTAGCTAACCAATCCATACCCAAAATAACATCAAATCCGTAAATATTTAGTAGGATTAGGTCAGCTATTGATTCTCTTTCCCCTACCCGTAGCTTGCAGTTTCTATACACTAACTCGGTCATTTGTGATTCCTTAAGGGGTGTGCTTATCTTTAATAAGTGTTCTAAAGTCTCAGGCTCAACAGGCATTTTCATAACAATCTTAGGTGACATAAATGAATGCGTGGAGCCTGGATCAAATAATGCAGTAACACTTATATCAAATAGGTAAATTTTACCTTTAATTACTTTGGACGAGGCATCGGCAGACTCTTCATCAATGGCAAACACTCGTCCTTGAGTCACAGCTTTCTTTCCCTTCTCGGCAGCAGTGGCCTTAGGTTGCGGTTTAGGGGTCTTATCAGATTCCTCGGGTATTCTTTGGTCTCTTTGAGGGTAGTCTCTAATCATGTGCCCTTTCTCCCCACATCTAAAGCAAGCACCACTCGCCAAGCGACATGGCTGTGATCCGTGAAACTTCTCGCATTGCTCACATCTTTGTATCGTACTTTTTGATGAGCTAGCGGTACTTCCAGCTGGATTTCGGGATCGCTCATCACTTATCTTGATCCCAGCAGCTTTAGGAGTACCTATATCATTATCATCATCATCATAACTCTAATTGCAATATAATTCCATATGACCATTAAATTAATTTAAAGATCATCTTTCTATACTTTACTTACCTATAAAAACTCCTTCAGATCTTCTACTTCTCCGATGTGGATACCTATCACTCTGAGCTTTCTCATCCGACTTCCGCTTCATCAGTTCTTTGCCTTTACCATTGGCTCGAAAGTCAGCATGATGTAGATCATAGTCCTGCTCACACAACTGAGCCTTACGGACAGCTTCTCCATAGGTAGCGATATCCATCAGATACAACTTAGATCTAATTGGGGACTTCAATCCCTCGATGAACCTGTAGATCTTATGCCCTTCGTCTCTTCGGACCTCTGGATCAAATCTACTCAAGGTGGTGAACTTAGATTCATACTGATTCACCGTCATCGTACCTTGAGTCAAGCTTAGGAACTCGATCTTTAGTCTATTCTGATCCGTGCGTGGGATGTATTGCTCATTGAAAGCTTCCACAAATCTATCCCACGTGACCTCATCATATCGGGCCTCTAGCACGGTTCGAGTGGCTTGCCACCAATATTCAGCATCATCTATCATCAGATAGGCAGCCAAGCCTACTTTTTCCCTTTCAGAGCAGGGCATGTACTCGAAGGATTTCAAGACCGCTTTCATCCAGTTCTCTGCAGTCAGCAGATCCCTTTCCCCCTTAAACTTGACCGGATCCAACTTCTTAAATTCTTTTATTAGGGCCACACTACGATAGGCTTTAGAATCCCGCCTTTCCGTAGTTGGGGCTGGTGGGGTTACTTCAGTAGGAGGGGTAGCAAGTGTTGCTGCTGGGGTACTTGTGCCCACATTCGGGAAGTTAGACATAAACTGGGTGAACATCGTGGCCATGTTCTCCATATGCTTCTCCATTTTAGCTAGCCGAGTATTCGGGCTATGCAGTGGAGATGGTTGAGGAGACGGAACTGGGGACTCTTCAGTGCCACCCCGTCCTCTTCCTCTACTTGTACCTCTTCTTCGTGAGCTCATACTATAAATATAGTCATCATTAAGCTTTTTAGTATAACCATAAACAGCTATACTATGCAATTGTATTCAGACAAGTACAGTACAATTGGGGATATATTCTATTTCTAACGTCTTGACACTGACAAACCTCAATCTAAACTGCTCTGATACCACTCTTTGTGACGTCCCCGTCACTTCATCTTATCACTTATCTTTTTTTTCCTTCTTTATTTAGATTTAGTTCATCCAATGTCATTCTTCCTTTGTTCTTAAGCTAATTATCTGATAGCTCATAAAATTTTATTCAATTTCCATAAGCATAAAATGATATATATAAATACCATTCCATTTCCACAGGATCTCATACATCATCTTATCTTACATCCCCAGACATCCTATATACATAATTGCTACTTGTACTGTATCGTAGCTGAAGTACAATTTACTATATACATGAACATATAAGTGTACCTTCTATGATAATTGGGAAGCGTATCGAGAAGGTACACTGCAATCTTTTCAAAACAAGCTCCTCTAATCGGAGCAAGGCTCACTTTAGGAAATCTGTAGGAAAAATGGTCGTAAAGGGGTGAGTTTGCGCTCAGTAAGAAAAATATATAAAAGAGCGTACTATGCCTCTATATGCATTTTTCCTAATTGGCTCTACGATGTCATGTAAAGCATTATAAAACATGCATCATAAACATCTTTCATGCATTGTTTGCAACCATGCATATTTATTTCAAATAACATGGCAATCATACTTTGTATGCTTCTTTTAAAATATAGCATACATATAAAACATGCATCATACTTCTTCTTTTAAAACATCTTACTTCATAAACTTGCTTTTAAACATACATCATATATCCTTTGAAATAGGATGGAGACTATGTACAATATTTAAGCGATTGAATCGTCATATAAACCGTTCATTCCCATTTATATGACTCTAATCATGCATTAGTACAGTAGTGCACTCCGTATAGGTCAGGGATTCTCTCCTGCCTTTAGTAATCCACAGTGAACACTAGTCGGGTGTCACATGTGGGATTGAGGACCTGACTAGGGTGCGTTGCTCAACATACATATTACTGAGGACTTGATCAGAATCACTCAGCCATCAGAAATGCATAATCATCACGAAGTCCATAGTCTCAAAACATTTATAATATACTTTTTCAGAAAACACTTTTGTGTTTAAATCAATTAAGCTTTGAAAGCTCTTTTCATACATGGCAGTCGACTGGCCTCACAAGGCGGTCGGCTGCTGCCTCATAACTTCATTTCGAAAAATACATGAGGGCAGTCGACTGGTCCATATAGCAGTCGACCGGTTTTGAAACAGAATGCATTTTAGCAAATAGCAATCGACTAGTTTTGAAACAGAATGCATTTTAGCAAATAGCAGTCGACTGGTCCATATAGCAGTCGATTGGTTTTCAAACAGAATGCATTTTAGCAAATAGCAGTCAACTGGTCCACATAGCAGTCGACTGGTTTGAAACAGAATGCATCTGGGTAAATAGCAGTCGACTGGTTTGAGTCGGTTTTCGAGAAAACGGCGTTTTGGTTGTCTCTAGGCAGTCGACTTCCCTTTATGGCAGTCGGGTGCCCCTAGCCTAATTGGTACTAGGAGACAAGTCCGAAAATGTCATTTTTCCTGCATGAAATCAGCTGGTGTTTCTTTCCAAACCACATACATATGTCATAAAACATGCGGACATAGCCGCCTTACGTCCGTTACATAAATTTTTTACCTTGATTCCTCCGGGAACGCGAAATCACTTGGCACGTAACCCTAGCTTTCACTCCTTCAAATCTAAAATCATTATACCATTTCAAACCTTAAATTAAACAACATACACATATCATATCCACTCAAAACAACTCCAATTCATGAACGAAATTGCAAGAATCATCTTCTTCCTTTACCTTCACTAGAGACCAAAATATCAAACTTTAAGATCTCCTCCAATACTTGAATTCAATCCACCAAACTTTGGATATCACTTAGTCCAGTGACAAGGATCGTTTTTCGTTTAACGAACTTAATGGATCGATGGAAGAGTGAGGTGGTTTATCAAAGAGCTTGGAATGGAAAACTATGGAAGCTTGGAGATGGAACGAGAGGGAGAGCTGGAAGAGTGGCTGACGTTGGTGATGGCTGATGAGGATGATGAGTCATGCAACATTTAATGCTTCCTCATCTCTTCATCATGTCAGCCATAACTCCTAGACCTTTTTGACCATTTGACCCATTAAATCCCTCTTCTCCTTCTTCCATTCATGCATAAGCCACATGTATTTAATTTACGAATAAAAATCTGATTTTGTTTCTTGTCTCATATTCTCATTATTTTCTGATATCACCTTATTTCTTTCATAATTTCATTTTCAATTCTCTTTATTTCTTACATGTCCCATACATCATCCATACATCATTCATACATAAATTTCATATTCATTTAATCATATTCAAAGTGTTTTCAATAAATGTTTACATGAACCCATATGCATTATTTTATTTATGTAATTTAAATTTATGATTTTTACTGCTTATAGTGGCATAGCACCACCTTTTATTTGCTTTTCCTTATTGGGCTTTCCCCAAAGCTGACCTCCTTACTCATCATCCTAGATAGTTCTTTTTTGCGTGTGGTTACAAACGTTACAAGGTAGTGGAAGAGATTGCTAAAGGCAAAAATGTCAGGAGTACAGGTACATGTAGAATTTATTATTTATATTTAGACTAATAAATGCATAGCAGATGTATTTGTAGACGGAATGTAATTAGTATAGTGTTAAATTGAAAAATATGTATGATCTAGTGGGATGTAAATTAAATTGAACTATTATAAATAGAATTATACATATTATAAAATAGTTTTATTATGATTTCTTACTTATTATTTATGGTTTAACAAATTTAATGATTTAAGGTTTTATTAACAATGAGAATTATAGAATCGAACTTACATCGACACCGAATGCAAACCAATTGATATCGAACAATTGAATGAGAAAGATAGAAGTAAAAAGAAAATTTTGGTTTGGAATTTTCTAATTCCGGACATTACAAAAACCATTATAGGTACGTTTCTTCCTTATATATTTTTTAACTTTCTATTTATCTTTTCCTTACTGCCAATATACTTGCACAATCTGAATTTTTCTTTAAACCACCACGTTTCATTTTTTTCACAATCAATTGTACTCCTTGAAATTACTTATCAATTTTTGGAGTTAACAATTTTCACTTCTTTTTCTACAGTAGATAATTCACACTATTTATCACATATTATCTCATTTGGTGCCAAGTTGATATTAGTTTGGTGACTATCATTTAAACAAGTTTTTTAATCAATAGTACGTAATTGTCCCAGTAGCTTTTTTTTTATATCCAGTGCACTCGCTCTCAATATATCATTGAGCGTCTATATAATGGGCTTAAATCTTTATATCAATAAGAAGCGATGCTGACAGTAAATTTGGAATCCCAAAGCCTTTTGCTATTCTTTTAAAAACATGTGGCAAATCAGGGATCACTATCACATGTAATGCTCACTGGAACTTCACATACATTCTCACCATTTCACAGATATATATCGACTACGGCACTTAGGAGATCAAGAGCCTTGATGATGAAAAAGTGAATCACTTCGGTCAATCGGTCTATAGTCACTTTTATAACATCATGGTTCTTTCAAATTCTTTACTATCCCACAATAATCATTTTCACATTGGTTTAGCTAAGGCTAAACTTCACTTGCAGAATTTAATATTAACCATCACTTATTGTCACAGCCCGTGACCCTATTTTTCACCTTTTTTTATACATCTTATATGGTTGGGCTGTCTGCGATACTTTACTTTTTCTTTTACATATAAACAATTTCATATTAAATGATAATATGAATTACATCCCCTATCTTAATTCATAAGAAAGTGGTATTGTCGATAAGTCTAAATACAAAAAAATAATTAATCATACCTTATTAAATAAATCGACCTGTTGCATCGTCCCCAAATGCGCAGTCGAAAATCCTTTAAGTGCTAGACTCTCAGTCTTTGAAAACCTGAAATGTTAAAATTAAGGGGTGAGCAAACCACGGCTCAGTAGGGGAATTATATGCATACTTGATATTCAGCTTCCTATATGCTGAAAATCTTTTTCATTTTTCCTATGGACTTTAGGCACACATGTAGGAATGATACTACAGTCGGCTAGGGATCCGGATGGAGTAAGGTAGGTATTTTGAAATACCTATCTTGTCCTGAAACCTAGAAGCAACTGTAGATAGTAAAATTCTTTCTTATTTTGAAATTTTAAACCTTTTCCTTGTTATTTCATATCGTTTTCATTTTCCTTTTCAAAATAATGCTTTTATGAAATAAAGCATTTAAATAGAATAACTAATATTCGTATTTTCGTTGAAAAGAATATTAGTTAAATCATCATCATTTTCCTTTAAAACTCATTTCATGTTTTACTGTATAATCATAATTAGTAGAGTACTTTAAATAGCAAAATAAGCTATTAAACCTTTTTTGTATAACATATAAATCATTTAAATTTAATATTCAATTTATAATTAAAATAAGAATATTAGATTTAATTTCCTCATTTTTCCTTTTGAAAACATATCACATGTTCATACTACATATCATATGAAATTATCACGTAGTACTAAAATCAGTACTGAAATAAGCATTTTGTAAAATATTGTAAATCATTTCATTTCACGTATCACATATCATATAAAACATTTTCATTTCACGTATCACATATCATGTATGGAGATTGAGGCATGCCCAGCTCGTCTATTGGGTCATTACTCATATCATGCTATAGACCCTGAAGGGTATAAAGTAATCATGTCAGATCCATGGCCATAGTCTATAATTGTCCTCGGCGGATCACTGATCAGGTGTCGGCCGGGACTACATATCACATATCACATATTACATGTCACATATCACATATCACATATCAGCATGATAGGATGCCAACTAGTCTCAAAATCGTATTTTCATCATCAGTAAACCTTTATGGAATTTATAAAAATATATAATTTCTTAATTTGAAACCATAGAGGTTAGAAAACCATTTAGTGAATATTTATCAAAAAATATATAAAAATATTCACTTTATCTCTTCTCATTTTTCATCTCGTATTACGTGTAATTCACATATCATGAGAATTTTCGGTGATTTCATTACCACCATTCTCGAAAACATGAATATTTTAAAATCACTTTCATTTTATTCATGTTTTTGTGGAAAATATTCATTTTCTCGATTTTCGTGATTGAAAATCGTTTCTCGCGAAATAAAATCATTTATTATGATTTTATGAAATTTTCTAGAATTTTTCAATAATTTTGAAAATTTTTCGGCAGTATAACAGCTGCCGATTAGCTAGCCTCCTGCACGAAAAATACAGTTTAAAATCCAGCTAGTACATCATCACAATTTCTCAGCCGATGAATCATCACAACAATTTCATAAAATATTTTCATAAAATATTTCATAATTAAAATCATGCAAACTGAATATCCTTACAGTGCTGCACATTCATCCCTTGCCTGTTTTCGGGTCGGCGACCGCCTCGTTCGTCGGCTCGGTCATCGAAGGAATTTTCTGGAAATTAAATTCTAAAATTTAGAATTTTTTCATAATTATTTAAATAAATAAATTGTTTAAATAATTTAGCACTTTCCGAGATTTCTTACCGATTCCCGTAATTCCCAGGTTTTCGAATTCTTGGGATTTCCCGTAAATTTCGAAATTCCTGAATTTCGAAAATTTCTCTTTTTCTCTTTTCTTTTCTTTTCTTTTTCTTTTTCTTCTCTTTTTTTCCTCTTTTCCTTTTCCTGGCGGGATCGGTTCAGACCGGTCAAATCCCCTAATCGACGGTTCCTCACCGGGGGCTGATTCTCTGACAGTTCAAGTGCCCTTCAGCTGGCCGACGGCACGACGAGTCTGCTGGTGGTCTCCGTTCGGCCTGGATCGACGGCACGGCGGTGGATCGAGTCGATTTACCTTCGGTTTCTTCTGCCTCTTCGCCGACCCTCCTCCGTCGTTCACTGCGCCTCGGGTGGCCTCCATCCTCTTCCTTACCCTCCAGCGATGCTTCGATTGCAGTGGCTGTGCCTGGATCGGCCGGCACCGTCGTTTGCCATTTTTTCTTTTCTTTCGAGCTTCGTCGGTTTCCTTCCTTCGATTTTTCGTTTTTGCTTCCGTTTCTGTTTTCCGTCGCCGGCTCCTTCTTCCCTTCATGTCGCCGGCGCCGTCTCCTCTTCCATCACCTTCGATTGGCCGGCCGACGGTGGTTGGCCGCCCCATCTGTTTCCTCTACCTTTGTTTCCTTAGTTTGGGATAGAAACGGGGTCCCGATCCCGTTTCTATTATATATATATAATTATACTTATATAATTATATATATTATTAGATACCACATATATGTATATAGATATATATATTATATTTAAATCATTTATATATATATATATATCTATACAATTTAGTTCCAAATACTATATATATTTCATATAAATATATAATATAAGCATTTTATTTTATTTGGATTTTCTTAATATCCAATTATTTTCTCCTTCTTCTTATTTAATTTGGATTTCCATTATCCAAATTAAATTTCCTCCTTCATTTCTTACTTCCAATTTATCCAAATTTAAATTCCTTACTTCCTTAATTTCGGGAATTTTAACTATATTCCCATCCCATAAAAAATTTTATTTATTTACTTTAATTTATTTACGTCCTCCTATCTATTTTCTTAGATATTAATTTCCGATAATAGAAAATTTGCGGTTATTACATTCTCCCCACCTTAAGAAATTCGGTCCTCTGAATTTAACTTAATTCATAAGGTGGTAGTGTTTTGTATACTCATCATTCTTGACCTTTATCTCATCTTTCAAATTATACTGCCAGTATACTTCCAGCATCAAGATTCTTTTATACCAGTATATATCTTCATTCATCATATATTTATACTCCCTTAAATTTCTTACCGATTTGGGAGTTATCCATTTCCACTCCTTTTCATATCACATATGATTCATATTGTTCCTTATCTGTTTTTTCAATTAGTGCCAAGTTGATATAATTTGATAACTATCATTTACACATTTAAATCAATAGTATGTAATTGTCCAATAGTTTCACATCTCATGCATCCGCTCTCTCAACATATTATCGAGCGTTTTCATACTACGCTCACATATTTACATCATGTATGGAGCGGTGCTATCTATAAATTTGGAATCTCAAAGTATTTTGCTATTTCTCATAACATATAGCTACTCAGAAATTCCCATCACATATAGAGCTTACTGGAACTTCACATACATTCTCATCATTTTATAATCATATTTTGACTATGGCACTAAAGATCTAAGAGTTTGATAATGGGGGAGTGATTTCATTAGACTATCAGTCTATAATCACTTCCATATTATCATATCTCTTTTAGATTCTTCATTATTATCCTCAATACTCTTTTCATATTTATTTCATCAACTGCTGCAGTTTATTTGCAGACTTTACTATTTACCACCTTTTACCATAATTGAATCAGGAGACAATCATTTTCTCCCCATATCTACTTCCTTGTAATCTCATCATTACATCTCTTATTCTTATGGTATACTCTATATCACTTAGGTTTTAGAATATACCTGAGAATATACTCTTTTGATAATTTAGATTCTATTATGGCATAATCAAATTATAATTTAATCTTCTCATTATTTAACTTCATCACTAAATCTATAATTATCAATTTAATCATCTCATTATCCATATAAATCCATTATTTCCATTATTTCGAGATGGTATATATATTGATATGAACCTCACCGAAAGAAGATGAAGTTCAATGAAGAACACAACGAACACTTGAAGAAAAACAAGAACAAGTTAAAACGCAGCAAAAGAAAACAAAAATTAAAGATAAAACCAAGACCCGTTGTGTAGATACACAAGAACCTATGGTATTGGACCAAGACCCGTTGCTTAGAAAAGCAAGAACCTATGGTATATATTGGTGGAAGGTAGAAGAACGCCACAAGGAAGACCTTGATAAGTTCAAGAGTTCTCAAGAGAACCAAAGAGAAGAAGTCTCTCAATTTTATTGCTAAAATCAATTGTGTTCTCCCCAAAGGGTTACATAACTATTTATAGGCAAATAGATAACTTGCAGCACAAGTAATAGGAATCCTACTTTCCTAACTTGCAGAATAGGAAATAGCAAACTTGCAGAACAAGCAATAGGAATCCTACTCTCCTAACTTGCAGAACAAGTAATAGAAGTCTTACAAAATCTATTATTTAAAAAGGAATTGGGCTTAAATTAAATTAAGACAATGTTCAGCCCAATAATACTTAACTAAATAAAATATGCATCTAGCCTAATTTGCATTTCGGCCCAATACTTGTGTGTCTTCAAGAAGGTTGAACTTGGGCTTGGATCATGTTGTAGAAGACTTTATCATCCTCCATGCTCAAGCTTTGTTGGGCTTTCTCTCTAGCAATATCAATGAAACCAGCCAAGGCTTGTTTCATCATCTTTGATTTAGCTCTTGTAATTGGACCTCCATGGATACTCAAAGGATCACGATCATCACGAACATGACTTGAGCTTTGTGAGCTTGGATCTCCATCATTCCCCCTCTCCTCGAAAGGATTTGTCCTCAAATCAGAATCACCTACATCAATATCAAAGGGAGAAAGATCAGAAACATTAAATGTAGCACTAACATTATACTCACCTGGAAGATCTAACTTATAAGCATTGTCATTGATCTTCTTAATCACTTGGAATGGTCCATCTCCTCGAAGTTGCAACTTGGAGCGACGCTGAGCAGGAAATCTCTCTTTACGCATATGTACCCAAACCCAATCACCAGGTTCAAAGACAACTTTCTTGTGATGCTTGTTGGCTTGAGTAGCATATTGCTCAGTCCTCTTTTTAATGTTTTGACGTACCTTCTCATGTAGTTGCTTAACAAAATCAGCTTTCTTTTCCCCATCCAAACTAGCTCTCTCCTCAATAGGTAGTGGTAAAAGATCCAATGGAGTGAGTGGATTAAAACCATAGACAACTTCAAATGGAGAATAACTAGTAGTGGAATGCACACTTCTATTGTAAGCAAACTCCACATGAGGCAAACAATCTTCCCAATTCTTCAAATTCTTTTGAATAATGGACCTCAACAAAGTAGACAAAGTACGATTGACTACTTCAATTTGACCATCGGTTTGTGGATGACAAGTAGTTGAAAACAATAGCTTTGTTCCTAACTTTCCCCATAATGTTTTCCAAAAATAGCTAAGGAACTTCACATCACGGTCAGAAACAATGGTCCTCGGAACCCCATGTAGACGAACAATTTCCTTGAAGAATAAATCGGCAATGTTACTTGCATCATCTGTCTTGTGACAAGCAATGAAGTGAGCCATCTTAGAGAACCTATCAACAACAACAAAAACAGAATCTCTACCTCTCTTTGTTCTTGGTAACCCCAAAACAAAGTCCATAGAAATGTCAGTCCAAGGAGCAGTAGGAATAGGCAATGGAGTATAAAGACCATGATTCATAACTCTAGACTTAGCTTGTTTACAAGTGACACATCTCTCACACAATTTTTCAACATCTCTTTTCATGTTAGGCCAAAAGAAGTGATCATGCAATATATCTAAAGTTTTCTTTACTCCAAAATGTCCCATTAACCCACCACTATGAGCTTCTCTAATTAGTAATTCTCTTAAAGAACTCCTAGGCACACATAATCTATTTTCCCTAAATAAGAATCCATCATGCCTATAAAACTTTCCAAAACAAGTTTTCTCACATGCATTCAACACATTTTCAAAATCCTCATCAATAGCATACAAGTCTTTAATATACTCAAATCCAAGAAGTTTTGCATTAAGAGTAGTGATTAGAGTATACCTTCGAGACAATGCATCAGCCACGACATTTTGTTTACCTTGTTTATATTTGATCACATATGGAAATGTCTTTATGAACTCCATCCACTTGGCATGACGCTTGTTCAACTTGCTTTGTCCTTTCAAGTGCTTCAAAGACTCATGATCAGTGTGGATGACGAATTCCTTGGGCCATAAATAATGTTGCCATGTTTCCAGGGTCCTCACTAATGCATAAATCTCTTTATTGTACATGGGATAGTTAAGGCCAGCTCCACTTAACTTCTCACTGAAGAAAGCAATGGGGGGCTTCTCTTGCATTAAAACAACTTCGATGCCTATGCTTGAAGCTTCACACTCAATCTTGATTGTTTTCTCTTTTTGCTTAACCTCATCTTCACTCACTATTTTTTTCTCACTCTCTTTTAATCTCAATTGATCCTCATCTTTCATTAGCACACTTAAAGTTTGACATGCTACATATTCCTTTCCATCCATGGGTAATTTCATACTATCCTCATCATCCTCTAATTGCAGCATAGAATCATCATCAAAATCTTCTTCATAATTGCTATCCAACTTATTATTAGCAACATTATAGCATGCATAAGAAGTATTATCTTGGTTTACCTTAGCTAAGGCAACATCATGTTGCTCCAACTTATCATATTTAATCAAGTTTGACTCTATCCTCGAAAGTTGTTGTTGTATGTCTAGGAACATGATCTCAATGTTACTGAAAGCAAGCTTTTCACTATTAGAAGACATAATTGTAACCTGCAAGAAACGTTAGTAAGAGAAACAGACCTCACAAGTATGACCTCACGTGTTTACACTCAATACACACAAGAATGTAACACTCACACTCGTGTTTCACACAATTTTAATATGGCTTTTCTCTACTAATGTTACTCACACACTTGCCTTTTTCCCTCACAGAACTTTTCTCTATAGGTTCTATATTGAGCTCAAGATTCAATCAAAAATCAGCTTATGGAATTCAACTATCAACCAACAATAAACAAGCTGAGCACAAGATTTTAATCAAGGGAAAACAAAACAATAAAGACTCAACGAGACTTTGCAAGACTCAATATGGCTTAAGAAGACTCTAATGAAACTAAACCTTGAAGGAAATATGTGTGTTTTGGGGTGTCTAATTAGGGTAGGGTTTAGCCAAAGGTGGGGTAGTTTTGTCCTTTTATGTGGTAGGGTCAAAAGATAATTTTAGGCAGTAGGGTAGAATGATAACAATGAATTTTCAAATTAGGCAAATAAGAAATCTCAAAGCTCAAAAAAGATTGACTACCTCAAGATTTTGATGAAGCACACCTCCACAAATTGCCTTTGATGTTGCACTTGCTACACACGACGTAATAATCCCCTCTTGAATTGATTTTTCTTTTCTCTTTTTTTTTCTTTTCTTTTTTTTTCCTTTTTTTCTTTTCTTTTTTTTCCTTTTTTTCTTTTTTTTACTAAAGTAAACAAACAATGAAAAAAAGTTTAAAAAAATAAGAAGAGGTTTACTTGAGGAACAAGGCAACTTTTGAGAAAAATAAGCTACTTTTGGTAGTAGCTTATGTGGCAAGGAACGAGAGAGAACGGTGGCTTATGAAAAGGATTCAAGATCAAGGTTTATCCAAGATAAGAAGACAAAGAAAAAAAAACAAAAAAAAACAAAAACGAGACTCCCACAAATTGAACCTAAGCTCTGATACCAAATGATATGAACCTCACCGAAAGAAGATGAAGTTCAATGAAGAACACAACGAACACTTGAAGAAAAACAAGAACAAGTTAAAACGCAGCAAAAGAAAACAAAAATTAAAGATAAAACCAAGACCCGTTGTGTAGATACACAAGAACCTATGGTATTGGACCAAGACCCGTTGCTTAGAAAAGCAAGAACCTATGGTATATATTGGTGGAAGGTAGAAGAACGCCACAAGGAAGACCTTGATAAGTTCAAGAGTTCTCAAGAGAACCAAAGAGAAGAAGTCTCTCAATTTTATTGCTAAAATCAATTGTGTTCTCCCCAAAGGGTTACATAACTATTTATAGGCAAATAGATAACTTGCAGCACAAGTAATAGGAATCCTACTTTCCTAACTTGCAGAATAGGAAATAGCAAACTTGCAGAACAAGCAATAGGAATCCTACTCTCCTAACTTGCAGAACAAGTAATAGAAGTCTTACAAAATCTATTATTTAAAAAGGAATTGGGCTTAAATTAAATTAAGACAATGTTCAGCCCAATAATACTTAACTAAATAAAATATGCATCTAGCCTAATTTGCATTTCGGCCCAATACTTGTGTGTCTTCAAGAAGGTTGAACTTGGGCTTGGATCATGTTGTAGAAGACTTTATCATCCTCCATGCTCAAGCTTTGTTGGGCTTTCTCTCTAGCAATATCAATGAAACCAGCCAAGGCTTGTTTCATCATCTTTGATTTAGCTCTTGTAATTGGACCTCCATGGATACTCAAAGGATCACGATCATCACGAACATGACTTGAGCTTTGTGAGCTTGGATCTCCATCATATATATATCCTTTTTGTCCCATTTACATAACTGGTAGTAAAATGTAAATCACTTCCTTACTTCTTTGAGTATAATTACTTTTTCTCTATCAAGTTTTGGCTCGATCTTACATCTAGTCATAATCATGTGATAACCATAAGATCACTTTTAGTTTTTAAATTCGGGAACTATTTCATATTCGTGTTCCCTCTTCATCATGTACTTTCCTCTTATGACATATTCATCTTTTCCTTCATCATTATTTCAGTCATTTTTCCTCAGTAGTAAAATATTCCTCTATTAACTCTTTTAAACTTTTACATATCATCTTTACATTTATTCATTCACTGACTTTAACTTCTTTACTTATTAATCAAATCTGTAGAGCAGCTAACCCATAACTCTCTTATAGACTGGCAATAGTATTTAGCTAGACCCAGTTCATTCTGTATCTCAATCATTATCTCTTCATCATTGATGATCCACATCGCTCTGTCATTCGAGATCATATATCTTAGAAAGAGATACTGCCTAGCTAAATCTTCTATTTTCCATTCTTAACATTCACTTCACTGTCTTTAAGAGTCTGCGGGGTTATACTACTATGCTGCTCATTTTCCATTTGTGCCTTAGACTGTATGGTATACCATCACTTTATCCTTATATGATTGTCTTATTCATTAGTCTTATGTACCTCACAAGGTATTTCATTAACCTTGTAAACCTTAATAGGAACTCGTAAAAATTCTATCAAGTTCTAATTATTATCATCTTATGACCATCAATTTTCAACTTTTCATCTAGTGATGCCTTGTACAGAGATTGGTCTTATGAGCTCCTTATACATCTCCAATTATATCAATTTAAGGCATCAATTTCATATAGATGATTATTTGTTCTTAATAAGAATTTGAGTGTATAATAGGAATTTAGTTCGCCATTTAATTCATCCTCAATCACATCATCTATATTTCCATCCTTTACATCAATATATGTGAATTTCATTATCCACAATATTTTCCTTTTTTTTTCGAAATTTAGTTCTTAAGCTTTTTAGATTCTTTCTATATTCTCCGATATGAGCTTAGAAACAGATTTCGTACCAACAATCGAGTCAATGTTAACCCGATCTTCCATATCTATATTATTCTGAAATTTTATTGAGAATATCATCCGATACTTTCTTTAATCACACATCTCTTATTGTGTTGGACATTTCACCACTGTCTTATCATTTCACTGTACATCCTCAAGGCAGAGACATTTAATAATCAAATCATTTTAACATCTACTCCACCTTGATTCACTTATTTCCTTATACTTCACAGCATATCGATCATCTTAATTTGTATGCTGAATTAATTGTAATTATTTGATTAACACCTTTCACAGCTAACCGATTTGTTATTGAAATTAATTTTTAAAATCATTTTCATCTTATTAATCCAGGTTAGCTGTTATTTTTCTCATCTCTTATCTTTACTTACTGTCCTTGTGCATATACTTCAATTTCATATACTCCATACAGTACATCATTCTATAAAACATATTTCAAAATATTTTGGTTCTATAATTATCTGTTTGATACCTCAAAAATAGTAAGAATATGTAGAATCAGAATTTACAGTACTGATATAGATTTCATCATCTATACTGATCTCTTTGTCAGTCATCTCCAGTCATCATATTACTTTTCATCACATCCAACGATCTCGTAATAATATCATGTTAATACACTTTTAATTTAGACCCTTAAAAATTAATGATTGAGTCGCTCATCTTGCGACTCTCCTATAACCATCCGAGTCACATCAACAACATAACTGTAGACGAAATTTATAATCGTGATCGTTATACTCATTTTACGCTTCCTATGTCATCAGTAGCTTCATTACCATCAATAACATCATTTCTATCAAGGGAATTCAAAATTGACTTGGTTTATTACTATTCATACCATAATCCCACATAGCGGCATTTTCGTCATTTTAACATTTATTTCTTTATCCTCATTATACATTTAATTCAGTGATCTTATTATCATTTTGCTTATAATACCCCTTTCTCATACCACTAACAGCAGTTTAAAATCTTTTTTGATTTCGACAGAGAAATCCAATAGAATCCATAATAGGATTATTTTGCATGAAATGCAGCTTTACATCATCAATTACTCTGTCAAATCAGTCTATTCAAACTTTCGTTGGTTTATTTTGACTCTCGGTAAAATTTTAGGGGTAGGGGTATTTTGGTCATTTTTGGCTAAAGTTTTTCTCTCTCCTCAAAATACCTTCAATCGATGATCTAAGGTCTATTTAACGATGATATTTCATTCCCCTCCTTTATATCATCACTTTTAGGTCTCAGTTCGATCCGGACAGAAAAGTACTAGTGGGGCCCTCACCGAGTCCATTTCTGTTCCTTACGAACCGACCTTCATTTAGATTATAAGATCACCATTTCAGTTAACATTCCTAATCTGTTTTCCCTTTTTAACATCCTTAGTTCATAATTCTCGCCCCCTTCAAAACACTTAACTCAATTTACAATCATTTACTTCCTTTATGTATTTAGACTACATAGTACTACAGGGGATGTCACTTTTCAACACATTTTCTTTCCAAAAGTATTGACAGACATCAGGCCAACCCTGCTCTGGTACCATTAAATCTGTCACAGCCCGTGACCCTATTTTTCACCTTTTTCTATACATCTTATATGGTTGGGCTGTCTGCGATACTTTACTTTTTCTTTTACATATAAACAATTTTATATTAAATGATAATATGAATTACATCCCCTATCTTAATTCATAAGAAAGTAGTACTGTTGATAGGATGATATTTTGTGAATTTTATATGTGCTAATATATTTTCTTTATTGATGTTTTATGCCTAAAAGAGCTTACTAATATTTATTTTATGTTTTAGGTATTAAATATCAAAGTTGGAATAAAAAGAAGCTAAAAAGAGCAAAGTGCAGTATTTTCTGACCAGCTTGAAAGATTGACATTTTTGACCAATTTAACGACCTGATCTCAAGAAGTGGCCTTCATGGAAGTTGTAGAGGACTTCTCAAGGTTTACAGAATGTCCAAGATCGCAAAAATCGGAGTTCATTTGGTGGGTTAAACGTCTGGACAAAATCAGTATGAAATTCTGGGCAGAAAAACGAGATTGATAAGAAATTCCAACGAAGCAAGTTCAAGACCAGATTTTGTTAAGAGAAGATAATTTCTTAATTTTATTTTGTCTTAGATCTATAATTAATTAATAAAAATAGGCCTTAGGAATTTTACTTAGAAAATAATTGTAAAAAGATGATGAGATAAAGGTAAGAGTTTGACTAGTCAAATTACTTGTTTCCCAAGTAAACTTTTATCTGAATCCCACATTGCTTAGGAAAGTCTTTTAAACTCTTTCTTAGGCCTATATAAAGAGCACAAGGCTCTCATAAACAACATCCCCTCAAATCCCTCAAATCCCTCTCCTCCCTCTTCTCTTTTAGTCTTGTAGGATTTTCTTTAGGGTTTTTTAATAAAATTTTATTTTTTTTAATTAGTTGCTGATTTCATATTATTATTATTATTATTATTATTATTATTATTATTATTATTATTATTATTATTATTATTTCTGATTTTGTTTTCTTTATTTAAATTAATATTGTTTGTGTGTTCTTGCTTGCTAGTTTATAATCTTGATTATTAATTCTGATTTTATATTATTAAAGATTGCTTCTTTGATTGTTTCTTGCATGATATTTGTAATCTTTATAATATTAAATTTGAATTTTATGATCTTGAATATGACTAGTGAGTAGTTTTCTTATTCAGTTATGAGGTAAATTAATTATTCTTGGGAAAAGCATGTTGTGAGATTCTTGAACCTATTATATAATTGTTGATTAAATATCCAAGATTCCCTGAGCACATTATAATGGTTGTTTGTTTGATTAGATAGGGTGCACACTATTTAGTTAAACTAAATAATCTACCGCCAGATTAAAAACATAAGTCCGTAATTGCTTGTGGAGTTAATCACTAGGGATGGAGTAGAATTAAGGTTTAGATTAAATTAACCGAGCTTATGTGTTTGTTATCTAATGTCAACCCATATCTTTCTTGTTGTTAATGCTGCTACAACTTATATCTAGACAGCTTGTTCTAGGTAGGTTAAGTAGTTAGAGATTAGTTAAAGAGCTTGTTTTAACTAACGACTCAGTAAGGAAAGATGGTGTAATAGAGCTTGTTGTTATGCTACGGTTGACTGTTTAATTGACAGTAATATTTTGAAATAAATGATCAACATCAAAATCCAAGAAAGATTGAATGCCTCATGACTGAAGCTTTTTGATATTTGTTTTTCTTGTTTTCTTTATTTTAGACATAGCTTACAAAACCCCCAGATTTTCTTCTTCTTTCCCCAACTCCTAATATTAGATTTTTAATTTAATAATTAACTTAAATAATTCAGTCTCTGTGGGTTCGACCCTTGCTCCGCTATCTACATAGTAGAGTTAGGAAATTTTATTTTTGGTGACTGACGACACTCATCAACTGTCGATAAGTCTAAATACAAAAAAATAATTGATCATACCTTATTAAATAAATCGACCTATCGCATCGTCCCCAAATGAGCAGTCGAAAATCCTTTAAGTGCTAGACTCTCAGTCTTTAAAAACTTGAAATGTTAAAATTAAGTGGTGAGCAAACCACGGCTCTGTAAGGGAATTATATGCATACTTGATATTCAGCTTCCTATATGCTGAAAATCTTTTTCATTTTTCCTATGGGCTCTAGGCACACATGTCGGAATGATACAACAGTCGGCTAGGGATCCGGATGGAGTAAGGTAGGTATTTTGAAATACCTATCTTGTCCCGGAACCTAGAAGTAACTGTAAAGAGTAAAATTCTATCTTATTTTGAAATTTAAATCTTTTTCCTTTTTATTTCATATCGTTTTCATTTTCCTTTTCAAAATAATGCTTTTATGAAATAAAGCATTTAAATAGAATAACTAATATTCATATTTTCTTTGAAAAGAATATTAGTTAAATCATTATCATTTTCCTTTAAAACTCATTTCATGTTTTACTGTATAATCATAATTAGTACAGTACTTTAAATAGCAAAATAAGCTATTAAACCTTTTTCGTATAACATATAAATCATTTAAATCTAATATTCAATTTATAATTAAAATAAGAATATTAGATTTAATTTCCTCATTTTTCCTTTTCAAAACATATCACATGTTCATATTATATATCATATGAAAATTATCTCGTAGTACTAAAATCAGTACTGAAATAAGCATTTTGTAAAATACTGTAAATCATTTCATTTCACGTATCACATATCATATAAAACATTTTCATTTCACATATCACATATCATGTATGGAGACTGAGGCATGCCCAGCCCATCCACTGGGTCGTTACTCATATCATGCTATAGACCCTAAAGGGTATAAAGTAATCATGTCAGATCTATGGCCATAGTCTATAATTGTCCTCGATGGATCACTGATTAGGTGTCGGCCGGAACTACATATCACATATCACATATTACATGATGGACATCCACTTGCTCGTGATGTTCGTGATGCTAAGGATCCATTGGTCATCCAAGGAGGTCCAATTACCCGAGCTCGAGCTAAGAAGATGCAACAAGCCTTGGCTTCATTAATGCAACAAGCTCTGGCATCATTGAAGTGTCAAGGAAGCTTCCATGAAGAGTCCCAAGACATCTATACTTACTTGGAAGCCCAAACGACATGAGCATGGTTTACTGTCTTATTTTAGCTTAACAATAAGATGGGCTAAGTGTTTGGATAGCCCACGTTTGACCCTTGTTATGTTTTGGACTATTTATTTTATGTAACTAGGTTTAGACATGAATTTGGGTTTAGTCTTATTTTCTATTGGTGTTAATTCCAGCCCAATTGTTTATGGGCTTAAGTGCTAGGTATTATTATAAATACCCTGTAAACCCTATTGATGAACAGATCAGTTTTGAATTTCAGAATTTTGAGTGTGCCTTTCTCTTGGGTTCCCTCTCTACTAGGCTTATCAAGGCCTTCTTCCTTGTGGCGCCTTCTTCTTCACCATCCACCATTGCTATACCTTAGGTTCTCGAATTCTTATTCGTAAGGTCAAGGTCCAATACCTTTGGGTTCGAGTCTCTTTAGGCTTCGGGTCTAGGTTTCAGAAGTTGTCATTCATCAACTTTGTTTATGTCCTTTGCGTTTTCAGCTCCTTCAATTTCCAAGCTACGTTTCCAATACCTTTGGGTTTGAGTCTCTTTAGGCTTTAGGTCTACGTTTCAGAAGTTGTCATTCATCAACTTTGTTTCTGTCCTTTGCGTTTTCAGCTCCTTCAATTTCCAAGCTACGTTTCCTCTTGTCCATACGCATCAGTTGGTATTCAGAGCTCAAGTTTCGATTTCTGGTTTGTTTGTGCATCACTCACTGTTCGATTTTTGGTTTATTGGTTTCGATTTTTTTTTCTTTTTTTCTCTCTTGTTGGTTTCGATTTCTGGTTTGTTGTTTTGTTTGAGTTGAATTCATAACCCTAGTCGTAATTCCCCAAAACCCTAGCTGCACCCCTTCCTTCAAAAAAAAACCCTAGCCGCAATTCAAAAAAAACCCTAGCCGTACCCCTTCAAAAAAACCCTAGCCGCACCCCTAAAAAAAAAACCCTAGACACACCCCTCCTCTTTTCAAGGAAACCGCAACACTCAGAGTAAAAAAAAAAGAAGAAAAGAATTCAAAAAAAAAAGAAAAGAATTCAAGAAGAAAAAGAATTCAAAAAAAAATTGTTACGGTACTATTCATACAAAAAATTTTGGTTGAGTTAGGAGGTGTGCGAGTACCCATTTTAAAGAAAACGACGAAAGAAACCGAACCCGTCAAGCTTTGCTTCACGGGCCATACCCTATCTTGGCCAAATTCCATTGTTTTCCTATAGTTTTAGGCCATTTTTCATTTTTTTGGTCCTTCTTGTGATTTTTTTTATTTTTCTTCTATTTTTCTTTTTTTTTCTTTCTTTGAGTCACCTTAGCCACACCTTTCTGTGAAAAAAAAATTCAAAAAATTTTTTTTTTCTTGGTGACAATACTTGGTGAATTAGTTGATTTTACGAGGTTGAATCTTTGACTAAGTCTCTAGTGTGATTGTGAACCTATAGAGTTAAGGTAGAGTGAGGGAAAAAGGCATGAGTGTGTGAGAGACATTAGTACAGAAAAGCCAAATTCCTTGAGTGAAACACGAGTGTAAACACGTGAGGATATCTTTGTTGAAAATGTCTTCTGAAGGTGATAAGTCCGACTTTAAAAAGATTGAATTCATGCTTCAGGCAATGCAACAACAATTCCAACGGATGGACGTGAAATTCAATGACATTCATGATAAGTTGAAACAACATGAAGCCCGGTTTGCAAAGATCCAGCAAGGTGATACTTCTCGTCTAAAAAGTAAGGTTGTTGCCGATGACGAGTATGATGATAATGTTGGGTATGATTCGAACGAAGAGTTTGGGATCGATAGACATCATAGAAGGTACCATGGGTATAGAGATCGAGTTAATAGAGCCTGTGATAGAGGCAAGGAGAAGATGGATGGAAACCTTGGCAGTATAAAATTGAAGATTCCTCCTTTCCAAGGCAAGAATGATCCTGAGGCATATTCGGAGTGGGAAAGGAAGATTGAAATGGTGTTTGACTGCCACCACTACTCTGAGGAAAAGAAGGTCAAACTTGCAGCAATTGAGTTCGCAGAGTATGCTATGGTTTGGTGGGATCAATTAGTCACTAGTAGAAGAAGATATGGTGATCCTCCAGTGTCTACATGGGATGAGATGAAGCGCATCATGAGGAAGAGATTTGTTCCTACTCATTACTACAGAGAGTTATACCAGAAGCCCCAAGGTCTTACCCAGGCTTCAAAGAGTGTTGAGGATTACTACAAAGAGATGGAAATAACCATGATCCGAGCCAATATCCAGGAGGATGCAGAAGCTACTATGGCACGTTTTCTCCAAGGCTTAAATCGTGAGATTGCCAATGTAGTAGAGTTGCAGCATTACATGGACTTAGAGCAGATGCTGCATGTGGCCATCAAAGTCGAAAGGCAACTCCAACGAAAAGGTACATCCTGATGGAGATCCACTTGCTCGTGATGTTCGTGATGCTAAGGATCCATTGGTCATCCAAGGAGGTCCAATTACCTGAGCTCGAGCTAAGAATATGCAACAAGCCTTGGCCTCATTAATGCAACAAGCTCTGGCATCATTGAAGTGTCAAGGAAGCTTCTATGAAGAGTCCCAAGACATCTATACTTACTTGGAAGCCCAAACGACATGAGCATGGTTTACTGTCTTATTTTAGCTTAACAATAAGATGGGCTAAGTGTTTGGATAGCCCACGTTTGAGTCTTGCTGTGTTTTGGACTATTTATTTTATGTGATTAGGTTTAGGCATGAATTTGGGTTTAGTCTTATTTTCTATTGGTGTTAATTCCAGCCCACTTGTTTATGGGCTTAAGTGCTAGGTATTATTATAAATACCTTGTAAACGCTATTGATGGATAGATCAGTTTTGAATTTCAGAATTTGAGTGTGCCTTTCTCTTGGGTTCCCTCTCTACTAGGCTTATCAAGGTCTTCTTCCTTGTGGCGCCTCCTTCTTCACCATCCGCCATTGCTATACCTTAGGTTCTCGAATTCTTATTCGTAGGGTCAAGGTCCAGTACCTTTGGGTTCGAGTCTCTTTAGGCTTCGGGTCTAGGTTTCAGAAGTTGTCATTCAGCAACTTTGTTTCTGTCCTTTGCGTTTTCAGCCCCTTCAATTTCCAAGCTACATTTCCTCTTGTCCGTACGCATCAGTTGGTATTCAGAGCTCAAGTTTTGATTTCTGGTTTGTTTGTGCGTCACTCACTTTTAGATTTTTGGTTTATTGGTTTCGATTTTTTTTCCTTTCTTTTCTCTCTCTTGTTGGTTTCGATTTCTGGTTTGTTGTTGTGTTTGAGTGTAATTCATAACCCAAGCCGCAATTCCTCAAAACCCTAGCTGCACCCTTTTCTTCAAAAAAAAAACCCTAGCCGCAATTCCTCAAAACCCTATCGCACCCTTTCAAAAAAACCCTAGCCGCACCCCTCAAAAATAAAACCTTAGCCGCACCCCTAAAAAAAAAACCCTAGCCGCACCCCTCAAAAAAAAAAACCCTAGCCGCACCCCTCAAAAAAAAAACCCTAGCTGCACCCCTCAAAAAAAAAACCCTAGCCGCCCCCTAAAAAAAACCCTAACCGCACCCCTCAAAAAAAAAACCCTAGCAGGACCCCTCCTCTTTCAAGGAAACCGCAACACTCAGAGTTAAAAAAAAAAGAAGAAGAAAAGAATTCAAAAAAGAAAGAAGAAGAAAAGAATTCAACAAAAAAGAATTCGAAAAAAAAAGAAGAAGAATTCAAAAAAAATTTTTGCAGTACTGTTCAAACAAAAAATTTTGGTTGAGTTAGGAGGTGTTCGAGTAGCCGTTTTAAAGAAAACGATGAAAGAAAACGACCTAGTCAAGCTTTGCTTCACTAGCCCTATCCTATTTTGGCCAAATTCTATCGTTTTCCTATAGTTTTAGGCCATTTTTTCATTTTTTTTGTCGTTCTAGTGATTTTTTTATTTTTTTTATTCTTTCTTTCTTTCTTTCAGTCATCCTAGCCCTAGCCATACCTTTCTGTGAAAAAAAAGAAGAAAGAATTCGGAAGAAAAAAAATAAAAAAAATACTTGGTGAAAATACCTGGTGAATTAGTTGATTCTGCGAGGTTGAGTCTTTGATTGAGTCTCTAGTGCAATTGTGAACCTATAGAGTTAAGGTAGAGTACGGGAAAAAGGCATGAGTGTGTCAGAGACATTAGTAGAGAAAAGCCAAATTCCTTGAGTGAAACACGAGTGTAAACACGAGAGGATATCTTTGTTGAAAATGTCTTCTGAAAGTGATAACTCCGACTTTAAAAAGATTGAATTCAAGCTTCAGGCAATGCAACAACAGTTCCAACGGATGGACGTGAAATTCAATGACATTCATGATAAGTTGAACCAATATGAAGCTCAGTTTGCAAAGGTCCAGCAAGGTGATACTTCTCGTCTAAAAAGTAAGGTTGTTGCCAATGACGAGTATGATGATAATATTGGGTATGATTCGAATGAAGAGTCTGGGATAGATAGACATCATAGAAGGTCCCATGGGTATAGAGATCGAGTTGATAGAGCTCGTGATAGAGGCAAGGAGAAGATGGATGGAAACCTTGGCAGTATAAAATTGAAGATTCCTCCTTTACCAGGCAAGAATGATCCTGAGGCGTATTTGGAGTGGGAAAAGAAGATTGAAATGGTGTTTGACTGCCACCACTACTCCGAGGAAAAGAAGGTCAAACTTGCAGCCATTGAATTCACAGAGTATGCTATGGTTTGGTGGGATCAATTAGTCACTAGTAGAAGATGATATGGTGATCCTCCAGTGTCTACATGGGATGAGATGAAGCGCATCATGAGGAAGAGATTTGTTCCTACTCATTACTACAGAGAGTTATACCAGAAGCTCCAATGTCTTACCTAGGGTGTAAAGAGTATTGAGGATTACTACAAAGAGATGGAAATAACCATGATCCGAGCGAATATCCAGGAGGATGCGGAAGCTACTATGGCTCGTTTTCTCCAAGGCTTAAATCGTGAGATTGCTAATGTAGTAGAGTTGCAGCATTACATGGACTTAGAGGACATACTGCATGTGGCCATCAAAGTCGAAAGGCAACTCCAATGGAAAGGTACATCCCGTTTCACTCCTAGTTCAGTTCCTGTTTGGAAATCTAACACCTTTCATAGGGATGATAAGCCTGTGTCTACGCCTAAGTCAGAGAGCCATGCTAAGCCCAAACCTGAGGGCCCTCAAATGCTCAAGACTGAACCTTCCCAAGCACCCCAGAGCAGGACTCGTGACATTAAGTGTTTCAAGTGTTTAGGTCGCGGACATATTGCCTCACAGTATCCCAACCGTAGAGTGATGATCATGCATGGGAATGGAGATGTTGAGAGTGAAGGTTCTGAAATCAGTGTAGAAGATGAGATGCCTGCGTTAGAAAATGTTGACGAAGAAGAAGTTGTTGAGTATGCTGCTCATGGTGAAGCACTTGTTGCTAGGCGTGCTCTTACTACTCATGTGAAGTTTGAAGATGAGGCACAGCGCGAGAACATCTTCCATACGAGATGCCATATTCGTGACAAGGTATGTACTGTAATCATTGATGCTGGGAGTTGTACTAATGTTGCTAGCACATACCTTGTTGATAAGTTAAAGTTGCCCACTACCAAGCATCACCACCCATATAAGTTGCAGTGGATTAATGACTGTGGTGAAGTCAACGTGGTGAAGCAAGTCTTGGTTCCTTTTCGTATTGGAAGGTATCACGATGAGGTGTTGTGTGACGTGGTGCCCATGTAAGCTAGCCACATGTTGCTGGGCAGACCGTGGCAGTATGATCGGAGAGTCATCCACGACGGTTACACTAACCGTTACTCCTTTACTATGGATGGCAAGAAGATCGCTCTTGCTCCCCTTAGCCCCAAGGAGATTTATGAGGACCAATTAAGGCTAAAGGAGCAACATGATGAGCAAAGGAAGCAAGTTAAAGAACAGAAAGAAAAGAAGGAAAATAAGGAAAGCAAAACAGTGAGCTGCTATGCCAAACCCCGAGATGTGAAAACTGCATTTCTTGCTAATTCTCCTATCCTTTTACTCTTATTTAAAGATTCTTATTTTATTGATGCTGAACTCCATGAGACTTTGCTTACTGATGTTGTATCATTGTTGCAGGAGTTCGAGGATGTATTTCATGAGGAGATCCCAAGTGGATTACCACCGATTCGTGGGATCGAGCATATGATTGACCTTGTCCTCGGAGCTACCATTCCTAACCGTCCAGCCTACAGAAGTAATCCCGAGGAGACGAAGGAGCTTCAAAGGCAAGTTGAGGAGCTCATGAGGAAAGGTTATGTGAGAGAGAGCATGAGTCCATGCGTCGTGCCCGTACTGCTTGTGCCAAAAAAAGATGGGATGTGGAGGATGTGCGTTGACTGCCAAGCCGTCAACAAAATCACTGTAAAGTACCGCTATCCTATTCCTAGGCTCGATGATATGCCTGATGAATTGCATGGTGCATGCATGTTTTCTAAAATCGATTTAAAGAGCGGATATCACCAAATTCGTATGAAAGAAGGTGATGAATGGAAAACCGCATTTAAGACTAAACATGGTCTCTACAAGTGGTTAGTTATGCCTTTTGGCTTGACTAATGCACCCAGTACATTCATGAGATTAATGAACCATGTTTTACGTGATTTCATTGGTAAGTTTGTGGTTGTCTATTTTGATGACATTTTGATCTACAGTAAGAGTCTGCATGAGCATGTTGAGCATCTTAAGAATGTTCTTACTGTCTTGAGGAATGCAAGTTTGTATGCCAATTTTAAGAAATGTACATTCTGCACTGATAAGATTGTTTTTCTTGGGTATGTCGTTTCTTCACATGGCATTTCTGTTGATATTGAGAAGGTAAAGGCAATTAAAGATTAGCCTATACCTAAGTCTGTTTCTGAGGTGCATAGTTTCCATGCTTTAGCTAGTTTCTATTGTCGATTTGTTAGAGATTTTAGCATTATAGTTGCACCTTTGATCGAAGTGGTCAAAAAGAATGTTGGATTTCATTGGGGTCCTGCACAAGAGCATGCTTTTAATTTTCTTAAGGATAAACTTTGTTCTGCTCCTTTGTTATCTATGCCTGACTTTACTAAAACTTTTGAGATTGAGTGCGAAGCCTCAGGTGTAGGTATTGGAGCTGTGCTTATGCAGGAAAAATGCCCAATTGCTTTCTTTAGTGAGAAGTTAAGTGGAGCAGCACTTAACTATCCCACATATGACAAGGAGATGTACGCATTAATGAGGGCCTTGGAGACATGGCAACATTACTTGTGGCCCAAAGAATTTGTCATCCACACTGATCATGAGTCTTTGAAGCATTTGAAAGGACAGAGTAAGCTGCATAAGCGTCAAGCCAACTGGATAGAGTTCATTGAGATGTTCCCGTACGTGATCAAGTACAAACAAGGTAAAGAGAACGTCGTTAGCTGATGCTTTATCTCGTAGGTATACTCTTATCACTACTCTTGATGCTAAACTTTTAGGATTTGAGTATATCAAAGAACAGTATGCTTATGATGTTGATTTTGGTAATGTTTATGATGCATGTGCTACATCTGGCTTTGGCAAGTTCTGTAGGCACGATGGGTTCTTATTTAGAGAAAATAAATTATGTGTGCCTAGGAGTTCATTGCACAAGCTATTAGTTAGAGAAGCCCATAGTGGAGGATTAATGGGTCACTTTAGAGTTAGGAAAACTCTTGATGTTTTGCACGAACATTTCTTTTGGCCTAACATGAGGAGGGATGTAGAGAGGTTATGTGCTAGATGCATTTCATGTAGGCAAGCTAAATCTAGAGTTCATAATCATGGTTTATATACTCTTTTACCCATTCCTTCTACTCCGTGGACTGATATCTCTATGGATTTTGTTTTGGGCTTGCCTCGAACGAAACGCGGTAGAGATTCTGTTTTTGTTGTGGTTGACAGGTTCTCTAAGATGGCTCATTTCATTGCTTGCCACAAGACGGATGACGCGAGCAATGTTGCTGACCTTTTCTTCAAAGAGATAGTACGTCTACATGGTGTATCGAATACTATTGTTTCCGATCGTGATGTCAAGTTCCTTAGTTACTTTTGCATGACGTTATGGGGAAAGTTGGGAACAAAATTGTTATTCTCCACCACTTGTCACCCCCAAACTAATGGACAGACTGAGGTTGTCAATCGAACCCTATCTACCTTATTGAAGTCCATTATCCAAAAGAATTTGAAGAATTGGGAAGATTGCTTGCCCCATGTGGAGTTTGCATATAACCACAGTGTTCACTCCACTACTAGTTGCTCTCCATTCGAAGTTGTTTATGGCTTCAATCCTCTTACTCCTTTGGATTTGTTGCCATTACCTAGTGCGGAGCAGAGTAACTTGGATGGAGAACAGAAGGCTAAGTTTGTGAAGCAACTCCATGAGAGAGTTCGTCAAGCTATTGAAAAGAAGACTGAACAGTATACCACCCAAGCAAATAAGCATCGAAAGAAAGTAGTCTTTGAGCCTGGTGATTGGGTTTGGGTGCATATGAGAAAGGAGAGGTTTCCTGTTCAGCGATGAACCAAGCTGCATCCCCGAGGAGATGAACCATTCCAAGTAATAGAGAAGATCAACGATAATGTCTACAAATTGGATCTTCCTGGTGAGTATGGTGTATCTGCTACTTTTAATGTTTCTGATCTTTCTCCCTTTTCTTTTGATGAAGGTCTATGCGATTTGAGGACAAATCCTTTTGAGGAGAGGGGGAATGATGGAGATCCACTTGCTCGTGATGTTCGTGATGCTAAGGATCCATTGGTCATCCAAGGAGGTCCAATTACCCGAGCTCGAGCTAAGAAGATGCAACAAGCCTTGGCCTCATTAATGCAAGAAGCTCTGGCATCATTGAAGTGTCAAGGAGGCTTCCATGAAGAGTCCCAAGACATCTATACTTGGAAGCCCAAACGACATGAGCATGGTTTACTGTCTTATTTTAGCTTAACAATAAGATGGGCTAAGTGTTTGGATAGCCCACGTTTGAGTCTTGCTGTGTTTTGGACGATTTATTTTATGTAATTAGGTTTATGCATAAATTTGGGTTTAGTCTTATTTTCTATTGGTATTAATTCCAGCCCACTTGCTTATGGGCTTAAGTGCTAGGTATTATTATAAATACCTTGCAAACGCTATTGACAGATAGATCAGTTTTGAATTTCAGAATTTGAGTGTGCCTTTCTCTTGGGTTCCCTCTCTACTAGGCTTATCAAGGTCATCTTCCTTGTGGCGCCTCCTTCTTCACCATCCACCATTGCTATACCTTAGGTTCTCGAATTCTTATTTGTAGGGTCAAGGTCCAATACCTTTGGGTTCGTGTCTCTTTAGGCTTCGGGTCTATGTTTCAGAAGTTGTCATTCATCAACTTTGTTTCTGTCCCTTGCGTTTTCAGCCCCTTCAATTTCCAAGCTACGTTTCCACTTGTCCGTACGCATCACATCATGTTTCACTCCTAGTTCAGTTCCTGTTTGGAAATCTAACACCTTTCGTAGGGATGATAAGCCTGTGTCAACGCCTAAGTCAGAGAGCCATGCTAAGCCCAAGCCTGAGGGCCCTCCAAAGCCCAAGACTGAACCTGCCCAAGCACCCCCGAGCAGGAGACGTGACATTAGGTGTTTCAAGTGTTTAGGTCGCGGACATATTGCCTCACAGTGTCTGATGGAGATCCACTTGCTCGTGATGCTAAGGATCCATTGGTCATCCAAGGAGGTCCAATTACCTGAGCTCGAGCTAAGAAGATGCAACAAGCCTTGGCCTCATTAATGCAACAAGCTCTGGCATCATTGAAGTGTCAAGGAAGCTTCCATGAAGAGTCCCAAGACATCTATACTTACTTGGAAGCCCAAACGACATGAGCATGGTTTACTGTCTTATTTTAGCTTAACAATAAGATGGGCTAAGTGTTTGGATAGCCCACGTTTGAGTCTTGCTGTGTTTTGGACTATTTAATTTTATGTAATTAGGTTTAGGCATGAATTTGGGTTTAGTCTTATTTTCTATTGGTGTTAATTCCAGCCCACTTGTTTATGGGCTTAAGTGCTAGGTATTATTATAAATACCTTGTAAACGCTATTGATGGATAGATCCGTTTTGAATTTCAGAATTTGAGTGTGCCTTTCTCTTGGGTTCCCTCTCTACTAGGCTTATCAAGGTATTCTTCCTTGTGGCGCCTCCTTCTTCACCATCCACCATTGCTATACCTTAGGTTCTCGAATTCTTATTCGTAGGGTCAAAGTCCAATACCTTTGGGTTCGAGTCTCTTTAGGCTTCGGGTCTATTTTTCAGAAGTTTTCATTCATCAACTTTGTTTTTGTCCTTTGCGTTTTCAGCCCCTTCAATTTCAAAGCTACGTTTCCTCTTGTCCGTACGCATCACATCCCGTTTCACTCCTAGTTCAGTTTCTGTTTGGAAATCTAACACCTTTCGTAGGGATGATAAGCCTGCGTCTACGCCTAAGTCAGAGAGCCATGCTAAACCAAAGCCTGAGGGCCCTCCAAAGCCCAAGACTGAACCTGCCCAAGCAGCCCCGAGCAGGACACGTGACATTAAGTGTTTCAAGTGTTTAGGTCGCGGACATATTGCCTCACAGTGTCTGATGGAGATCCACTTGCTCGTGATGTTCATGATGCTAAGGATCCATTGGTCATCCAAGGAGGTCCAATTACCCAAGCTCGAGCTAAGATGATGCAACAAGCCTTGGCCTCATTAATGCTACAAGCTCTGGCATCATTGAAGTGTCAAGGAAGCTTCCATGAAGAGTCCCAAGACATCTATACTTACTTGGAAGCCCAAACGACATGAGCATGGTTTACTGTCTTATTTTAGCTTAACAATAAGATGGGCTAGGTGTTTGGATAGCCACATTTGAGTCTTGCTGTGTTTTGGACTATTTATTTTTATGTAATTAGGTTTAGGCATGAATTTGGGTTTAGTCTTATTTTCTATTGGTGTTAATTCTAGCCCACTTGTTTATGGGCTTAAGTGCTAGGTATTATTATAAATACCTTGTAAACGCTATTGATGGATAGATCAGTTTTGAATTTCAGAATTTGAGTGTGCCTTTCTCTTGGGTTCCCTCTCTACTAGGCTTATCAAGGTCTTCTTCCTTGTGGCGCCTCCTTCTTCACCATCCACCATTGCTATACCTTAGGTTCTCGAATTCTTATTCGTAGGGTCAAGGTCTAATACCTTTGGGTTCGAGTCTCTTTAGGCTTCGGGTCTAGGTTTCAGAAGTTGTCATTCATCAACTTTGTTTCTGTCCTTTGCGTTTTCAGCCCCTTCAATTTCCAAGCTACGTTTCCTCTTGTCCGTGCGCATCAGTTGGTAATCAGAGCTCAAGTTTCGATTCTAGTTTGTCTGTGCGTCACTCACTTTTCAATTTTTGGTTTGCTGGTTTCGATATTTTTTTCCTCCTCTCTTGTTGGTTTTGATTTCTAGCCGCACCCCTCACAAAAAAAACCCTAGCCGTACTCCTCAAAAAAAAAAACCTAGCCGCACCCCTCAAAAAAAAACCCTAGCCGCACCCTCCTCTCTACAAGGAAACCGCAACACTCAGAGTAAAAAAAAAAAAAGAGAAAGAAAAGAAGAAGAAAAGAAGAAGAATTAAAAAAAAATCAGAAATCGAAAAAAAAAATTTTTTTGCGGTACTGTTCAATCAGGAAAATTTCGTTGAGTTAGGAGGCGTGCGAGTATCCGTTTTAAAGAAAACGATGAAAGAAAACGACCTAGTGAAGCTTTGCTTCAATAGCCATATCCTATCTTGGCCAAATTCCATCGTCTTCTTATAGTTTTAGGCCATTTTTTGTTTTTTTTTGTCATTCAAGTGATTTTTTTTTATTTTTTTATTCTGCCTTTCTTTCTTTGAGTCACCCTAGCCCTAGCCACACCTTGCTGTGCAAAAAAAAAAATTTGAAAAAAAAATCAAAAAAAAAGAAGAATTCAAAAAAAAAATCTTGGTAACAATACTTGGTGAATTAGTTGATTCTGTGAGGTTGATTCTTTGAGTGAGTCTCTAGTGCGATTGTGAACTTGTAGAGTTAAGGTAGAGTAAGGGAAAAAGGCAGGAAAATCAAAAAAAAAGAAGAATTCAAAAAAAAAATCTTGGTAACAATACTTGGTGAATTAGTTGATTCTGTGAGGTTGATTCTTTGAGTGAGTCTCTAGTGCGATTGTGAACTTGTAGAGTTAAGGTAGAGTAAGGGAAAAAGGCAGGAGTGTGTGAGAAACATTAGTAGAGAAAAGCCAAATTACTTGAGTGAAACACGAGTGTAAACACGTGAGGATATCTGATGTAGATCCACTTGCTCGTGATGTTCGTGATGCTAAGGATCCATTAGTCATCCAAGGTGGTCCAATTACCCGAGCTCGAGCTAAGAAGACGCAACAAGCCCTGGCCTCATTCATACAACAAGCTCTGGTATCATTGAAGTGTCAAGGAAGCTTCCATGAAGAGTCCCAAGACATCTATACTTGCTTGGAAGCCCAAACGACATGAGCATGGTTTACTATCTTATTTTAGCTTAACAATAAGATGGGCTAAGTGTTTGGATAGCCCACGTTTGAGTCTTGTTGTGTCTTGGACTATTTATTTTATGTAACTAGGTTTAGGCATAAATTTGGGTTTAGTCTTATTTTCTATTGGTGTTAATTCCAGCCCACTTGTTTATGGGCTTAAGTGCTAGGTATTATTATAAATACCTTGTAAACGCTATTGATAATCAGATCAGTTAATTGAATTTTCAGAAATTGAGTGTGCCTTTCTCTTGGGTTCCCTCTCAACTAGGCTTATCAAGGTCTTCTTCCTTATGGTGCCTCCTTCTTCACCCCCCACCATTGTTATACCTTAGGTTCTCGAATTCTTATTCGTAGGGTCAAAGTCCAATACCTTTGGGTTCGAGTCTCTTTAGGCTTCGGGTCTAGGTTTTCAGAAGTTGTCCTGTTGCATTTCAGCTCCTTCAAATTCCAAGCTACGTTTTGTCTTGTCCGTGCGCATCAGTTGGTATCAGAGCTCAAGTTTTGATTTCTAGTTTATTTGTGCGTCACTCACTTTTAGATTTTTGGTTTATTGGTTTTGATTTTTTTTTCATTCTTTTTTCTCTCTTGTTGGTTTCGATTTCTGGTTTGTTGTTGTGTTTGAGTTGAATTCATAACCCTAGCCGCACCCCTTCCTTAAAAAAAACAAAACCCTAACCGCAATTCCTCAAAACCCTGTCGCACCCCTTCAAAAAACCCTAGCCGCACCCCTCAAAAATAAAACCCTAGCCGCACCCCTCAAAAAAAACCCTAGCCGCACCCCTCAAAAAAAAAACCCTAGCCGCACCCCTAAAAAAAAACCCTTGCCGCACCCCTCAAAAAAAAAAAACCCTAGCCGCACCCCTAAAAAAAAAACCCTAGTCGCACCCCTCAAAAAAAAAATCTAGCCGCACCCCTCCTCTTTCAAGGAAACCGCAACACTCAAAGTTAAAAAAGAAGAAGAAAAAAAGAAGAAGAAAAGAATTCGAAAAAAAAAAGAATGAATTCGAAAAAAAAAAGAAGAAATCAAAAAAAAATTGCGGTACTGTTCAAACAGAAACTTTAGGTTGAGTTAGGAGGCGGGCGAGTACCCGTTTTAAAGAAAACGATGAAAGAAAACGACCTAGTTAAGCAAAGCTTTACTAGCCCTATCCTATTTTGGCCAAATTCCATTCTTTTCCTATAGTTTTAGGCCATTTTTCATTTTTTTTGGTCGTTCTATTGATTTTTTTTTATTTTTTTTATTCTGTCTTTCTTTCTTTGAGTCACCCTAGCCCTAGCCATACCTTTCTGTGAAAAAAAAAGCAAGAATTCGGAGGAAAAAAATAAAAAAAAATATCTGGTGAATTAGTTGATTCTGTGAGGTTGAGTCTTTGATTGAGTCTCTAGTGCGATTGTGAACCTATAGAGTTAAGGTCGAGTAAGGGAAAAAGGCATGCGTGTGTGAGAGACATTAGTAGAGAAAAGCCAAATTCCTTGAGTGAAACACGAGTGTAAACACGTGAGGATATCTTTGTTGAAAATGTCTTCTGAAAGTGATAAGTTCGACTTTAAAAAGATTGAATTCATGCTTCAGGCAATGCAACAACAGTTCAAACGGATGGACGTGAAATTCAATGACATTCATGATAAGTTGAACCAACATGAAGCTTAGTTTGCAAAGATCCAGCAAGGTGATACTTCTCGTCTAAAAAGTAAGGTTGTTGCCAATGACGAGTATGATGATAATATTGGGTATGACTCGAATGAAGAGTCTGGGATAGATAGACATCATAGAAGGTCCCATGGGTATAGAGATCGAGTTGATAGAGCTCGTGATAGAGGCAAGTAGAAGATGGATGGAAACCTTGGTAGTATAAAATTGAAGATTCCTCCTTTCCCAGGTCAGAATGATCCTGAGGCGTATTTGGAGTGGGAAAGGAAGATTGAAATGGTGTTTGACTGCCACCACTACTCTGAGGAAAAGAAGGTCAAACTTGCAGCCATTGAGTTCACAGAGTATGCTATGGTTTGGTGGGATCAATTAGTCACTAGTAGAAGAAGATATGATGATCCTCCAGTGTCTACATGGGATGAGATGAAGCACATCATGAGGAAGAGATTTGTTCCTACTCATTACTACAGGGAGTTATACCAGAAACTCCAAGGTCTGACCCAGGGCTTAAAGAGTGTTGAGGATTACTACAAAGAGATGGAAATGACCATGATTCGAGCCAATATCCAGGAGGATGCAGAGGCTACTATGGCTCGTTTTCTCCAAGGCTTAAATCGTGAGATTGCCAATGTAGTAGAGTTGCAGCATTACATGGATTTAGAGGAGATGCTGCATGTGGCCATCAAAGTGGAAAGGCAACTCAAAAGGAAAGGTACATCTCGTTTTACTTCTAGTTCAGTTCCTGTTTGGAAATCTAACACCTTTCATAGGGATGATAAGCCTGTGTCTACGCCTAAGTCAGAGAGCTTTGCTAAGCCCAAGACTGAGGGCCCTCCAAAGCCCAAGACTGAACCTGCCCAAGCATCCCAAAGCAGGACACGTGACATTAAGTGTTTCAAGTGTTTAGGTCATGGACATATTGCCTCTCAGTGTCCCAACCGTAGAGTTATGATCGTGCTTGGGAATGGAGATGTTGAGAGTGAAGGTTCTGAAATCGGTATAAAAGATGAGATGCCTGCGTTAGAAGATGTCGACGAAGAAGAAGTTGTTGAGTATGCTGCTCATGGTGAAGCACTTGTTGCTAGGCGTGCTCTTACTACTCATGTGAAGTTTGTGGATGAGGCACAGCGCGAGAACATCTTCCATACGAGATGCCATATTAGTGACAAGGTATGTACTGTAATCATTGATGGTGGGAGTTGTACTAATGTTGCTAGCACATACCTTGTTGATAAATTAAAGTTGCCCACTACCAAGCATCACCACCCATATAAGTTGCAATGGATTAATGACTGTGGTGAAGTCAACGTGGTGAAGCAAGTCTTGGTTCCTTTTCGTATTGGAAGGTATCACGATGAGGTGTTGTGTGACGTGGTGCCCATGCAAGCTAGCCACCTATTGCTGGGTAGGCCGTGGCAGTATGATTGGAGAGTCCTTCATGACGGTTACTGATATGGACCTCACCGAAAGAAGATGAGGTTCATATGAAGAAGACGAAGAACACTTGAAAAAAAAAACAATAACAAGTTAAAAACGCAGCAAAAGAAAATAAAAATTAGAAGTAAAACCAAGACCCGTTGTGTAGAAACACAAGAACCTATGGTATTGGACCAAGACCCGTTGCCTAGAAAAGCAAGAACCTATGGTATATATTGGTGGAAGGTAGAAGAACGCTACAAGGAAGACCTTGATAAGTTCAAGAGTTCTCAAGAGAACCAAAGAGAAGAAGTCTCTCAATTTTATTGCTAAAATCAATTGTCTTCTCCCCAAAAGGTTACATAACTATTTATAGGCAAATAGATAACTTGCAGCACAAGTAATAGGAATCCTACTTTCCTAACTTGCAGAATAGGAAATAGCAAACTTGCAGAACAAGCAATAGGAATCCTACTCTCCTAACTTGCAGAACAAGTAATAGAAGTCTTACAAAATCTATTATTTAAAAAGGAATTGGGCTTAAATTAAATTAAGACAATGTTCAGCCCAATAATACTTAACTAAATAAAATATGCATCTAGCCTAATTTGCATTTCGGCCCAATACTTGTGTGTCTTCAAGAAGGTTGAACTTGGGCTTGGATCATGTTGTAGAAGACTTTATCATCCTCCATGCTCAAGCTTTGTTGGGCTTTCTCTCTAGCAATATCAATGAAACCAGCCAAGGCTTGTTGCATCATCTTTGATTTAGCTCTTGTAATTGGACCTCCATGGATACTCAAAGGATCACGATCATCACGAACATGACTTGAGCTTTGTGAGCTTGGATCTCCATCATTCCCCCTCTCCTCGAAAGGATTTGTCCTCAAATCAGAATCACCTACATCAATATCAAAGGGAGAAAGATCAGAAACATTAAATGTAGCACTAACATTATACTCACCTGGAAGATCTAACTTATAAGCATTGTCATTGATCTTCTTAATCACTTGGAATGGTCCACCTCCTCGAGGTTGCAACTTGGAGCGACGCTGAGCAGGAAATCTCTCTTTACGCATATGTAACCAAACCCAATCACCAGGTTCAAAGACAACTTTCTTGCGATGCTTGTTGGCTTGAGTAGCATATTGTTCAGTCCTCTTTTTAATGTTTTGACGTACCTTCTCATGTAGTTGCTTAACAAAATCAGCTTTCTTTTCCCCATCCAAACTAGCTCTCTCCTCAATAGGTAGTGGTAAAAGATCCAATGAAGTGAGTGGATTAAAACCATAGACAACTTCAAATGGAGAATAACTAGTAGTGGAATGCACACTTCTATTGTAAGCAAACTCCACATGAGGCAAACAATCTTCCCAATTCTTCAAATTCTTTTGAATAATGGACCTCAACAAAGTAGACAAAGTACGATTGACTACTTCAGTTTGACCATCGGTTTGTGGATGACAAGTAGTTGAAAACAATAGCTTTGTTCCTAACTTTCCCCATAATGTTTTCCAAAAATAGCTAAGGAACTTCACATCACGGTCAGAAACAATGGTCCTCGGAACCCCATGTAGACGAACAATTTCCTTGAAGAATAAATCGGCAATGTTACTTGCATCATCTGTCTTGTGACAAGCAATGAAGTGAGCCATCTTAGAGAACCTATCAACAACAACAAAAACAGAATCTCTACCTCTCTTTGTTCTTGGTAACCCTAAAACAAAGTCCATAGAAATGTCAGTCCAAGGAGCAGTAGGAATAGGCAATGGAGTATAAAGACCATGATTCATAACTCTAGACTTAGCTTGTTTACAAGTGACACATCTCTCACACAATTTTTCAACATCTCTTTTCATGTTAGGCCAAAAGAAGTGATCATGCAATATATCTAAAGTTTTCTTTACTCCAAAATGTCCCATTAACCCACCACTATGGGCTTCTCTAACAAGTAATTCTCTTAAAGAACTCCTAGGCACACATAATCTATTTTCCCTAAATAAGAATCCATCATGCCTATAAAACTTTCCAAAACCAGTTTTCTCACATGCAATGAACACATTTTCAAAATCTTCATCAGTAGCATACAAGTCTTTAATATACTCAAATCCAAGTAGTTTTGCATTAAGAGTAGTGATTAGAGTATACCTTCGAGATAATGCATCAGCCACGACATTTTCTTTACCTTGTTTATATTTGATCACATATGGAAATGTTTCAATGAACTCCATCCACTTGGCATGACGCTTGTTCAACTTGCTTTGTCCTTTCAAGTGCTTCAAGGACTCATGATCAGTGTGGATGACAAATTCCTTGGGCCATAAATAGTGTTGCCATGTTTCCAAGGCCCTCACTAATGCATACATCTCTTTATCATATGTGGGATAGTTAAGGGCAGCTCCACTTAACTTCTCACTGAAAAAAGCAATGGGGCGCTTCTCCTGCATTAAAACAGCTCCAATACCTATACTTGAAGCATCACACTCAATCTCAAAAGTTTTAGAAAAGTCAGGTAAGGATAATAAAGCTGCAGAACAAAGCTTCTCTTTAAGCAAGTTAAAAGCATGATCTTGCTCAAGACCCCATTTAAATCCAACATTCTTTTTAACAACATCAGTTAGAGGTGCAGCTATTGTACTGAAGTCTCTAACAAACCTACGATAGAAACTAGCTAATCCATGAAAACTACGCACCTCAGAGATATTCTTAGGTATAGGCCAATCTTTAATTGCCTTGACCTTTTCATCTTCTACTGCTATACCCTTAGAAGAAATAACATATCCAAGAAATGTAATCTTATCAGTGCAAAAGGAACATTTCTTAAGGTTAGCATACAACTTTTCCTTTCTCAAGACATTAAGCACATTCTTTAAATGTTCAATATGTTCATGCAAACTTCTACTATAGATCAAGATATCATCAAAATAGACAACTACAAATTTTCCAATGAAAGCACGCAAGACATGGTTCATTAATCTCATGAAAGTGCTAGGTGCATTAGTTAATCCAAAAGGCATAACTAACCATTCATACAAACCATGCTTAGTCTTAAATGCAGTTTTCCATTCATCACCTTCTCTCATGCGAATTTGATGATAACCACTTTTCAAATCAATTTTAGAAAAGATGCAAGAACCATGTAACTCATCAAGCATATCATCTAATCTAGGAATGGGATAGCGATACTTTACAGTGATTTTGTTGATGGCACGACAATCAACACACATCCTCCACGTCCCATCCTTCTTAGGAACAAGTAACACAGGAACAGCACATGGACTCATGCTCTCTCTAACGTAGCCTTTCTTCATGAGCTCGTCAACTTGCCTTTGAAGCTCCTTTGTCTCCTCGGGATTACTTCTATAGGCAGGTCTGTTGGGAATGGCAGCTCCAGGAACAAGGTCTATTTGATGCTCAATTCCCCTAATAGGTGGCAAACCATTTGGAATCTCCTCGGGGAATATATCTCCAAATTCCTTCAAAAGAGACACAACATTAGTAGGCAAAGAAGATTTAAGATCATTAGAACTAAAACAAGATTCTTTATATAAAAACAAAAGGATTGGGCACTTAGCTAAAAAAGCAGCCTTTACATCACTTTGCTTTGCATAGAAGCTCACGTCCTTTCTTTCTTTCTTTGCAATATCTTTGCCTTTATCTAGATTCTTCGACCTTTGTTGTGATTCATTCTGCTCTTTCAACCTCAATTGATCCTCATAAATCTCCGTAGGACTCAAGGGTGCAAGTGTGAATTTCTTACCAGCCATGGTAAATGAATAACGGTTTGTAAATCCATCATGTATGACATGTCTATCAAATTGCCATGGTCTTCCTAAAAGCAAATGACCAGCATGCATAGGCACAACATCACACAACACTTTATCATTGTACCTTCCAATTGAAAATAGCACCAATACTTGCTTGGTCACATTTACTTCTCCACAATTATTGAGCCATTGAAGTTTGTATGGTTTGGGATGTTTTGTAGTGGGCAAACTCAATTTGTCAACCAAATAAGTGCTAGCAACATTAGTGCAACTACCACCATCAATAATCAAAGAGCATACCTTATTGTTGACGTGGCATCTAGTATGAAAAATATTTTCTCGTTGCACTTCATCTTCATCCTTAACTTGGGCACTTAATGCACGACGAGCTACAAGTGCTTCACCATGTGCAGCAAACTCAACATAGTCATCATCCTCATTAATGTCCTCCAATGGTGGCATCTCATCATCAACATCAGAATCTTCACTTACAACATCACCATCATCACGCATAATCATGACTCGTTTGTTTGGGCATTGTGATGCAATGTGTCCTCTTCCCAAACATCTAAAACACTTAATGTCTCTACTCTTACCTTGGGATGCTTGGATAGCCTCGGGTTTGGGCTTTTGGACACTCTCACCCTTAGGCTTGAATGAGGATTCAGTCTTAAGTTTGAATGTAGTCTTATCATCCTTTCGAAAGGTGTTCGGTTTCCAAGAAGAAGATGAACTAGAACCTTGCATAAAACGAGATGAATAATCTTTTCTCTTGAGTTGCCTTTCAACCTTGATAGCCATATGCAACATATCATCAAACTCCACATAGTGATGTAACTCCACTACATTAGCAATCTCACGATTCAATCCTTGTAAGAATCGAGCCATAGTAGCTTCACTATCCTCTTCAACATTAGCTCTGATCATGATAATTTCCATTTCTTTATGATAATCCTCAACACTCTTAGAACCTTGAGTGAGACCTTGTAACCTTTGATAAAGCTCTCTATAGTAATGATTAGGAACAAACCTTTTTCTCATAACACGTTTCATTTCATTCCATGTAACTATAGGTGGCTCTCTATTCCTACGTCTACCAAGCATGAGTTGGTCCCACCAAATGATTGCATAATCCGTGAACTCTACAGCAGCAAGTTTCACCTTTTTTTCTTCGGAATAGTTATGGCAATCAAAGACCATCTCCACTTTCTTTTCCCATTCTAAGTAAGCCTCAGGATCATTCTTACCTTGAAAGGAAGGAATCTTCAATTTGATACTTCCTAAATTTCCATCTATCCTATCATAATACCTATCTCCTTTATACCTATCTCCACGACCTCCTTTATTACCATGGTTACCTTTAACACTTCTACTAAACTCATCATCATCAAACTCATCATCAACTTTATCATCAAAGTCATTATTCACAACATTGCCATTCTCATGAGAAGTATCACTTGGCTTTACCTTGGCTAGGACAGCTTCATGTTCCTCCAACTTATCATGAATATTATTAAACCTCAACTCTATCCTTGAAAATTGTTGTTGCATAGCTTGGAACATGAACTCGATCTTACTCAAATCAGGCTTTTCACTATTAGAAGACATGATTTTATCCTGCAAGAAACGTTAGTAAAAGAAAAGGACCTCACAAGTATGACCTCATGTGTTTACACTCAATACACACAAGACTGTAACACACACTCGTGTTTCACACAATTTTAATATGGCTTTTCTCTACTAATGTTACTCACACACTCTTGCCTTTTTCCCTCACACAACTTTTCTCTATAGGTTCTATATTGAACTCAAGACTTAATCAAAAATCAGCTTATGGAATTCAACTATCAACCAACAATAAACAAGATGAGCACAAGATTTTAATCAAGGGAAAACAAAACAATGAATACTCAACAAGACTTAGCAAGACTCAGCAAGACTCAATAAGACTTAAGAAGACTCCAATGAAACTAAACCTTGAAGGAAATTTGTGTATTTTGGGGTGTTTAATTAAGGTAGGGTTTAGCCAAAGGTGGGGTAGTTTTGTCCTTTTATGCGGTAGGGTCAAAAAGGTAATTTTAGACAGTAGGGTAAAATGGCAGTAATGAATTTTCAAATTAGGCAAATAAGAAATCGCAAAGCTCAAGAAAGAATGACTACCTCAAGATTTTCATGAAGCACACCTCCACGAATTACCTTTGATATTGCACTTGCTACACACGATGTAATAAAATCCCCTCTTGAATTGATTTTTCTTTTCTCTTTTTTTTTCTTTTCTTTTTTTTTCTCTTTTTTCTCTTTTTTTTTATATTTTACTAAACTAAACGAACAATGAAGAAAAAAAAATCTAAATAATAAGAAGAGGTTTACTTGGGGAACAAGGCAACTTTTTGACAAAAACAAGCTAGTTTTGGTAGCAGCTTGATGGAGATCCAAGCTCACAAAGCTCAAGTCATGTTCGTGATGATCGTGATCCTTTGAGTATCCATGGAGGTCCAATTACAAGAGCTAAATCAAAGATGATGCAACAAGCCTTGGCTGGTTTCATTGATATTGCTAGAGAGAAAGCCCAACAAAGCTTGAGCATGGAGGATGATAAAGTCTTCTACAACATGATCCAAGCCCAAGTTCAACCTTCTTGAAGACACACAAGTATTGGGCCGAAATGCAAATTAGGCTAGATGCATATTTTATTTAGTTAAGTATTATTGGGCTGAACATTGTCTTAATTTAATTTAAGCCCAATTCCTTTTTAAATAATAGATTTTGTAAGACTTCTATTACTTGTTCTGCAAGTTAGGAGAGTAGGATTCCTATTGCTTGTTCTGCAAGTTTGCTATTTCCTATTCTGCAAGTTAGGAAAGTAGGATTCCTATTACTTGTGCTGCAAGTTATCTATTTGCCTATAAATAGTTATGTAACTCTTTGGGGAGAACACAATTGATTTTAGTAGTAAAATTGAGAGACTTCTTCTCTTTGGTTCTCTTGAGAACTCTTGAACTTATCAAGGTCTTCCTTGTGGCGTTCTTCTACCTTCCACCAATATATACCATAGGTTCTTGCTTTTCTAAGCAACGGGTCTTGGTCCAATACCATAGGTTCTTGTGTATCTACACAACGGGTCTTGGTTTTATCTTTAATTTTTGTTTTCTTTTGCTGCGTTTTAACTTGTTCTTGTTTTTCTTCAAGTGTTCGTTGTGTTCTTCATTGAACTTCATCTTCTTTCGCTGAGGTTCATACCATTTGGCATCAGAGCTTAGGTTTAATTCGTGGGAGTTTCGTTTTTGTTTTTTTTTTCTTTGTCTTCTTGTCATGGACAAACCTTGATCTTGAATCCTTTTCCAATCCACCACTAATATTGTTTGTTCCTCAAACCTATTGACTTCATTAAAATAACCTACCTTTACTTAGCCACCAAGTAAACCATATCTTGTTCTCCAAGCAACCAAATCCCAAAGGTTTTCTTGCTCACCAAGAAACCTTCAAAAGCTCTACATCACATAAAGACTACTTGTTTCACAAGCCACCGTTCCCTCTAGTTCCTTGCCACACAAGCTACTACCGAAACTAGCTTATTTTTGTCAAAAGTTGCCTTGTTTCCCAAGTAAACCTCTTCTTATTATTTAGACTTTTTTTTCTTCATTGTTTGTTTACTTTAGTAAAATATAAAAAAAAGAGAAAAAAAGAGAAAAAAGAAAAGAAAAAAAAGAGAAAAGAAAAATCAATTCAAGATGGGATTTATTACATCGTGTGTAGCAAGTGCAACATTAAAGGTAATTCGTGGAGGTGTGCTTCGTCAAAATCTTGAGGTAGTCATTCTTTCTTGAGCTTTGAGATTTCTTATTTGCCTAATTTGAAAATTCATTGCTGCCATTCTACCCTACTGTCTAAAATTACCTTTTTGACCCTACCACATAAAAGGACAAAACTACCCCACCTTTGGCTAAACCCTACCCCAATTAAACACCCCAAAACACGCATATTTCCTTCAAGGTTTAGTTTCATTAGAGTCTTCTTAAGCCTTATTGAGTCTTGCAAAGTCTTGTTGAGTCTTCATTGTTTTGTTTTCCCTTGATTAAAATCTTGTGCTCAGCTTGTTTATTGTTGGTTGATAGTTGAATTCCATAAGCTGATTTTTGATTGAGTCTTGAGTTCAATATCGAACCTATAGAGAAAAGTTGTGTGAGGAAAAAAAAGGCAAGAGTGTGTGAGTAACATTAGTAGAGAAAAGCCATATTAAAATTGTGTGAAACACGAGTGTGAGTGTTACATTCTTGTGTGTATTGAGTGTAAACACGTGAGGTCATACTTGTGAGGTCTGTTTCTTTTACTAACGTTTCTTGCAGGTTACAATTATGTCTTCTAATAGTGAAAAGCTTGATTTGAGTAACATTGAGATCATGTTCCTAGCCATGCAACAACAACTTTCGAGAATAGAGTCGAAGTTGATTAAATATGATAAGTTGGAGCAACATGACGTTGCCCTAGCTAATGTAAACCAAGATAATACTTCTTATGCATGTAATAATGTTGCTCATAATAAGTTGGATAGCAATTATGAAGAAGATTTTGATAATGATTCTATGCTGCAATTAGAGGATGATGAGGATAGTATGGAATTACCCATGGATGGAAAGGAATATATAGCATGTCAAACTTTAAGTGTGTTAATGAAAGATGAGGATCAATTGAGATTAAAAGAGAGTGAGAAAAAAATAGTGAGTGAAGATGAGGTTAAGCAAAAAGAGAAAACAATCAAGATTGAGTGTGATACTTCAAGCATAGGCATCGAAGTTGTTTTAATGCAGGAGAAGCGCCCCATTGCTTTTTTCAGTGAGAAGTTAAGTGGAGCTGCCCTTAACTATCCCACATATGATAAAGAGATGTATGCATTAGTGAGGGCCTTGGAAACATGGCAACACTATTTATGGCCCAAGGAATTTGTCATCCACACTGATCATGAGTCCTTGAAGCACTTGAAAGGACAAAGCAAGTTGAACAAGCGTCATGCCAAGTGGATGGAGTTCATTGAAACATTTCCATATGTGATCAAATATAAACAAGGTAAAGAAAATGTCGTGGCTGATGCATTATCTCGAAGGTATACTCTAATCACTACTCTTAATGCAAAACTACTTGGATTTGAGTATATTAAAGACTTGTATGCTACTGATGAGGATTTTGAAAATGTGTTCATTGCATGTGAGAAAACTGGTTTTGGAAAGTTTTATAGGCATGATGGATTCTTATTTAGGGAAAATAGATTATGTGTGCCTAGGAGTTCTTTAAGAGAATTACTTGTTAGAGAAACCCATAGTGGTGGGTTAATGGGACATTTTGGAGTAAAGAAAACTTTAGATATATTGCATGATCACTTCTTTTGGCCTAACATGAAAAGAGATGTTGAAAAATTGTGTGAGAGATGTGTCACTTGTAAACAAGCTAAGTCTAGAGTTATGAATCATGGTCTTTATACTCCATTGCCTATTCCTACTGCTCCTTGGACTGACATTTCTATGGACTTTGTTTTGGGGTTACCAAGAACAAAGAGAGGTAGAGATTCTGTTTTTGTTGTTGTTGACAGGTTCTCTAAGATGGCTCACTTCATTGCTTGTCACAAGACAGATGATGCAAGTAACATTGCCGATTTATTCTTCAAGGAAATTGTTCGTCTACATGGGGTTCCGAGGACCATTGTTTCTGACCGTGATGTGAAGTTCCTTAGCTATTTTTGGAAAACATTATGGGGAAAGTTAGGAACAAAGCTATTGTTTTCAACTACTTGTCATCCACAAACCGATGGTCAAACTGAAGTAGTCAATCGTACTTTGTCTACTTTGTTGAGGTCCATTATTCAAAAGAATTTGAAGAATTGGGAAGATTGTTTGCCTCATGTGGAGTTTGCTTACAATAGAAGTGTGCATTCCACTACTAGTTATTCTCCATTTGAAGTTGTCTATGGTTTTAATCCACTCACTCCATTGGATCTTTTACCACTACCTATTGAGGAGAGAGCTAGTTTGGATGGGGAAAAGAAAGCTGATTTTGTTAAGCAACTACATGAGAAGGTACGTCAAAACATTAAAAAGAGGACTGAGCAATATGCTACTCAAGCCAACAAGCATCGCAAGAAAGTTGTCTTTGAACCTGGTGATTGGGTTTGGGTACATATGCGTAAAGAGAGATTTCCTGCTCAGCGTCGCTCCAAGTTGCAACCTCGAGGAGATGGACCATTCCAAGTGATTAAGAAGATCAATGACAATGCTTATAAGTTAGATCTTCCAGGTGAGTATAATGTTAGTGCTACATTTAATGTTTCTGATCTTTCTCCCTTTGATATTGATGTAGGTGATTCTGATTTGAGGACAAATCCTTTCGAGGAGAGGGGGAATGATGGAGATCCAAGCTCACAAAGCTCAAGTCATGTTCGTGATGATCGTGATCCTTTGAGTATCCATGGAGGTCCAATTACAAGAGCTAAATCAAAGATGATGCAACAAGCCTTGGCTGGTTTCATTGATATTGCTAGAGAGAAAGCCCAACAAAGCTTGAGCATGGAGGATGATAAAGTCTTCTACAACATGATCCAAGCCCAAGTTCAACCTTCTTGAAGACACACAAGTATTGGGCCGAAATGCAAATTAGGCTAGATGCATATTTTATTTAGTTAAGTATTATTGGGCTGAACATTGTCTTAATTTAATTTAAGCCCAATTCCTTTTTAAATAATAGATTTTGTAAGACTTCTATTACTTGTTCTGCAAGTTAGGAGAGTAGGATTCCTATTGCTTGTTCTGCAAGTTTGCTATTTCCTATTCTGCAAGTTAGGAAAGTAGGATTCCTATTACTTGTGCTGCAAGTTATCTATTTGCCTATAAATAGTTATGTAACTCTTTGGGGAGAACACAATTGATTTTAGTAGTAAAATTGAGAGACTTCTTCTCTTTGGTTCTCTTGAGAACTCTTGAACTTATCAAGGTCTTCCTTGTGGCGTTCTTCTACCTTCCACCAATATATACCATAGGTTCTTGCTTTTCTAAGCAACGGGTCTTGGTCCAATACCATAGGTTCTTGTGTATCTACACAACGGGTCTTGGTTTTATCTTTAATTTTTGTTTTCTTTTGCTGCGTTTTAACTTGTTCTTGTTTTTCTTCAAGTGTTCGTTGTGTTCTTCATTGAACTTCATCTTCTTTCGGTGAGGTTCATACCACAGCTTGTGTACCAAGGAATGAGAGGGAACGGTGGCTTGTGAAACAAGTAGTCTTTATGTGATGTAGAGCTTTTGAAGGTTTCTTGGTGAGCAAGAAAACCTTTGGGATTTGGTTGCTTGGAGAACAAGATAGGGTTTACTTGGTGGCTAAGTAAAGACAATAGGTTTGAGTGACAAACAATATTAGTGATGGCTTGGAAAAGGATTCAAGATCAAGGTTTGTCCATTACAAGAAGACAAAGAAAAAAAAAACAAAAACGAAACTCCCACGAATTAAACCTAAGCTCTGATACCAAATGATATGGACCTCACCGAAAGAAGATGAGGTTCATATGAAGAAGACGAAGAACACTTGAAAAAAAAAACAATAACAAGTTAAAAACGCAGCAAAAGAAAATAAAAATTAGAAGTAAAACCAAGACCCGTTGTGTAGAAACACAAGAACCTATGGTATTGGACCAAGACCCGTTGCCTAGAAAAGCAAGAACCTATGGTATATATTGGTGGAAGGTAGAAGAACGCCACAAGGAAGACCTTGATAAGTTCAAGAGTTCTCAAGAGAACCAAAGAGAAGAAGTCTCTCAATTTTATTGCTAAAATCAATTGTCTTCTCCCCAAAGGGTTACATAACTATTTATAGGCAAATAGATAACTTGCAGCACAAGTAATAGGAATCCTACTTTCCTAACTTGCAGAATAGGAAATAGCAAACTTGCAGAACAAGCAATAGGAATCCTACTCTCCTAACTTGCAGAACAAGTAATAGAAGTCTTACAAAATCTATTATTTAAAAAGGAATTGGGCTTAAATTAAATTAAGACAATGTTCAGCCCAATAATACTTAACTAAATAAAATATGCATCTAGCCTAATTTGCATTTCGGCCCAATACTTGTGTGTCTTCAAGAAGGTTGAACTTGGGCTTGGATCATGTTGTAGAAGACTTTATCATCCTCCATGCTCAAGCTTTGTTGGGCTTTCTCTCTAGCAATATCAATGAAACCAGCCAAGGCTTGTTGCATCATCTTTGATTTAGCTCTTGTAATTGGACCTCCATGGATACTCAAAGGATCACGATCATCACGAACATGACTTGAGCTTTGTGAGCTTGGATCTCCATCAGTTACACTAACCGTTACTCCTTTACTATGGCTGGCAAGAAGATCGCTCTCGCTCCCCTTAGCCCCAAGGAGATTTATGAGGACCAATTACGGCTAAAGGAGCAACATGATGAGCTAAGGAAGCAAGCTAAAGAAAAGAAGGAAAACAAGTAAAGCAAAACAGTGAGCTGCTATGCCAAACCCCGAGATGTGAAGACTGCATTTCTTGCTAAGTCTCCTATCCTTTTACTCTTATTTAAAGATTCTTATTTTATTGATGCTGAACTCCATGATACTTTGCCTACTGATGTTGTCTCATTGTTGCAGGAGTTCGAGGATGTATTTCCTGAGGAGATCCCAAGTGGATTACCACCGATTCGTGGGATCAAGCACATGATTGACCTTGCCCCCGGAGCTACCATTCCTAACTGTCCAGCCTACAGAAGTAATCCTGAGGAGACGAAGGAGCTTCAAAGGCAAGTTGAGGAGCTCATGAGGAAAGGTTATGTGAGAGAGAGCATGAGTCCTTGCGCCGTGCCCGTACTGCTTGTGCCAAAAAAAGATGTGACGTGGAGGATGTGCGTTGACTGCCGAGCCGTCATCAAAATCACTGTAAAGTACCGCTATCCTATTCCTAGGCTAGATGACATGCTTGATGAATTGCATGGTGCATGCATGTTTTCTAAAATTGATTTAAAGAGCGGATATCACCAAATTCGTATGAGAGAAGGTGATGAATGGAAAACCGCATTCAAGACTAAACATGGTCTCTACGAGTGGTTAGTTATGCCTTTTGGCTTGACTAATGCACCTAGTACATTCATGCATTTAATGAACCATGTTTTACGTGATTTCATTGGTAAGTATGTGGTTGTCTATTTTGATGATATTTTGATATACAGTAAGAGCCTGCATGAGCATGTTGAGCATCTTAGGAATATTCTTACTGTTTTGAGGAATGCAAGTTTGTATGCCAATTTTAAGAAATGTAAATTCTGCACTGATAAGATTGTTTTTCTTGGGTATGTAGTTTCTTCACATGGCATTTCTGTTGATAATGAGAAGGTAACGGCAATTAAAGATTGGCCGGTACCTAAGTCTGTTTCTGAGGTGCGTAGTTTCCATGGTTTAGCTAGTTTCTATCGTCGATTCGTTAGAGATTTTAGCACTATCGCTGCACCTTTGATCGAAGTGGTCAAAAAGAATGTTGCATTTCATTGGGGTCCTGCACAAGAGCATGCTTTTAATTTGCTTAAAGATAAACTTTGTTCTGCTCCTTTGTTATCTCTGCCTGACTTTACTAAAACTTTGCTCTTTTTATCTTATTTTTATTCCAACTTTGATATTTAATAGCTAAAACATAAAATAAACATTAGTAAGCTCTTTTAGGCATAAAACATCAATAAAGAAAATATAATTAGCACATATAAAATTCACAAAATATCATCCTATCAGTATTGGAGCTGTACTTATGCAGGAAAAACGCCCAATTGCTTTCTTTAGTGAGAAGTTAAGTGGAGCAGCACTTAACTATCCCACATATGACAAGGAGATGTACGCGTTAGTGAGGGCCTTGGAGACATGGCAACATTACTTGTGGCCCAAAGAATTTGTCATCGACACTGATCATGAGTCCTAGAAGCATTTGAAAGGACAGAGTAAGCTGCATTAGCGTCATGCCAAGTGGATAGAGTTCATTGAGATGTTCCCGTACGTGATCAAGTACAAACAAGGTAAAGAGAACGTCGTAGCTGATGCGTTATCTCGTAGGTATACTCTTATCACTACTCTTGATGCTAAACTTTTAGGATTTGAGTATATCAAAGAACAGTATGCTGATGATGTTGATTTTGGTAATGTTTATGATGCATGTGCTACATCTGGTTTTGGCAAGTTCTTTAGGCATGATGGGTTCTTATTTAGAGAAAATAAATTATGTGTGCCTAGGAGTTCATTGCGCGAGCTGTTAGTTAGAGAAGCCCATAGTGGAGGATTAATGGGTCACTTTGGAGTTAGGAAAACTCTAGATGTTTTGCAAGAACACTTCTTTTCGCCTAACATGAGGAGAGATGTAGAGAGGTTATGTGCTATATGCATTTCATGTAGGCAAGCTAAATCTAGAGTTCATAATCATAGTTTATATACTCCTTTACCCATTCCTACTACTCCGTGGACTGACATCTCTATGGATTTTGTTTTGGGCTTGCCTCAAACAAAACGCGGTAGAGATTCTGTTTTTGTTGTGGTTGACAAGTTCTCTAAGATGGCTCATTTCATTGCTTGCCACAAGACGGATGACGCGAGCAACGTTGCTGACCTTTTCTTCAAAGAGATAGTGCATCTACATGGTGTACCAAGGACCATTGTTTCTGATCGAGATGCAAAGTTCCTTAGTTACTTTTGGCAGAAGTTATGGGGAAAGTTGGGAACTAAATTGTTATTCTCCACCACTTGTCACCCCCAGACTGATGGACAGATTGAGGTCATCAACCGAACCTTATCTACCTTATTGAGGTCCATTATTCAGAAGAATTTGAAGAATTGGGAAGATTGCTTGCCCCATGTGGAATTTGCATATAACCGTAGTGTCCACTCCACTACTAGTTGCTCTCTATTCAAAGTTGTTTATGGCTTCAATCCTCTTACTCCTTTGGATTTGTTGCCATTACCTAGTGCGGAGCAGAGTAACTTGGATGGAGAACAGAAGGCTAAGTTTGTGAAGCAACTCCATGAGAGAGTTCGTCAAGCTATTGAAAAGAAGACTGAGCAGTATACCACCCAAGCAAATAAGCATCGAAAGAAAGTAGTCTTTGAGCCTGGTGATTGGGTTTGGGTGCATATGAGAAAGGAGAGGTTTCCTGTTCAGCGACGAACCAAGCTGCATCCCCGAGGAGATGGACCATTCCAAGTGATAGAGAAGATTAACGATAATGCCTACAAATTGGATATTCCTGGTGAGTATGGTGTATCTGCTACTTTTAATGTTTCTGATCTTTCTCCCTTTTCTTTTCATGAAGGTCTATGCGATTTGAGGACAAATCCTTTTGAGGAGAGGGGGAATGATGGAGATCCACTTGCTCGTGATGTTCGTGATGCTAAGAATCCATTGGTCATCCAAGGAGGTCCAATTACCCGAGCTCGAGCTAAGAAGATGCAACAAGCCTTGGCCTCATTAATGCAACAAGCTCTGGCATCATTGAAGTGTCAAGTAAGCTTCCATGAAGAGTCCCAAGACATCTATACTTACAAGGAAGCCCAAACGACATGAGCATGGTTTACTGTCTTAGTTTAGCTTAACAATAAGATGGGCTAAGTGTTTGGATAGCTCACGTTTGAGTCTTGCTGTGTTTTGGACTATTTATTTTTATGTAATTAGGTTTAGGCATGAATTTGGGTTTAGTCTTATTTTCTATTGGTGTTAATTCCAGCCCACTTGTTTATGGGCTTAAGTGCTAGGTATTATTATAAATACCTTGTAAACGCTATTGATAATCAGATCAGTTAATTGAATTTTCAGAATTTGAGTGTGCCTTTCTCTTGGGTTCCCTCTCAACTAGGCTTATCAAGGTCTTCTTCCTTGTGGCGCCTCCTTCTTCACCACCGACCATTGTTATACCTTAGGTTCTCGAATTCTTATTCGTAGGGTCAAGGTCCAATACCTTTGGGTTCGAGTCTCTTTAGGCTTCGGGTCTAGGTTTTCAGAAGTTGTCCTGTTGCGTTTCAGCTCCTTCAAATTCCAAGCTACGTTTTGTCTTGTCCGTGCGCATCAATATCTTTGTTGAAAATATCTTCTGAAGGTGATAAGTCCGACCTTAAAAAGATTAAATTCATGCTTCAGGCAATGCAACAGCAGTTCCAACGGATGGACGTGAAATTCAATGACATTCATGATAAGTTGAACCAACATGAAGCTCGGTTTGCTAAGATCCAGCAAGGTAATACTTCTCGTCTAAAAAGTAAGGTTGTTGCCAATGACGAGTATGATGATAATGTTGGGTATGATTCGAACGAAGAGTCTGGGATCGATAGACATCATATAAGGTACCATGGGTATAGAGATCGAGTTGATAGAGCCTGTGATAGACGCAAGGAGAAGATGGATGGAAACCTTGGCAGTATAAAATTGAACAGTATACCACCCAAGCAAACAAGCATCGAAAGAAAGTAGTCTTTGTGCCTGGTGATTGGGTTTGGGTGCATATGAGAAAGGAGAGGTTTCCTATTCAGCGACGAACCAAGCTGCATCCCCGAGGAGATGGACCATTCCAAGTGATAGAGAAGATTAACGATAATGCCTACAAATTGGATATTCCTGGTGAGTATGGTGTATCTGCTACTTTTAATGTTTCTGATCTTTCTCCCTTTTCTTTTCATGAAGGTCTATGCGATTTGAGGACAAATCCTTTTGAGGAGAGGGGGAATGATGGAGATCCACTTGCTCGTGATGTTCGTGATGCTAAGAATCCATTGGTCATCCAAGGAGGTCCAATTACCCGAGCTCGAGCTAAGAAGATGCAACAAGCCTTGGCCTCATTAATGCAACAAGCTCTGGCATCATTGAAGTGTCAAGGAAGCTTCCATGAAGAGTCCCAAGTCATCTATACTTACAACGAAGCCCAAACGACATGAGCATGGTTTACTGTCTTAGTTTAGCTTAACAATAAGATGGGCTAAGTGTTTGGATAGCTCACGTTTGAGTCTTGCTGTGTTTTGGACTATTTATTTTTATGTAATTAGGTTTAGGCATGAATTTGGGTTTAGTCTTATTTTCTATTGGTGTTAATTCCAGCCCACTTGTTTATGGGCTTAAGTACTAGGTATTATTATAAATACCTTGTAAACGCTATTGATGGATAGATTAGTTTTGAATTTCAGAATTTGAGTGTGCCTTTCTCTTGGGTTCCCTCTCTACTAGGCTTATCAAGGTCTTCTTCCTTGTGACGCCTCCTTCTTCACCATCCACCATTGCTATACCTTAGGTTCTCGAATTCTTATTCGTAGGGTCAAGGTCCAATACCTTTGGGTTCGAGTCTCTTTAGGCTTCGGGTCTAGGTTTCAGAAGTTGTCATTCATCAACTTTGTTTCTGTCCTTTGCGTTTTCAGCCCCTTCAATTTCCAAGCTACGTTTCCTCTTGTCCGTACGCATTAGTGTCCCAACCGTAGAGTGATGATCATGCATGGGAATGAAGATGTTGAGTGTGAAGGTTCTGAAATCGGTGTAGAAGATAATTTGCCTGCGTTAGAAAATGTTGACGAAGAAGAAGTTGTTGAGTATGCTGCTCATGGTGAAGCACTTGTTGCTAGGCGTGGTCTTACTACTCATGTGAAGTTTGAAGATGAGGCACACCGCAAGAACATCTTCCATACGAGATGCCGTATTAGTGACAAGGTATGTACTGTAATAATTGATGGTGGGAGTTGTACTAATGTTGCTAGCACATATCTTGTTGATAAGTTAAAGTTGCCCACTACCAAGCATCACCACCCATATAAGTTGCAGTGGATTAATGATTGTGGTGAAGTCAATGTGGTGAAGCAAGTCTTGGTTCCTTTTCGTATTGGAAGGTATCATGATGAGGTGTTGTGTGACGTGGTGCCCATGCAAGCTAGCTACCTATTGATGGGCAGACCGTGGCAGTATGATCGGAGAGTCATCCACGACGGTTACACTAACCGTTACTCCTTTACTATGGATGGCAAGAAGATCGCTCTTGCCCCCCTTAGCCCCAAGGAGATTTATGAGGACCAATTAAGGCTAAAGGAGCAACATGATGAGCAAAGGAAGCAAGCTAAAGAACAGAAAGAAAAGAAGGAAAGCAAGGAAAGCAAAACAGTGAGCTACTATGCCAAACCCCGAGATGTGAAAACTACATTTCTTGCTAAGTCTCCTATCCTTTTACTCTTATTTAAAGATTCTTATTTTATTGATGCTAAACTCCATGATACTTTGCCTACTGATGTTGTCTCATTGTTGCAGGAGTTCGAGGATGTATTCCCTGAGGAGATCCCAAGTGGATTACCACCGATTCGTGGGATCGAGCACATGATTAACCTTGTCCCCGGATCTACCATTCCTAACCGTCCAGCCTACAGAAGTAATCCCGAGGAGACGAAGGAGCTTCAAAGGCAAGTTGAGGAGCTCATGAGGAAAGGTTATGTGAGAGAGAGCATGAGCCCATGCGCCGTGCCCGTACAGCTTGTGCCAAAAAAAGATGGGACGTGGAGGATGTGCGTTGACTGCCGAGCCGTCAACAAAATCACTGTAAAGTACCGCTATCCTATTCCTAGGCTAGATGATATGCTTGATGAATTGCATGGTGCATGCATGTTTTCTAAAATCGATTTAAAGAGCGAATATCACCAAATTCGTATGAAAGAAGGTGTTGAATGGAAAACCGCATTTAAGACTAAACATGGTCTCTACGAGTGGTTAGTTATGCCTTTTGGCTTGACTAATGCACCCAGTACATTCATGAGATTAATGAACCATGTTTTACGTGATTTAATTGGTAAGTATGTGGTTGTCTATTTTGATGACATTTTGATCTACAGTAAGAGTCTGCATGAGCATGTTGAGCATCTTAGGAATGTTTTTACTGTTTTGAGGAATGCAAGTTTGTATGCCAATTTTAAGAAATGTACATTCTGCACTGATAAGATTGTTTTTCTTAGGTATGTCGTTTCTTCACATGGCATTTCTGTTGATATTGAGAAGGTAAAGGCAATTAAAGATTGGCCTATACCTAAGTCTGTTTCTGAGGTGCGTAGTTTCCATGGTCTAGCTAGTTTCTATCGTAGATTCATTAGAGATTTTAGCACTATAGCTGCACCTTTGATCGAAGTGGTCAAAAAGAATGTTGCATTTCATTGGGGTCCTGCACAAGAGCATGCTTTTAATTTGCTTAAGGATAAACTTTGTTCTGCTCCTTTGTTATCTCTGCCTGACTTTACTAAAACTTTTGAGATTGAGTGTGATGCCTCAGGTGTAGGTATTGGAGCTGTGCTTATGCAAGAAAAACGCCCAATTGCTTTCTTTAGTAAGAAGTTAAGTAGAGCAGCACTTAACTATCCCACATATGACAAGGAGATGTACGCGTTAGTGAGGGCCTTGGAGACATGGCAACATTAGTTGTGGCCCAAAGAATTTGTCATCCACACTGATCATGAGTCCTTGAAGCATTTGAAAGGATAGAGTAAGCTGCATAAGCGTCATGCCAAGTGGATAGAGTTCATTGAGATGTTCCCGTACGTGATTAAGTACAAACAAGGTAAAGAGAACGTCGTAGCTGATGCGTTATCTCGTAGGTATACCCTTATCACTACTCTTGATGCTAAACTTTTAGGATTTGAGTATATCAAAGAACAGTATGCTGATGATGTTGATTTTGGTAATGTTTATGATGCATGTGCTATGTCTGGTTTTGGCAAGTTCTTTAGGCACGATGGGTTCTTATTTAGAGAAAATAAATTATGTGTGCCTAGGAGTTCATTGCGCGAGTTGTTAGTTAGAGAAGCCCATAGTGGAGGATTAATGGGTCATTTTGGAGTTAGGAAAACTCTAGATGTTTCGCAAGAACATTTCTTTTGGCCTAACATGGGGAGAGATGTAGAAAGGTTATGTGCTAGATGCATTTCATGTAGGCAAGCTAATTCTAGAGTTCAAAATCATGGTTTATATACTCCTTTACCCATTCCTACTACTCCGTGGACTGATATCTCTATGGATTTTGTTTTGGGCTTGCCTTGAACAAAACGCGGTAGAGATTCTGTTTTTGTTGTGGTTGACAGGTTCTCTAAAATGGCTCATTTCATCGCCTACCACAAGACGGATGACGCGAGCAATGTTGCTGACCTTTTCTTCAAAGAGATAGTATGTCTACATGGTGTACTGAGGACTATTGTTTCCGATCGTGATGTCCAGTTCCTTAGTTACTTTTGGAAGACGTTATGGGGAAAGTTGGGAACAAAATTGTTATTCTACACCACTTGTCACCCCCAGACTGATGGACAGACTGAGGTTGTCTATCGAACCCTATCTACCTTATTGAGGTCCATTATCCAAAATAATTTGAAGAATTGGGAAGATTGCTTGCCCCATGTGGAGTTTGCATATAACTGCAGTGTTCACTCCACTACTAGTTGCTCTCCATTTGAAGTTGTTTATGGCGTCAATCCTCTTACTCCTTTGGATTTGTTACCATTTCCTAGTGTGCAGCAGAGTAACTTGGATGGAGAATAGAAGGCTAAGTTTGTGAAGCAACTCCATGAGAGAGTTCGTCAAGCTATTGAAAAGAAGACTGAGCAGTATACCACCCAAGCAAATAAGCATCGAAAGAAAGTAGTCTTTGAGCCTGGTGATTGGGTTTGGGTGCATATGAGAAAGGAGAGGTTTCCTGTTCAGCGACGAACCAAGTTGCATCCCCGAGAAGATGGACCATTCCAAGTCATAGAGAAGATCAACGGTAATGCCTACAAATTGGATCTTCCTGGTGAGTATGGTGTATCTGTTACTTTTAATGTTTTTGATCTTTCTCCCTTTTCTTTTGATGAAGGTATATGCGATTTGAGGACAAATCCTTTTGAGGAGAGGGGGAATGATGGAGATCCACTTGCTCGTGATGTTCGTGATGCTAAAGATCCATTGGTCATCCAAGGAGGTCCAATTACCCAAGCTCGAGCTAAGAAGATGCAACAAGCCTTGGCCTCATTAATGCAACAAGCTCTGGCCTCATTGAAGTGTCAAGGAAGCTTCCATGAAGAGTCCCAAGACATCTATACTTACTTGGAAGGCCAAACGACATGAGCATGGTTTACTGTCTTATTTTAGCTTAACAATAAGATGGGCTAAGTGTTTGGATAACCCACGTTTGAGTCTTGTTGTGTTTTGGACTATTTATTTTATGTAACTAGGTTTAAGCATGAATTTGGGTTTAGTCTTATTTTCTATTGGTGTTAATTCCAGCACACTTGTTTATGGGCTTAATTCCAGCCCAGTATTATTATAAATACCTTGTAAACGCTATTGATGAACAGATCAGTTTTGAATTTCAGAATTTTGAGTGTGCCTTTCTCTTGGGTTCCCTCTCTACTAGGCTTATCAACGCCTTCTTCCTTGTGGCGCCTTCTTCTTCACCATCCACCATTGCTATACCTTAGGTTCTCGAATTGTTATTCGTAGGGTCAAGGTCCAATACCTTTGGGTTCGAGTCTCTTTAGGCTTTGGGTCTAGGTTTCAGAAGTTGTCATTCATCAACTTTGTTTCTGTCCTTTGCGTTTTCAGCTCCTTCAATTTCCAAGCTACGTTTCCTCTTGTCCGTACGCATCATTACATGTCACATGTCACATATCAGCATGATAGGATGCCAACTAGTCTCAAAATCGTATTTTTCATCATCAGTAAACCTTTATGGAATTTAAAAAAATATATAATTTCTTAATTTGAAACCATAAAGGTTAGAAAACCATTTAGTGAATATTTATCAAAATATATATAAAAATATTCACTTTATCTCTTTTCATTTTCCATCTCGTATTACGTGTAATTCACATATCATGAGAATTTTCGGTGATTTCATTAACACAATTCTCGAAAACATGAATATTTTAAAATCATTTTCATTTTATTCATGTTTTTATGGAAAATATTTATTTTCTTGATTTTCGTGATTGAAAATCGTTTCTCGTGAAATAAAATCATTTATTATGATTTTATGAAATTTTCTAGAATTTTTCGATAATTTTGAAAATTTTTCGACAGTATAATGGCTGTCGATTGGCTAGTCTCCTGCACGAAAAATACAGTTTAAAATCCAGCCAGTACATCATCGTAATTTCTTAGCCGATGAATCATCACAACAATTTCATAAAATATTTTCATAAAATATTTCATAATTAAAATCATCCAGACTGAATATCCTTACAGTGCTGCACATTCATCCCTTACCTGTTTTCGGGTCGACGACCACCTTGTTCGTCTCGCCCGTGTTCACCTCGCCCGATTCCATCGGCTGGGTCGTCGAAGGAATTTTCTGGAAATTAAATTCTAAAATTTAGAATTTTTTCATAATTATTTAAATAAATAAATTATTTAAATAATTTAGCACTTTTCGGGATTTCTTACCGATTCCCGTAATTCCCGGGTTTTTGAATTCTCGGGATCTCTCGTAATTTTCGAAATTCCCGAATCCCGAAAATTTCTCCTTTTTTCTTTTCTTTTCTTTTTCTTTTCTCTTTTTCCTCTTTTCCTTTTCCTGGCCGGACCGGTTCAGACTGGTCAAATCCCCTCATCGTCGGTTCCTCACCGGCGGCAGGTTCTCCGGCGGTTCAGGCTCCCGTCAGCTGGCCGACGGCACGACGAGTCCGTTGGTGGTCTCCGTTCGGCCTGGATCGACGGCACGACGGTGGATCGAGTCGATTTACCTTTGGTTTCTTCCGCCTCTTCGCCGGCCCTCCTCCGCCGTTCACCGTGCCTCGAGTGGCTTCCATCCTCTTCCTCACCCTCTGGCGATGCTTCAATGGCAGTGGCGGTGCCTGGATCAGTCGGCACCGCCATCTGCCATTTTTCCTTTTCTTCCGAGCTTCGCCGGTTTCCTTCCGTCGATTTTTTGTTTTTGCTTCCGTTTCTGTTTTCTGTGGCTGGCTGCTTCTTCCCTTCATGTCACCGGCGCCGTCTCCTCTTCCATCACCTTCGATCGGCCGGCCGACGGTGGTTGGTCGCCCCATCTGTTTCCTCTGCCTTTGTTTCCTTAGTTTGAAATAGAAACGGGGTCCCGATCCCGTTTGTGTTTTATTTTATATATATATATATAATTATAGTTATATAATTATATATATTATTAGATACCACATATATGTATATAGATATATAGATATATATTATAGTTAAATAATTTATATATATGTCTATACAATTTAGGTCCAAATACTATATATATTTCATATAAATATATAATATACACATTTTATTTTATTTTATTTTATTTGGATTTTCTTAATATCCAATTATTTTCTCTTTTTTCTTATTTAATTTAGATTTCCATTATCCAAATTAAATTTCCTCATTCATTTCTTACTTCCAATTTATCCAAATTTAAATTCCTCACTTCCTTAATTTCGGGAATTTTAACGATATTCCCATCCCATAAATAAATTTTATTTATTTACTTTAATTTATTTTTGTCCTCTTATCTATTTTCTTAAATATTAATTTCCAATAATAGAAAATTTGCGGTTATTACACTTACAGTAAATAAGACATTAGGTAATAATTTTCTCCGATATCTCTTTTCATATAGTATTACCATTACATCCTTTGTTCTTATGATACATGTAATATCACTTAATTGTAGGATGTACCTGAAGATGTAATCTTTTCACTACCAATTCTGTAATTGAAATTATCAAAATCCTAATTCCGTTTTCACATTACTCATACAATTTCGCAATTCCAATATATATATAGATATATATATATATATATCCATTACATGACTGGCAGTAAATAATTTATTTTCTCCTCTGAGTATAACTAATTTTATCTGTTACGTTTGGCTCGATCCCAAATCTAGCCATAACCACATGATAATCAGAGGAAATCACATTCAATCATAGATTTGGGAACTACCTCATAATTCATGTTCCCTAATTATCATATGGCTTATCTTCTTAATACATTTTCATCTTTTCACACTTATCACTTCAGTTGCTTTTCCAAATGGTATAGTACTCTACTGTTAAAATCTTTTAACAATTTTGAATACTATACTCACACATATTCATCCACTTTCATTTAACTTTCTCACATATATGAATCGTATCAGTAAAGCAGTTGACTTCCACAAACTCCTCAATAAGTCATTTATATTATTTGGGTAAACCTCATAAATTCCTTATCCTAGTCACTATTTTTAACCTCACTCACTTAGCAATAACCTCTATTTTAGACAAATCAATGACCACTCTATCATTTGAGACCACACATCTCTGAAAGCATTATGGTTCAGTTAGAACTCATCTTTATTGTGCTTGACAATAAAATTTTTTTTTCTCCAAAAGTTTGTGGAATTATTCAAAAATGTTGCCTATATTCCTCAAATGAGCTGAAATACATTCTGTTAGCTTTAAATTGACAAATATTTTGAAAATGACAAAACTCAAGTAAACTTAAAAATGATTTTTATACAAGTAAATTTGCTTTGAATGAACTCAATGATTGAAACTATTTTAACAAAGTCATGGAGTGTGATTTCAACTGAAAAAGTCAGTATATACTCTTAAGAAAAGTGCTAGAAGTTTTTGAACTGACTTAGAATCACAAAAAAACCATAAACTATCTCAAATTGCAGTTAAAGACGTGCAGGAAGGCATTCTGGTTAAAAAGGTATCGATCCCTACTGTAGAGGGATCGATCCCCTCCTGGCAGTAAGTTGGCTGAGCAACCTGGAAGAAGTTGGAAGGCTCACGCAATAAAAGGGATCGATCCCTCTGGGAAAGGGATCGATCCCTTTGCCCGAGACCTGACAATAACGGCTAGTTTTTGAGGGTTTCAACGGGAAGAAATGCATTAAATGCTTCACCAACTGTTCCATTCGTTTGGTGGGTTATAAATAGAGGCATTTATGAAGATTGAAGCAAGAACAAGCATTAAAAAGTATTCAAGCTTCAAGAGAGAAATTCAAATCTGAAAGTGTTCATTGTATTACTCTATTTTGTGAGATTCATTTGTGTTCTTCACCCATTCACTGAAATTCTTGTTATTCAAGGGGTGAGCTATCCTTGTAAGGTCAGATATTGTAGAGTGTAGGGTAGCAATACAAGGGTAGAGGCTTTCAAGGAGATTTCAAAGTCTCTAAAAAGATTGTAAGAGGTTTTGCCACACCTTCAAGTGGCTTGTAAAGATTCTCAAGGAAGTGGTGAATCAAAACCTTGAAAAAGAGTTCAAGGAGAGAGGACGTAGGCAAGAGATTGGCCGAACCTCTATAACACTTGTGTTTGCTTCTCTTTCCCTTACTCTTATTTACTGCATTTATTTCATCACTGTTTATTTTGCTTGAATTGTGCATTAAGAGCTAAGAAAATTAGAAAGACTTAGAAAAACCGATTCACCCCCCCTCTCGGTAGAGCCAACAATTGGTATCAGAGCTTGGGCTCGAGAGTGACTTAGATTAACATCTATCGAGTATAAACGATCACAAATGGCTCAAACTAGTTTGTCTACACCCTTGGTAGGAGAGGGACACTCTACCGTTAGACCTCCACTCTTTAATGGTGAAAACTATGCTTATTGGAAGACTAGAATGATGCTATTTATTCAAGCTAATGATTATGAAGTATGGAGAGTTATTGTTAAAGGTCCCCTTATCCCTATTAAGAAAGTAGATGGGACGGATGTGCCTAAGAAAGAAGATGAATGGGATACTAATGATGTTAGGATGGCACAACTTAATGCTAAAGCAATGCACACACTCTTTTGTGCATTAGGACCAAATGAGTATAATCGAGTGTCACAATGTGAGAATGCTAAACAAGTGTGGGATAAACTAGCTATCACACATGAGGGAACCACACAAGTCAAAGAAACCAAAGTAGGCATGCTCACACAAGACTATGAATTATTTAAAATGAAAAATGATGAGTCAATTAGTGACATGTTTACTAGGTTTACGGACATAATAAATGGTCTTAAAGCTTTAGGGAAGACATACTCTAATATGGAGATGGTGAAAAAGGTTCTCAATAGCTTACCCAAATCATGGGAAGCTAAAGTCACTGCTATTGAGGAATCCAAGGACCCTCATACTCTCTCATTAGATGAACTTATGGGATCCTTGCTCACTTATGAGATGAAAATTAAGAGAAATCAAGATCCTCCTAAGAAAGTTGGAGTAGCTTTAAAATCCACCACTATTGAGGAATCAAAAGATCATAATGAGAGTGGTGATGATGAGGACTTAGAAATGGCTATGTTTGCTAAGAGGTTTAATAAATTCATGAGGATGAGAACTAGTGGTAATTCTAGGAGACCCCCTAGGAGAGACTTTAATAGAGGAGAAACTAGTAGGAAAGAAAAGGACCAAGTTATATGTTATGAATGCAAAAAACCTGGCCATATTAAATTTGATTGTCCTTTGTATAGGAAGCAAAATGAAAAGAAACAAAAGAAGAAAGCAATGGTGGCTACTTGGAGTGATAGTGACTCCTCCGATGATGAGAATGTGGAAGATGAAGTAGCTAACCTTTGCTTCATGGCTTTTGAAGATGAGAAGGTAACTTCTAACTTGCTAGATACTCATGAATACACTTTTCATGAATTGCAAGATGCATTTGATGAGTTAGCCAATGAATTTGAATGCATGAATTTGAGATATAAGAAAATGATTTCTAAATTAAAAAAGGAGAATGAAATGCTTGTAAATGTTAAATTAGAATGTGAAAAGAAATTAGAGAATGCAAATCTAGAAATTGTAGAATTAAATAGAAAGAACACTAATTTGCAAAACTCCTTTTCTAGATTTTACATGGGTCAACAAAAACTTGATCAAATGCTAGAGACTCAAAGAGCATTCTTTGATAGAGAAGGATTAGGCTACAATGCATCTAACAAAGAAACTCATCTTAAAAATTTCCTAGTTAAAGATAGAAAATTTGTTTTGTGCACATTATGTAATAAACTAGGACACTCTTCACAAGCATGCACCTCTAGGAAGACTATGATTAGAGGAAAAATGGTTGTCAAGATTTGGGTGCCTAAACATGTTTTAAATTCAAGTGATGAGTCCTTAAAGATGAAATGGATCCCTAAAGGATCTAAAATTATAAGTACTAACTCTCAAGGACCCAAGAAAATTTGGGTACCTAAGATAAAAGCTTGATGTGTTTGTATGTAGGAGGAAGGGTATTGCTACAAGGCTAAGTCCAAGGAGCATTTGTACCTTGATAGTGGATGCTCAAGACACATGACGGGTGACAAGAGTCAATTCAAGTTCTTAAAGCATAAGAGTGGTGGAGAAGTCACGTTTGGAGACAACTCCAAAGGACAAATTGAAGGAATTGGCTCCATTGGTAACTCTTCCTCAACCATTGAAAATGTTTTGTATGTTAGAGGCTTGAAACATAACTTGCTTAGTATTAGTCAATTGTGTGATAAGGGATTTAAAGTTATGTTTGATGATTTGTGTTGCAATGTTGTTAATGCTAAATCTAATCAAATTGTGTTTATTGGACATAGACAAGGAAATATTTATGTTGTGGATTTAAATGAACTTAATAGCAAAAATGTATGCTTTATGGCTACTAGAGAAGATGAACCTTGGTTATGGCATAGAAGACTAGGCCATGCTAGCATGCATGTTTTGTCTAAGTTAGCCAAAAGAGACTTAGTAGTAGGATTGTCTAAGCTTCAATTTGAAAATGACAAAGTTTGTGAGGCATGTGTAAGAGGAAAACACAAAAGAAATTCATTTAAATCTAAGAAGTGTGTCACTACCTCTAGATTACTTCAACTTCTTCACTTAGATCTCTTTGGACCAACTAGGACAACTAGCTTAGGAGGTAAACACTATGGATTTGTGATAGTTGATGATTACACTAGGTTTACTTGGGTGTTCTTTTTAAGTGTGAAAAATGAAGCCTTAGAAAAATTCATTGTTTTCTCAAAACTTGTTCAAAATGAAAAAGGTTACTCTATTTCTAGTATTAGGAGTGACCATGGAAAAGAATTTGAAAATATTGGTTTTGATATATTTTGCAATGAAAATGGTATTAGCCACAATTTTTCAGCTCCTAGAACTCCTCAACAAAATGGGGTAGTTGAAAGGAGAAATAGAACCTTAGAAGAAATGGCTAGAACCATGCTTTGTGAAAATAACTTACCTAAATATTTTTGGGCTGAAGCAATAAATACTTCTTGCTATGTCATAAATAGAGCTATGGTAAGGCCTATTTTAAAGAAAACTCCATATGAGCTTTACAAAGGAAAAAGGCCTAACATAAGTTATTTTCACCCATTTGGATGTAAATGTTTTGTTTTAAACAATGGTAAAGATAACCTAGGAAAATTTGATGCTAAAAGTGATGAAGGTATTTTTCTTGGTTATTCTTTAAATTCTAAGGCTTATAGAGTCTTCAATAAAAGAACCCTTGTTGTAGAAGAGTCAATACATGTAATCTTTGATGAATCAAATATTTCTAATAGAATCAATCTTGATGATGAAGTAGAGATTTTTGATGAACCTATAGTTGACCCTTCTCAAGATAAGGATGTTAGGGAACAATTAGAAGATCTTACTATTAACAAAGATGAGGAATCCATGGAACAAGACATAATTGAGAAGGAATCTAAGTGTCCTAGAGAACTTGGATTTGTGAAAGATAACGATATTGTTGGAGATCCTACCATTGGAGTTAGGACTAGGTCAACCTATAGAAACATATGTCAACATGTAGCCTTTGTGTCACAATTTGAGCCAAAGAAAGTGGATGAGGCTTTGAATGATGAAAATTGGATTATGGCCATGCAAGAAGAATTAAATCAATTTGAAAGAAGCAAAGTGTGGACATTAGTAGAAATACCTAAAGATTATCCCATCATTGGAACCAAATGGATATTCAAGAATAAGATGGATGAAAATAGCATTATTGTTAGAAATAAGGCTAGGTTAGTGGCTCAAGGCTATAGACAAGAAGAAGGAATTGACTATGATGAAACCTATGCTCCGGTAGCTAGATTAGAAGCCATTAGGATGCTACTTGCATTTGCATGTTATAAGGATTTTAAGTTATATCAAATGGATGTAAAAAGTGCTTTTCTAAATGGTTATATAAATGAAGAGGTTTATGTTGAGCAACCTCCCGGTTTTGAAAATCCAAAATTTCCTAACCATGTGTTCAAACTTTCAAAAGCCTTATACGGATTAAAACAAGCTCCTAGAGCTTGGTATGAAAGACTTTCAAAGTTTTTAATCGAAAAGGGTTTTACAAGAGGAAAGGTAGACACAACTTTATTTATACAATCTAAGGGTCATGACTTATTGGTAGTTCAAATTTATGTAGATGATATCATTTTTGGTTCTACAAATGAGTCATTGTGCAAAATCTATTATTTAAAAAGGTTGCTGACATATCCTTCCTTGCCTGCATTATGCTTGTCGACACCCCCATTTGCATTATCAAAATCAGTCCCTTGGTCTCCTTTGTTATTAGAGTTGACATCCTCCTTTATTTCACTTGAATTTTCAATTTCTTGATAGTTTTTAGAGCCATTGTCAACATCTATAATTAAGGGTTCCTTAGGGCCAATTTCCTTACCACTTCTCAAAGTTATGGCATGTGCATTCTCTCTTGGATTGACCTCTGGTTGAGATGGCAACTTGTTGGATTCCTTGGTACGTCAAAACATTAAAAAGAGGACTGAGCAATATGCTACTCAAGCCAACAAGCATCGCAAGGAAGTTGTCTTTGAACCTGGTGATTGGGTTTGGGTACATATGCGTAAAGAGAGATTTCCTGCTCAGCGTCGCTCCAAGTTGCAACCTCGAGGAGATGGACCATTCCAAGTGATTAAGAAGATCAATGACAATGCTTATAAGTTAGATCTTCCAGGTGAGTATAATGTTAGTGCTACATTTAATGTTTCTGATCTTTCTCCCTTTGATATTGATGTAGGTGATTCTGATTTGAGGACAAATCCTTTCGAGGAGAGGGGGAATGATGGAGATCCAAGCTCACAAAGCTCAAGTCATGTTCGTGATGATCGTGATCCTTTGAGTATCCATGGAGGTCCAATTACAAGAGCTAAATCAAAGATGATGCAACAAGCCTTGGCTGGTTTCATTGATATTGCTAGAGAGAAAGCCCAACAAAGCTTGAGCATGGAGGATGATTGATATGGACCTCACCGAAAGAAGATGAGGTTCATATGAAGAAGACGAAGAACACTTGAAAAAAAAAACAATAACAAGTTAAAAACGCAGCAAAAGAAAATAAAAATTAGAAGTAAAACCAAGACCCGTTGTGTAGAAACACAAGAACCTATGGTATTGGACCAAGACCCGTTGCCTAGAAAAGCAAGAACCTATGGTATATATTGGTGGAAGGTAGAAGAACGCCACAAGGAAGACCTTGATAAGTTCAAGAGTTCTCAAGAGAACCAAAGAGAAGAAGTCTCTCAATTTTATTGCTAAAATCAATTGTGTTCTCCCCAAAGGGTTACATAACTATTTATAGGCAAATAGATAACTTGCAGCACAAGTAATAGGAATCCTACTTTCCTAACTTGCAGAATAGGAAATAGCAAACTTGCAGAACAAGCAATAGGAATCCTACTCTCCTAACTTGCAGAACAAGTAATAGAAGTCTTACAAAATCTATTATTTAAAAAGGAATTGGGCTTAAATTAAATTAAGACAATGTTCAGCCCAATAATACTTAACTAAATAAAATATGCATCTAGCCTAATTTGCATTTCGGCCCAATACTTGTGTGTCTTCAAGAAGGTTGAACTTGGGCTTGGATCATGTTGTAGAAGACTTTATCATCCTCCATGCTCAAGCTTTGTTGGGCTTTCTCTCTAGCAATATCAATGAAACCAGCCAAGGCTTGTTGCATCATCTTTGATTTAGCTCTTGTAATTGGACCTCCATGGATACTCAAAGGATCACGATCATCACGAACATGACTTGAGCTTTGTGAGCTTGGATCTCCATCATTCCCCCTCTCCTCGAAAGGATTTGTCCTCAAATCAGAATCACCTACATCAATATCAAAGGGAGAAAGATCAGAAACATTAAATGTAGCACTAACATTATACTCACCTGGAAGATCTAACTTATAAGCATTGTCATTGATCTTCTTAATCACTTGGAATGGTCCATCTCCTCGAGGTTGCAACTTGGAGCGACGCTGAGCAGGAAATCTCTCTTTACGCATATGTACCCAAACCCAATCACCAGGTTCAAAGACAACTTTCTTGCAATGCTTGTTGGCTTGAGTAGCATATTGCTCAGTCCTCTTTTTAATGTTTTGACGTACCTTCTCATGTAGTTGCTTAACAAAATCAGCTTTCTTTTCCCCATCCAAACTAGCTCTCTCCTCAATAGGTAGTGGTAAAAGATCCAATGGAGTGAGTGGATTAAAACCATAGACAACTTCAAATGGAGAATAACTAGTAGTGGAATGCACACTTCTATTGTAAGCAAACTCCACATGAGGCAAACAATCTTCCCAATTCTTCAAATTCTTTTGAATAATGGACCTCAACAAAGTAGACAAAGTACGATTGACTACTTCAGTTTGACCATCGGTTTGTGGATGACAAGTAGTTGAAAACAATAGCTTTGTTCCTAACTTTCCCGATAATGTTTTCCAAAAGTAGCTAAGGAACTTCACATCACGGTCAGAAACAATGGTCCTCAGAACCCCATGTAGACGAACAATTTCCTTGAAGAATAAATCGGCAATGTTACTTGCATCATCTGTCTTGTGACAAGCAATGAAGTGAGCCATCTTAGAGAACCTATCAACAACAACAAAAACAGAATCTCTACCTCTCTTTGTTCTTGGTAACCCCAAAACAAAGTCCATAGAAATGTCAGTCCAAGGAGCAGTAGGAATAGGCAATGGAGTATAAAGACCATGATTCATAACTCTAGACTTAGCTTGTTTACAAGTGACACATCTCTCACACAATTTTTCAACATCTCTTTTCATGTTAGGCCAAAAGAAGTGATCATGCAATATATCTAAAGTTTTCTTTACTCCAAAATGTCCCATTAACCCACCACTATGGGCTTCTCTAACAAGTAATTCTCTTAAAGAACTCCTAGGCACACATAATCTATTTTCCCTAAATAAGAATCCATCATGCCTATAAAACTTTCCAAAACCAGTTTTCTCACATGCAATGAACACATTTTCAAAATCCTCATCAGTAGCATACAAGTCTTTAATATACTCAAATCCAAGTAGTTTTGCATTAAGAGTAGTGATTAGAGTATACCTTCGAGATAATGCATCAGCCACGACATTTTCTTTACCTTGTTTATATTTGATCACATATGGAAATGTTTCAATGAACTCCATCCACTTGGCATGACGCTTGTTCAACTTGCTTTGTCCTTTCAAGTGCTTCAAGGACTCATGATCAGTGTGGATGACAAATTCCTTGGGCCATAAATAGTGTTGCCATGTTTCCAAGGCCCTCACTAATGCATACATCTCTTTATCATATGTGGGATAGTTAAGGGCAGCTCCACTTAACTTCTCACTGAAAAAAGCAATGGGGCGCTTCTCCTGCATTAAAACAGCTCCAATACCTATACTTGAAGCATCACACTCAATCTCAAAAGTTTTAGAAAAGTCAGGTAAGGATAATAAAGCTGCAGAACAAAGCTTCTCTTTAAGCAAGTTAAAAGCATGATCTTGCTCAAGACCCCATTTAAATCCAACATTCTTTTTAACAACATCAGTTAGAGGTGCAGCTATTGTACTGAAGTCTCTAACAAACCTACGATAGAAACTAGCTAATCCATGAAAACTACGCACCTCAGAGATATTCTTAGGTATAGGCCAATCTTTAATTGCCTTGACCTTTTCATCTTCTACTGCTATACCCTTAGAAGAAATAACATATCCAAGAAATGTAATCTTATCAGTGCAAAAGGAACATTTCTTAAGGTTAGCATACAACTTTTCCTTTCTCAAGACATTAAGCACATTCTTTAAATGTTCAATATGTTCATGCAAACTTCTACTATAGATCAAGATATCATCAAAATAGACAACTACAAATTTTCCAATGAAAGCACGCAAGACATGGTTCATTAATCTCATGAAAGTGCTAGGTGCATTAGTTAATCCAAAAGGCATAACTAACCATTCATACAAACCATGCTTAGTCTTAAATGCAGTTTTCCATTCATCACCTTCTCTCATGCGAATTTGATTATAACCACTTTTCAAATCAATTTTAGAAAAGATGCAAGAACCATGTAACTCATCAAGCATATCATCTAATCTAGGAATGGGATAGCGATACTTTACAGTGATTTTGTTGATGGCACGACAATCAACACACATCCTCCACGTCCCATCCTTCTTAGGAACAAGTAACACAGGAACAGCACATGGACTCATGCTCTCTCTAACGTAGCCTTTCTTCATGAGCTCGTCAACTTGCCTTTGAAGCTCCTTTGTCTCCTCGGGATTACTTCTATAGGCAGGTCTGTTGGGAATGGCAGCTCCAGGAACAAGGTCTATTTGATGCTCAATTCCCCTAATAGGTGGCAAACCATTTGGAATCTCCTCGGGGAATATATCTCCAAATTCCTTCAAAAGAGACACAACATTAGTAGGCAAAGAAGATTTAAGATCATTAGAACTAAAACAAGATTCTTTATATAAAAACAAAAGGATTGGGCACTTAGCTAAAAAAGCAGCCTTTACATCACTTTGCTTTGCATAGAAGCTCACGTCCTTTCTTTCTTTCTTTGCAATATCTTTGCCTTTATCTAGATTCTTCGACCTTTGTTGTGATTCATTCTGCTCTTTCAACCTCAATTGATCCTCATAAATCTCCGTAGGACTCAAGGGTGCAAGTGTGAATTTCTTACCAGCCATGGTAAATGAATAACGGTTTGTAAATCCATCATGTATGACATGTCTATCAAATTGCCATGGTCTTCCTAAAAGCAAATGACCAGCATGCATAGGCACAACATCACACAACACTTTATCATTGTACCTTCCAATTGAAAATAGCACCAATACTTGCTTGGTCACATTTACTTCTCCACAATTATTGAGCCATTGAAGTTTGTATGGTTTGGGATGTTTTGTAGTGGGCAAACTCAATTTGTCAACCAAATAAGTGCTAGCAACATTAGTGCAACTACCACCATCAATAATCAAAGAGCATACCTTATTGTTGACGTGGCATCTAGTATGAAAAATATTTTCTCGTTGCACTTCATCTTCATCCTTAACTTGGGCACTTAATGCACGACGAGCTACAAGTGCTTCACCATGTGCAGCAAACTCAACATAGTCATCATCCTCATTAATGTCCTCCAATGGTGGCATCTCATCATCAACATCAGAATCTTCACTTACAACATCACCATCATCACGCATAATCATGACTCGTTTGTTTGGGCATTGTGATGCAATGTGTCCTCTTCGCAAACATCTAAAACACTTAATGTCTCTACTCTTACCTTGGGATGCTTGGATAGCCTCGGGTTTGGGCTTTTGGACACTCTCACCCTTAGGCTTGAATGAGGATTCAGTCTTAAGTTTGAATGTAGTCTTATCATCCCTTCGAAAGGTGTTCGGTTTCCAAGAAGAAGATGAACTAGAACCTTGCATAAAACGAGATGAATAACCTTTTCTCTTGAGTTGCCTTTCAACCTTGATAGCCATATGCAACATATCATCAAACTCCACATAGTGATGTAACTCCACTACATTAGCAATCTCACGATTCAATCCTTGTAAGAATCGAGCCATAGTAGCTTCACTATCCTCTTCAACATTAGCTCTGATCATGATAATTTCCATTTCTTTATGATAATCCTCAACACTCTTAGAACCTTGAGTGAGACCTTGTAACCTTTGATAAAGCTCTCTATAGTAATGATTAGGAACAAACCTTTTTCTCATAACACGTTTCATTTCATTCCATGTAACTATAGGTGGCTCTCTATTCCTACGTCTACCAAGCATGAGTTGGTCCCACCAAATGATTGCATAATCCGTGAACTCTATAGCAGCAAGTTTCACCTTTTTTTCTTCGGAATAGTTATGGCAATCAAAGACCATCTCCACTTTCTTTTCCCATTCTAAGTAAGCCTCAGGATCATTCTTACCTTGAAAGGAAGGAATCTTCAATTTGATACTTCCTAAATTTCCATCTATCCTATCATAATACCTATCTCCTTTATACCTATCTCCACGACCTCCTTTATTACCATGGTTACCTTTAACACTTCTACTAAACTCATCATCATCAAACTCATCATCAACTTTATCATCAAAGTCATTATTCACAACATTGCCATTCTCATGAGAAGTATCACTTGGCTTTACCTTGGCTAGGACAGCTTCATGTTCCTCCAACTTATCATGAATATTATTAAACCTCAACTCTATCCTTGAAAATTGTTGTTGCATAGCTTGGAACATGAACTCGATCTTACTCAAATCAGGCTTTTCACTATTAGAAGACATGATTTTATCCTGCAAGAAACGTTAGTAAAAGAAAAGGACCTCACAAGTATGACCTCACGTGTTTACACTCAATACACACAAGACTGTAACACACACTCGTGTTTCACACAATTTTAATATGGCTTTTCTCTACTAATGTTACTCACACACTCTTGCCTTTTTTCCCTCACACAACTTTTCTCTATAGGTTCTATATTGAACTCAAGACTTAATCAAAAATCAGCTTATGGAATTCAACTATCAACCAACAATAAACAAGATGAGCACAAGATTTTAATCAAGGGAAAACAAAACAATGAATACTCAACAAGACTTAGCAAGACTCAGCAAGACTCAATAAGACTTAAGAAGACTTCAATGAAACTAAACCTTGAAGGAAATTTGTGTATTTTGGGGTGTTTAATTAAGGTAGGGTTTAGCCAAAGGTGGGGTAGTTTTGTCCTTTTATGTGGTAGGGTCAAAAAGGTAATTTTAGACAGTAGGGTAAAATGGCAGTAATGAATTTTCAAATTAGGCAAATAAGAAATCGCAAAGCTCAAGAAAGAATGACTACCTCAAGATTTTCATGAAGCACACCTCCACGAATTACCTTTGATATTGCACTTGCTACACAAGATGTAATAAAATCCCCTCTTGAATTGATTTTTCTTTTCTCTTTTTTTTTCTTTTCTTTTTTTTCTCTTTTTTCTCTTTTTTTTTTATATTTTACTAAACTAAACGAACAATGAAGAAAAAAAAATCTAAATAATAAGAAGAGGTTTACTTGGGGAACAAGGCAACTTTTTGACAAAAACAAGCTAGTTTTGGTAGCAGCTTGTGTACCAAGGAATGAGAGGGAACGGTGGCTTGTGAAACAAGTAGTCTTTATGTGATGTAGAGCTTTTGAAGGTTTCTTGGTGAGCAAGAAAACCTTTGGGATTTGGTTGCTTGGAGAACAAGATAGGGTTTACTTGGTGGCTAAGTAAAGACAATAGGTTTGAGGGACAAACAATATTAGTGATGGCTTGGAAAAGGATTCAAGATCAAGGTTTGTCCATGACAAGAAGACAAAGAAAAAAAAACAAAAACGAAACTCCCACGAATTAAACCTAAGCTCTGATGCCAAATGATATGGACCTCACCGAAAGAAGATGAGGTTCATATGAAGAAGACGAAGAACACTTGAAAAAAAAAAACAATAACAAGTTAAAAACGCAGCAAAAGAAAATAAAAATTAGAAGTAAAACCAAGACCCGTTGTGTAGAAACACAAGAACCTATGGTATTGGACCAAGACCCGTTGCCTAGAAAAGCAAGAACCTATGGTATATATTGGTGGAAGGTAGAAGAACGCCACAAGGAAGACCTTGATAAGTTCAAGAGTTCTCAAGAGAACCAAAGAGAAGAAGTCTCTCAATTTTATTGCTAAAATCAATTGTGTTCTCCCCAAAGGGTTACATAACTATTTATAGGCAAATAGATAACTTGCAGCACAAGTAATAGGAATCCTACTTTCCTAACTTGCAGAATAGGAAATAGCAAACTTGCAGAACAAGCAATAGGAATCCTACTCTCCTAACTTGCAGAACAAGTAATAGAAGTCTTACAAAATCTATTATTTAAAAAGGAATTGGGCTTAAATTAAATTAAGACAATGTTCAGCCCAATAATACTTAACTAAATAAAATATGCATCTAGCCTAATTTGCATTTCGGCCCAATACTTGTGTGTCTTCAAGAAGGTTGAACTTGGGCTTGGATCATGTTGTAGAAGACTTTATCATCCTCCATGCTCAAGCTTTGTTGGGCTTTCTCTCTAGCAATATCAATGAAACCAGCCAAGGCTTGTTGCATCATCTTTGATTTAGCTCTTGTAATTGGACCTCCATGGATACTCAAAGGATCACGATCATCACGAACATGACTTGAGCTTTGTGAGCTTGGATCTCCATCAATGATAAAGTCTTCTACAACATGATCCAAGCCCAAGTTCAACCTTCTTGAAGACACACAAGTATTGGGCCAAAATGCAAATTAGGCTAGATGCATATTTTATTTAGTTAAGTATTATTGGGCTGAACATTGTCTTAATTTAATTTAAGCCCAATTCCTTTTTAAATAATAGATTTTGTAAGACTTCTATTACTTGTTCTGCAAGTTAGGAGAGTAGGATTCCTATTGCTTGTTCTGCAAGTTTGCTATTTCCTATTCTGCAAGTTAGGAAAGTAGGATTCCTATTACTTGTGCTGCAAGTTATCTATTTGCCTATAAATAGTTATGTAACCCTTTGGGGAGAACACAATTGATTTTAGCAATAAAATTGAGAGACTTCTTCTCTTTGGTTCTCTTGAGAACTCTTGAACTTATCAAGGTCTTCCTTGTGGCGTTCTTCTACCTTCCACCAATATATACCATAGGTTCTTGCTTTTCTAGGCAACGGGTCTTGGTCCAATACCATAGGTTCTTGTGTTTCTACACAACGGGTCTTGGTTTTACTTCTAATTTTTATTTTCTTTTGCTGCGTTTTTAACTTGTTATTGTTTTTTTTTCAAGTGTTCTTCGTCTTCTTCATATGAACCTCATCTTCTTTCGGTGAGGTCCAAACCATTTGGCATCAGAGCTTAGGTTTAATTCGTGGGAGTTTCGTTTTTGTTTTTTTTTCTTTGTCTTCTTGTCATGGACAAACCTTGATCTTGAATCAAACCTATTGTCTTTACTTAGCCACCAAGTAAACCCTATCTTGTTCTCCAAGCAACCAAATCCCAAAGGTTTTCTTGCTCACCAAGAAACCTTCAAAAGCTCTACATCACATAAAGACTACTTGTTTCACAAGCCACCGTTCCCTCTCATTCCTTGGTACACAAGCTGCTACCAAAACTAGCTTGTTTTTGTCAAAAAGTTGCCTTGTTCCCCAAGTAAACCTCTTCTTATTATTTAGATTTTTTTTTCTTCATTGTTCGTTTAGTTTAGTAAAATATAAAAAAAAAAAGAGAAAAAAGAGAAAAAAAAGAAAAGAAAAAAAAAGAGAAAAGAAAAATCAATTCAAGAGGGGATTTTATTACATCGTGTGTAGCAAGTGCAATATCAAAGGTAATTCGTGGAGGTGTGCTTCATGAAAATCTTGAGGTAGTCATTCTTTCTTGAGCTTTGCGATTTCTTATTTGCCTAATTTGAAAATTCATTACTGCCATTTTACCCTACTGTCTAAAATTACCTTTTTGACCCTACCACATAAAAGGACAAAACTACCCCACCTTTGGCTAAACCCTACCTTAATTAAACACCCCAAAATACACAAATTTCCTTCAAGGTTTAGTTTCATTGGAGTCTTCTTAAGTCTTATTGAGTCTTGCTGAGTCTTGCTAAGTCTTGTTGAGTATTCATTGTTTTGTTTTCCCTTGATTAAAATCTTGTGCTCATCTTGTTTATTGTTGGTTGATAGTTGAATTCCATAAGCTGATTTTTGATTAAGTCTTGAGTTCAATATAGAACCTATAGAGAAAAGTTGTGTGAGGGAAAAAGGCAAGAGTGTGTGAGTAACATTAGTAGAGAAAAGCCATATTAAAATTGTGTGAAACACGAGTGTGTGTTACAGTCTTGTGTGTATTGAGTGTAAACACGTGAGGTCATACTTGTGAGGTCCTTTTCTTTTACTAACGTTTCTTGCAGGATAAAATCATGTCTTCTAATAGTGAAAAGCCTGATTTGAGTAAGATCGAGTTCATGTTCCAAGCTATGCAACAACAATTTTCAAGGATAGAGTTGAGGTTTAATAATATTCATGATAAGTTGGAGGAACATGAAGCTGTCCTAGCCAAGGTAAAGCCAAGTGATACTTCTCATGAGAATGGCAATGTTGTGAATAATGACTTTGATGATAAAGTTGATGATGAGTTTGATGATGATGAGATGCCACCATTGGAGGACATTAATGAGGATGATGACTATGTTGAGTTTGCTGCACATGGTGAAGCACTTGTAGCTCGTCGTGCATTAAGTGCCCAAGTTAAGGATGAAGATGAAGTGCAACGAGAAAATATTTTTCATACTAGATGCCACGTCAACAATAAGGTATGCTCTTTGATTATTGATGGTGGTAGTTGCACTAATGTTGCTAGCACTTATTTGGTTGACAAATTGAGTTTGCCCACTACAAAACATCCCAAACCATACAAACTTCAACGGCTCAATAATTGTGGAGAAGTAAATGTGACCAAGCAAGTATTGGTGCTATTTTCAATTGGAAGGTACAATGATAAAGTGTTGTGTGATGTTGTGCCTATGCATGCTGGTCATTTGCTTTTAGGAAGACCATGGCAATTTGATAGACATGTCATACATGATGGATTTACAAACCGTTATTCATTTACCATGGCTGGTAAGAAATTCACACTTGCACCCTTGAGTCCTACGGAGATTTATGAGGATCAATTGAGGTTGAAAGAGCAGAATGAATCACAACAAAGGTCGAAGAATCTAGATAAAGGCAAAGATATTGCAAAGAAAGAAAGAAAGGACGTGAGCTTCTATGCAAAGCAAAGTGATGTAAAGGCTGCTTTTTTAGCTAAGTGCCCAATCCTTTTGTTTTTATATAAAGAATCTTGTTTTAGTTCTAATGATCTTAAATCTTCTTTGCCTACTAATGTTGTGTCTCTTTTGAAGGAATTTGGAGATATATTCCCCGAGGAGATTCCAAATGGTTTGCCACCTATTAGGGGAATTGAGCATCAAATAGACCTTGTTCCTGGAGCTGCCATTCCCAACAGACCTGCCTATAGAAGTAATCCCGAGGAGACAAAGGAGCTTCAAAGGCAAGTTGACGAGCTCATGAAGAAAGGCTACGTTAGAGAGAGCATGAGTCCATGTGCTGTTCCTGTGTTACTTGTTCCTAAGAAGGATGGGACGTGGAGGATGTGTGTTGATTGTCGTGCCATCAACAAAATCACTGTAAAGTATCGCTATCCCATTCCTAGATTAGATGATATGCTTGATGAGTTACATGGTTCTTGCATCTTTTCTAAAATTGATTTGAAAAGTGGTTATCATCAAATTCGCATGAGAGAAGGTGATGAATGGAAAACTGCATTTAAGACTAAGCATGGTTTGTATGAATGGTTAGTTATGCCTTTTGGATTAACTAATGCACCTAGCACTTTCATGAGATTAATGAACCATGTCTTGCGTGCTTTCATTGGAAAATTTGTAGTTGTCTATTTTGATGATATCTTGATCTATAGTAGAAGTTTGCATGAACATATTGAACATTTAAAGAATGTGCTTAATGTCTTGAGAAAGGAAAAGTTGTATGCTAACCTTAAGAAATGTTCCTTTTGCACTGATAAGATTACATTTCTTGGATATGTTATTTCTTCTAAGGGTATAGCAGTAGAAGATGAAAAGGTCAAGGCAATTAAAGATTGGCCTATACCTAAGAATATCTCTGAGGTGCGTAGTTTTCATGGATTAGCTAGTTTCTATCGTAGGTTTGTTAGAGACTTCAGTACAATAGCTGCACCTCTAACTGATGTTGTTAAAAAGAATGTTGGATTTAAATGGGGTCTTGAGCAAGATCATGCTTTTAACTTGCTTAAAGAGAAGCTTTGTTCTGCAGCTTTATTATCCTTACCTGACTTTTCTAAAATTTTTGAGATTGAGTGTGATGCTTCAAGTATAGGTATTGGAGCTGTTTTAATGCAGGAGAAGCGCCCCATTGCTTTTTTCAGTGAGAAGTTAAGTGGAGCTGCCCTTAACTATCCCACATATGATAAAGAGATGTATGCATTAGTGAGGGCCTTGGAAACATGGCAACACTATTTATGGCCCAAGGAATTTGTCATCCACACTGATCATGAGTCCTTGAAGCACTTGAAAGGACAAAGCAAGTTGAACAAGCGTCATGCCAAGTGGATGGAGTTCATTGAAACATTTCCATATGTGATCAAATATAAACAAGGTAAAGAAAATGTCGTGGCTGATGCATTATCTCGAAGGTATACTCTAATCACTACTCTTAATGCAAAACTACTTGGATTTGAGTATATTAAAGACTTGTATGCTACTGATGAGGATTTTGAAAATGTGTTCATTACATGTGAGAAAACTGGTTTTGGAAAGTTTTATAGGCATGATGGATTCTTATTTAGGGAAAATAGATTATGTGTGCCTAGGAGTTCTTTAAGAGAATTACTTGTTAGAGAAGCCCATAGTGGTGGGTTAATGGGACATTTTGGAGTAAAGAAAACTTTAGATATATTGCATGATCACTTCTTTTGGCCTAACATGAAAAGAGATGTTGAAAAATTGTGTGAGAGATGTGTCACTTGTAAACAAGCTAAGTCTAGAGTTATGAATCATGGTCTTTATACTCCATTGCCTATTCCTACTGCTCCTTGGACTGACATTTCTATGGACTTTGTTTTGGGGTTACCAAGAACAAAGAGAGGTAGAGATTCTGTTTTTGTTGTTGTTGATAGGTTCTCTAAGATGGCTCACTTCATTGCTTGTCACAAGACAGATGATGCAAGTAACATTGCCGATTTATTCTTCAAGGAAATTGTTCGTCTACATGGGGTTCCGAGGACCATTGTTTCTGACCGTGATGTGAAGTTCCTTAGCTATTTTTGGAAAACATTATGGGGAAAGTTAGGAACAAAGCTATTGTTTTCAACTACTTGTCATCCACAAACCGATGGTCAAACTGAAGTAGTCAATCGTACTTTGTCTACTTTGTTGAGGTCCATTATTCAAAAGAATTTGAAGAATTGGGAAGATTGTTTGCCTCATGTGGAGTTTGCTTACAATAGAAGTGTGCATTCCACTACTAGTTATTCTCCATTTGAAGTTGTCTATGGTTTTAATCCACTCACTCCATTGGATCTTTTACCACTACCTATTGAGGAGAGAGCTAGTTTGGATGGGGAAAAGAAAGCTGATTTTGTTAAGCAACTACATGAGAAGGTACGTCAAAACATTAAAAAGAGGACTGAGCAATATGCTACTCAAGCCAACAAGCATCGCAAGAAAGTTGTCTTTGAACCTGGTGATTGGGTTTGGGTACATATGCGTAAAGAGAGATTTCCTGCTCAGCGTCGCTCCAAGTTGCAACCTCGAGGAGATGGACCATTCCAAGTGATTAAGAAGATCAATGACAATGCTTATAAGTTAGATCTTCCAGGTGAGTATAATGTTAGTGCTACATTTAATGTTTCTGATCTTTCTCCCTTTGATATTGATGTAGGTGATTCTGATTTGAGGACAAATCCTTTCGAGGAGAGGGGGAATGATGGAGATCCAAGCTCACAAAGCTCAAGTCATGTTCGTGATGATCGTGATCCTTTGAGTATCCATGGAGGTCCAATTACAAGAGCTAAATCAAAGATGATGCAACAAGCCTTGGCTGGTTTCATTGATATTGCTAGAGAGAAAGCCCAACAAAGCTTGAGCATGGAGGATGATAAAGTCTTCTACAACATGATCCAAGCCCAAGTTCAACCTTCTTGAAGACACACAAGTATTGGGCCAAAATGCAAATTAGGCTAGATGCATATTTTATTTAGTTAAGTATTATTGGGCTGAACATTGTCTTAATTTAATTTAAGCCCAATTCCTTTTTAAATAATAGATTTTGTAAGACTTCTATTACTTGTTCTGCAAGTTAGGAGAGTAGGATTCCTATTGCTTGTTCTGCAAGTTTGCTATTTCCTATTCTGCAAGTTAGGAAAGTAGGATTCCTATTACTTGTGCTGCAAGTTATCTATTTGCCTATAAATAGTTATGTAACCCTTTGGGGAGAACACAATTGATTTTAGCAATAAAATTGAGAGACTTCTTCTCTTTGGTTCTCTTGAGAACTCTTGAACTTATCAAGGTCTTCCTTGTGGCGTTCTTCTACCTTCCACCAATATATACCATAGGTTCTTGCTTTTCTAGGCAACGGGTCTTGGTCCAATACCATAGGTTCTTGTGTTTCTACACAACGGGTCTTGGTTTTACTTCTAATTTTTATTTTCTTTTGCTGCGTTTTTAACTTGTTATTGTTTTTTTTTCAAGTGTTCTTCGTCTTCTTCATATGAACCTCATCTTCTTTCGGTGAGGTCCATATCATAGTCCCTCATAGAAATATTGGATCAATAGTTGCTCATGAATTTGGTGATGTGGGCAACTAGCACATAATCGTTTAAATCTTTCCCAATATTCATAGTGACTCACCATTAAATTGCCTAATTCCACAAATTTCTTTGCGGATGTTGGCTGCCCTAGAAGCAGGAAAATATCTTTCCAAGAAGAGTTTCTTCATATCATCCCAAGTGTTGATGGTCCCAGAAGGTAACTAGTAAAGCCAATCCTTAGCTGCATCTGCCAGAGAGAATGGAAAGGCCCTTAGCTTGATTTGCTCTTCACTAACCCCAGCAGGCTTCATGGTGGAGCAAACAACATGGAACTCCTTTAGATGTTTGTGTGGATCTTCACCTGCAAGACCATGAAAAGTTGGTAAAAGATGTATCAAACCAGATTTTAATTCAAAAGCAACATCTAAAGTAGGATAGGTTATGCAAAGGGGTTGTTGGTTCATAGTGGGTGCTGCCAACTCCTTCAAGGTTCTATTAGCGTTTTGAGCCATGGTGTCCTCTTCTGAATCACTAGAGAATTCAAAAGTGGGATTGAACGTGGGCTCGGTGGAAGGTGGATTGTTGGAAGTCGATGGTGGTGGTTGGGGCGTTTGTAGCACCGCACTTTGGGTTGCTTGAATGTAATCTCTAATCTTTCGAAGTCTGTAACTAGAGTCCTCGTCAGACATGCAAACCCTGCAAGGAAGAAAGAAAAGAAAATAATTAGATCTTTAAATTATAATAAACAACTTAAATAAATAACAATCCCCGGCAACGGCGCCAAAATTTGATGAGTGTCGTCAGTCACCAAAAATAAAACTTCCTAACTCTACTATATAGATAACGGAGTAAGGGTCGAACCCACAGAGACTGAATTATTTAAGTTAATTATTAAATTAAAAATCTAATCTTAAGGTTTAGGGAAAGAAGAAATTTTGGGGTTTTGGAGTTTTGTAAGCTATGCCTAAAAGAGAGAAAGCAAGGATTATTAAATATCAAAAACAAATATGAAAAAGCTTCAGTTACAAGGTAATTAATTATTCTTGGATTTAGATGTTGATATTGATTACAAAATATTATTGTCAATTAAATAGTCAACCGTAGCATAACAACAAGCTCTGTTACACCATCTTCCCTTACTGAGTCGTTAGTTAAAACAAGCTCTTTAACTAATCTCTAACTACTTAACCTACCTAGAACAAGCTCTCTAGATATAAGTTGTAGCAGCATTAACAACTAGAAAGATATGGGTTGACATTAGATAACAAACACATAAGCTCGGTTCATTTAATCTAAACCTCAATTCTCCTCCATCCCTAGTGACTAACTCCATAAGCAATTACGGACTTATGTTTTTAATCTGGCAGTAGATTATTCAATTAAATTAAATAGTGGGCCCTACCATCTAATCAAGTAAATAATCATGCAAATGTGCTCAGAGAATCTTGGATACTTAATCAACAATTATATTATAAGCTCAAAATCTCACAACATTCTTTTTCCAAGAACAATCAATTTGCCTTGTAACTGAATAAGAAACCTACTCACTAGTCATATTCAAGATCATAAATTTCAAGTTTAATATTATAAAGATATCAAGAATCATGCAAAAGACAATCAATATATCAATCTTTAATAATCTAAAACAAGAAATCTGGAATCAAGATTATAAACTAGCAAGAACTAAACAAATAATACGAAAAACAAAACAAGAATCAAAATAATTATCACTAAAGAAATCAGCAACCATATAACATTATAAAATAGATAAAACCTAATAAACCTAAGGGAAGAATCAGTTTAAATAAAGAAAAGAAAAGAAAACAATTTAATCCTAAAAACTATAAAGAAATTGTTTACTTTGAAAAATATTAAATACAAAATTAAATCTGTTTCTATTAGGAAGACTAAAAAGAAAATAATTTTATAACTTAAAAGAAAGAAATCAGCAAGACCAATGATAAAGAAAAGAAGAAAAATAAAATTTTTAAAGAAAAAGAAATCAGCAATATCAAAATTAAAAGAAAGAAAATAAAACTTTTATTAAAACCTTAAAGAAAACCTTACAAAAGACTAAGAGGGAATAGGGAAGAGGGATGTGAGGGATGATGTTTATGAGAGCCTTGTGCTCTTTATATAGGCCTAAGGAAGAGTTTAAAAGACTTTCCTAAGCAATGTGGGATTCAGATAAGAGTTTACTTCGAAAACAAGTAATTTGACTTGTCAAACTCTTACCTTTATCTCATCATCTTTTTACAATTATTTTCTAAGTAAAATTCCTAAGGCCTATTTTTATTAATTAATTACAGATCTAAGACAAAATAAAATTAAGAAATTATCTTCTCTCAACAAAATCTGGTCTTGAACTTGCTTTGTTGGAATTTCTTCTCAATCTCGTTTTTCTGCCCAGAATTTCGTACTGATTTTGTCCAGACTTTTGACCCATCAAATGAACTTAGATTTTTGCGATCTTAGACATTCTGGAACCCTTGAGAAGTCCTCTACAACTTCCATGAAGGACACTTCTTGAAATCAGGTCGTTAAATTGGTCAAAAATGTCAATCTTTCAAGCTGGACAGAAAATACTGCACTTTGCTCTTTTTATCTTATTTTTATTCCAACTTTGATATTTAATACCTAAAACATAAAATAAACATTAGTAAGCTCTTTTAGGCATAAAACATCAATAAAGAAAATATAATTAGCACATATAAAATTCACAAAATATCATCCTATCACATTAGTAGAGAAAAGCCATATTAAAATTGTGAAACACGAGTGTGTGTTACATTCTTGTGTGTATTGAGTGTAAACACGTGAGGTCATACTTGTGAGGTCTTTTTCTTTTACTAACGGTTCTTGCAGGATAAAATCATGTCTTCTAATAGTGAAAAGCCTGATTTGAGTAAGATCGAGCTCATGTTCCAAGCTATGCAACAACAATTTTCAAGGATAGAGTTGAGGTTTAATAATATTCATGATAAGTTGGAGGAACATGAAGCTGTCCTAGCTAAGGCAAAGCCAGGTGATACTTCTCATGAGAATGGCAATGTTGTGAATAATGACTTTGATGATAAAGTTGATGATGAGTTTGATGATGATGAGTTTAGTAGAAGTGTTAAAGGTAACCATGGTAATAAAGGAGGTCGTGGAGATAGGTATAAAGGAGATAGGTATTATGATAGGATAGATGGAAATTTAGGAAGTATCAAATTGAAGATTCCTTCCTTTCAAGGTAAGAACAATCCTGAGGCTTACTTAGAATGGGAAAAGAAAGTGGAGATGGTCTTTGATTGCCATAAATATTCCGAAGAAAAAAAGGTGAAACTTGCTGCTGTAGAGTTCACGGATTATGCAATCATTTGGTGGGACCAACTCATGCTTGGTAGAGGTAGGAATAGAGAGCCACCTATAGTTACATGGAATGAAATGAAACGTGTTATGAGAAAAAGGTTTGTTCCTAATCATTACTATAGAGAGCTTTATCAAAGGTTACAAGGTCTCACTCAAGGTTCTAAGTGTGTTGAGGATTATCATAAAGAAATGGAAATTGTCATGATCAGAGCTAATGTTGAAGAGGATAGTGAAGCTACTATGGCTCGATTCTTACAAGGATTGAATCGTGAGATTGCTAATGTAGTGGAGTTACATCACTATGTGGAGTTTGATAATATGTTGCATATGGCTATCAAGGTTGAAAGGCAACTCAAGAGAAAAGGTTATTCATCTCGTTTTATGCAAGGTTCTAGTTCATCTTCTTCTTGGAAACCGAACACCTTTCGAAGGGATGATAAGACTACATTCAAACTTAAGACTGAATGATGGAGATCCAAGCTCACAAAGCTCAAGTCATGTTCGTGATGATCGTGATCCTTTGAGTATCCATGGAGGTCCAATTACAAGAGCTAAATCAAAGATGATGCAACAAGCCTTGGCTGGTTTCATTGATATTGCTAGAGAGAAAGCCCAACAAAGCTTGAGCATGGAGGATGATAAAGTCTTCTACAACATGATCCAAGCCCAAGTTCAACCTTCTTGAAGACACACAAGTATTGGGCCGAAATGCAAATTATGCTAGATGCATATTTTATTTAGTTAAGTATTATTGGGCTGAACATTGTCTTAATTTAATTTAAGCCCAATTCCTTTTTAAATAATAGATTTTGTAAGACTTCTATTACTTGTTCTGCAAGTTAGGAGAGTAGGATTCCTATTGCTTGTTCTGCAAGTTTGCTATTTCCTATTCTGCAAGTTAGGAAAGTAGGATTCCTATTACTTGTGCTGCAAGTTATCTATTTGCCTATAAATAGTTATGTAACCCTTTGGGGAGAACACAATTGATTTTAGCAATAAAATTGAGAGACTTCTTCTCTTTGGTTCTCTTGAGAACTCTTGAACTTATCAAGGTCTTCCTTGTGGCGTTCTTCTACCTTCCACCAATATATACCATAGGTTCTTGCTTTTCTAGGCAACGGGTCTTGGTCCAATACCATAGGTTCTTGTGTTTCTACACAACGGGTCTTGGTTTTACTTCTAATTTTTATTTTCTTTTGCTGCGTTTTTAACTTGTTATTGTTTTTTTTTCAAGTGTTCTTCGTCTTCTTCATATGAACCTCATCTTCTTTCGGTGAGGTCCATATCATTTGGTATCAGAGCTTAGGTTTAATTCGTGGGAGTTTCGTTTTTGTTTTTTTTTCTTTGTCTTCTTGTCATGGACAAACCTTAATCTTGAATCCTTTTCCAAGCCATCACTAATATTGTTTGTCCCTCAAACCTATTGTCTTTACTTAGCCACCAAGTAAACCCTATCTTGTTCTCCAAGCAACCAAATCCCAAAGGTTTTCTTGCTCACCAAGAAACCTTCAAAAGCTCTACATCACATAAAGACTACTTGTTTCACAAGCCACCGTTCCCTCTCATTCCTTGGTACACAAGCTGCTACCAAAACTAGCTTGTTTTTGTCAAAAAGTTACCTTGTTCCCCAAGTAAACCTCTTCTTATTATTTAGATTTTTTTTTTCTTCATTGTTCGTTTAGTTTAGTAAAATATAAAAAAAAAAGAGAAAAAAGAGAAAAAAAAGAAAAGAAAAAAAAAGAGAAAAGAAAAATCAATTCAAGAGGGGATTTTATTACATCGTGTGTAGCAAGTGCAATATCAAAGGTAATTCGTGGAGGTGTGCTTCATGAAAATCTTGAGGTAGTCATTCTTTCTTGAGCTTTGCGATTTCTTATTTGCCTAATTTGAAAATTCATTACTGCCATTTTACCCTACTGTCTAAAATTACCTTTTTGACCCTACCACATAAAAGGACAAAACTACCCCACCTTTGGCTAAACCCTACCTTAATTAAACACCCCAAAATACACAAATTTCCTTCAAGGTTTAGTTTCATTGGAGTCTTCTTAAGTCTTATTGAGTCTTGCTGAGTCTTGCTAAGTCTTGTTGAGTATTCATTGTTTTGTTTTCCCTTGATTAAAATCTTGTGCTCATCTTGTTTATTGTTGGTTGATAGTTGAATTCCATAAGCTGATTTTTGATTAAGTCTTGAGTTCAATATAGAACCTATAGAGAAAAGTTGTGTGAGGGAAAAAAGGCAAGAGTGTGTGAGTAACATTAGTAGAGAAAAGCCATATTAAAATTGTGTGAAACACGAGTGTGTGTTACAGTCTTGTGTGTATTGAGTGTAAACACGTGAGGTCATACTTGTGAGGTCCTTTTCTTTTACTAACGTTTCTTGCAGGATAAAATCATGTCTTCTAATAGTGAAAAGCCTGATTTGAGTAAGATCGAGTTCATGTTCCAAGCTATGCAACAACAATTTTCAAGGATAGAGTTGAGGTTTAATAATATTCATGATAAGTTGGAGGAACATGAAGCTGTCCTAGCCAAGGTAAAGCCAAGTGATACTTCTCATGAGAATGGCAATGTTGTGAATAATGACTTTGATGATAAAGTTGATGATGAGTTTGATGATGATGAGTTTAGTAGAAGTGTTAAAGGTAACCATGGTAATAAAGGAGGTCGTGGAGATAGGTATAAAGGAGATAGGTATTATGATAGGATAGATGGAAATTTAGGAAGTATCAAATTGAAGATTCCTTCCTTTCAAGGTAAGAATGATCCTGAGGCTTACTTAGAATGGGAAAAGAAAGTGGAGATGGTCTTTGATTGCCATAACTATTCCGAAGAAAAAAAGGTGAAACTTGCTGCTGTAGAGTTCACGGATTATGCAATCATTTGGTGGGACCAACTCATGCTTGGTAGACGTAGGAATAGAGAGCCACCTATAGTTACATGGAATGAAATGAAACGTGTTATGAGAAAAAGGTTTGTTCCTAATCATTACTATAGAGAGCTTTATCAAAGGTTACAAGGTCTCACTCAAGGTTCTAAGAGTGTTGAGGATTATCATAAAGAAATGGAAATTATCATGATCAGAGCTAATGTTGAAGAGGATAGTGAAGCTACTATGGCTCGATTCTTACAAGGATTGAATCGTGAGATTGCTAATGTAGTGGAGTTACATCACTATGTGGAGTTTGATGATATGTTGCATATGGCTATCAAGGTTGAAAGGCAACTCAAGAGAAAAGGTTATTCATCTCGTTTTATGCAAGGTTCTAGTTCATCTTCTTCTTGGAAACCGAACACCTTTCGAAGGGATGATAAGACTACATTCAAACTTAAGACTGAATCCTCATTCAAGCCTAAGGGTGAGAGTGTCCAAAAGCCCAAACCCGAGGCTATCCAAGCATCCCAGGGTAAGAGTAGAGACATTAAGTGTTTTAGATGTTTGGGAAGAGGACACATTGCATCACAATGCCCAAACAAACGAGTCATGATTATGCGTGATGATGGTGATGTTGTAAGTGAAGATTCTGATGTTGATGATGAGATGCCACCATTGGAGGACATTAATGAGGATGATGACTATGTTGAGTTTGCTGCACATGGTGAAGCACTTGTAGCTCGTCGTGCATTAAGTGCCCAAGTTAAGGATGAAGATGAAGTGCAACGAGAAAATATTTTTCATACTAGATGTCACGTCAACAATATGGTATGCTCTTTGATTATTGATGGTGGTAGTTGCACTAATGTTGCTAGCACTTATTTGGTTGACAAATTGAGTTTGCCCACTACAAAACATCCCAAACCATACAAACTTCAATGGCTCAATAATTGTGGAGAAGTAAATGTGACCAAGCAAGTATTGGTGCTATTTTCAATTGGAAGGTACAATGATAAAGTGTTGTGTGATGTTGTGCCTATGCATGCTGGTCATTTGCTTTTAGGAAGACCATGGCAATTTGATAGACATGTCATACATGATGGATTTACAAACCGTTATTCATTTACCATGGCTGGTAAGAAATTCACACTTGCACCCTTGAGTCCTACGGAGATTTATGAGGATCAATTGAGGTTGAAAGAGCAGAATGAATCACAACAAAGGTCGAAGAATCTAGATAAAGGCAAAGATATTGCAAAGAAAGAAAGAAAGGACGTGAGCTTCTATGCAAAGCAAAGTGATGTAAAGGCTGTTTTTTTAGCTAAGTGCCCAATCCTTTTGTTTTTATATAAAGAATCTTGTTTTAGTTCTAATGATCTTAAATCTTCTTTGCCTACTAATGTTGTGTCTCTTTTGAAGGAATTTGGAGATATATTCCCCGAGGAGATTCCAAATGGTTTGCCACCTATTAGGGGAATTGAGCATCAAATAGACCTTGTTCCTGGAGCTGCCATTCCCAACAGACCTGCCTATAGAAGTAATCCCGAGGAGACAAAGGAGCTTCAAAGGCAAGTTGACGAGCTCATGAAGAAAGGCTACGTTAGAGAGAGCATGAGTCCATGTGCTGTTCCTGTGTTACTTGTTCCTAAGAAGGATGGGACGTGGAGGATGTGTGTTGATTGTCGTGCCATCAACAAAATCACTGTAAAGTATCGCTATCCCATTCCTAGATTAGATGATATGCTTGATGAGTTACATGGTTCTTGCATCTTTTCTAAAATTGATTTGAAAAGTGGTTATCATCAAATTCGCATGAGAGAAGGTGATGAATGGAAAACTGCATTTAAGACTAAGCATGGTTTGTATGAATGGTTAGTTATGCCTTTTGGATTAACTAATGCACCTAGCACTTTCATGAGATTAATGAACCATGTCTTGCGTGCTTTCATTGGAAAATTTGTAGTTGTCTATTTTGATGATATCTTGATCTATAGTAGAAGTTTGCATGAACATATTGAACATTTAAAGAATGTGCTTAATGTCTTGAGAAAGGAAAAGTTGTATGCTAACCTTAAGAAATGTTCCTTTTGCACTGATAAGATTACATTTCTTGGATATGTTATTTCTTCTAAGGGTATAGCAGTAGAAGATGAAAAGGTCAAGGCAATTAAAGATTGGCCTATACCTAAGAATATCTCTGAGGTGCGTAGTTTTCATGGATTAGCTAGTTTCTATCGTAGGTTTGTTAGAGACTTCAGTACAATAGCTGCACCTCTAACTGATGTTGTTAAAAAGAATGTTGGATTTAAATGGGGTCTTGAGCAAGATCATGCTTTTAACTTGCTTAAAGAGAAGCTTTGTTCTGCAGCTTTATTATCCTTACCTGACTTTTCTAAAACTTTTGAGATTGAGTGTGATGCTTCAAGTATAGGTATTGGAGCTGTTTTAATGCAGGAGAAGCGCCCCATTGCTTTTTTCAGTGAGAAGTTAAGTGGAGCTGCCCTTAACTATCCCACATATGATAAAGAGATGTATGCATTAGTGAGGGCCTTGCAAACATGGCAACACTATTTATGGCCCAAGGAATTTGTCATCCACACTGATCATGAGTCCTTGAAGCACTTGAAAGGACAAAGCAAGTTGAACAAGCGTCATGCCAAGTGGATGGAGTTCATTGAAACATTTCCATATGTGATCAAATATAAAAATGGTAAAGAAAATGTCGTGGCTGATGCATTATCTCGAAGGTATACTCTAATCACTACTCTTAATGCAAAACTACTTGGATTTGAGTATATTAAAGACTTGTATGCTACTGATGAGGATTTTGAAAATGTGTTCATTGCATGTGAGAAAACTGGTTTTGGAAAGTTTTATAGGCATGATGGATTCTTATTTAGGGAAAATAGATTATGTGTGCCTAGGAGTTCTTTAAGAGAATTACTTGTTAGAGAAGCCCATAGTGGTGGGTTAATGGGACATTTTGGAGTAAAGAAAACTTTAGATATATTGCATGATCACTTCTTTTGGCCTAACATGAAAAGAGATGTTGAAAAATTGTGTGAGAGATGTGTCACTTGTAAACAAGCTAAGTCTAGAGTTATGAATCATGGTCTTTATACTCCATTGCCTATTCCTACTGCTCCTTGGACTGACATTTCTATGGACTTTGTTTTGGGGTTACCAAGAACAAAGAGAGGTAGAGATTCTGTTTTTGTTGTTGTTGATAGGTTCTCTAAGATGGCTCACTTCATTGCTTGTCACAAGACAGATGATGCAAGTAACATTGCCGATTTATTCTTCAAGGAAATTGTTCGTCTACATGGGGTTCCGAGGACCATTGTTTCTGACCGTGATGTGAAGTTCCTTAGCTATTTTTGGAAAACATTATGGGGAAAGTTAGGAACAAAGCTATTGTTTTCAACTACTTGTCATCCACAAACCGATGGTCAAACTGAAGTAGTCAATCGTACTTTGTCTACTTTGTTGAGGTCCATTTTTCAAAAGAATTTGAAGAATTGGGAAGATTGTTTGCCTCATGTGGAGTTTGCTTACAATAGAAGTGTGCATTCCACTACTAGTTATTCTCCATTTGAAGTTGTCTATGGTTTTAATCCACTCACTCCATTGGATCTTTTACCACTACCTATTGAGGAGAGAGCTAGTTTGGATGGGGAAAAGAAAGCTGATTTTGTTAAGCAACTACATGAGAAGGTACGTCGAAACATTAAAAAGAGGACTGAGCAATATGCTACTCAAGCCAACAAGCATCGCAAGAAAGTTGTCTTTGAACCTGGTGATTGGGTTTGGGTACATATGCGTAAAGAGAGATTTCCTGCTCAGCGTCGCTCCAAGTTGCAACCTCGAGGAGATGGACCATTCCAAGTGATTAAGAAGATCAATGACAATGCTTATAAGTTAGATCTTCCAGGTGAGTATAATGTTAGTGCTACATTTAATGTTTCTGATCTTTCTCCCTTTGATATTGATGTAGGTGATTCTGATTTGAGGACAAATCCTTTCGAGGAGAGGGGGAATGATGGAGATCCAAGCTCACAAAGCTCAAGTCATGTTCGTGATGATCGTGATCCTTTGAGTATCCATGGAGGTCCAATTACAAGAGCTAAATCAAAGATGATGCAACAAGCCTTGGCTGGTTTCATTGATATTGCTAGAGAGAAAGCCCAACAAAGCTTGAGCATGGAGGATGATAAAGTCTTCTACAACATGATCCAAGCCCAAGTTCAACCTTCTTGAAGACACACAAGTATTGGGCCGAAATGCAAATTATGCTAGATGCATATTTTATTTAGTTAAGTATTATTGGGCTGAACATTGTCTTAATTTAATTTAAGCCCAATTCCTTTTTAAATAATAGATTTTGTAAGACTTCTATTACTTGTTCTGCAAGTTAGGAGAGTAGGATTCCTATTGCTTGTTCTGCAAGTTTGCTATTTCCTATTTTGCAAGTTAGGAAAGTAGGATTCCTATTACTTGTGCTGCAAGTTATCTATTTGCCTATAAATAGTTATGTAACCCTTTGGGGAGAACACAATTGATTTTAGCAATAAAATTGAGACTTCTTCTCTTTGGTTCTCTTGAGAACTCTTGAACTTATCAAGGTCTTCCTTGTGGCGTTCTTCTACCTTCCACCAATATATACCATAGGTTCTTGCTTTTCTAGGCAACGGGTCTTGGTCCAATACCATAGGTTCTTGTGTTTCTACACAACGGGTCTTGGTTTTACTTCTAATTTTTATTTTCTTTTGCTGCGTTTTTAACTTGTTATTGTTTTTTTTTCAAGTGTTCTTCGTCTTCTTCATATGAACCTCATCTTCTTTCGGTGAGGTCCATATCACTGAATCCTCATTCAAGCCTAAGGGTGAGAGTGAACAAAAGCCCAAACTCGAGGCTATCCAAGCATCCCAAGGTAAGAGTAGAGAATTAAGTGTTTTAGATGTTTGGGAACAGGACACATTGCATCACAATGCCCAAACAAACGAGTCATGATTATGCGTGATGATGGTGATGTTGTAAGTGAAGATTCTGATGTTGATGATGAGATGCCACCATTGGAGGACATTAATGAGGATGATGACTATGTTGAGTTTGCTGCACATGGTGAAGCACTTGTAGCTCGTCGTGCATTAAGTGCCCAAGTTAAGGATGAAGATGAAGTGCAACGAGAAAATATTTTTCATACTAGATGCCACGTCAACAATAAGGTATGCTCTTTGATTATTGATGGTGGTAGTTGCACTAATGTTGCTAGCACTTATTTGGTTGACAAATTGAGTTTGCCCACTACAAAACATCCCAAACCATACAAACTTCAATGGCTCAATAATTGTGGAGAAGTAAATGCGACCAAGCAAGTATTGGTGCTATTTTCAATTGGAAGGTACAATGATAAAGTGTTGTGTGATGTTGTGCCTATGCATGCTGGTCATTTGCTTTTAGGAAGACCATGGCAATTTGATAGACATGTCATACATGATGGATTTACAAACCGTTATTCATTTACCATGGCTGGTAAGAAATTCACACTTGCACCCTTGAGTCCTACAGAGATTTATGAGGATCAATTGAGGTTGAAAGAGCAGAATGAATCACAACAAAGGTCAAAGAATCTAGAGAAAGACAAAGATATTGCAAAGAAAGAAAGAAAGGACGTGAGCTTCTATGCAAAGCAAAGTGATGTAAAGGCTGCTTTTCTAGCTAAGTGCCCAATCCTTTTGTTTTTATATAAAGAATCTTGTTTTAGTTCTAATGATCTTAAATCTTCTTTGCCTACTAATGTTGTGTCTCTTTTGAAGGAATTTGGAGATATATTCCCCGAGGAGAGTCCAAATGGTTTGCCACCTATTAAGGAAATTGAGCATCAAATAGACCTTGTTCCTGGAGCTGCCATTCCCAACAGGCCTGCCTATAGAAGCAATCCCGAGGAGACAAAGGAGCTTCAAAGGCAAGTTGACGAGCTCATGAAGAAAGCCTACGTTAGAGAGAGCATGAGTCCATGTGCTATTCCTGTGTTACTTGTTCCTAAGAAGGATGGGACGTGGAGGATGTGTGTTGATTGTCGTGCCATCAACAAAATCACTGTAAAGTATCGCTATCCCATTCCTAGATTAGATGATATGCTTGATGAGTTACATGGTTCTTGCATCTTTTCTAAAATTGTTTTGAAAAGTGGTTATCATCAAATTCGCATGAGAGAAGGTGATGAATGGAAAACTGCATTTAAGACTAAGCATGGTTTGTATGAATGGTTAGTTATGCATTTTGGATTAACTAATGCACCTAGCACTTTCATGAGATTAATGAACCATGTCTTGCGTGCTTTCATTGGAAAATTTGTAGTTGTCTATTTTGATGATATCTTGATCTATAGTAGAAGTTTGCATGAACATATTGAACATTTAAAGAATGTGCTTAATGTCTTGAGAAAGGAAAAGCTGTATGCTAACCTTAAGAAATGTTCCTTTTGCACTGATAAGATTATATTTCTTGGATATGTTATTTCTTCTAAGGGTATAGCAGTAGAAGATGAAAAGGTCAAGGCAATTAAAGATTGGCCTATACCTAAGAATATCTCTGAGGTGCGTAGCTTTCATGGATTAGCTAGTTTCTATCGTAGGTTTGTTAGAGACTTCAGTACAATAGCTGCACCTCTAACTGATGTTGTTAAAAAGAATGTTGGATTTAAATGTGGTCTTGAGCACGATCATGCTTTTAACTTGCTTAAAGAGAAGCTTTGTTCCGCAGCTTTATTATCCTTACCTGACTTTTCTAAAACTTTTGAGATTGAGTGTGATGCTTCAAGTATAGGTATTGGAGCTGTTTTAATGCAGGAGAAGCGCCCCATTGCTTTTTTCAGTGAGAAGTTAAGTGGAGCTGCCCTTAACTATCCTACATATGATAAAGAGATGTATGCATTAGTGAGGGCCTTGGAAACATGGCAACACTATTTATGGCCCAAGGAATTTGTCATCCACACTGATCATGAGTCCTTGAAGCACTTGAAAGGACAAAGCAAGTTGAACAAGCATCATGCCAAGTGGATGGAGTTCATTGAAACATTTCCGTATGTGATCAAATATAAACAAGGTAAAGAAAATGTCGTGGCTGATGCATTATCTCGAAGGTATACTCTAATCACTACTCTTAATGCAAAACTACTTGGATTTGAGTATATTAAAGACTTGTATGCTACTGATGAGGATTTTGAAAATGTGTTCATTGCATGTGAGAAAACTGGTTTTGGAAAGTTTTATAGGCATGATGGATTCTTATTTAGGGAAAATAGATTATGTGTGCCTAGGAGTTCTTTAAGAGAATTACTTGTTAGAGAAGCCCATAGTGGTGGATTAATGGGACATTTTGGAGTAAAGAAAACTTTAAATATATTGCATGATCACTTCTTTTGGCATAACATGAAAAGAGATGTTGAAAAATTGTGTGAAAGATGTGTCACTTGTAAACAAGCTAAGTCTAGAGTTATGAATCATGGTCTTTATACTCCATTACCTATTCCTACTGCTCCTTGGATTGACATTTCTATGGACTTTGTTTTGGGGTTACCAAGAACAAAGAGAGGTAGAGATTCTGTTTTTGTTGCTGTTGACAGGTTCTCTAAGATGGCTCACTTCATTGCTTGTCACAAGACAGATGATGCAAGTAACATTGCCGATTTATTCTTCAAGGAAATTGTTCGTCTACATGGGGTTCCGAGGACCATTGTTTCTGACCGTGATGTGAAGTTCCTTAGCTACTTTTGGAAAACATTATGGGGAAAGTTAGGAACAAAGCTATTGTTTTCAACTACTTGTCATCCACAAACTGATGGTCAAACTGAAGTAGTCAATTGTACTTTGTCTTCTTTGTTGAGGTCCATTATTCAAAAGAATTTGAAGAATTGGGAAGATTGTTTGCCTCATGTGGAGTTTGCTTACAATAGAAGTGTGCATTCTACTACTAGTTATTCTCCATTTGAATTTGTCTATGGTTTTAATCCACTCACTCCATTGGATCTTTTACCACTACCTATTGAGGAGAGAGCTAGTTTGGATGGGGAAAAGAAAGCAGATTTTGTTAAGCAACTACATGAGAAGGTACGTCAAAACATTAAGAAGAGGACTGAGCAATATGCTACTCAAGCCAACAAGCATCGCAAGAAAGTTGTCTTTGAACCTGGCGATTGGGTTTGGGTACATATGTGTAAAGAGAGATTTCCTGCTCAGCGTTGCTCCAAGTTGCAACCTCGAGGAGATGGACCATTCCAAGTGATTAAGAAGATCAATGACAATGCTTATAAGTTAGATCTTCTAAGTGAGTATAATGTTAGTGCTACATTTAATGTTTCTGATTTTTCTCCCTTTGATATTGATGTAGGTGATTCTGATTTGAGGACAAATCATTTCGAGGAGAGAGGGAATGATGGAGATCCAAGCTCACAAAGCTAAAGTCATGTTCGTGATGATTGTGATCCTTTGAGTATCCATGGAGGTCCAATTACAAGAGCTAAATCAAAGATAATGCAACAAGCCTTGGCTGGTTTCATTGATATTGCTAGAGAGAAAGCCCAACAAAGCTTGAGCATGGAGGATCATAAAGTCTTCTACAACATGATCCAAGCCCAAGTTCAACCTTCTTGAAGACACACAAGTATTGGGCTGAAATGCAAATTAGGATAGATGCATATTTTATTTAGTTAAGCATTATTGGGCTGAATATTGTCTTAATTTAATTTAAGCCCAATTCCTTTTTAAATAATAGATTTTGTAGGACTTCTATTACTTGTTCTACAAGTTAGGAGAGTAGGATTCCTATTGCTTGTTCTGCAAGTTTGCTATTTCCTATTCTGCAAGTTAGGAAAGTAGGATTCCTATTACTTGTGCTGGAAGTTATCTATTTGCCTATAAATAGTTATGTAACCCTTTAGGAAGAACACAATTGATTTTAGTAATAAAATTGAGAGACTTCTTCTCTTTGGTTCTCTTGAGAACTCTTGAACTTATCAAGGTCTTCCTTGTGGCGTTCTTCTACCTTCCACCAATATATACCATAGGTTCTTGCTTTTCTAAGCAACGGGTCTTGGTCTAATACCATAGGTTCTTGTGTATCTACACAACGGGTCTTGGTTTTATCTCTAATTTTTGTTTTCTTTTGCTGCGTTTTTAACTTGTTCTTGTTTTTCTTCTAGTGTTCTTTGTGTTCTTCATTGAACTTTATCTTCTTTCGGTGAGGTTCATATCAATTTCACAATGATTTAGTTATTTATTTTCATTTCATAATATACCTTTCAATATGGTAAGAAATAACAAACTAAGTATAAGAATTTAAGCTAATCACCTTCACAGCTAACTTATTCATTCCTGTAATTTGCTTTGAAATCATCTTCATTTAATAAACTCAGGTTAGCTGTCATTCTCCTTTTCTCTTACAGTCACTTCACAATTCTTTTACACACTTTTCTAAATCTTTATCATACTCTATATAGTATATCATTCTGTATAACATTTCCTCAAATATTTCGGTTCTATAAATATCTGATTTATGCTCATAGGTAACAGAAGGAATATATAGAACCAGAATTAACAGCATCAATATTAAATCATCAAAATACACAATTCACCTTTCCAGTCACATTCAGTAAGTTTATCACTTTTCATAATATACAATAATCCCTAACCAAATACCTCATCTTTTTACATTTAATTCAGGCCTTAAAGAATCCATAACAAGGCCGACTATCTCGCGACCTCCCACAATATACACTTTGGGTCGCATCACTCATTAGAGTATAGGTGGGGTTGGTAGTAGGGACCGTTATACATATAATACATTCCTTACACCATCAGTTACTCTATCATAATCAGTCAGTTCTAGATCAATTCAGTCTGTTATGATTTGGAAAAATTATTTCAATATAGGGGCATGTTCGTCATGATATGAACCTCAGCAAAAGAAGATGAAGTTCAATGAAGAACAAAAAGAACACTTGAAGAAAAACAAGAACAAGTTAAAAACGCAGCAAAAGAAAACAAAAATTAGAGATAAAACCAAGACCCATTGTGTAGATACACAAGAACCTATGGTATTGGACCAAGACCGTTGCTTAGAAAAGCAAGAACCTATGGTATATATTGGTGGAAGGTAGAAGAACGCCACAAGGAAGACCTTCATAAGTTCAAGAGTTCTTAAGAGAACCAAAGAGAAGAAGTCTCTCAATTTTATTACTAAAATCAACTGTGTCCTCCCCAAAGGGTTACATAACTATTTATAGGCAAATAGATAACTTGCAGCACAAGTAATAGGAATCCTACTTTCCTAACTTGCAGAATAGGAAATAGCAAACTTGCAGAACAGGAAATAGCAAACTTGCAGAACAAGCAATAGGAATTCTACTCTCCTAAATTGCAAAACAAGTAATAGAAGTCTTATAAAATCTATTATTTAAAAAGGAATTGGGCTTAAATTAAATTAAGACAATGTTCAGCCCAATAATACTTAACTAAATAAAATATGCATCTAGCCTAATTTGCATTTCGGCCCAATACTTGTGTGTCTTCAAGAAGGTTGAGCTTGGGCTTGGATCATGTTGTAGAAGACTTTATCATCCTCCATGCTCAAGCTTTGTTGGGCTTTCTCTCTAGCAATATCAATGAAACCAGCCAAGGCTTGTTGCATTATCTTTGATTTAGCTCTTGTAATTGGACCTCCATGGATGCTCAAAGGATCACAAACATCACGAACATGACTTGAGCTGTGTGAGCTTAATGAGTCTCCATCATTCCCCCTCTCCTCGAAAGGATTTGTCCTCAAATCAGAATCACCTATATCAATATCAAAGGGAGAAAGATCAGAAACATTAAATGTAGCACTAACATTATGCTCACCTGGAAGATCCAATTTGTAAGCATTGTCATTGATCTTCTCAATCACTTGGAATGGTCCATCTACTCGAGATTGAAACTTGGAGCGACGTTGAGCAGGAAATCTCTCTTTACGCATATGTACCCAAACCCAATCACCAGGTTCAAAGACAACTTTCTTGCGATGCTTGTTGGCTTGAGTAGCATATTGCTCAGTCCTCTTCTTAATGTTTTGACGTACCTTCTCATGTAGTTGCTTAACAAAATCAGCTTTCTTTTCCCCACCCAGACTAGCTCTCTCCTCAATAGGTAGTGGTAAAAGATCCAATGGAGTGAGTGGATTAAAACCATAGACAACTTCAAATGGAGAATAACTAGTAGTAGAATGCACACTTCTATTGTAAGCAAACTCCACATGAGGCAAACAATCTTCCCAATTCTTCAAATTCTTTTGAATAATGGACCTCAACAAAGTAGACAAAGTACTATTGACTACTTCAGTTTGACCATCGGTTTGTGGATGACAAGTAGTTGAAAACAATAGCTTTATTCCTAACTTCACATCACGGTCAGAAACAATGGTCCTCGGAACACCATGTAGACGAACAATTTCCCTGAAGAATAAATTGACAATGTTGCTTGCATCATCTGTCTTGTGACAAGCAATGAATTGAACCATCTTAGAGAACCTCTCAACAACAACAAAAATAGAATCTCTACCTCTCTTTGTTCTTGGTAACCCCAAAACAAAGTCTATAGAAATGTCAATCCAAAGAGCAGTAGGAATAGGCAATGGAGTATAAAGACCATGATTCATAACTCTAGACTTAGCTTGTTTACAAGTGACACATCTTTCACACAATTTTTCAACATTTCTTTTCATGTTAGGCCAAAAGAAGTGATCATGCAATATATCTAAAGTTTTCTTTACTCCAAAATGTCCCATTAACCCACCACTATGGGCTTCTCTAAAGAGTAATTCTCTTAAAGAACTCCTAGGCACACATAATCTATTTTCCCTAAATAAGAATCCATCATGCCTATAAAACTTTCCAAAACCAGTTTTCTCACATGCAATGAACACATTTTCAAACTCCTCATCAGTAGCATGCAAGTATTTAATATACTCAAATCCAAGTAGTTTTGCATTAAGAGTAGTGATTAGAGTATACTTTCGAGACAATGCATCAGCCACGACATTTTCTTTACCTTGTTTATATTTGATCACATATGGAAATGTTTCAATGAACTCCATCCACTTGGCATGATGCTTGTTCAACTTGCTTTGTCCTTTCAAGTGCTTCAAGGACTCATGATCAGTGTGGATGACAAATTCCTTGGGCCATAAATAGTGTTGCCATGTTTCCAAGGCCCTCACTAATGCATACATCTCTTTATCATATGTGGGATAGTTAAGGGCATATCCACTTAACTTCTCACTGAAAAAAACAATGGGGCGCTTCTCCTGCATTAAAACAACTTCGATACCTATGCTTGAAGCATCACACTCAATCTTGATTGTTTTCTCGTTTTGCTTAACCTCATCTTCACTCACTATTTTTTTCTCACTCTCTTTTAATCTCAATTGATCCTCATCTTTCATTAGCACACTTAAAGTTTGACATGCTATAGATTTATTTCCATCCATGGGTGATTCCATACTATCCTCATCATCCTTTAATTGCAGCATAGAATCATCATCAAAATCTTCTCCGTAATTGCTATCCAACTTATTATTAGCTACATTATCACATGCATAAGAAGCACTATCTTGGTTTACCTTAGCTAGGGCAACATCATGTTGCTCCAACTTATCATATTTAATCAACTTTGACTCTATCCTCGAAAGTTGTTGTTGCATGTCTAGGAACATGATCTCAATGTTACTCAAAGCAAGCTTTTCACTATTAGAAGACATAATTGTAACCTGCAAGAAACGTTAGTAAAAGAAACAGACCTCACAAGTATGACCTCACGTGTTTACACTCAATACACACAAGAATGTAACACTCACACTCGTGTTTCACACAATTTTAATATGGCTTTTCTCTACTAATGTTACTCACACACTCGCCTTTTTTTTCCTCACACAACTTTTCTCTATAGGTTCTATATTGAACTCAAGACTCAATAAAAAATCAGCTTATGGAATTCAACTATCAACCAACAATAAACAAGCGGAGCACAAGATTTTAATCAAGGGAAAACAAAACAATGAAGACTCAACAAGACTTTGCAAGACTCAATAAGGCTTAAGAAGACTCTAATGAAACTAAACCTTGAAGGAAATATGCGTGTTTTGGGGTGTTTAATTCGGGTAGGGTTTAGCCAAAGGTGGGGTAGTGTTGTCCTTTTATGTGGTAGGGTCAAAAAGGTAATTTTAGGTAGTAGGGTAGAATGGTAACAATGAATTTTCAAAATAGGCAAATAAGAAATCTCAAAGCTCAAGAAAGAATGACTACTTCAAGATTTTGATGAAGCACACCTCCACGAATTGCCTTTGATGTTGCACTTGCTACACACCTCTACTTTACAATTTAAGTAGTACTGTACAGTTTATATGAAAGCATAAAAGAAATGATAAATACCTCCCAATCTGACACAAGTAGTTTCGATAACCAGATTTCAATCGATCCTCTAATGAATACCCCTTTTTATTCTCTTTTAATATCCTGTGGAGTTAGAAAATAAAGGGGTGAGTGAAACGTGCTCAGTAAGAGACACCTATATTAAAGTTGATATAACGTAACTTATAGGCAATTTTTCATAAAACAAGTATTTATAGGCCAACGTAAATTTAAAATATGAATAAAATATGGCACGATCTACACGGAAGGATATTATAGTGGGTTAGGTAACCGGGTGGAGTGTGGAAGGTACCTTGGAGTACCTGTCGTGTTCTGGTATCCAAAGCCACTATAGGAAATTTATTTTATTCAATTAAATCACAAATTCAATATAAATTCAATATATTGCAAAACATAAATTATGAAACATCAGAAGTTGAACAAATCCTCCTTAAACATTTTAAATCGTAATCATGTCAATTTTCCAGCATCTAAATCAAATAACACTTTCACAAAGTGTACCATTCATGTCACAAAGCATATCTTATGAATGAATCAAGTCCAGATATACAAATCAAACTGGGAGTGCTTGGATCTAAGTTAGCCAGGGATTTACCACCCCAGTATAATTTTAATGGAGACTAGGCTGCACTCAATAGACACATGCACTATAATAGACGTATGGCCATAGTCACGGGGGCCATGGTGGGAGCACTAGCCAAGTGTCCCCTGTGGGAGCTAGAAGACTGGGATAAAGTTAACAATAATTAGAACAGAACGAAAATGCATGTACCCGAAGGTAGCTGAAGGGCTAACAGTCTCTAAATATTTAGATAAATAATTTCCATAACAGTTTACGGAGAATAGGATATGGAAACATACTATAAAGATATTCATAAAATCAATCCCATTAATTCAATGATTTCGAACATATAAAATATCCTCAAGCTCAAATCAATATTTAATCTTCCAAAAATTATTTATCTAAAGTCCATAAAATATACAAGTATGAATGATACAATACCATAAAAACATTTTAATTGTTGAATTTGTGATTTAATGTTTACTAAACCATTTTCAATTATTTATAATTTGGATCCTTAAATTTGATTTTATCAATATTTCCAAAAATTTCATATTGAAGCCAAAACTTCATGGATTTCATAAATTAGGGGTTGTAGCTAGCATAGAAAATTTTCGGCAGCATAACGGTTTATTCAGACCTAACCCCTCTTGCATAAAATCCAGCTTCCAAGCCACATATCACAGTTCTAAAATTCAACCCAAAATAGCATTTAAATTCCATAATTTGCGATTCTTATCAAAACATGCAGCACTATATCCCTACAATTCATACAAACATCCCTTACCTATCCCGTATTACCGATCCTTTCGATAGCACCAATTAAAATTCGATAATTCCGACCGCAAAACAATTTTACCAAAAAATATCATTAATTTTTCTATTATTTTTAAGCTATTAACTTTTACTAAATGCAGCCATGTAAGATATTGTCTATGTCTAACCAGTGTAAATTACACCTATAGTAAACCTTAACTTTCTAGTTTTAGCTCCGTTTTCGAATCCGATTCCACCAGCCTTCTTCTCAGAATTTCTACAGCTATTTTATATATTGAAACCATAAAATACAGCATGGTAATAGCCCCAAAAAGCCCTTGGCTGAAACCCATGAAACCCATTTTCTTAATTTCAATCTTTTCCAACAATCTAGTGTTCTAACCTTCAAATCCATGCTCACTTAATCATTTTCTATCATTTTCTTACATAAAACTACATGGTAACACTATGTTCTGATGCAAACCGAAATCCCCCTTTAATGGGAAGTTGTTATATAACCAAGATTATGCAAATCCAATGTTAGCATCTTAATCTACACCTTTGAATTACCTAAAATACAACTTTGGAATTAAACAAAACATCAAGGATTTGCAAATTCCATACCTTGACCAAACCTCTCTTTGCTTCTTTTCTTCTTGTGCTTTTCTTCTTTTGATGAGATTTTGGTGTCTATGGAGAGAGAAGATGATGAGGAATATTTTTCTAGTAATAACTTTGGTGAAAAAAATGAAAATTTCCTTATGTTTTTCTTGTTTTTCTTTTCTTTTTCTTTATGGGTGTCGTGAGGTTGAGAGGAGGAAGAAGTGAATAGTAGTCGGCTGGTTGTTGGCTGATTAAAAGAAGTTTCTAGATAGGGGCAAAGTTACAATTTTGCCCTTAACTTCCGTAATCATCAAAACCGTATAATTGAACTCCAAAAATTCAAATTCCAGTACCAATCAATCACATTTAATGCACCTTGATGAATGGAAGTTGATGCGTACGGACAAGAGGAAACGCAGCTTGGAATTTGAAGGAGCTGACACACAAGAAGACAGAAGCAAAGTTGATGAATGACAACTTCTGAAACCTAGACCCGAAGCCTAAAGAGACTCGAACCCAAAGGTATTGGACCTTGACCCTACGAATAAGAATTCGAGAACCTAAGGTATAGCAATGGTGGATGGTGAAGACGGAGGCGCCACAAGGAAGAAGACCTTGATGAGCCTAGTAGAGAGGGAACCCAAGAGAAAGGCACACTCAATATCTGAAAATTCACTTAACTGATCTGTTCATCAATAGCGTTTACAAGGTATTTATAATAATACCTAGCACTTAAGCCCATAAACAAGTGGGCTGGAATTAACACCAATAGAAAATAAGACTAAACCCAAATTCATGCCTAAACCTAGTTACATAAAATAAATAGTCCAAAACACAACAAGACTCAATCGTGGGCTATCCAAACACTTAGCCCATCTTATTGTTAAGCTAAAATAAGACAGTAAACCATGCTCATGTCGTTTGGGCTTCCAAGTAAGTATAGATGTCTTGGGACTCTTCATGGAAGCTTCCTTGACACTTCAATGATGCCAGAGCTTGTTGCATTAATGAGGCCAAGGCTTGTTGCATCTTCTTAGCTCGAGCTCGGGTAATTGGACCTCCTTGGATGACCAATGGATCCTTAGCATCACGAACATCACGAGCAAGTGGATCTCCATCAGAAGTGGTTTCATTAACGAGCAGTGCATCGATAATGAGAAATTTACGGTTTACCCCTAGTGGACCGCATGTAAATTTTTTCCTGTTTTAACCACTGTTTTCAAGAAACTGTTGACATTGCATTAAAGTACTTTTCATGTAGAATATCATGGTTTATTTATTTCGTCCCAACTCATTTTAGTTTGGGTGTAATTTACGAAAATGCCCTCTGATGCTCACGGACAAGACAAAACGTAGCTTGGAATTTGAAGGAGCTGACACGCAAGAAGATAGAAGCAAAGTTGATGAATGACAACTTCTGAAACCTAGACCCGAAGCCTAAAGAGACTCGAACCCAAAGGTATTGGACCTTGACCCTACGAATAAGAATTCAAGAACCTAAGGTATAGCAATAGTGGATGGTGAAGGAGGCGTGATGCGTACGGACAAGAGGAAACGTAGCTTGGAATTTGAAGGAGCTGACACGCAAGAAGACAGAAGCAAAGTTGATGAATGTCAACTTCTGAAAACCTAGACCCGAAGCCTAAAGAGACTCGAACCCAAAGGTATTGGACCTTGACCCTACGAATAAGAATTCGAGAACCTAAGGTATAACAATGGTGGGTGGTGAAGGAGGTGCCACAAGGAAGAAAACCTTGATAAGCCTAGTAGAGAGGGAACCCAAGAGAAAGGCACACTTAAATTCTGAAAATTCAAATTACTGATCTGTTCATCAATAGCGTTTACAAGGTATTTATAATAATACCTAGCACTTAAGCCCATAAACAAGTGGGCTGGAATTAACACCAATAGAAAATAAGACTAAACCCAAATTCATGCCTAAACCTAGTTACATAAAATAAATAGTCCAAAACACAACAAGACTCAATCGTGGGCTATCCAAACACTTAGCCCATCTTATTGTTAAGCTAAAATAAGATAGTAAACCATGCTCATGTCGTTTGGGCTTCCAAGTAAGTATAGATGTCTTGGGACTCTTCATGGAAGCTTCCTTGACACTTCAATGATGCCAGAGCTAGTTGCATTAATGAGGCCAAGGCTTGTTGCATCTTCTTAGCTCGAGCTCGGGTAATTGGACCTCCTTCGATGACCAATGGATCCTTAGCATCACGAACATCACGAGCAAGTGGATCTCCATCATTCCCCCTCTCCTCAAAAGGATTTGTCCTCAAATCGCATATACCTTCATCAAAAGAAAAGGGAGAAAGATCAGAAACATTAAAAGTAGCAATATCAACAGAAATGCCATGTGAAGAAACGACATACCCAAGAAAAACAATCTTATCAGTGCAGAATGTACATTTCTTAAAATTGGCATACAAACTTGCATTCCTCAAAACAGTAAGAACGTTCCTAAGATGCTCAACATGCTCATGCAGACTCTTACTGTAGATCAAAATGTCATCAAAATAGACAACCACATACTTACCAATGAAATCACGTAAAACATGGTTCATTAATCTCATGAATGTACTGGGTGCATTAGTCAAGCCAAAAGGCATAACTAACCACTCGTAGAGACCATGTTTAGTCTTAAATGCGGTTTTCCATTCATCACCTTCTTTCATACGAATTTGGTGATATCCGCTCTTTAAATCGATTTTAGAAAACATGCATGCACCATGCAATTCATCAAGCATATCATCTAGCCTAGGAATAGGATAGCGGTACTTTACAGTGATTTTGTTGACGGCTCGGCAGTCAATGCACATCCTCCACGTCCCATCTTTTTTTGGCACAAGCAGTACGGGCACGGCGCATGGACTCATGCTCTCTCTCACATAACCTTTCCTCATGAGCTCCTCAACTTGCCGTTGAAGCTCCTTCGTCTCCTCGGGATTACTTCTGTAGGCTGGACGGTTAGGAATGGTAGCTCCGGGGACAAGGTCAATCATGTGCTCGATCCCACGAATCGGTGGTAATCCACTTGGGATCTCCTCAGGGGATACATCCTCGAACTCCTGCAACAATGAGACAACATCAGTAGGCAAAGTATCATGGAGTTCAGCATCAATAAAATAAGAATCTTTAAATAAGAGTAAAAGGATAGGAGACTTAGCAAGAAATGCAGTCTTCACATCTCGGGGTTTGGCATAGCAGCTCACTGTTTTGCTTTCCTTGTTTTCCTTCTTTTCTTTCTGTTCTTTTGCTTGCTTCCTTTGCTCATCATGTTGCTCCTTTAGTGATGGAGATCCAAGCTCACAAAGCTCAAGTCATGTTCGTGATGATCGTGATCCTTTGAGTATCCATGGAGGTCCAATTACAAGAGCTAAATCAAAGATGATGCAACAAGCCTTGGCTGGTTTCATTGATATTGCTAGAGAGAAAGCCCAACAAAGCTTGAGCATGGAGGATGATAAAGTCTTCTACAACATGATCCAAGCCCAAGTTCAACCTTCTTGAAGACACACAAGTATTGGGCCGAAATGCAAATTAGGCTAGATGCATATTTTATTTAGTTAAGTATTATTGGGCTGAACATTGTCTTAATTTAATTTAAGCCCAATTCCTTTTTAAATAATAGATTTTGTAAGACTTCTATTACTTGTTCTGCAAGTTAGGAGAGTAGGATTCCTATTGCTTGTTCTGCAAGTTTGCTATTTCCTATTCTGCAAGTTAGGAAAGTAGGATTCCTATTACTTGTGCTGCAAGTTATCTATTTGCCTATAAATAGTTATGTAACCCTTTGGGGAGAAGACAATTGATTTTAGCAATAAAATTGAGAGACTTCTTCTCTTTGGTTCTCTTGAGAACTCTTGAACTTATCAAGGTCTTCCTTGTGGCGTTCTTCTACCTTCCACCAATATATACCATAGGTTCTTGCTTTTCTAGGCAACGGGTCTTGGTCCAATACCATAGGTTCTTGTGTTTCTACACAACGGGTCTTGGTTTTACTTCTAATTTTTATTTTCTTTTGCTGCGTTTTTAACTTGTTATTGTTTTTTTTTCAAGTGTTCTTCGTCTTCTTCATATGAACCTCATCTTCTTTCGGTGAGGTCCATATCATTTGGTATCAGAGCTTAGGTTTAATTCGTGGGAGTTTCGTTTTTGTTTTTTTTTCTTTGTCTTCTTGTCATGGACAAACCTTGATCTTGAATCCTTTTCCAAGCCATCACTAATATTGTTTGTCCCTCAAACCTATTGTCTTTACTTAGCCAGCAAGTAAACCCTATCTTGTTCTCCAAGCAACCAAATCCCAAAGGTTTTCTTGCTCACCAAGAAACCTTCAAAAGCTCTACATCACATAAAGACTACTTGTTTCACAAGCCACCGTTCCCTCTCATTCCTTGGTACACAAGCTGCTACCAAAACTAGCTTGTTTTTGTCAAAAAGTTGCCTTGTTCCCCAAGTAAACCTCTTCTTATTATTTAGATTTTTTTTTCTTCATTGTTCGTTTAGTTTAGTAAAATATAAAAAAAAAAGAGAAAAAAGAGAAAAAAAAAAAGAAAAGAAAAAAAAAGAGAAAAGAAAAATCAATTCAAGAGGGGATTTTATTACATCGTGTGTAGCAAGTGCAATATCAAAGGTAATTCGTGGAGGTGTGCTTCATGAAAATCTTGAGGTAGTCATTCTTTCTTGAGCTTTGCGATTTCTTATTTGCCTAATTTGAAAATTCATTACTGCCATTTTACCCTACTGTCTAAAATTACCTTTTTGACCCTACCACATAAAAGGACAAAACTACCCCACCTTTGGCTAAACCCTACCTTAATTAAACACCCCAAAATACACAAATTTCCTTCAAGGTTTAGTTTCATTGGAGTCTTCTTAAGTCTTATTGAGTCTTGCTGAGTCTTGCTAAGTCTTGTTGAGTATTCATTGTTTTGTTTTCCCTTGATTAAAATCTTGTGCTCATCTTGTTTATTGTTGGTTGATAGTTGAATTCCATAAGCTGATTTTTGATTAAGTCTTGAGTTCAATATAGAACCTATAGAGAAAAGTTGTGTGAGGGAAAAAGGCAAGAGTGTGTGAGTAACATTAGTAGAGAAAAGCCATATTAAAATTGTGTGAAACACGAGTGTGTGTAGTCTTGTGTGTATTGAGTGTAAACACGTGAGGTCATACTTGTGAGGTCCTTTTCTTTTACTAACGTTTCTTGCAGGATAAAATCATGTCTTCTAATAGTGAAAAGCCTGATTTGAGTAAGATCGAGTTCATGTTCCAAGCTATGCAACAACAATTTTCAAGGATAGAGTTGAGGTTTAATAATATTCATGATAAGTTGGAGGAACATGAAGCTGTCCTAGCCAAGGTAAAGCCAAGTGATACTTCTCATGAGAATGGCAATGTTGTGAATAATGACTTTGATGATAAAGTTGATGACGAGTTTGATGATGATGAGTTTAGTAGAAGTGTTAAAGGTAACCATGGTAATAAAGGAGGTCGTGGAGATAGGTATAAAGGAGATAGGTATTATGATAGGATAGATGGAAATTTAGGAAGTATCAAATTGAAGATTCCTTCCTTTCAAGGTAAGAATGATCCTGAGGCTTACTTAGAATGGGAAAAGAAAGTGGAGATGGTCTTTGATTGCCATAACTATTCCGAAGAAAAAAAGGTGAAACTTGCTGCTGTAGAGTTCACGGATTATGCAATCATTTGGTGGGACCAACTCATGCTTGGTAGACGTAGGAATAGAGAGCCACCTATAGTTACATGGAATGAAATGAAACGTGTTATGAGAAAAAGGTTTGTTCCTAATCATTACTATAGAGAGCTTTATCAAAGGTTACAAAGTCTCACTCAAGGTTCTAAGAGTGTTGAGGATTATCATAAAGAAATGGAAATTATCATGATCAGAGCTAATGTTGAAGAAGATAGTGAAGCTACTATGGCTCGATTCTTACAAGGATTGAATCGTGAGATTGCTAATGTAGTGGAGTTACATCACTATGTGGAGTTTGATGATATGTTGCATATGGCTATCAAGGTTGAAAGGCAACTCAAGAGAAAAGGTTATTCATCTCGTTTTATGCAAGGTTCTAGTTCATCTTCTTCTTGGAAACCGAACACCTTTCGAAGGGATGATAAGACTACATTCAAACTTAAGACTGAATCCTCATTCAAGCCTAAGGGTGAGAGTGTCCAAAAGCCCAAACCCGAGGCTATCCAAGCATCCCAAGGTAAGAGTAGAGACATTAAGTGTTTTAGATGTTTGGGAAGAGGACACATTGCATCACAATGCCCAAACAAACGAGTCATGATTATGCGTGATGATGGTGATGTTGTAAGTGAAGATTCTGATGTTGATGATGAGATGCCACCATTGGAGGACATTAATGAGGATGATGACTATGTTGAGTTTGCTGCACATGGTGAAGCACTTGTAGCTCGTCGTGCATTAAGTGCCCAAGTTAAGGATGAAGATGAAGTGCAACGAGAAAATATTTTTCATACTAGATGCCACGTCAACAATAAGGTATGCTCTTTGATTATTGATGGTGGTAGTTGCACTAATGTTGCTAGCACTTATTTGGTTGACAAATTGAGTTTGCCCACTACAAAACATCCCAAACCATACAAACTTCAATGGCTCAATAATTGTGGAGAAGTAAATGTGACCAAGCAAGTATTGGTGCTATTTTCAATTGGAAGGTACAATGATAAAGTGTTGTGTGATGTTGTGCCTATGCATGCTGGTCATTTGCTTTTAGGAAGACCATGGCAATTTGATAGACATGTCATACATGATGGATTTACAAACCGTTATTCATTTACCATGGCTGGTAAGAAATTCACACTTGCACCCTTGAGTCCTACGGAGATTTATGAGGATCAATTGAGGTTGAAAGAGCAGAATGAATCACAACAAAGGTCGAAGAATCTAGATAAAGGCAAAGATATTGCAAAGAAAGAAAGAAAGGACGTGAGCTTCTATGCAAAGCAAAGTGATGTAAAGGCTGTTTTTTTAGCTAAGTGCCCAATCCTTTTGTTTTTATATAAAGAATCTTGTTTTAGTTCTAATGATCTTAAATCTTCTTTGCCTACTAATGTTGTGTCTCTTTTGAAGGAATTTGGAGATATATTCCCCGAGGAGATTCCAAATGGTTTGCCACCTATTAGGGGAATTGAGCATCAAATAGACCTTGTTCCTGGAGCTGCCATTCCCAACAGACCTGCCTATAGAAGTAATCCCGAGGAGACAAAGGAGCTTCAAAGGCAAGTTGACGAGCTCATGAAGAAAGGCTACGTTAGAGAGAGCATGAGTCCATGTGCTGTTCCTGTGTTACTTGTTCCTAAGAAGGATGGGACGTGGAGGATGTGTGTTGATTGTCGTGCCATCAACAAAATCACTGTAAAGTATCGCTATCCCATTCCTAGATTAGATGATATGCTTGATGAGTTACATGGTTCTTGCATCTTTTCTAAAATTGATTTGAAAAGTGGTTATCATCAAATTCGCATGAGAGAAGGTGATGAATGGAAAACTGCATTTAAGACTAAGCATGGTTTGTATGAATGGTTAGTTATGCCTTTTGGATTAACTAATGCACCTAGCACTTTCATGAGATTAATGAACCATGTCTTGCGTGCTTTCATTGGAAAATTTGTAGTTGTCTATTTTGATGATATCTTGATCTATAGTAGAAGTTTGCATGAACATATTGAACATTTAAAGAATGTGCTTAATGTCTTGAGAAAGGAAAAGTTGTATGCTAACCTTAAGAAATGTTCCTTTTGCACTGATAAGATTACATTTCTTGGATATGTTATTTCTTCTAAGGGTATAGCAGTAGAAGATGAAAAGGTCAAGGCAATTAAAGATTGGCCTATACCTAAGAATATCTCTGAGGTGCGTAGTTTTCATGGATTAGCTAGTTTCTATCGTAGGTTTGTTAGAGACTTCAGTACAATAGCTGCACCTCTAACTGATGTTGTTAAAAAGAATGTTGGATTTAAATGGGGTCTTGAGCAAGATCATGCTTTTAACTTGCTTAAAGAGAAGCTTTGTTCTGCAGCTTTATTATCCTTACCTGACTTTTCTAAAACTTTTGAGATTGAGTGTGATGCTTCAAGTATAGGTATTGGAGCTGTTTTAACGCAGGAGAAGCGCTGATATGGACCTCACCGAAAGAAGATGAGGTTCATATGAAGAAGACGAAGAACACTTGAAAAAAAAACAATAACAAGTTAAAAACGCAGCAAAAGAAAATAAAAATTAGAAGTAAAACCAAGACCCGTTGTGTAGAAACACAAGAACCTATGGTATTGGACCAAGACCCGTTGCCTAGAAAAGCAAGAACCTATGGTATATATTGGTGGAAGGTAGAAGAACGCCACAAGGAAGACCTTGATAAGTTCAAGAGTTCTCAAGAGAACCAAAGAGAAGAAGTCTCTCAATTTTATTGCTAAAATCAATTGTCTTCTCCCCAAAGGGTTACATAACTATTTATAGGCAAATAGATAACTTGCAGCACAAGTAATAGGAATCCTACTTTCCTAACTTGCAGAATAGGAAATAGCAAACTTGCAGAACAAGCAATAGGAATCCTACTCTCCTAACTTGCAGAACAAGTAATAGAAGTCTTACAAAATCTATTATTTAAAAAGGAATTGGGCTTAAATTAAATTAAGACAATGTTCAGCCCAATAATACTTAACTAAATAAAATATGCATCTAGCCTAATTTGCATTTCGGCCCAATACTTGTGTGTCTTCAAGAAGGTTGAACTTGGGCTTGGATCATGTTGTAGAAGACTTTATCATCCTCCATGCTCAAGCTTTGTTGGGCTTTCTCTCTAGCAATATCAATGAAACCAGCCAAGGCTTGTTGCATCATCTTTGATTTAGCTCTTGTAATTGGACCTCCATGGATACTCAAAGGATCACGATCATCACGAACATGACTTGAGCTTTGTGAGCTTGGATCTCCATCATTCCCCCTCTCCTCGAAAGGATTTGTCCTCAAATCAGAATCACCTACATCAATATCAAAGGGAGAAAGATCAGAAACATTAAATGTAGCACTAACATTATACTCACCTGGAAGATCTAACTTATAAGCATTGTCATTGATCTTCTTAATCACTTGGAATGGTCCATCTCCTCGAGGTTGCAACTTGGAGCGACGCTGAGCAGGAAATCTCTCTTTACGCATATGTACCCAAACCCAATCACCAGGTTCAAAGACAACTTTCTTGCGATGCTTGTTGGCTTGAGTAGCATATTGCTCAGTCCTCTTTTTAATGTTTTGACGTACCTTCTCATGTAGTTGCTTAACAAAATCAGCTTTCTTTTCCCCATCCAAACTAGCTCTCTCCTCAATAGGTAGTGGTAAAAGATCCAATGGAGTGAGTGGATTAAAACCATAGACAACTTCAAATGGAGAATAACTAGTAGTGGAATGCACACTTCTATTGTAAGCAAACTCCACATGAGGCAAACAATCTTCCCAATTCTTCAAATTCTTTTGAATAATGGACCTCAACAAAGTAGACAAAGTACGATTGACTACTTCAGTTTGACCATCGGTTTGTGGATGACAAGTAGTTGAAAACAATAGCTTTGTTCCTAACTTTCCCCATAATGTTTTCCAAAAATAGCTAAGGAACTTCACATCACGGTCAGAAACAATGGTCCTCGGAACCCCATGTAGACGAACAATTTCCTTGAAGAATAAATCGGCAATGTTACTTGCATCATCTGTCTTGTGACAAGCAATGAAGTGAGCCATCTTAGAGAACCTATCAACAACAACAAAAACAGAATCTCTACCTCTCTTTGTTCTTGGTAACCCCAAAACAAAGTCCATAGAAATGTCAGTCCAAGGAGCAGTAGGAATAGGCAATGGAGTATAAAGACCATGATTCATAACTCTAGACTTAGCTTGTTTACAAGTGACACATCTCTCACACAATTTTTCAACATCTCTTTTCATGTTAGGCCAAAAGAAGTGATCATGCAATATATCTAAAGTTTTCTTTACTCCAAAATGTCCCATTAACCCACCACTATGGGCTTCTCTAACAAGTAATTCTCTTAAAGAACTCCTAGGCACACATAATCTATTTTCCCTAAATAAGAATCCATCATGCCTATAAAACTTTCCAAAACCAGTTTTCTCACATGCAATGAACACATTTTCAAAATCCTCATCAGTAGCATACAAGTCTTTAATATACTCAAATCCAAGTAGTTTTGCATTAAGAGTAGTGATTAGAGTATACCTTCGAGATAATGCATCAGCCACGACATTTTCTTTACCTTGTTTATATTTGATCACATATGGAAATGTTTCAATGAACTCCATCCACTTGGCATGACGCTTGTTCAACTTGCTTTGTCCTTTCAAGTGCTTCAAGGACTCATGATCAGTGTGGATGACAAATTCCTTGGGCCATAAATAGTGTTGCCATGTTTCCAAGGCCCTCACTAATGCATACATCTCTTTATCATATGTGGGATAGTTAAGGGCAGCTCCACTTAACTTCTCACTGAAAAAAAGCAATGGGGCGCTTCTCCTGCATTAAAACAGCTCCAATACCTATACTTGAAGCATCACACTCAATCTCAAAAGTTTTAGAAAAGTCAGGTAAGGATAATAAAGCTGCAGAACAAAGCTTCTCTTTAAGCAAGTTAAAAGCATGATCTTGCTCAAGACCCCATTTAAATCCAACATTCTTTTTAACAACATCAGTTAGAGGTGCAGCTATTGTATTGAAGTCTCTAACAAACCTACGATAGAAACTAGCTAATCCATGAAAACTACGCACCTCAGAGATATTCTTAGGTATAGGCCAATCTTTAATTGCCTTGACCTTTTCATCTTCTACTGCTATACCCTTAGAAGAAATAACATATCCAAGAAATGTAATCTTATCAGTGCAAAAGGAACATTTCTTAAGGTTAGCATACAACTTTTCCTTTCTCAAGACATTAAGCACATTCTTTAAATGTTCAATATGTTCATGCAAACTTCTACTATAGATCAAGATATCATCAAAATAGACAACTACAAATTTTCCAATGAAAGCACGCAAGACATGGTTCATTAATCTCATGAAAGTGCTAGGTGCATTAGTTAATCCAAAAGGCATAACTAACCATTCATACAAACCATGCTTAGTCTTAAATGCAGTTTTCCATTCATCACCTTCTCTCATGCGAATTTGATGATAACCACTTTTCAAATCAATTTTAGAAAAGATGCAAGAACCATGTAACTCATCAAGCATATCATCTAATCTAGGAATGGGATAGCGATACTTTACAGTGATTTTGTTGATGGCACGACAATCAACACACATCCTCCACGTCCCATCCTTCTTAGGAACAAGTAACACAGGAACAGCACATGGACTCATGCTCTCTCTAACGTAGCCTTTCTTCATGAGCTCGTCAACTTGCCTTTGAAGCTCCTTTGTCTCCTCGGGATTACTTCTATAGGCAGGTCTGTTGGGAATGGCAGCTCCAGGAACAAGGTCTATTTGATGCTCAATTCCCCTAATAGGTGGCAAACCATTTGGAATCTCCTCGGGGAATATATCTCCAAATTCCTTCAAAAGAGACACAACATTAGTAGGCAAAGAAGATTTAAGATCATTAGAACTAAAACAAGATTCTTTATATAAAAACAAAAGGATTGGGCACTTAGCTAAAAAAGCAGCCTTTACATCACTTTGCTTTGCATAGAAGCTCACGTCCTTTCTTTCTTTCTTTGCAATATCTTTGCCTTTATCTAGATTCTTCGACCTTTGTTGTGATTCATTCTGCTCTTTCAACCTCAATTGATCCTCATAAATCTCCGTAGGACTCAAGGGTGCAAGTGTGAATTTCTTACCAGCCATGGTAAATGAATAACGGTTTGTAAATCCATCATGTATGACATGTCTATCAAATTGCCATGGTCTTCCTAAAAGCAAATGACCAGCATGCATAGGCACAACATCACACAACACTTTATCATTGTACCTTCCAATTGAAAATAGCACCAATACTTGCTTGGTCACATTTACTTCTCCACAATTATTGAGCCATTGAAGTTTGTATGGTTTGGGATGTTTTGTAGTGGGCAAACTCAATTTGTCAACCAAATAAGTGCTAGCAACATTAGTGCAACTACCACCATCAATAATCAAAGAGCATACCTTATTGTTGATGTGGCATCTAGTATGAAAAATATTTTCTCGTTGCACTTCATCTTCATCCTTAACTTGGGCACTTAATGCACGACGAGCTACAAGTGCTTCACCATGTGCAGCAAACTCAACATAGTCATCATCCTTATTAATGTCCTCCAATGGTGGCATCTCATCAACATCAGAATCTTCACTTACAACATCACCATCATCACGCATAATCATGACTCGTTTGTTTGGGCATTGTGATGCAATGTGTCCTCTTCCCAAACATCTAAAACACTTAATGTCTCTACTCTTACCTTGGGATGCTTGGATAGCCTCGGGTTTGGGCTTTTGGACACTCTCACCCTTAGGCTTGAATGAGGATTCAGTCTTAAGTTTGAATGTAGTCTTATCATCCCTTCGAAAGGTGTTCGGTTTCCAAGAAGAAGATGAACTAGAACCTTGCATAAAACGAGATGAATAACCTTTTCTCTTGAGTTGCCTTTCAACCTTGATAGCCATATGCAACATATCATCAAACTTCACATAGTGATGTAACTCCACTACATTAGCAATCTCACGATTCAATCCTTGTAAGAATCGAGCCATAGTAGCTTCACTATCCTCTTCAACATTAGCTCTGATCATGATAATTTCCATTTCTTTATGATAATCCTCAACACTCTTAGAACCTTGAGTGAGACCTTGTAACCTTTGATAAAGCTCTCTATAGTAATGATTAGGAACAAACCTTTTTCTCATAACACGTTTCATTTCATTCCATGTAACTATAGGTGGCTCTCTATTCCTACGTCTACCAAGCATGAGTTGGTCCCACCAAATGATTGCATAATCCGTGAACTCTACAGCAGCAAGTTTCACCTTTTTTTCTTCGGAATAGTTATGGCAATCAAAGACCATCTCCACTTTCTTTTCCCATTCTAAGTAAGCCTCAGGATCATTCTTACCTTGAAAGGAAGGAATCTTCAATTTGATACTTCCTAAATTTCCATCTATCCTATCATAATACCTATCTCCTTTATACCTATCTCCACGACCTCCTTTATTACCATGGTTACCTTTAACACTTCTACTAAACTCATCATCATCAAACTCATCATCAACTTTATCATCAAAGTCATTATTCACAACATTGCCATTCTCATGAGAAGTATCACTTGGCTTTACCTTGGCTAGGACAGCTTCATGTTCCTCCAACTTATCATGAATATTATTAAACCTCAACTCTATCCTTGAAAATTGTTGTTGCATAGCTTGGAACATGAACTCGATCTTACTCAAATCAGGCTTTTCACTATTAGAAGACATGATTTTATCCTGCAAGAAACGTTAGTAAAAGAAAAGGACCTCACAAGTATGACCTCACGTGTTTACACTCAATACACACAAGACTGTAACATACACTCGTGTTTCACACAATTTTAATATGGCTTTTCTCTACTAATGTTACTCACACACTCTTGCCTTTTTCCCTCACACAACTTTTCTCTATAGGTTCTATATTGAACTCAAGACTTAATCAAAAATCAGCTTATGGAATTCAACTATCAACCAACAATAAACAAGATGAGCACAAGATTTTAATCAAGGGAAAACAAAACAATGAATACTCAACAAGACTTAGCAAGACTCAGCAAGACTCAATAAGACTTAAGAAGACTCCAATGACACTAAACCTTGAAGGAAATTTGTGTATTTTGGGGTGTTTAATTAAGGTAGGGTTTAGCCAAAGGTGGGGTAGTTTTGTCCTTTTATGTGGTAGGGTCAAAAAGGTAATTTTAGACAGTAGGGTAAAATGGCAGTAATGAATTTTCAAATTAGGCAAATAAGAAATCGCAAAGCTCAAGAAAGAATGACTACCTCAAGATTTTCATGAAGCACACCTCCACGAATTACCTTTGATATTGCACTTGCTACACACGATGTAATAAAATCCCCTCTTGAATTGATTTTTCTTTTCTCTTTTTTTTTCTTTTCTTTTTTTTTCTCTTTTTTCTCTTTTTTTTTTATATTTTACTAAACTAAACGAACAATGAAGAAAAAAAAATCTAAATAATAAGAAGAGGTTTACTTGGGGAACAAGGCAACTTTTTGACAAAAACAAGCTACTTTTGGTAGCAGCTTGTGTACCAAGGAATGAGAGGGAACGGTGGCTTGTGAAACAAGTAGTCTTTATGTGATGTAGAGCTTTTGAAGGTTTCTTGGTGAGCAAGAAAACCTTTGGGATTTGGTTGCTTGGAGAACAAGATAGGGTTTACTTGGTGGCTAAGTAAAGACAATAGGTTTGAGGGACAAACAATATTAGTGATGGCTTGGAAAAGGATTCAAGATCAAGGTTTGTCCATGACAAGAAGACAAAGAAAAAAAAAACAAAAACGAAACTCTAACGAATTAAACCTAAGCTCTGATACCAAATGATATGGACCTAACCGAAAGAAGATGAGGTTCATATGAAGAAGACGAAGAACACTTGAAAAAAAAACAATAACAAGTTAAAAACGCAGCAAAAGAAAATAAAAATTAGAAGTAAAACCAAGACCCGTTGTGTAGAAACACAAGAACCTATGGTATTGGACCAAGACCCGTTGCCTAGAAAAGCAAGAACCTGTGGTATATATTGGTGGAAGGTAGAAGAACGCCACAAGGAAGACCTTGATAAGTTCAAGAGTTCTCAAGAGAACCAAAGAGAAGAAGTCTCTCAATTTTATTGCTAAAATCAATTGTCTTCTCCCCAAAGGGTTACATAACTATTTATAGGCAAATAGATAACTTGCAGCACAAGTAATAGGAATCCTACTTTCCTAACTTGCAGAATAGGAAATAGCAAACTTGCAGAACAAGCAATAGGAATCCTACTCTCCTAACTTGCAGAACAAGTAATAGAAGTCTTACAAAATCTATTATTTAAAAAGGAATTGGGCTTAAATTAAATTAAGACAATGTTCAGCCCAATATTACTTAACTAAATAAAATATGCATCTAGCCTAATTTGCATTTCGGCCCAATACTTGTGTGTCTTCAAGAAGGTTGAACTTGGGCTTGGATCATGTTGTAGAAGACTTTATCATCCTCCATGCTCAAGCTTTGTTGGGCTTTCTCTCTAGCAATATCAATGAAACCAGCCAAGGCTTGTTGCATCATCTTTGATTTAGCTCTTGTAATTGGACCTCCATGGATACTCAAAGGATCACGATCATCATGAACATGACTTGAGCTTTGTGAGCTTGGATCTCCATCACTCTTGGAAATGTTCCGAGAAATGAGAAGTGAACCTGGAATCTCTGTCAGATGTAATGCTCACTGGAACTCCAGGTAGTTTGACAACTTCTTTCACATAAAATTATGCCAAAGCACTAAGTGTATCTGTAGACTTCATAGGCAAGAATTGAGCTGACTTAGTTAACCGATCCACAATGACCCAAATGCCATCATGATTCCTCCTCGTTCGAGGTAGTCCCATGACAAAATCCATTGTAATGTGCTCCCACTTCCACATAGGTATAGGTAGAAGATGTAGTAAACCTGCTGGTCTTTGGTGCTCTACCTTAACCTGCTGACACGTGAGACACTTTGCCACAAACTCTGCTATGTCTCTTTTCATGCCAGTCCACCAATACACCTTGTGAAGATTCTGATACATCTTCGCATTTCCGGGATGTAAAGTATACTTAGTGGAGTGTGCTTCAGTCAAAATTAACTTCTTCAACTCCTTATCCTTAGGAACACATATACGATTATTATACCTCAAAATTCCATCACTACCCACATCAAACTCTGAGAGCATACCTGATTGGATCCTAGCCCTAGCCTTAATACACCGATCATCTTCCCTCTAAGCAAGCCGAATCCTATCCATCAACTCCGGCTCAATTATCAAACTAGCTATCATTCCAAAATGCTCATAAGGTACAACATTAAGATTGAGGCTTGCAAACTGCTCAAGTAGCTCATATTCTCTTACCATCATGTATGATACTATACCCATATGCTTCCTACTCAGAGCATGTGCCACCACATTGGCTTTTCCCGGGTGGTATAGGATCTCACAATCATAATCCTTCAGAAGCTCGAGCCATCTCCTCTGTCTCATATTCAATTCCCTCTAAGAGAACAAGTACTTCAAACTTTTATGATCTGTAAAAATTTGAAATTTCTCACCATACAAGTAATGCCTCCAAATCTTTAGAGCAAACACCACTACCGCTAACTCCAAATCATGAGTCGGGTAGTTCTTCTCATGGTGCTTTAATTGACGAGAACCATATGCAACTACCTTACCATGTTGCATTAGCACACAACCTAGACCTTGTGCAGAGGCATCACTATATACGGAAAATCCTCCAAAACCACTAGGAATGGTGAGAATAGGTGCAGTAGTTAACCTGCGCTTCAACTCGTGGAAACTGCGCTCGCAGGCATCATTCCATTCAAACTTCACCTCTTTGCACGTTAAGCGCGTCAAGGGAGTAGCTAACCTCGAAAAACCCTATACAAATCGTCGATAATAGCCAGCTAGACCCAAGAAACTCCTAATCTCCGTCACTGTTTTCGGTCTCTCCCATTGCACCACAGCTTCAATCTTCGATGGATCGACCGAAACTTCATCTTTATTGATTATGTGACCCAAAAAGGATATTTGATCTAGCCAAAACTCACACTTACTTAGCTTGGCATATAATCCCCGATCCTTAAGGGTTTGTAGAACTATCCTCAAGCTGCCATCCTTCTTCCGGACAAATAGCACAGGAGCACCCCATGGGGATACACTTGGCCGTATAAACCCCTTATCTAGTAACTCCTGAAGCTATTTCTTAAGTTCTTCCAACTCCACTAAGGCCATTCGATAGGGTGGTCTCGAAATGGGCTCAGTCCCTGGCACCAAATCGATAGTAAACTCGATTTCCCTATCCGGAGGAAGTCCTGGAAGATCGTCCGGAAACACATCTGGAAACTCATTGGCTATTGGAATTTCATGAAGTTCGGGACGTTTCCTTTCTACGTCCACCACATACGCTATAAATCCTTCACATATCAAATATATTTTCTATTAATTTCATTTACAAATAAATCAATTAATAAACATATTTTTGTATTAAACATTTGTAAAATTTACAACATCACTAATGGGAGAAGCGAAGATCACACTCTTAGCATAACAATCCAATATCACATGATTCTTAGCTAACCAATCCATTCCTAAAATGACGTCAAATCCATACATATTCAATAGGATTAGGTCAGCTATCGATTCTCTCTCTCCTACCCATAGCTTACAATTACGATACACTATATCTGTCATCTGGGATTCTATAAAGGGTGTACTTATTTGTAACAAATGTCCTAAAGGCTCTGGTTCAACAGGTAATCTCGTAGCAATTATGGGAGAAACAAAGGAGTGTGTGGAGCCTGGATCAAATAATGCAGTAACACTTATATGAAAGAGGTGAATCTTACCCTTAATCACCTTGGACGAAGCATCGGCAGACTCCTCGTCTATAGCAAATACTCGTCCTTGAGTCACAGCTTTCTTTCCCTTCTCAGCAGCTGTGGCCTTAGGCTGTGGTTGGGTGGTCCTTTCCGATTCTTCAGACACTCTCTTAGAAATCTTGGGACAATCTTTAATCATGTATCCCTTCTCGCCACACCAAAAACAAGCCCCGCTCGCCATACGACATGGCTGTGACTAAGGGTGTAATCGAGCCGAGCCGAGTCGATACAGCAGGGTGCTCGAGCTCGAGCTCGACTCAAAATTCGCTGCTCGATACTCGACTCGAGCTCGGTCGAGCCTTAATTTTTCAGCTATAGCTCGACTCGAGATCAACATCAAGCTACTCGAGCTCGCTCGATTCGAGCTCGATCGATTCGAGCTCGACTACAGATAATTCAAAAAAATAAATAACAAAATATTAAAAAAAAAGAAGAGGCAAGTTTTCCATTTTTTTTCTTCTTTTCTTTTTCATTTTTTTCTTGAACTGGAAGTAAAAACATCACAAGTTTCACAAAGATCCAGCATTAGTATCGTCGGAAATGAGCTGGAACAGGTTAGATCTATCTAGCCAACTTTTCAATTAAACAAATTCAAATTAGAAGAAATTCTGAAAGCTTTTTAGAAGCAAAAAAAACTACCAAAACATTAGTGATGGAAGAAACAATCTAAATCATGCCAGATCTGATAACTTTTTAACTCCGATAACAGCATGTGGCTACCAAGCCTTCAATCTGATGACAGAATATTTAGCCTGTGTTCCATTCGCACCATGCTCTCGACCTTCTAAGATAGAAACAAAAATACCCAATCTATAAAAATCTCAAAATCAAAAAATAAATTTCAAACAAAAAATTCAAAATTTAATGCCTTATCGTAGAATATGGAGGCTCCAGCCTTGATACAGCCATCTCCTTTTCCTTCCCACCCTTTTTTCTTTCCTCAGTTCGTCGCTCCTTCAATCTCCTTATAATGCCTTTTTTTCATATTTCCATTTTTTTTAGAGAAACACAAACTAGCGATGCTGCTGAGAGAAAGAGAGGAAGACAGTGCTATTGGGAGAGAATAGCGATTTAGGAGAGAAACGAAAGGGACACTACTGTTCAGATCGAATAATCGGAAAGGGGTTTGACTGGTTGCTAGGTTTCAAGGTTGGAAAAGAGTGAAGGAGGCGCCGTTGAAACTAATGGAGAAAGAAACTGATGAAAAGGAAATAGTTTTAGGGTTTTTTAGCTTATGTTAATATTTATTAAGGGTATAATAGTAAATTAATAATTAAAATAATAAAAGCTCGATAAGGCTCGCGAGCTACTCGAGCAGAGTATCTTACTACTCGAACTCGGCTCGCTCGGTAGCTCGAGTAGCTCGAGCTCGAGCTCAAGCTCGGCTAGATAAAAATCGAGTCGAATTCGAGTTTTGTTCGAGTCGAGCCCGAGTAGCTTGCGAGTATCAGTGTATCATTTACAGCCCTAGCTGTGACCCATGGAATCTCCCGCAATGCTCGCATTTCTGCATCACACCCTTCGGCGAGCTCGCGGTACAGCCTGCTGAATATCGGGATCTTTCATCATTTATCTTAATCCCGGTAGATCTAGGAGTCCCTGTCGAAGCTCTTTCATATGGTCTACTTTTCCTAAATGGATATCTGTCACTAGAGGCTCTCTCATCTGACTTCCGCTTCATTGGTTCTTTGCCTTTACCCTTGGCTCGAAAATCAGCATGGTGAAAATTATAGTCCTGCTCACACAACTGAGCCTTACGGACTGCCTCATTATAAGTAGTGATATCCATAGGATATAACTTCGATCTGATAGGAGATCTCAATCCCTCTATAAATCGGTAGATCTTATGTCTTTCACTCCTTAGGACTTCAGGGTCAAATCTGCTTAAAGAAATGAACTTCGACTCATATTGATTAACCGTCATAGTCCCCTGAGTCAAGCTCAAAAACTCGATCTTCAACCTGGTCTGTTCAGTGCATGGGATGTACTGTTCATTAAAGGCCTCTAAAAATCTATCCCACGTAACCTCAGTATGTTGAGTCTCTAAAGTGGCCCGAGTAGACTGACACTAATGCTCGGCATCGTCTACTAACAAATAAGCTGCCAAACCCACTTTCTCTTTCTCAGAACAGGTCATATACTCAAAAGATTTGGTGACTGCCTTCACCTAGTTCTCGGCGATCAACGGATCTCTGTCCCCCTTAAACTTTGGCAGATCCAACTTCTTAAATTCTTTAATTAAGACCACACTGCAGTAGGCCTTAGGATCTTGCCTCTCATTAACTTGAGCTAGTGGGGGCAACTCAGGTTGTGCCGATGGAGGCTGTACTGGAGGAGTAGGAGGAGCATTCCCAGATGGCATAGGAGGTACTATAGGTGGTGCTGTTGATGCATTAGTAGCCACGTTTGGAAAATTAGACATGAACTGATTAAATAGAGTGGCCATAGTCTCAATACTTCGCTCCACTCTCGATAGTCGGGTGTTAGGGCAACCCGATGGAGATGGAGGAGGAGACTGTGTTGCGGAAGGTTCTACTCTGCCTCGTCCTCTTCCTCTACCAGTGTCGATATCAGCACAAAATCAAACATTTAGTATAACTTTTAGTAGTTACACCACATAGATGTATTCAGATAAGTACAGTACATGGGGATGTACACTATTTCTAGCCTAATGACACCGTCAAACGTCAGACTAACCTCGCTCTGATACCAATCTATGATATCCTCGTCACTCCCAAATACCAACTAACTTTTTCTTTCCCATAAGATTTGGTTAGGCTGTTCAACGGTGCATCCTTCTTCTTTAATATAGCTAACACTATATTGTTTACATGATGATATATTTCTCATACACATATAGGATCGTCTTACACATAAGTTGTAAAACTTTCATATATCTACATACTAATCTTTTTCTCAATTTACATCCCCAATATACATCGTTGTACTATACCAGTCTGAATTGCATTACAAAAGGTATATACCTTCAAGGGATTTGAAGTGTGCCTCGAAGGAGATACTGTATAACCCAAAATGTACGCTCCTCTATCATGAGCAGACTTCACTGCAAATAGTTTGGATGAAAAATAATGTAAAAGAGTGAGTTTACGCTCAGTAAGAAATACATGTAAAAGAGCGTACTATGCCACTATATGCAGTTTTCCTGCTTAGCTCTATAATATCATGTAATATTCTTGTAAAAACATATAACATATAAGTTCATCAAATACCATATAACACATGACAAAATCATATGAAGTCACTTGCACGTATTCAAATAACTCAAATACTTTCACATATATATGTCAAATAACTTGAAATTACATATACAAATAGTCTTCAAATAGGGGGAGACCGTCAACATCCAACAGAATCATGCACCAAATAAAGTGGCGTACCAACGTATGGGCCAGGGATCCTCCCGTAAGCCAAACACATATAAAGGACTTATGGCCATTGTCAATATTCCACAGTATGTCTACATGGTGTACCGAGGACTATTGTTTCCGATCGTGATGTCAAGTTCCTTAGTTACTTTTGGAAGACGTTATGGGGAAAGTTGGGAACGAAATTGTTATTCTCCACCACTTGTCACCCCCAGACTGATGGACAGACTGAGGTTGTCAATCGAACCCTATCTACCTTATTCAGGTCCATTATCCAAAAGAATTTGAAGAATTGGGAAGATTGCTTGCCCCATGTGGAGTTTGCATATAACCGCAGTGTTCACTCCACTACTAGTTGCTCTCCATTCGAAGTTGTTTATGGCTTCAATCCTCTTACTCCTTTGGATTTGTTGCCATTACCGAGTGCGGAGCAAAGTAACTTGGATGGAGAACAGAAGGCTAAGTTTGTGAAGCAACTCCATGAGAGAGTTCGTCAAGCTATTGAAAAGAAGACTGAGCAGTATACCACCCAAGCAAATAAGCATCGAAAGAAAGTAGTCTTTGAGCCTGGTGATTGGGTTTGGGTGCATATGAGAAAGGAGAGGTTTCCTGTTCAGCGACGAACCAAGCTGCATCCCCAAGGAGATGGACCATTCCAAGTCATAGAGAAGATCAACGATAATGCCTACAAATTGGATCTTCCTGGTGAGTATGGTGTATCTGCTACTTTTAATGTTTCTGATCTTTCTCCCTTTTCTTTTGATGAAGGTATATGCGATTTGAGGACAAATCCTTTTGAGGAGAGGGGGAATGATGGAGATCCACTTGCTCGTGATGTTCGTGATGCTAGGAATCATTTGGTCATCCAAGGAGGTCCAATTACCCGAGCTCGAGCTAAGAAGATGCAACAAGCCTTGGCCTCATTAATGCAACAAGCTCTGGCATCATTGAAGTGTCAAGGAAGCTTCCATGAAGAGTCCCAAGACATCTATACTTACTTGGAAGCCCAAACGACATGAGCATGGTTTACTGTCTTATTTTAGCTTAACAATAAGATGGGCTAAGTGTTTGGATAGCCCACGATTGAGTCTTGTTGTGTTTTGGACTATTTATTTTATGTAACTAGGTTTAGGCATGAATTTGGGTTTAGTCTTATTTTCTATTGGTGTTAATTCCAACCCACTTGTTTATGGGCTTAAGTGCTAGGTATTATTATAAATACCTTGTAAACGCTATTGCTGAACAGATCAGTAATTTGAATTTTCAGAATTTGAGTGTGCCTTTCTCTTGGGTTCCCTCTCTACTAGGCTTATCAAGGTTTTCTTCCTTGTGGCGCCTCCTTCTTCACCATCCACCATTGCTATACCTTAGGTTCTCGAATTCTTATTCGTAGGGTCAAGGTCCAATACCTTTGGGTTCGAGTCTCTTTAGGCTTCGGGTCTAGGTTTTCAGAAGTTGTCATTCATCAACTTTGTTTCTGCCCTGTTGCGTTTCAGTTCCTTGAAATTCCAAGCTACGTTTTTCTCTTGTCCGTGCCCATCATTTAGGCTTCGGGTCTAGGTTTCAGAAGTTGTCATTCATCAACTTTGTTTCTGTCCTTTGCGTTTTCAGCTCTTTCAATTTCCAAGCTAGGTTTCCTCTTGTCCGTACGCATCAGTTGGAATCAGAGCTCAAGTTTCGATTCCTGGTTTGTTTGTGATATGGACCTCACCGAAAGAAGATGAGGTTCATATGAAGAAGACGAAGAACACTTGAAAAAAAAAACAATAACAAGTTAAAAACGCAGCAAAAGAAAATAAAAATTAGAAGTAAAACCAAGACCCGTTGTGTAGAAACACAAGAACCTATGGTATTGGACCAAGACCCGTTGCCTAGAAAAGCAAGAACCTATGGTATATATTGGTGGAAGGTAGAAGAACGCCACAAGGAAGACCTTGATAAGTTCAAGAGTTCTCAAGAGAACCAAAGAGAAGAAGTCTCTCAATTTTATTGCTAAAATCAATTGTGTTCTCCCCAAAGGGTTACATAACTATTTATAGGCAAATAGATAACTTGCAGCACAAGTAATAGGAATCCTACTTTCCTAACTTGCAGAATAGGAAATAGCAAACTTGCAGAACAAGCAATAGGAATCCTACTCTCCTAACTTGCAGAACAAGTAATAGAAGTCTTACAAAATCTATTATTGAAAAAGGAATTGGGCTTAAATTAAATTAAGACAATGTTCAGCCCAATAATACTTAACTAAATAAAATATGCATCTAGCCTAATTTGCATTTTGGCCCAATACTTGTGTGTCTTCAAGAAGGTTGAACTTGGGCTTGGATCATGTTGTAGAAGACTTTATGATCCTCCATGCTCAAGCTTTGTTGGGCTTTCTCTCTAGCAATATCAATGAAACCAGCCAAGGCTTGTTGCATCATCTTTGATTTAGCTCTTGTAATTGGACCTCCATGGATACTCAAAGGATCACGATCATCACGAACATGACTTGAGCTTTGTGAGCTTGGATCTCCATCATTCCCCCTCTCCTCGAAAGGATTTGTCCTCAAATCAGAATCACCTTCTCATGTAGTTGCTTAACAAAATCAGCTTTCTTTTCCCCATCCAAACTAGCTCTCTCCTCAATAGGTAGTGGTAAAAGATCCAATGGAGTGAGTGTATTAAAACCATAGACAATTTCAAATGGAGAATAACTAGTAGTGGAATGCACACTTCTATTGTAAGCAAACTCCACATGAGGCAAACAATCTTCCCAATTCTTCAAATTCTTTTGAATAATGGACCTCAACAAAGTAGACAAAGTACGATTGACTACTTCAGTTTGACCATCGGTTTGTGGATGACAAGTAGTTGAAAACAATAGCTTTGTTCCTAACTTTCCCCATAATGTTTTCCAAAAGTAGCTAAGGAACTTCACATCACGGTCAGAAATAATGGTCCTCGGAACACCATGTAGACGAACAATTTCCTTGAAGAATAAATAGGTAATGTTGCTTGCATCATCTGTCTTGTGACAAGCAATGAATTGAGCCATCTTAGAGAACCTGTCAACAACAACAACAAAAACAGAATCTCTACCTCTCTTTGTTCTTGGTAACCCCAAAACAAAGTCCATAGAAATGTCAGTCCAAGGAGCAGTAGGAATAGACAATGGAGTATAAAGACCATGATTCATAACTCTAGACTTAGCTTGTTTACAAGTGACACATCTTTCACACAATTTTTCAACATCTCTTTTCATGTTAGGCCAAAAGAAGTGATCATGCAATATATCTAAAGTTTTCTTTACTCCAAAATGTCCCATTAATCCACCACTATGGGCTTCTCTAACAAGTAATTCTCTTAAAGAACTCTTAGGCACACATAATCTATTTTCCCTAAATAAGAATCCATCATGCCTATAAAACTTTCCAAAACCAATTTTCTCACATGCAATGAGCACATTTTCAAAATCCTCATCAGTAGCATACAAGTCTTTAATATACTCAAATCCAAGTAGTTTTGCATTAAGAGTAGTGATTAGAGTATACCTTCGAGATAATGCATCAGCCACGACATTTTCTTTACCTTGTTTATATTTGACCACATATGGAAATGTTTCAATGAACTCCATCCACTTGGCATGACACTTGTTCAACTTGCTTTGTCCTTTCAAGTGCTTCAAGGACTCATGATCAGTGTGGATGACAAATTCCTTGGGCCATAAATAGTGCTGCCATGTTTCCAAGGCCCTCACTAATGCATACATCTCTTTATCATATGTGGAATAGTTAAGGGCAGCTCCACTTAACTTCTCACTGAAAAAAGCAATAGGGCGCTTCTCCTGCATTAAAACAACTTCGATACCTATGCTTAAAGCATGACACTCAATCTTGATTGTTTTCTCTTTTTGCTTAACCTCATCTTCACTCACTATTTTTTTCTCACTCTCTTTTAATCCCAATTGATCCTCATCTTTCATTAGCACACTTGAAGTTTGACATGCTATATATTCCTTTCCATCCATGGGTAATTCCATACTATCCTCATCATCCTCTAATTGCAGCATAGAATCATCATCAAAATCTTCTTCATAATTGCTATCCAACTTATTATGAGCAACATTATTCCATGCATAAGAAGTATTATCTTGGTTTACCTTAGCTAGGGCAACGTCATGTTGCTCCAACTTATCGTATTTAATCAACTTCGACTCTATCCTCGAAAGTTGTTGTTGCATGTCTAGGAACATGATCTCAATGTTACTCAAAGCAAGCTTTTCACTATTAGAAGACATAATTGTAACCTGCAAGAAACGTTAGTAAAAGAAATAGACCTCACAAGTATGACCTCACGTGTTTACACTCAATACACACAAGAATGTAACACTCACACTCGTGTTTCACACAATTTTAATATGGCTTTTCTCTACTAAGTTACTCACACACTCTTGGCTTTTTTTTCCTTACACAACTTTTCTCTATAGGTTCTATATTGAACTCAAGACTCAATCAAAAATCAGCTTATGGAATTAAACTATCAACCAACAATAAACAAGCTGAGCACAAGATTTTAATCAAGGGAAAACAAAACAATGAAGACTCAACAAGACTTTGCAAGACTCGATAAGGCTTAAGAAGACTCTAATGAAACTAAACCTTGAAGGAAATATTCGTGTTTTGGGGTGTTTAATTAGAGTAGGGTTTAGCCAAAGGTGAGGTAGTTTTGTCCTTTTACGTGGTAGGGTCAAAAAGGTAATTTTAGGTAGCAGGGTAGAATGGTAACAATGAATTTTCAAATTAGGCAAATAAGAAATCTCAAAGCTCAAGAAAGAATGACTACCTCAAGATTTTGATGAAGCACACATCCACGAATTGCCTTTGATGTTGCACTTGTTACACATGATATAATAAATCCCCTCTTGAATTGATTTTTCTTTTCTCTTTTTTTTCTTTTCTTTTTTTACTAAAGTAAACAAACAATGAAGAAAAAGAAAAAGTCTAAAAAAATAAGAAGAGGTTTACTTGGGGAACAAGGCAACTTTTGAGAAAAACAAGCTAGTTTTGGTAGTAGCTTGTGTGGCAAGGAACGAGAGAGAACGGTAGCTTGTGCAAAGGATTCAAGATCAAGGCTTATCCAAGACAAGAAAAAGAAAAAAAAACAAAAACGAGACTCCCACGAATTGAACCTAAGCTCTGATACCAAATGATATGGACCTCACCGAAAGAAGATGAGGTTCATATGAAGAAGACGAAGAACACTTGAAAAAAAAACAATAACAAGTTAAAAACGCAGCAAAAGAAAATAAAAATTAGAAGTAAAACCAAGACCCGTTGTGTAGAAACACAAGAACCTATGGTATTGGACCAAGACCCGTTGCCTAGAAAAGCAAGAACCTATGGTATATATTGGTGGAAGGTAGAAGAACGCCACAAGGAAGACCTTGATAAGTTCAAGAGTTCTCAAGAGAACCAAAGAGAAGAAGTCTCTCAATTTTATTGCTAAAATCAATTGTCTTCTCCCCAAAGGGTTACATAACTATTTATAGGCAAATAGATAACTTGCAGCACAAGTAATAGGAATCCTACTTTCCTAACTTGCAGAATAGGAAATAGCAAACTTGCAGAACAAGCAATAGGAATCCTACTCTCCTAACTTGCAGAACAAGTAATAGAAGTCTTACAAAATCTATTATTTAAAAAGGAATTGGGCTTAAATTAAATTAAGACAATGTTCAGCCCAATAATACTTAACTAAATAAAATATGCATCTAGCCTAATTTGCATTTCGGCCCAATACTTGTGTGTCTTCAAGAAGGTTGAACTTGGGCTTGGATCATGTTGTAGAAGACTTTATCATCCTCCATGCTCAAGCTTTGTTGGGCTTTCTCTCTAGCAATATCAATGAAACCAGCCAAGGCTTGTTGCATCATCTTTGATTTAGCTCTTGTAATTGGACCTCCATGGATACTCAAAGGATCACGATCATCACGAACATGACTTGAGCTTTGTGAGCTTGGATCTCCATCATTCCCCCTCTCCTCGAAAGGATTTGTCCTCAAATCAGAATCACCTACATCAATATCAAAGGGAGAAAGATCAGAAACATTAAATGTAGCACTAACATTATACTCACCTGGAAGATCTAACTTATAAGCATTGTCATTGATCTTCTTAATCACTTGGAATGGTCCATCTCCTCGAGGTTGCAACTTGGAGCGACGCTGAGCAGGAAATCTCTCTTTACGCATATGTACCCAAACCCAATCACCAGGTTCAAAGACAACTTTCTTGCGATGCTTGTTGACTTGAGTAGCATATTGCTCAGTCCTCTTTTTAATGTTTTGACGTACCTTCTCATGTAGTTGCTTAACAAAATCAGCTTTCTTTTCCCCATCCAAACTAGCTCTCTCCTCAATAGGTAGTGGTAAAAGATCCAATGGAGTGAGTGGATTAAAACCATAGACAACTTCAAATGGAGAATAACTAGTAGTGGAATGCACACTTCTATTGTAAGCAAACTCCACATGAGGCAAACAATCTTCCCAATTCTTCAAATTCTTTTGAATAATGGACCTCAACAAAGTAGACAAAGTACGATTGACTACTTCAGTTTGACCATCGGTTTGTGGATGACAAGTAGTTGAAAACAATAGCTTTGTTCCTAACTTTCCCCATAATGTTTTCCAAAAATAGCTAAGGAACTTCACATCACGGTCAGAAACAATGGTCCTCGGAACCCCATGTAGACGAACAATTTCCTTGAAGAATAAATCGGCAATGTTACTTGCATCATCTGTCTTGTGACAAGCAATGAAGTGAGCCATCTTAGAGAACCTGTCAACAACAACAAAAACAGAATCTCTACCTCTCTTTGTTCTTGGTAACCCCAAAACAAAGTCCATAGAAATGTCAGTCCAAGGAGCAGTAGGAATAGGCAATGGAGTATAAAGACCATGATTCATAACTCTAGACTTAGCTTGTTTACAAGTGACACATCTCTCACACAATTTTTCAACATCTCTTTTCATGTTAGGCCAAAAGAAGTGATCATGCAATATATCTAAAGTTTTCTTTACTCCAAAATGTCCCATTAACCCACCACTATGGGCTTCTCTAACAAGTAATTCTCTTAAAGAACTCCTAGGCACACATAATCTATTTTCCCTAAATAAGAATCCATCATGCCTATAAAACTTTTCAAAACCAGTTTTCTCACATGCAATGAACACATTTTCAAAATCCTCATCAGTAGCATACAAGTCTTTAATATACTCAAATCCAAGTAGTTTTGCATTAAGAGTAGTGATTAGAGTATACCTTCGAGATAATGCATCAGCCACGACATTTTCTTTACCTTGTTTATATTTGATCACATATGGAAATGTTTCAATGAACTCCATCCACTTGGCATGACGCTTGTTCAACTTGCTTTGTCCTTTCAAGTGCTTCAAGGACTCATGATCAGTGTGGATGACAAATTCCTTGGGCCATAAATAGTGTTGCCATGTTTCCAAGGCCCTCACTAATGCATACATCTCTTTTTCATATGTGGGATAGTTAAGGGCAACTCCACTTAACTTCTCACTGAAAAAAGCAATGGGGCGCTTCTCCTGCATTAAAACAGCTCCAATACCTATACTTGAAGCATCACACTCAATCTCAAAAGTTTTAGAAAAGTCAGGTAAGGATAATAAAGCTGCAGAACAAAGCTTCTCTTTAAGCAAGTTAAAAGCATGATCTTGCTCAAGACCCCATTTAAATCCAACATTCTTTTTAACAACATCAGTTAGAGGTGCAGCTATTGTACTGAAGTCTCTAACAAACCTACGATAGAAACTAGCTAATCCATGAAAACTACGCACCTCAGAGATATTTTTAGGTATAGGCCAATCTTTAATTGCCTTGACCTTTTCATCTTCTACTGCTATACCCTTAGAAGAAATAACATATCCAAGAAATGTAATCTTATCAGTGCAAAAGGAACATTTCTTAAGGTTAGCATACAACTTTTCCTTTCTCAAGACATTAAGCACATTCTTTAAATGTTCAATATGTTCATGCAAACTTCTACTATAGATCAAGATATCATCAAAATAGACAACTACAAATTTTCCAATGAAAGCACGCAAGACATGGTTCATTAATCTCATGAAAGTGCTAGGTGCATTAGTTAATCCAAAAGGCATAACTAACCATTCATACAAACCATGCTTAGTCTTAAATGCAGTTTTCCATTCATCACCTTCTCTCATGCGAATTTGATGATAACCACTTTTCAAATCAATTTTAGAAAAGATGCAAGAACCATGTAACTCATCAAGCATATCATCTAATCTAGGAATGGGATAGCGATACTTTACAGTGATTTTGTTGATGGCACGACAATCAACACACATCCTCCACGTCCCATCCTTCTTAGGAACAAGTAACACAGGAACAGCACATGGACTCATGCTCTCTCTAACGTAGCCTTTCTTCATGAGCTCGTCAACTTGCCTTTGAAGCTCCTTTGTCTCCTCGGGATTACTTCTATAGGCAGGTCTGTTGGGAATGGCAGCTCCAGGAACAAGGTCTATTTGATGCTCAATTCCCCTAATAGGTGGCAAACCATTTGGAATCTCCTCGGGGAATATATCTCCAAATTCCTTCAAAAGAGACACAACATTAGTAGGCAAAGAAGATTTAAGATCATTAGAACTAAAACAAGATTCTTTATATAAAAACAAAAGGATTGGGCACTTAGCAAAAAAAGCAGCCTTTACATCACTTTGCTTTGCATAGAAGCTCACGTCCTTTCTTTCTTTCTTTGCAATATCTTTGCCTTTATCTAGATTCTTCGACCTTTGTTGTGATTCATTCTGCTCTTTCAACCTCAATTGATCCTCATAAATCTCCGTAGGACTCAAGGGTGCAAGTGTGAATTTCTTACCAGCCATGGTAAATGAATAACGGTTTGTAAATCCATCATGTATGACATGTCTATCAAATTGCCATGGTCTTCCTAAAAGCAAATGACCAGCATGCATAGGCACAACATCACACAACACTTTATCATTGTACCTTCCAATTGAAAATAGCACCAATACTTGCTTGGTCACATTTACTTCTCCACAATTATTGAGCCATTGAAGTTTGTATGGTTTGGGATGTTTTGTAGTGGGCAAACTCAATTTGTCAACCAAATAAGTGCTAGCAACATTAGTGCAACTACCACCATCAATAATCAAAGAGCATACCTTATTGTTGACGTGGCATCTAGTATGAAAAATATTTTCTCGTTGCACTTCATCTTCATCCTTAACTTGGGCACTTAATGCACGACGAGCTACAAGTGCTTCACCATGTGCAGCAAACTCAACATAGTCATCATCCTCATTAATGTCCTCCAATGGTGGCATAGAATCATCATCAAAATCTTCTTCATAATTGCTATCCAACTTATTATGAGCAACATTATTCCATGCATAAGAAGTATTATCTTGGTTTACCTTAGCTAGGGCAACGTCATGTTGCTTCAACTTATCATATTTAATCAACTTCGACTCTATCCTCGAAAGTTGTTGTTGCATATCTAGGAACATGATCTCAATGTTACTCAAAGCAAGTTTTTCACTATTAGAACACATAATTGTAACCTGCAAGAAACGTTAGTAAAAGAAATAGACCTCACAAGTATGACCTCACGTGTTTACACTCAATACACACAAGAATGTAACACTCACACTCGTGTTTTCACACAATTTTAATATGGCTTTTCTCTACTAATGTTACTCACACACTCTTGCCTTTTTCCCTCACACAACTTTTCTTTATAGGTTCTATATTGAACTCAAGACTCAATCAAAAATCAGCTTATGGAATTCAACTATCAACCAACAATAAACAAGATGAGCACAAGATTTTAATCAAGGGAAAACAAAACAATGAATACTCAACAAGACTTAGCAAGACTCAGCAAGACTCAATAAGACTTAAGAAGACTCCAATGAAACTAAACCTTGAAGGAAATTTGTGTATTTTGGGGTGTTTAATTAAGGTAGGGTTTAGCCAAAGGTGGGGTAGTTTTGTCCTTTTATGTGGTAGGGTCAAAAAGGTAATTTTAGACAATAGGGTAAAATGGCAGTAATGAATTTTCAAATTAGGCAAATAAGAAATCGCAAAGCTCAAGAAAGAATGACTACCTCAAGATTTTCATGAAGCACACCTCCACGAATTACCTTTGATATTGCACTTGCTACACACGATGTAATAAAATCCCCTCCTGAATTGATTTTGCTTTTCTCTTTTTTTTTCTTTTCTTTTTTTTTCTTTTTTTTCTCTTTTTTTTTTATATTTTACTAAACTAAACGAACAATGAAGAAAAAAAAATCTAAATAATAAGAAGAGGTTTACTTGGGGAATAAGGCAACTTTTTGACAAAAACAAGCTAGTTTTGGTAGCAGCTTGTGTACCAAGGAATGAGAGGGAACGGTGGCTTGTGAAACAAGTAGTCTTTATGTGATGTAGAGCTTTTGAAGGTTTCTTGGTGAGCAAGAAAACCTTTGGGATTTGGTTGCTTGGAGAACAAGATAGGGTTTACTTGGTGGCTAAGTAAAGACAATAGGTTTGAGGGACAAACAATATTAGTGATGGCTTGGAAAAGGATTCAAGATCAAGGTTTGTCCATGACAAGAAGACAAAGAAAAAAAAACAAAAACGAAACTCCCACGAATTAAACCTAAGCTCTGATACCAAATGATATGGACCTCACCGAAAGAAGATGAGGTTCATATGAAGAAGACGAAGAACACTTGAAAAAAAAAACAATAACAAGTTAAAAACGCAGCAAAAGAAAATAAAAATTAGAAGTAAAACCAAGACCCGTTGTGTAGAAACACAAGAACCTATGGTATTGGACCAAGACCCGTTGCCTAGAAAAGCAAGAACCTATGGTATATATTGGTGGAAGGTAGAAGAACGCCACAAGGAAGACCTTGATAAGTTCAAGAGTTCTCAAGAGAACCAAAGAGAAGAAGTCTCTCAATTTTATTGCTAAAATCAATTGTGTTCTCCCCAAAGGGTTACATAACTATTTATAGGCAAATAGATAACTTGCAGCACAAGTAATAGGAATCCTACTTTCCTAACTTGCAGAATAGGAAATAGCAAACTTGCAGAACAAGCAATAGGAATCCTACTCTCCTAACTTGCAGAACAAGTAATAGAAGTCTTACAAAATCTATTATTTAAAAAGGAATTGGGCTTAAATTAAATTAAGACAATGTTCAGCCCAATAATACTTAACTAAATAAAATATGCATCTAGCCTAATTTGCATTTCGGCCCAATACTTGTGTGTCTTCAAGAAGGTTGAACTTGGGCTTGGATCATGTTGTAGAAGACTTTATCATCCTCCATGCTCAAGCTTTGTTGGGCTTTCTCTCTAGCAATATCAATGAAACCAGCCAAGGCTTGTTGCATCATCTTTGATTTAGCTCTTGTAATTGGACCTCCATGGATACTCAAAGGATCACGATCATCACGAACATGACTTGAGCTTTGTGAGCTTGGATCTCCATCAGGGTGCATATGAGAAAGGAGAGGTTTCCTGTTCAGCGACGAACCAAGCTGCATCCCCGAGGAGATGGACCATTCCAAGTCATGGAGAAGATCAACGATAATGCCTAGAAATTGGATCTTTCTGGTGAGTATGGTGTATCTGTTACTTTTAATGTTTCTGATCTTTCTCCCTTTTCTTTTGACGAAGGTATATGCGATTTGAGGACAAATCCTTTTGAGGAGAGGGGGAATGATGGAGATCCACTTGCTTGTGATGTTCGTGATGCTAAGGATCCATTTGTCATCCAAGGAGGTCGAATTACTCGAGCTCGAGCTAAGAAGATGCAACAAGCCTTGGCCTCATTAATGCAACAAGCTCTGGCATCATTGAAGTGTCAAGGAAGCTTCCATGAAGAGTCCCAAGACATCTATACTTACTTGGAAGCCCAAATGACATGAGCATGGTTTACTGTCTTATTTTAGCTTAACAATAAGATGGGCTAAGTGTTTGGATAGCCCACGTTTGCGTCTTGTTGTGTTTTGGACTATTTATTTAATGTAACTAGGTTTAGGCATGAATTTGGGTTTAGTCTTATTTTCTATTGGTGTTAATTTCAGCCCACTTATTTATGGGCTCAAGTGCTAGGTATTATTATAAATACCTTGTAAACACTATTGATGCACAGATCAGTAAAAATTGAATTTTCAGAATTTGAGTGTGCCTTTTTCTTGGGTTCCCTCTCTACTAGGCTTATCAAGGTCTTCTTCCTTGTGGCGCCTACTTCTTCACTATCCACCATTGCTATACCTTAGGTTCTCGAATTCTTATTCGTAGGGTCAAGGTCCAATACCTTTGGGTTCGAGTCTCTTTAGGCTTCGGGTCTAGGTTTCAGAAGTTGTCATTCTTCAACTTTATTTCTGTCATTTGTGTTTCCAGCTCCTTCAATTTCCAAGCTACGTTTCCTCTTGTCCGTACACATCAACAACCCATCATCTGAAATCCCAAACTTTGAGTCTTGGTCCGGTTGTAATCTACTAACAATCTCCACAAGTCTAGGATCCTTTTGCTGGGCCTATCTAATCTGATCCATAATGCTAGGCTCTATCCTCAAGCTAGCCATCAAACACTCACCATCCGGTTCTAGGTTGATATTCAACTTTGAAAATTTCTCCATCATATCCCATTCTCGTACCATCATGTAGCTAATTAAACCCACACTCTTCCTACTCAATGCATCAGCCACTCGGTTTGCTTTACACGAATGGTAGAGAATCTCGTAGTCATAGTCCTTCAATACCTCCATCCATCATGATGTTCGTGATGCTAAGGATCCATTGGTCATCCAAGGAGGTCCAATTACCTGAGCTCGAGCTAAGAAGATGCAACAAGCCTTGGCATCATTAATGCAACAAGCTCTGGCATCATTGAAGTGTCAAGGAAGCTTCCATGAAGAGTCCCAAGACATATGCACTTACTTGGAAGCCCAAACGACATAAGCATGGTTTACTGTCTTATTTTAGCTTAACAATAAGATGTGCTAAGTGTTTGGATAGCCTACGTTTGAGTCTTGTTGTGTTTTGGACTATTTATTTTATGTAACTAGGGTTAGGCATGAATTTGGGTTTAGTCTTATTTTCTATTGGTGTTAATTCCAGCCCACTTGTTTATGGGCTTAAGTGCTAGGTATTATTATAAATACCTTGTAAACGCTATTGATGAACAGATCAGTAAAAATTGAATTTTGAGAATTTGAGTGTGCCTTTCTCTTGGGTTCCCTCTCTACTAGGCTTATCAAGGTCCTCTTCCTTGTGGCGCCTGCTTCTTCACCATCCACCATTGCTATACCTTAGGTTCTCGAATTCTTATTCGTAGGGTCAAGGTCCAATACCTTTGGGTTCGAGTCTCTTTAGGCTTCGGGTCTAGGTTTCAAAAGTTTGTCCTGTTGCGTTTTAGCTCCTTCAAATTCCAAGCTACGTTTCTCTTGTCCGTGCGCATCAGTTGGTATTCAGAGCTCAAGTTTCGATTTCTGGTTTGTTTGTGTGTCACTCACTTTTTGATTTTTGGTTTATTGGTTTCGATTTTTTTTCTTTTTTTCTCTCTTGTTGGTTTCGGTTTCTGGTTTGTTGTTGTGTTTGAGTTGAATTCATAACTCTAGCTGCAATTCCTTACAACCCTAGCTGCACCCCTTCCTTCAAAAAAAAAAACCCTAGCAGCAATTCCTCAAAACCCTGTCGCACCCCTTTAAAAAAAAACCTTAGCTGCACCCCTCAAAAAAAAAACCCTGTCGCACCCCTTCAAAAAAAAAACCCTAGCCGCACCCTTCCTCTTTTCAAGGAAACTGCAACACTCAGAGTTAAACAAAAAAAAAAGAAGAAAAGAATTCAAAAAAAAAAGAAGAAGAAAAGAATTCAAAAAAAAAGAAGAATTCAAAAAAAATTGTTGCGGTACTATTCAAACCGAAAATTTTGGTTGAGTTAGGAGGCGTGCGAGTTAGGAGGCATGCGAGTACCCTAGCCCCACCCTATCTTGGCCAAATTCCATCATCTTCTTATAGTTTTAGGCCATTTTTTGTTTTTTTTTGTCATTCTAGAGATTTTTTTATTATTTTTTTATTCTGTCTTTCTTTCTTTGAGTCACCATAGCCCTAGCCACACCTTTCTGTGCAAAAAAAAAAAAGAATTCGAAAAAAAAATCAAGAAAAAAAAGAATTCAAAAAAAATCTTGGTGACAATACTTGGTGAATTAGTTGATTCTGTGAGGTTGATTCTTTGACTGAGTCTCTAGTGCGATTGTGAACCTGTAGAGTTAAGGTAGAGTAAGGGAAAAAGGCAGGAGTGTGTGAGAAACATTAGTAGAGAAAAGCCAAATTACTTGAGTGAAACACGAGTGTAAACACGTGAGGATATCTTTGTTGAAAATGTCTTCTGAAGGTGATAAGTCCGACTTTAAAATGATTGAATTCATGCTTTAGGCAATGCAACAACAGTTCCAACGGATGGACGTGAAATTCAATGACAATGATGATAAGTTGAACCAACATGAAGCTCGGTTTGCAAAGATCCAGCAAGGTGATACTTCTCGTCTAAAAAGTAAGGTTGTTGCCAATGACGAGTATGATGATAATGTTGGGTATGATTCGAACGAAGAGTCTGGGATCGATAGACATCATAGAAGGTACCATGGGTATAGATATCGAGTTGATAGAGCCTGTGATAGAGGCAAGGAGAAGATGGATGGAAACCTTGGCAGTATAAAATTGAAGATTCCTCCTTTCCAAGGCAAGAAAGATCCTGAGGCATAATTGGAGTGGGAAAGGAAGATTGAAATGGTGTTTGACTGCCACACTACTCTGAGGAAAAGAAGGTCAAACTTGCAGCAATTGAGTTCACAGAGTATGCTATGGTTTGGTGGGATCAATTAGTAACTAGTAGAAGAAGATATGGTGATCCTCCAGTGTCTACATGGGATGATATGAAGCGCATCATGAGGAAGAGATTTGTTCCTACTCATTACTACAGAGTTATACCAGAAGCTCCAAGGTCTTACCCAGGGTTCAAAGAGTGTTGAGGATTACTACAAAGAGATGGAAATAACCATGATCCGAGCAAATATCCAGGAGGATGCAGAAGCTACTATGGCTCGTTTTCTCCATGGCTTAAATCGTGAGATTGCCAATGTAGTAGAGTTGCAGCATTACATGGACTTAGAAGAGATGCCGCATATGGCCATCAAAGTCGAAAGGCAACTCCAACGGAAAGGTACATCCCGTTTCACTACTAGTTCAGTTCCTGTTTGGAAATCTAACACCTTTTCGTAGGGATGATAAGCCTGTGTCTACGCCTAAGTCAGAGAGCCATGCTATGCCCAAGCCTGAGGGCCCTCCAAAGCCTAACACTGAACCTGCCCAAGCACCCCAGAGCAGGACACGTGACATTGAGTGTTTCAAGTGTTTAGGTCGCGGACATATTGCCTTACAGTGTCCCAACCGTAGAGTGATGATCATACATGGGAATGGAGATGTTGAGAGTGAAGGTTCTGAAATCGGTGTAGAAGATGAGATGCTTGCGTTAGAAAATGTTGACGAAGAAGAAGTTGTTGAGTATGCTGCTCATGGAGAAGCACTTGTTGCTAGGCGTGCTCTTCCATACGAGATGCCATATTCGTGACAAGCTATGTACTGTAATCATTGATGGTGGGAGTTGTACTAATGTTGCTAGCACATACCTTATTGATAAGTTAAAGTTGCCCACTACCAAGCATCACCACCCATATAAGTTGCAGTGGATTAATGACTGTGGTGAAGTCAACGTGGTGAAGCAAGTCTTGGTTCCTTTTCGTATTGGAAGGTATCCCGATGAGGTGTTGTGTGACGTGGTGCCCATGCAAGCTAGCCACATGTTGCTGGGCAGACAGTGGCAGTATGATCGGAGAGTCATCCACGACGGTTACACTAACCGTTACTCCTTTACTATGGATGGCAAGAAGATCGCTCTTGCTCCCCTTATCACCAAGGAGATTTATGAGGACCAATTAAGGCTAAAGGAGCAACATGATGAGCAAAGGAAGCAAGCTAAAGAACAGAAAGAAAAGAAGGAAAATAAGGAAAGCAAAACAGTGAGCTGCTATGCCAAACCCCGAGATGTGAAGACTGCATTTCTTGCTAAGTCTCCTATCCTTTTACTCTTATTTAAAGATTCTTATTTTATTGATGCTGAACTCCATGATACTTTGCCTACTGATGTTGTCTCATTGTTGCAGGAGTTCGAGGATGTATTCCCTGAGGAGATCCCAAGTGGATTACCACCGATTCGTGGGATCGAGCACATGATTGACCTTGTCCCCGGAGCTACCATTCCTAACCGTCCAGCCTACAGAAGTAATCCCGAGGAGACGAAGGAGCTTCAAAGGCAAGTTGAGGAGCTCATGAGGAAAGGTTATGTGAGAGAGAGCATGAGTCCTTGTGCCGTGCCCGTACTGCTTGTGCCAAAAAAAGATGGGACGTGGAGGATGTGCGTTGACTGCCGAGCCATCAACAAAATCACGGTAAAGTACCGCTATCCTATTCCTAGGCTAGATGACATGCTTGATGAATTGCATGGTGCATGCATGTTTTCTAAAATCGATTTAAAGAGCGGATATCACCAAATTCGTATGAAAGAAGGTGATGAATGGAAAACCGCATTTAAGACTCAACATGGTCTCTACGAGTGGTTAGTTATGCCTTTTGGCTTGACTAATGCACCCAGTACATTCATGAGATTAATGAACCATGTTTTACGCGATTTCATTGGTAAGCATGTGGTTGTCTATTTTGATGACATTTTGATCTACTGTAAGAGTTTGCATGAGCATGTTGAGCATCTTAGGAATGTTCTTACTGTTTTGAGGAATGCAAGTTTGTATGCCAATTTTAAGAAATGTACATTCTGCACTGATAAGATTGTTTTTCTTGGGTATGTCGTTTCTTCACATGGCATTTCTGTTGATATTGAGAAGGTAAAGGCAATTAAAGATTGGCCTATACCTAACTCTGTTTCTGAGGTGCGTAGTTTCCATGGTCTAGCTAGTTTATATCGTAGATTCGTTAGAGATTTTAGCACTATAGCTACACCTTTGATCGAAGTGGTCAAAAAGAATGTTGCATTTCATTAGGGTCCTGCACAAGAGCATGCTTTTAATTTGCTTAAGGATAAACTTTGTTTTGCTCCTTTGTTATCTCTGCCTGACTTTACTAAAACTTTTGAGATTGAGTGCGATGCCTCAAGTGTAGGTATCGGAGCTGTACTTATGTAGGAAAAATGCCCAATTGCTTTCTTTAGTGAGAAGTTAAGTGGAGCAGCACTTAACTATCGCACATATGACAAGGAGATGTACCCGTTAGTGAGGGCCTTGGAGACATGGCAACATTACTTGTGGCCCAAAGAATTTGTCATCCACACTGATCATGAGTCCTTGAAGCATTTGAAAGGACAGAGTAAGCTGCATAAACGTCATGCCAAGTGGATAGAGTTCATTGAGATATTCCCGTACGTGATCAAGTGCAAACAAGGTAAAGAGAACATCGTATCTGACGTGTTATCTCGTAGGTATACCCTTATCACTACTCTTGATGCTAAACTTTTAGGATTTGAGTATATCAAAGAACAGTATGCTGATGATGTTGATTTTGGTAATGTTTATGATGCATGTGCTACATCTGGTTTTGGCAAGTTCTTTAGGCACGATGGGTTCTTATTTAGAGAAAATAAATTATGTGTGCCTAGGAGTTCATTGCGCGAGCTGTTAGTTAGAGAAGCCCATAGTGGAGGATTAATGGGTCATTTTGGAGTTAGGAAAACTCTAGATGTTTTGCAAGAACATTTCTTTTGGCCTAACATGAGGAGAGATGTAGAAAGGTTATGTGCTAGATGCATTTCTTGTAGGCAAGCTAAATCTAGAGTTCATAATCATGGTTTATATACTCCTTTACCCATTCCTACTACTCCGTGGACTGATATCTCTATTGATTTTGTTTTGGGCTTGCCTCGAACAAAATGCGGTACAGATTTTGTTTTTGTTGTGGTTGACAGGTTCTCTAAGATGGCTCATTTCATCGCCTGCCACAAGACGGACGACGCGAGCAATGTTGCTGACCTTTTCTTCAAAGAGATAGTACGTCTACATGGTGTACTGAGGACTATTGTTTCCGATCGTGATGTCAAGTTCCTTAGTTACTCTTGGAAGACGTTATGGGGAAAGTTGGGAACAAAATTATTATTCTCCACCAGTTGTCACCCCCAGACTGATGGACAGACTGAGGTTGTCAATCGAACCCTATCTACCTTATTGAGGTCCATTATCTGATGGAGATCCACTTGCTCGTGATGTTCGTGATGCTAAGAATCCATTAGTCATCCAAGGAGGTCCAATTACCCGAGCTCGAGCTAAGAAGACGCAACAAGCCCTGGCCTCATTCATGCAACAAGCTCTGGCATCATTGAAGTGTCAAGGAAGCTTCCATGAAGAGTCCCAAGACATCTATACTTGCTTGGAAGCCCAAACGACATGAGCATGGTTTACTGTCTTATTTTAGCTTAACAATAAGATGGGCTAAGTGTTTGGATAGCCCACGTTTGAGTCTTGTTGTGTCTTGGACTATTTATTTTATGTAACTAGGTTTAGGCATAAATTTGGGTTTAGTCTTATTTTCTATTGGTGTTAATTCCAGCCCACTTGTTTATGGGCTTAAGTGCTAGGTATTCTTATAAATACCTTGTAAACGCTATTGATAATCAGATCAGTTAATTGAATTTTCAGAAATTGAGTGTGCCTTTCTCTTGGGTTCCTTCTCAACTAGGCTTATCAAGGTCTTCTTCCTTGTGGCGCCTCCTTCTTCACCTCCCACCATTGTTATACCTTAGGTTCTCGAATTCTTATTCGTAGGGTCAAGGTCCAATACCTTTGGGTTCGAGTCTCTTTAGGCTTCGGGTCTAGGTTTTCAGAAGTTGTCCTGTGGCGTTTCAGCTCCTTCAAATTCCAAGCTATGTTTTGTCTTATCCGTGCGCATCAGTTGGTATTCAGAGCTCAAGTTTTGATTGCTGGTTTGTTTGTGCGTCACTCACTTTTAGATTTTTGGTTTATTGGTTTTGATTTTTTTTCCATTCTTTTTTCTCTCTTGTTGGTTTCGATTTCTGGTTTGTTGTTGTGTTTGACTTGAATTCATAACCCTAGCCGCACCCCTTCCTTCAAAAAAAACAAAACCCTAGCCGCATCTCCGTGCGAGTACCCTGTCGCACCCCTTCAAAAAAACCCTAGCCACACCCCTCAAAAATAAAACCCTAGCCGCACCCCTCAAAAAAAAAAACCCTAGCTGCACCCCTCAAAAAAAACAAAACCCTAGCCGCACCCCTCAAAAAAAAACATAGCCGCACCCCTCAAAAAAAAAATCTAGCTGCACCCCTCCTCTTTCAAGGAAACCGCAACACTCAGAGTAAAAAAAAAGAGAAGAAAAAAAGAAGAAGAAAAGAATTCGAAAAAAAAAAGAAAGAATTCAAAAAAAAAGAAGAATTCAAAAAAAAATTGCGGTACTGTTCAAACAGAAACTTTTGGTTGAGTTAGGAGGCGTACGAGTACCCGTTTTAAAGAAAACGATGAAAGAAAACGACTTAGTGAAGTTTAACTTCACTAGCCATATCCTATTTTGGCCAAATTCCATCGTTTTCCTATAGTTTTAGGCCATTTTTCATTTTTTTTGGTCGTTCTAGTGAATTTTTTAATTTTTTTATTTTTATTCTGTCTTTCTTTCTTTGAGTCATCCTAGCCCTAGCCATACCTTTCTGTGAAAAAAAAAAGCAAGAATTCGGAAGAAAAAAAATCGAAAAAAAATACCTGGTGAATTCGTTGATTCTGTGAGGTTGAGTCTTTGATTGAGTCTCTAGTGTGATTGTGAACCTATAGAGTTAAGGTAGAGTAAGGGAAAAAGGCATGAGTGTGTGAGAGACATTAGTAGAGAAAAGCCAAATTCCTTGAGTGAAACACAAGTGTAAAAACAGGTTATCTTTGTTGAAAATGTCTTCTGAAAGTGATAAGTCCGACTTTAAAAAGATTGAATTGATGCTTCAGGCAATGCAACAACAGTTCCAACGGATGGACGTGAAATTCAATGACATTCATGATAAGTTGAACCAACATGAAGCTCAGTTTGCAAAGATCCAACAAGGTGATACTTCTTGTCTAAAAAGTAAGGTTGTTGCCAATGACGAGTATGATGATAATATTGGGTATGACTCGAATGAAGAGTCTGGGATAGATAGACATCATAGAAGGTCCCATGGGTATAGAGATCGAGTTGATAGAGCTCGTGATAGAGGCAAGGAGAAGATGGATGGAAACCTTGGCAGTATAAAATTGAAGATTCCTCCTTTCCCAGGCAAGAATGATCCTGAGGCGTATTTGGAGTGGGAAAGGAAGCTTGAAATGGTGTTTGACTGCCACCTCTACTCTGAAGAAAAGAAGGTCAAACTTGCAGCAATTGAGTTCACAGAGTATGCTATGGTTTGGTGGGATCAGTTAGTCACTAGTAGAAGAAGATATGGTGATCCTCCAGTGTCTACATGGGATGAGATGAAGCGCATCATGAGGAAGAGATTTGTTCCTACTCATTACTACAGGGAGTTATACCAGAAACTCTAAGATCTGACCCAGGGCTCAAAGAGTGTTGAGGATTACTACAAAGAGATGGAAATGACCATGATTCGAGCCAATATCCAGGAGGATGCAGAGGCTACTATGGCTCGTTTTCTCCAAGGCTTAAACCGTGAGATTGCCAATGTAGTATAGTTGCAGCATTACATGGATTTAGAGGAGATGCTGCATGTGGCCATCAAAGTGGAAAGGCAACTCAAAAGGAAAGGTACATCTCGTTTTACTTCTAGTTCAGTTCATGTTTGGAAATCTAACACCTTTCATAGGGATGATAAGCCTGTGTCTACGCCTAAGAGAGCTTTGGTAAGCCCAAGACTGAGGGCCCTCCAAAGCCCAAGACTGAACCTGCCCAAGCATCCCAAAGCAGGACACGTGACATTAAGTGTTTCAAGTGTTTAGGTCAAGGACATATTGCCTCTCAGTGTCCCAACCATTGAGTTATGATCATGCTTGGGAATGGAGATGTTGAGAGTGAAGGTTCTGAAATCGGTATAGAAGATGAGATGCCTGCGTTAGAAGATGTCGACGAAGAAGAAGTTGTTGAGTATGCTGCTCATGGTGAAGCACTTGTTGCTAGGCGTGCTCTTGCTACTCATGTGAAGTTTGAGGATGAGGCACAGCGCGAGAACATCTTCCATACGAGATGCCATATTAGTGACAAGGTATGTACTGTAATCCTTGATGGTGGGAGTTGTACTAATGTTGCTAGCACATACCTTGTTGATAAATTAAAGTTGCCCACTACCAAGCATCACCACCCATATAAGTTGCAATGGATTAATGACTGTGGTGAAGTCAACGTGGTGAAGCAAGTCTTGGTTCCTTTTCGTATTGGAAGGTATCACGATGAGGTGTTGTGTGACGTGGTGCCCAAGCAAGCTAGCCACCTGTTGCTGGGTAGGCCGTGGCAGTATGATCGGAGAGTCCTCCATGATGGTTACACTAACCGTTACTCCTTTACTATGGCTGGCAAGAAGATCGCTCTCGCTCCCCTTAGCCCCAAGGAGATTTATGAGGACCAATTACGGCTAAAGGAGCAACATGATGAGCTAAGGAAGCAAGCTAAAGAAAAGAAGGAAAACAAGGAAAGCAAAACAGTGAGCTGCTATGCCAAACCTCGAGATGTGAAGACTGCATTTCTTGCTAAGTCTCCTATCCTTTTACTCTTATTTAAAGATTCTTATTTTATTGATGCTAAACTCCATGATACTTTGCCTACTGATGTTGTCTCATTGTTGCAGGAGTTCGAGGATGTATTCCCTGAGGAGATCCCAAGTGGATTACCACCGATTCGTGGGATCGAGCACATGATTGACCTTGTCCCCGGAGCTACCATTCCTAACCGTCCAGCCTACAGAAGTAATCCCGAGGAGACGAAGGAGCTTCAAAGGCAAGTTGAGGAGCTCATGAGGAAAGGTTATGTGAGAGAGAGCATGAGTCCTTGCGCCGTGCCCATACTGCTTGTGCCAAAAAAAGATGGGACGTGGAGGATGTGCGTTGACTGCCGACCCGTGAACAAAATCACTGTAAAGTACCGCTATCCTATTCCTAGGCTAGATGACATGCTTGATGAATTGCATGGTGCATGCATGTTTTCTAAAATTGATTTAAAGAGCGGATATCATCAAATTCGTATGAGAGAAGGTGATGAATGGAAAACCGCATTCAAGACTAAACATGGTCTCTACGAGTGGTTAGTTATGCCTTTTGGCTTGAATAATGCACCTAGTACATTCATGTGTTTAATGAACCATGTTTTACGTGATTTCATTGGTAAGTATGTAGTTGTCTATTTTGATGATATTTTGATATACAGTAAGAGCCAGCATGAGCATGTTGAGCATCTTAGGAATGTTCTTACTATTTTGAGGAATGCAAGTTTGTATGCCAATTTTAAGAAATGTACATTCTGCACTGATAAGATTGTTTTTCTTGGGTATGTCGTTTCTTCACATGGCATTTCTGTTGATAATGAGAAGGTAACGGCAATTAAAGATTGGCCGGTACCTAAGTCTGTTTTTGAGGTGCATAGTTTCCATGGTTTAGCTAGTTTATATCGTCGATTCGTTAGAGATTTTAGCACTATCGCCGCACCTTTGATCGAAGTGGTCAAAAAGAATGTTGCTTTTCATTGGGGTCCTGCACAAGAGCATGCTTTTAATTTGCTTAAAGATAAACTTTGTTCTGCTCCTTTGTTATCTCTGCCTGACTTTACTAAAACTTTTGAGATTGAGTGCAATGCCTCAGGTGTAGGTATTGGAGCTGTGCTTATGCAGGAAAAACGCCCAATTGCTTTCTTTAGTGAGAAGTTAAGTGGAGCAGCACTTAACTATCCCACATATGACAAGGAGATGTACGCGTTAGTGACGGCCTTGGAGACATGGCAACATTACTTGTGGCCCAAAGAATTTGTCATCCACACTGATCATGAGTCCTTGAAGCATTTGAAAGGACAGAGTAAGCTGCATAAGCGTCATACCAAGTGGATAGAGTTCATTGAGATGTTCCCATACGTGATCAAGTACAAACAAGGTAAAGAGAACGTCGTAGCTGATGCGTTATCTCATAGGTATACTCTTATCACTACTCTTGATTCTAAACTTTTAGGATTTGAGTATATCAAAGAACAGTATGCTGATGATGTTGATTTTGGTAATGTTTATGATGCATGTACTACATCTGGTTTTGGCAAGTTCTTTAGGCATGATGGGTTCTTATTTAGCGAAAATAAATTATGTGTGTCTAGGAGTTCATTGCGCGAGCTGTTAGTTAGAGAAGCCCATAGTGGAGGATTAATGGGTCACTTTAGAGTTAGGAAAACTCTAGATGTTTTGCAAGAACATTTCTTTTGGCCCAACATGAGGAGAGATGTAGAGAGGTTATGTGCTCGATGCATTTCATGTAGGCAAGCTAAATCTAGAGTTCATAATCTTGGTTTATATACTCCTTTACCCATTCCTACTACTCTGTGGACTGACATCTCTATGGATTTTGTTTTGGGCTTGGCTCGAACAAAACGCGGTAGAGATTCTGTTTTTGTTGTGGTTGACAGGTTCTCTAAGATGGCTCATTTCATTGCTTGCCACAAGACGGATGACGCGAGCAACGTTGTTGACCTTTTCTTCAAAGAGATAGTGCGTCTACATGGTGTACCAAGGACCATTGTTTCTGATCGAGATGCAAAGTTCCTTAGTTACTTTTGGAAGACGTTATGGGGAAAGTTGGGAACTAAATTGTTATTCTCCACCACTTGTCACCCCCAGACTGATGGACAGACTGAGGTTGTCAACAGAACCTTATCTACATTATTGAGGTCCATTATTCAGAAGAATTTGAAGAATTGGGAAGATTGCTTGCCCCATGTGGAATTTGCATATAACCGCAGTGTCCACTCCACTACAAGTTGCTCTCCATTCGAAGTTGTTTATGGCTTCAATCCTCTTACTCCTTTGGATTTGTTGCAATTACCTAGTGCGGAGCAGAGTAACTTGGATGGAGAACAGAAGGCTAAGTTTGTGAAGCAACTCCATGAGAGAGTTCGTCAAGCTATTGAAAAGAAGACTGAGCAGTATACCACCCAAGCAAATAAGCATCGAAAGAAAGTAGTCTTTGAGCCTGGTGATTGGGTTTGGGTGCACATGAGAAAGAAGAGGTTTCCTGTTCAGCGACGAACCAAGCTGCATCCCCGAGGAGATGGACCATTCCAAGTCATAGAGAAGATCAACGATAATGCCTACAAATTGGATCTTCCTGGTGAGTATGGTGTATCTGCTACTTTTAATGTTTCTGATCTTTCTCCCTTTTCTTTTAATGAAAGTATATGCGATTTGAGGACAAATCCTTTTGAGGAGAGGGGGAATGATGGAGATCCACTTGCTCGTGATGTTCGTGATGCTAAGGATCCATTAGTCATCCAAGGAGGTCCAATTACCCGAGCTCGAGCTAAGAAGACGCAACAAGCCCTGGCCTCATTCATGCAACAAGCTCTGGCATCATTGATGGAGATCCAAGCTCACAAAGCTCAAGTCATGTTCGTGATGATCGTGATCCTTTGAGTATCCATGGAGGTCCAATTACAAGAGCTAAATCAAAGATGATGCAACAAGCCTTGGCTGGTTTCATTGATATTGCTAGAGAGAAAGCCCAACAAAGCTTGAGCATGGAGGATGATAAAGTCTTCTACAACATGATCCAAGCCCAAGTTCAACCTTCTTGAAGACACACAAGTATTGGGCCGAAATGCAAATTAGGCTAGATGCATATTTTATTTAGTTAAGTATTATTGGGCTGAACATTGTTTTAATTTAATTTAAGCCCAATTTCTTTTTAAATAATAGATTTTGTAAGACTTCTATTACTTGTTCTGCAAGTTAGGAGAGTAGGATTCCTATTGCTTGTTCTGCAAGTTTGCTATTTCCTATTCTGCAAGTTAGGAAAGTAGGATTCCTATTACTTGTGCTGCAAGTTATCTATTTGCCTATAAATAGTTATGTAACCCTTTGGGGAGAACACAATTGATTTTAGCAATAAAATTGAGAGACTTCTTCTCTTTGGTTCTCTTGAGAACTCTTGAACTTATCAAGGTCTTCCTTGTGGCGTTCTTCTACCTTCCACCAATATATACCATAGGTTCTTACTTTTCTAGGCAACGGGTCTTGGTCCAATACCATAGGTTCTTGTGTTTCTACACAACGGGTCTTGGTTTTACTTCTAATTTTTATTTTCTTTTGCTGCGTTTTTAACTTGTTATTGTTTTTTTTTCAAGTGTTCTTCGTCTTCTTCATATGAACCTCATCTTCTTTCGATGAGGTCCATATCATTTGGCATCAGAGCTTAGGTTTAATTCGTGGGAGTTTCGTTTTTGTTTTTTTTTCTTTGTCTTCTTGTCATGGACAAACCTTGATCTTGAATCCTTTTCCAAGCCATCACTAATATTGTTTGTCCCTCAAACCTATTGTCTTTACTTAGCCACCAAGTAAACCCTATCTTGTTCTCCAAGCAACCAAATCCCAAAGGTTTTCTTGCTCACCAAGAAACCTTCAAAAGCTCTACATCACATAAAGACTACTTGTTTCACAAGCCACCGTTCCCTCTCATTCCTTGGTACACAAGCTGCTACCAAAACTAGCTTGTTTTTGTCAAAATGTTGCCTTGTTCCCCAAGTAAACCTCTTCTTATTATTTAGATTTTTTTTTCTTCATTGTTCGTTTAGTTTAGTAAAATATAAAAAAAAAGAGAAAAAAGAGAAAAAAAAGAAAAGAAAAAAAAAGAGAAAAGAAAAATCAATTCAAGAGGGGATTTTATTACATCGTGTGTAGCAAGTGCAATATCAAAGGTAATTCGTGGAGGTGTGCTTCATGAAAATCTTGAGGTAGTCATTCTTTCTTGAGCTTTGCGATTTCTTATTTGCCTAATTTGAAAATTCATTACTGCCATTTTACCCTACTGTCTAAAATTACCTTTTTGACCCTACCACATAAAAGGACAAAACTACCCCACCTTTGGCTAAACCCTACCTTAATTAAACACCCCAAAATACACAAATTTCCTTCAAGGTTTAGTTTCATTGGAGTCTTCTTAAGTCTTATTGAGTCTTGCTGAGTCTTGCTAAGTCTTGTTGAGTATTCATTGTTTTGTTTTCCCTTGATTAAAATCTTGTGCTCATCTTGTTTATTGTTGGTTGATAGTTGAATTCCATAAGCTGATTTTTGATTAAGTCTTGAGTTCAATATAGAACCTATAGAGAAAAGTTGTGTGAGGGAAAAAGGCAAGAGTGTGTGAGTAACATTAGTAGAGAAAAGCCATATTAAAATTGTGTGAAACACGAGTGTGTGTTACAGTCTTGTGTGTATTGAGTGTAAACACGTGAGGTCATACTTGTGAGGTCCTTTTCTTTTACTAACGTTTCTTGCAGGATAAAATCATGTCTTCTAATAGTGAAAAGCCTGATTTGAGTAAGATCGAGTTCATGTTCCAAGCTATGCAACAACAATTTTCAAGGATAGAGTTAAGGTTTAATAATATTCATGATAAGTTGGAGGAACATGAAGCTGTCCTAGCCAAGGTAAAGCCAAGTGATACTTCTCATGAGAATGGCAATATTGTGAATAATGACTTTGATGATAAAGTTGATGATGAGTTTGATGATGATGAGTTTAGTAGAAGTGTTAAAGGTAACCATGGTAATAAAGGAGGTCGTGGAGATAGGTATAAAGGAGATAGGTATTATGATAGGATAGATGGAAATTTAGGAAGTATCAAATTGAAGATTCCTTCCTTTCAAGGTAAGAATGATCCTGAGGCTTACTTAGAATGGGAAAAGAAAGTGGAGATGGTCTTTGATTGCCATAACTATTCCGAAGAAAAAAAGGTGAAACTTGCTGCTGTAGAGTTCACGGATTATGCAATCATTTGGTGGGACCAACTCATGCTTGGTAGACGTAGGAATAGAGAGCCACCTATAGTTACATGGAATGAAATGAAACGTGTTATGAGAAAAAGGTTTGTTCCTAATCATTACTATAGAGAGCTTTATCAAAGGTTACAAGGTCTCACTCAAGGTTCTAAGAGTGTTGAGGATTATCATAAAGAAATGGAAATTATCATGATCAGAGCTAATGTTGAAGAGGATAGTGAAGCTACTATGGCTCAATTCTTACAAGGATTGAATCGTGAGATTGCTAATGTAGTGGAGTTACATCACTATGTGGAGTTTGATGATATGTTGCATATGGCTATCAAGGTTGAAAGGCAACTCAAGAGAAAAGGTTATTCATCTCGTTTTATGCAAGGTTCTAGTTCATCTTCTTCTTGGAAACCGAACACCTTTCGAAGGGATGATAAGACTACATTCAAACTTAAGACTGAATCCTCATTCAAGCCTAAGGGTGAGAGTGTCCAAAAGCCCAAACCCGAGGCTATCCAAGCATCCCAAGGTAAGAGTAGAGACATTAAGTGTTTTAGATGTTTGGGAAGAGGACACATTGCATCACAATGCCCAAACAAACGAGTCATGATTATGCGTGATGATGGTGATGTTGTAAGTGAAGATTCTGATGTTGATGATGAGATGCCACCATTGGAGGACATTAATGAGGATGATGACTATGTTGAGTTTGCTGCACATGGTGAAGCACTTGTAGCTCGTCGTGCATTAAGTGCCCAAGTTAAGGATGAAGATGAAGTGCAACGAGAAAATATTTTTCATACTAGATGCCACGTCAACAATAAGGTATGCTCTTTGATTATTGATGGTGGTAGTTGCACTAATGTTGCTAGCACTTATTTGGTTGACAAATTGAGTTTGCCCACTACAAAACATCCCAAACCATACAAACTTCAATGGCTCAATAATTGTGGAGAAGTAAATGTGACCAAGCAAGTATTGGTGCTATTTTCAATTGGAAGGTACAATGATAAAGTGTTGTGTGATGTTGTGCCTATGCATGCTGGTCATTTGCTTTTAGGAAGACCATGGCAATTTGATAGACATGTCATACATGATGGATTTACAAACCGTTATTCATTTACCATGGCTGGTAAGAAATTCACACTTGCACCCTTGAGTCCTACGGAGATTTATGAGGATCAATTGAGGTTGAAAGAGCAGAATGAATCACAACAAAGGTCGAAGAATCTAGATAAAGGCAAAGATATTGCAAAGAAAGAAAGAAAGGACGTGAGCTTCTATGCAAAGCAAAGTGATGTAAAGGCTGCTTTTTTAGCTAAGTGCCCAATCCTTTTGTTTTTATATAAAGAATCTTGTTTTAGTTCTAATGATCTTAAATCTTCTTTGCCTACTAATGTTGTGTCTCTTTTGAAGGAATTTGGAGATATATTCCCCGAGGAGATTCCAAATGGTTTGCCACCTATTAGGGGAATTGAGCATCAAATAGACCTTGTTCCTGGAGCTGCCATTCCCAATAGACCTGCCTATAGAAGTAATCCCGAGAAGACAAAGGAGCTTCAAAGGCAAGTTGACGAGCTCATGAAGAAAGGCTACGTTAGAGAGAGCATGAGTCCATGTGCTGTTCCTGTGTTACTTGTTCCTAAGAAGGATGGGTGATGGAGATCCAAGCTCACAAAGCTCAAGTCATGTTCGTGATGATCGTGATCCTTTGAGTATCCATGGAGGTCCAATTACAAGAGCTAAATCAAAGATGATGCAACAAGCCTTGGCTGGTTTCATTGATATTGCTAGAGAGAAAGCCCAACAAAGCTTGAGTGATGCGCACGGACAGAAGAACTCGTAGGTTGGAGTTTGAAGGAACTGAAACGCAACTGGATAGAAGCAAAAAGACGATGAAGGATACCTTATGAAACCTAGACCCAAAGCCTAAAGAGACTCGAACCCAAGGTATTGGACCTTGACCCTACGAATAAGAATTCGAGAACCTAAGGTATAGCAATGGTGGATGGTGAAGAAGGAGGCGCCACAAGGAAGAAGACCTTGATAAGCCTAGTAGAGAGGGAACCCAAGAGAAAGGCACACTCAATATCTGAAAATTCACTTAACTGATCTCCATCAATAGCGTTTACAAGGTATTTATAATAATACCTAGCACTTAAGCCCATAAACAAGTGGGCTGGAATTAACACCAATAGAAAAATAAAACTAAACCCAAATTCATGCCTAAACCTAGTTACATAAAATAAATAGTCCAAGACACAACAAGACTCAAACGTGGGCTATCCAAACACTTAGCCCATCTTATTGTTAAGCTAAAATAAGATAGTAAACCATGCTCATGTCGTTTGGGCTTCCAAGCAAGTATAGATGTCTTGGGACTCTTCATGGAAGCTTCCTTGACACTTCAATGATGCCAGAGCTTGTTGCATGAATGAGGCCAGGGCTTGTTGCATTTTCTTAGCTCGAGCTCGGGTAATTGGACCTCCTTGGATGACCAATGGATCCTTAGCATCACGAACATCACGAGCAAGTGGATCTCCATCTGGATCTCCATCATTCCCCCTCTCCTCAAAAGGATTTGTCCTCAAATCGCATATACCTTCATCAAAAGAAAAGGGAGAAAGATCAGAAACATTAAAAGTAGCAGATACACCATACTCACCAGGAAGATCCAATTTGTAGGCATTATCGTTGATCTTCGCTATGACTTGGAATGGTCCATCTCCTCGGGGATGCAGCTTGGTTCGTCGCTGAACAGGAAACCTCTCTTTTCTCATATGCACCCAAACCCAATCACCGGGCTCAAAGACTACTTTCTTTCGATGCTTATTTGCTTGGGTGGTATACTGCTCAGTCTTCTTTTCAATAGCTTGACGAACTCTCTCATGGAGTTGCTTCACAAACTTAGCCTTCTGTTCTCCATCCAAGTTACTCTGCTCCGCACTAGGTAATGGCAACAAATCCAAAGGAGTAAGAGGATTGAAGCCATAAACAACTTCGAATGGAGAGCAACTAGTAGTGGAGTGGACACTGCGGTTATATGCAAACTCCACATGGGGCAAGCAATCTTCCCAATTCTTCAAATTTTTCTGAATAATGGACCTCAATAACGTAGACAGGGTTCGGTTGACGACCTCAGTCTGTCCATCAGTCTGGGGGTGACAAGTGGTGGAGAATAACAATTTAGTTCCCAACTTTCCCCATAACGTCTTCCAAAAGTAACTAAGGAACTTTGCATCTCGATCAGAAACAATGGTCCTTGGTACACCATGTAGACGTACTATCTCTTTGAAGAAAAGGTCAGCAACGTTGCTCGCATCATCCGTCTTGTGGCAAGCAATGAAATGAGCCATCTTAGAGAACCTGTCAACCACAACAAAAACAGAATCTCTACCGCGTTTTGTTCGAGGCAAGCCCAAAACAAAATCCATAGAGATATCAGTCCACGGAGTAGTAGGAATGGGTAAAGGAGTATATAAACCATGATTATGAACTCTAGATTTAGCTTGCCTACATGAAATGCATCTAGCACATAACCTCTCTACATCCCTCCTCATGTTAGGCCAAAAGAAATGTGCTTGCAAAACATCTAGAGTTTTCCTAACTCCAAAGTGACCCATTAATCCTCCACTATGGGCTTCTCTAACTAACAGCTCGCGCAATGAACTCCTAGGCACACATAATTTATTTTCTCTAAATAAGAACCCATCATGCCTAAAGAACTTGCCAAAACCAGATGTAGCACATGCATCATAAACATTACCAAAATCAACATCATCAGCATATTGTTCTTTGATATACTCAAATCCTAAAAGTTTAGCATCAAGAGTAGTGATAAGAGTATACCTACGAGATAACGCATCAGCTACGACGTTCTCTTTACCTTGTTTGTACTTGATCACGTACGGGAACATCTCAATGAACTCTATCCACTTGGCATGACGCTTATGCAGCTTACTCTGTCCTTTCAAATGCTTCAAGGACTCATGATCAGTGTGGATGACAAATTCTTTGGCCCACAAGTAATGTTGCCATGTCTCCAAGGCCCTCACTAACGCGTACATCTCCTTGTCATATGTGGGATAGTTAAGTGCTGCTCCACTTAACTTCTCACTAAAGAAAGCAATTGGGCGTTTTTCCTGCATAAGCACAGCTCCAATACCTACACCTGAGGCATCGCACTCAATCTCAAAAGTTTTTGTAAAGTCAGGCAGAGATAACAAAGGAGCAGAACAAAGTTTATCTTTAAGCAAATTAAAAGCATGCTCTTGTGCAGGACCCCAATGAAATGCAACATTCTTTTTGACCACTTCGATCAAAGGTGCAGCTATAGTGCTAAAATCTCTAACGAATCGACGATAGAAACTAGCTAAACCATGGAAACTACGCACCTCAGAAACAGACTTAGGTACAGGCCAATCTTTAATTGCCTTTACCTTCTCATTATCAACAGAAATGCCATGTGAAGAAACGACATACCCAAGAAAAACAATCTTATCAGTGCAGAATGTACATTTCCTAAAATTGGCATACAAACTTGCATTCCTCAAAATAGTAAGAACATTCCTAAGATGCTCAACATGCTCATGCTGGCTCTTACTGTATATCAAAATATCATCAAAATAGACAACCACATACTTACCAATGAAATCACGTAAAACATGGTTCATTAAACGCATGAATGTACTAGGTGCATTAGTCAAGCCAAAAGGCATAACTAACCACTCGTAGAGACCATGTTTAGTCTTGAATGCGGTTTTCCATTCATCACCTTCTCTCATACGAATTTGGTGATATCCGCTCTTTAAATCAATTTTAGAAAACATGCATGCACCATGCAACTCATCAAGCATGTCATCTAGCCTAGGAATAGGATAGCGGTACTTTACAGTGATTTTGTTGACGGCTCGGCAGTCAACGCACATCCTCCACGTCCCATCTTTTTTTGGCACAAGCAGTACGGGCACGGCGCAAGGACTCATGCTCTCTCTCACATAACCTTTCCTCAGGAGCTCCTCAACTTGCCTTTGAAGCTCCTTCGTCTCCTCGGGATTACTTCTGTAGGCTGGACGGTTAGGAATGGTAGCTCCGGGGACAAGGTCAATCATGTGCTCGATCCCACGAATCGGTGGTAATCCACTTGGGATCTCCTCAGGGAATACATCCTCGAACTCCTGCAACAATGAGACAACATCAGTAGGCAAAGTATCATGGGGTTCAGCATCAAGAAAATAAGAATCTTTAAATAAGAGTAAAAGGATAGGAGACTTAGCAAGAAATGCAGTCTTCACATCTCGGGGTTTGGCATAGCAGCTCACTGTTTTGCTGTCCTTGTTTTCCTTCTTTTCTTTAGCTTGCTTCCTTTGCTCGTCATGTTGCTCCTTTAGCCTTAATTGGTCCTCATAAATCTCCTTGGGGCTAAGGGGAGCAAGAGCGATCTTCTTGCCATCCATAGTAAAGGAATAACGGTTAGTGTAACCGTCGTGGATGACTCTCCGATCATACTGCCATGGTCTACCCAGCAATAGGTGGCTAGCTTGCATGGGCACTACGTCACACAACACCTCATCGTGATACCTTCCAATACGAAAAGGAACCAAGACTTGCTTCACCACGTTGACTTCACCACAGTCATTAATCCACTGCAACTTATATGGGTGGTGATGCTTGGTAGTGGGCAACTTTAATTTATCAACAAGGTATGTGCTAGCAACATTAGTACAACTCCCACCATCAATGATTACAGTACATACCTTGTCACTAATATGGCATCTCGTATGGAAGATGTTCTCGCGCTGTGCCTCATCCTCAAACTTCACATGAGTAGTAAGAGCACGCCTAGCAACAAGTGCCTCACCATGAGCAGCATACTCAACAACTTCTTCTTCGTCGACATCTTCTAATGCAGGCATCTCATCTTCTACACCGAGTTCGGAATCTTCTAATGCTCTGGGATGCTTGGGCAGGTTCAGTCTTGGGCTTTGGAGGGCCCTCAGGCTTGGGCTTAGCAAAGCTCTCTGACTTATGCGTAGGCACAGGCTTATCATCCCTATGAAAGGTGTTAGATTTCCAAACAGGAACTGAACTAGAAGTAAAACGGGATGTACCTTTCCTTTTGAGTTGCCTTTCCACTTTGATGGCCACATGCAACATCTCCTCTAAATCCATGTAATGCTGCAACTCGACTACATTGGCAATCTCACGGTTTAAGCCTTGAAGAAAACGAGCCATAGTAGCTTCTGCATCCTCCTGGATATTGGCTCGGATCATGGTTATTTCCATCTCTTTGTAGTAATCCTCAACACTCTTTGAGCCCTGGGTAAGACCTTGGAGCTTCTGGTATAACTCCCTGTAGTAATGAGTAGGAACAAATCTCTTCCTCATGATGCGCTTCATCTCATCCCATGTAGACACTGGAGGATCACCATATCTTCTTCGACTACTGACTAACTGATCCCACCAAACCATAGCATACTCTGTGAACTCAATTGCTGCAAGTTTGACCTTCTTTTCTTCAGAGTAGTGGTGGCAGTCAAACACCATTTCAAGCTTCCTTTCCCACTCCAAATATGCCTCAGGATCATTCTTGCCTTGGAAAGGAGGAATCTTTAATTTTATACTGCTAAGGTTTCCATCCAGCTTCTCCTTACCTCTATCACGGGCTCTATCAACTCGATCTTTATACCCATGGTACCTTCTATGATGTCTATCTATCCCAGACTCTTCATTCGAATCATACCCAACATTATCATCATACTCATCATTGGCAACAACCTTACTTTTTTTACGAGAAGTATCACCTTGTTGGATCTTTGCAAACCGAGCTTCATGTTGGTTCAACTTATCATGAATGTCATTGAATTTCACATCCATCCGTTGGAACTGTTGTTGCATTGCCTGAAGCAGGAATTCAATCTTTTTAAAGTCTGACTTATCACCTTCAGAAGACATTGTCAACAAGTAATATCCTCACGTGTTTACACTCCTGTTTCACTCAAGTAATTTGGCTTTTCTCTACTAATGTCTCTCACACACTCGTGCCTTTTTCCCTTACTCTACCTTAACTCTATAGGTTCACAATCACACTAGAGACCCAGTCAAAGATTCAACCTCGTAAAGTCAACTAATTCACCAAGTATTGTCACCAAGAATTTTTTTTTTTTTTCACAGAAAGGTGTGGCTAGGGCTAGGGTGACTCAAAGAAAGAGAGAAAGAAGAAGAAAAAAAAATAAGAAAGAAAAAAATAAAAAATAAAAAAAAAAGCACTAGAATGACCAAAAAAAATGAAAAATGGCCTAAAACTATAGGAAAACGTTGGAATTTGGCCAAGATAGGGTGGGGCTAGTGGAGCAAAGCTCAACTAGGTCGTTTTCTTTCGTCGTTTTCTTTAAAACGAGTACTCACACACCTCCTAACTCAACCAAAACTGCTGTTTGAACAGTACCGCAAAAGAATTTTTTTTTTTTTTTTTTTTTTTTTTCGAATTCTTTTCTTCTTCTTTTTTTTTTTTTTCGAATTCTTTTCTTCTTCTTTTTTTTTTTTTTGAATTCTTTTCTTCTTCTTCTTTTTTTTTTTTTTTAACTCTGAGTGTTGCGGTTTCCTTGAAAGAGGAGGGGTGCGGCTAGGTTTTTTTTTTGAGGGGTGAGGCTAGGGTTTTTTTTTTTTTTTTTGAGGGGTGGGGCTAGGGTTTTTTTTTTGAGGGGTGCGGCTAGGGTTTTTTTTTTTTTGAGGGGTGCAGCTAGGGTTTTTTTTTTTTTGAGGGGTGCAGCTAGGGTTTTTTTTTTTTTTTGAGGGGTGCGGCTAGGGTTTTATTTTTAAGGGGTGCGGCTAGGGTTTTTTGTGTAATGAAATAAGTGGTGGCTAGGGTTTTAGGGTTAAGAAATAAGTGGCGGCTAGGAACACACAAACAAACCAGAAAGTGGAACGAACAAAAGAAAAAAAATTGAAACAAAAAAAAAAATCGAAAAGTGAGTGACGCACAAACAAACCAGAAAATCGGAACTGGAGCTCTGAATACCAACTGATGCGCACGGACAGAAGAACTCGTAGGTTGGAGTTTGAAGGAACTGAAACGCAACTGGATAGAAGCAAAAAGACGATGAAGGATACCTTATGAAACCTAGACCCAAAGCCTAAAGAGACTCGAACCCAAGGTATTGGACCTTGACCCTACGAATAAGAATTCGAGAACCTAAGGTATAGCAATGGTGGATGGTGAAGAAGGAGGCGCCACAAGGAAGAAGACCTTGATAAGCCTAGTAGAGAGGGAACCCAAGAGAAAGGCACACTCAATATCTGAAAATTCACTTAACTGATCTCCATCAATAGCGTTTACAAGGTATTTATAATAATACCTAGCACTTAAGCCCATAAACAAGTGGGCTGGAATTAACACCAATAGAAAAATAAAACTAAACCCAAATTCATGCCTAAACCTAGTTACATAAAATAAATAGTCCAAGACACAACAAGACTCAAACGTGGGCTATCCAAACACTTAGCCCATCTTATTGTTAAGCTAAAATAAGATAGTAAACCATGCTCATGTCGTTTGGGCTTCCAAGCAAGTATAGATGTCTTGGGACTCTTCATGGAAGCTTCCTTGACACTTCAATGATGCCAGAGCTTGTTGCATGAATGAGGCCAGGGCTTGTTGCATTTTCTTAGCTCGAGCTCGGGTAATTGGACCTCCTTGGATGACCAATGGATCCTTAGCATCACGAACATCACGAGCAAGTGGATCTCCATCTGGATCTCCATCATTGAGCATGGAGGATGATAAAGTCTTCTACAACATGATCCAAGCCCAAGTTCAACCTTCTTGAAGACACAGAAGTATTGGGCCGAAATGCAAATTAGGCTAGATGCATATTTTATTTAGTTAAGTATTATTGGGCTGAACATTGTCTTAATTTAATTTAAGCCCAATTCCTTTTTAAATAATAGATTTTGTAAGACTTCTATTACTTGTTCTGCAAGTTAGGAGAGTAGGATTCCTATTGCTTGTTCTGCAAGTTTGCTATTTCCTATTCTGCAAGTTAGGAAAGTAGGATTCCTATTACTTGTGCTGCAAGTTATCTATTTGCCTATAAATAGTTATGTAACCCTTTGGGGAGAACACAATTGATTTTAGTAATAAAATTGAGAGACTTCTTCTCTTTGGTTCTCTTGAGAACTCTTGAACTTATCAAGGTCTTCCTTGTGGCGTTCTTCTACCTTCCACCAATATATACCATAGGTTCTTGCTTTTCTAAGCAACGGGTCTTGGTCCAATACCATAGGTTCTTGTGTATCTACACAACGGGTCTTGGTTTTACTTCTAATTTTTGTTTTCTTTTGCTGCGTTTTTAACTTGTTCTTGTTTTTCTTCAAGTGTTCTTTGTGTTCTTCATTGAACTTCATCTTCTTTCGCTGAGGTTCATATCATTTGGTATCAGAGCTTAGGTTTAATTCGTGGGAGTTTTGTTTTTGTTTTTTTTTCTTTGTCTTCTTGTCATGGACAAACCTTGATCTTGAATCCTTTTCCAAGCCATCACTAATATTGTTTGTCCCTCAAACCTATTGTCTTTACTTAGCCACCAAGTAAACCCTATCTTGTTCTCCAAGCAACCAAATCCCAAAGGTTTTCTTGCTCACCAAGAAACCTTCAAAAGCTCTACATCACATAAAGACTACTTGTTTCACAAGCCACCGTTCCCTCTCATTCCTTGCCACACAAGTTGCTACCAAAATTAGCTTGTTTTTGTCAAAAAGTTGCCTTGTTCCCCAAGTAAACCTCTTCTTATTATTTAGACTTTTTTTTTCTTCATTGTTCGGTTACTTTAGTAAAATATAAAAAAAAAAGAGAAAAAAAGAGAAAAAAAAAGAAAAGAAAAAAAAGAGAAAAGAAAAATCAAATCAAGAGGGGATTTATTACATCGTGTCTAGCAAGTGCAACATCAAAGGTAATTCGTGGAGGTGTGCTTCATCAAAATCTTGAGGTAGTCATTCTTTCTTGAGCTTTTAGATTTCTTATTTGCCTAATTTGAAAATTCATTGCTGCCATTCTACCCTACTGCCTAAAATTACCTTTTTGACCCTACCACATAAAAGGACAAAACTACCCCACCTTTGGCTAAACCCTACCCTAATTAAACACCCCAAAACACTCATATTTCCTTCAAGGTTTAGTTTCAATAAAGTCTTCTTAAGCCTTATTGAGTCTTGCAAAGTCTTGTTGAGTCTTCATTGTTTTGTTTTCCCTTGATTAAAATCTTGTGCTCAGCTTGTTTATTGTTGGTTGATAGTTGAATTCCATAAGCTGATTTTTGATTGAGTCTTGAGTTCAATATAGAACCTATAGAGAAAAGTTGTGTGAGGAAAAAAAGGCAAGAGTGTGTGAGTAACATTAGTAGAGAAAAGCCATATTAAAATTGTGTGAAACACGAGTGTGAGTGTAACATTCTTGTGTGTATTAAGTGTAAACACGTGAGGTCATACTTGTGAGGTCTGTTTCTTTTACTAACGTTTCTTGCAGGTTACAATTATGTCTTCTAATAGTGAAAAGCTTGATTTGAGTAACATTGAGATCATGTTCCTAGCCATGCAACAACAACTTTCAAGAATAGAGTCGAAGTTGATTAAATATGATAAGTTGGAGCAACATGACGTTGCCCTAGCTAAGGTAAACCAAGATAATGCTTCTTATGCATGTGATAATGTAGCTAATATTAAGTTGGATAGCAATTACGGAGAATATTTTGATGATGATTCTATGCTGCAATTAAAGGATGATGAGGATAGTATGGAATTACCCATGGATGGAAAGGAATCTATAACATGTCAAACTTTAAGTGTGCTACTGAAAGATGAGTATCAATTGAGATTAAAAGAGAGTGAGAAAAGAATAGTGAGTGAAGCCGAGGCAAAGCAAAAAGAGAAAACAATTGAGATTGAGTGTGATGCTTTAAGCATAGGTATCGAAGTTGTTTTAATGCAGGAGAAGCGCCCTATTGCTTTTTTCAGTGAGAAGTTAAGTGGAGCTGCCCTTAACTATTCCACATATGATAAAGAGATGTATGCATTAGTGAGGGCCTTGGAAACATGGCTACACTATTTATGGCCCAAGGAATTTGTCATCCACACTGATCATGAGTCCTTGAAGCACTTGAAAGGACAAAGCAAGTTGAACAAGCGTCATGCCAAGTGGATGGAGTTCATTGAAACATTTCCTTATGTGATCAAATATAAACAAGGTAAAGAAAATGTCGTGGCTGATGCATTGTCTCGAAGGTATACTCCAATCACTACTCTTAATGCAAAACTACTTGGATTTGAGTATATTAAAGACTTGTATGCTATTGATGAGGATTTTGAAAATGTGTTGAATGCATGTGAGAAAATTGGTTTTGGAAAGTTTTATAGGCATGATGGATTCTTATTTAGGGAAAATAGATTATGTGTGCCTAGGAGTTCTTTAAGAGAATTACTTATTAGAGAAACCCATAGTAGTGGGTTAATGGGACATTTTGGAGTAAAGAAAAGTTTAGATATATTGCATGATCACTTCTTTTGGCCCAACATGAAAAGAGATGTTGAAAAATTGTGTGAAAGATGTGTCACTTGTAAACAAGCTAAGTCTAGAGTTATGAATCATGGTCTTTATACTCCATTACCTATTCCTACTACTCCTTGGACTGACATTTCTATGGACTTTGTTATGGGGTTACCAAGAACAAAGAGAGGTAGAAATTCTGTTTTTGTTGTTGTTGACAGGTTCTCTAAGATGGCTCACTTCATTACTTGTCACAAGACAAATGATGCAAGCAACATTGCCGATTTATTCTTCAAGGAAATTGTTCGTCTACATGGTGTTCCGAGGACCATTGTTTCTGACCATGATGTGAAGTTCCTTAGCTACTTTTGGAAAACATTATGGGGAAGGTCCATTATTCAAAAGAATTTGAAGAATTGGGAAGATTGTTTGCCTCGTGTGGAGTTTGCTTACAATAGAAGTGTGTATTGTACTACTAGTTATTCTCCATTTGAAGTCGTCTATGGTTTTAATCCACTCACTCCATTGGATCTTCTACCACTACCTATTGAGGAGAGAGCTAGTTTGGATGGGGAAAAGAAAGCTGATTTTGTTAAGCAACTACATGAGAAGGTGATTCTGATTTGAGGACAAATCCTTTCGAGGAGAGGGGGAATGATGGAGATCCAAGCTCACAAAGCTCAAGTCATGTTCGTGATGATCGTGATCCTTTGAGTATCCATGGAGGTCCAATTACAAGAGCTAAATCAAAGATGATGCAACAAGCCTTGGCTGGTTTCATTGATATTGCTAGAGAGAAAGCCCAACAAAGCTTGAGCATGGAGGATGATAAAGTCTTCTACAACATGATCCAAGCCCAAGTTCAACCTTCTTGAAGACACAGAAGTATTGGGCCGAAATGCAAATTAGGCTAGATGCATATTTTATTTAGTTAAGTATTATTGGGCTGAACATTGTCTTAATTTAATTTAAGCCCAATTCCTTTTTAAATAATAGATTTTGTAAGACTTCTATTACTTGTTCTGCAAGTTAGGAGAGTAGGATTCCTATTGCTTGTTCTGCAAGTTTGCTATTTCCTATTCTGCAAGTTAGGAAAGTAGGATTCCTATTACTTGTGCTGCAAGTTATCTATTTGCCTATAAATAGTTATGTAACCCTTTGGGGAGAACACAATTGATTTTAGTAATAAAATTGAGAGACTTCTTCTCTTTGGTTCTCTTGAGAACTCTTGAACTTATCAAGGTCTTCCTTGTGGCGTTCTTCTACCTTCCACCAATATATACCATAGGTTCTTGCTTTTCTAAGCAACGGGTCTTGGTCCAATACCATAGGTTCTTGTGTATCTACACAACGGGTCTTGGTTTTACTTCTAATTTTTGTTTTCTTTTGCTGCGTTTTTAACTTGTTCTTGTTTTTCTTCAAGTGTTCTTTGTGTTCTTCATTGAACTTCATCTTCTTTCGCTGAGGTTCATATCAATGGGACGTGGAGGATGTGTGTTGATTGTCGTGCCATCAACAAAATCACTGTAAAGTATCGCTATCCCATTCCTAGATTAGATGATATGCTTGATGAGTTACATGGTTCTTGCATCTTTTCTAAAATTGATTTGAAAAGTGGTTATCATCAAATTCGCATGAGAGAAGGTGATGAATGGAAAACTGCATTTAAGACTAAGCATGGTTTGTATGAATGGTTAGTTATGCCTTTTGGATTAACTAATGCACCTAGCACTTTCATGAGATTAATGAACCATGTCTTGCGTGCTTTCATTGGAAAATTTGTAGTTGTCTATTTTGATGATATCTTGATCTATAGTAGAAGTTTGCATGAACATATTGAACATTTAAAGAATGTGCTTAATGTCTTGAGAAAGGAAAAGTTGTATGCTAACCTTAAGAAATGTTCCTTTTGCACTGATAAGATTACATTTCTTGGATATGTTATTTCTTCTAAGGGTATAGCAGTAGAAGATGAAAAGGTCAAGGCAATTAAAGATTGGCCTATACCTAAGAATATCTCTGAGGTGCGTAGTTTTCATGGATTAGCTAGTTTCTATCGTAGGTTTGTTAGAGACTTCAGTACAATAGCTGCACCTCTAACTGATGTTGTTAAAAAGAATGTTGGATTTAAATGGGGTCTTGAGCAAGATCATGCTTTTAACTTGCTTAAAGAGAAGCTTTGTTCTGCAGCTTTATTATCCTTACCTGACTTTTCTAAAACTTTTGAGATTGAGTGTGATGCTTCAAGTATAGGTATTGGAGCTGTTTTAATGCAGGAGAAGCGCCCCATTGCTTTTTTCAGTGAGAAGTTAAGTGGAGCTGCCCTTAACTATCCCACATATGATAAAGAGATGTATGCATTAGTGAGGGCCTTGGAAACATGGCAACACTATTTATGGCCCAAGGAATTTGTCATCCACACTGATCATGAGTCCTTGAAGCACTTGAAAGGACAAAGCAAGTTGAACAAGCGTCATGCCAAGTGGATGGAGTTCATTGAAACATTTCCATATGTGATCAAATATAAACAAGGTAAAGAAAATGTCGTGGCTGATGCATTATCTCGAAGGTATACTCTAATCACTACTCTTAATGCAAAACTACTTGGATTTGAGTATATTAAAGACTTGTATGCTACTGATGAGGATTTTGAAAATGTGTTCATTGCATGTGAGAAAACTGGTTTTGGAAAGTTTTATAGGCATGATGGATTCTTATTTAGGGAAAATAGATTATGTGTGCCTAGGAGTTCTTTAAAAGAATTACTTGTTAGAGAAGCCCATAGTGGTGGGTTAATGGGACATTTTGGAGTAAAGAAAACTTTAGATATATTGCATGATCACTTCTTTTGGCCTAACATGAAAAGAGATGTTGAAAAATTGTGTGAGAGATGTGTCACTTGTAAACAAGCTAAGTCTAGAGTTATGAATCATGGTCTTTATACTCCATTGCCTATTCCTACTGCTCCTTGGACTGACATTTCTATGGACTTTGTTTTGGGGTTACCAAGAACAAAGAGAGGTAGAGATTCTGTTTTTGTTGTTGTTGACAGGTTCTCTAAGATGGCTCACTTCATTGCTTGTCACAAGACAGATGATGCAAGTAACATTGCCGATTTATTCTTCAAGGAAATTGTTCGTCTACATGGGGTTCCTAGGACCATTGTTTCTGACCGTGATGTGAAGTTCCTTAGCTATTTTTGGAAAACATTATGGGGAAAGTTAGGAACAAAGCTATTGTTTTCAACTACTTGTCATCCACAAACCGATGGTCAAACTGAAGTAGTCAATCGTACTTTGTCTACTTTGTTGAGGTCCATTATTCAAAAGAATTTGAAGAATTGGGAAGATTGTTTGCCTCATGTGGAGTTTGCTTACAATAGAAGTGTGCATTCCACTACTAGTTATTCTCCATTTGAAGTTGTCTATGGTTTTAATCCACTCACTCCATTGGATCTTTTACCACTACCTATTGAGGAGAGAGCTAGTTTGGATGGGGAAAAGAAAGCTGATTTTGTTAAGCAACTACATGAGAAGGTACGTCAAAACATTAAAAAGAGGACTGAGCAATATGCTACTCAAGCCAACAAGCATCGCAAGAAAGTTGTCTTTGAACCTGGTGATTGGGTTTGGGTACATATGCGTAAAGAGAGATTTCCTGCTCAGCGTCGCTCCAAGTTGCAACCTCGAGGAGATGGACCATTCCAAGTGATTAAGAAGATCAATGACAATGCTTATAAGTTAGATCTTCCAGGTGAGTATAATGTTAGTGCTACATTTAATGTTTCTGATCTTTCTCCCTTTGATATGGATGTAGGTGATTCTGATTTGAGGACAAATCCTTTCGAGGAGAGGGGGAATGATGGAGATCCAAGCTCACAAAGCTCAAGTCATGTTCGTGATGATCGTGATCCTTTGAGTATCCATGGAGGTCCAATTACAAGAGCTAAATCAAAGATGATGCAACAAGCCTTGGCTGGTTTCATTGATATTGCTAGAGAGAAAGCCCAACAAAGCTTGAGCATGGAGGATGATAAAGTCTTCTACAACATGATCCAAGCCCAAGTTCAACCTTCTTGAAGACACACAAGTATTGGGCCGAAATGCAAATTAGGCTAGATGCATATTTTATTTAGTTAAGTATTATTGGGCTGAACATTGTCTTAATTTAATTTAAGCCCAATTCCTTTTTAAATAATAGATTTTGTAAGACTTCTATTACTTGTTCTGCAAGTTAGGAGAGTAGGATTCCTATTGCTTGTTCTGCAAGTTTGCTATTTCCTATTCTGCAAGTTAGGAAAGTAGGATTCCTATTACTTGTGCTGCAAGTTATCTATTTGCCTATAAATAGTTATGTAACCCTTTGGGGAGAACACAATTGATTTTAGCAATAAAATTGAGAGACTTCTTCTCTTTGGTTCTCTTGAGAACTCTTGAACTTATCAAGGTCTTCCTTGTGGCGTTCTTCTACCTTCCACCAATATATACCATAGGTTCTTGCTTTTCTAGGCAACGGGTCTTGGTCCAATACCATAGGTTCTTGTGTTTCTACACAACGGGTCTTGGTTTTACTTCTAATTTTTATTTTCTTTTGCTGCGTTTTTAACTTGTTATTGTTTTTTTTTCAAGTGTTCTTCGTCTTCTTCATATGAACCTCATCTTCTTTTGGTGAGGTCCATATCAATCATTGAAGTGTCAAGGAAGCTTCCATGAAGAGTCCCAAGACATCTATACTTGCTTGGAAGCCCAAACAACATGAGCATGGTTTACTATCTTATTTTAGCTTAACAATAAGATGGGCTAAGTGTTTGGATAGCCCACGTTTGAGTCTTTTTGTGTTTTGGACTATTTATTTTATGTAACTAGGTTTAGGCATAAATTTGGGTTTAGTCTTATTTTCTATTGGTGTTAATTCCAGCCCACTTGTTTATGGGCTTAAAGTGCTAGGTATTATTATAAATACCTTGTAAACGCTATTGATAATCAGATCAGTTAATTGAATTTTCAGAAATTGAGTGTGCCTTTCTCTTGGGTTCCCTCTCAACTAGGCTTATCAAGGTCTTCTTCCTTGTGGCGCCTCCTTCTTCACCACCGAAAATTGTTATACCTTAGGTTCTCGAATTCTTATTCGTAGGGTCAAGGTCCAATACCTTTGGGTTCAAGTCTCTTTAGGCTTCGGGTCTAGGTTTTCAGAAGTTGTCCTGTGGCGTTTCAGCTCCTTCAAATTCCAAGCTACGTTTTGTCTTGTCCGTGCGCATCATTATCCAAAAGAATTTGAAGAATTGAGAAGATTGCTTGCCCCATGTGGAGTTTGCATATAATCGCAGTGTTCACTCCACTACTAATTGCTCTCCATTCGAAGTTGTTTATGGCTTCAATCATCTTACTCCTTTGGATTTGTTGCCATTACCTAGTGCGGAGCAGAGTAACTTAGATGGAGAACAGAAGGCTAAGTTTGTGAAGCAACTCCATGAGAGAGTTCGTCAAGCTATTGAAAAGAAGACTGAGCAGTATACCACCCAAGCAAATAAGCATCGAAAGAAAGTAGTCTTTGAGCCTGGTGATTGGGTTTGGGTGCATATGAGAAAGGAGAGGTTTCCTGTTCAACGACGAACCAAGCTGCATCCCCGAGGAGATGGATCATTCCAAGGGATAGAGAAGATCAACGATAATGCCTACAAATTGGATCTTCCTGGTGAGTGTGGTGTATCTGCTACTTTTAATGTTTCTGATCTTTCTCCCTTTTCTTTTGATGAAGGTATATGCGATTTGAGGACAAATCCTTTTGAGGAGAGGGGGAATGATGGAGATCCACTTGCTCGTAATGTTCGTGATGCTAAGGATCCATTGGTCATCCAAGGAGGTCCAATTACCCGAGCTCGAGCTAAGAAGATGCAACAAGCCTTGGCCTCATTAATGCAACAAGCTCTGGCATCATTGAAGTGTCAAGGAAGCTTCCATGAAGAGTCCCAAGACATCTATACTTACTTGGAAGCCCAAACGATATGAGCATGGTTTACTGTCTTATTTTAGCTTAACAATAAGATGGGCTAAGTGTTTGGATAGCCCACGTTTGAGTCTTTTTGTGTTTTGGACTATTTATTTTATGTAACTAGGTTTAGGCATGAATTTGGGTTTAGTCTTATTTTCTATTGGTGTTAATTCCAGCCCACTTGTTTATGGGCATAAGTGCTAGGTATTATTATAAATACCTTGTAAACGCTATTGATGAACAGATCAGTAAAAATTAAATTTTCAGAATTTGAGTGTGCCTTTCTCTTGGGTTCCCTCTCTACTAGGCTTATCAAGGTCTTCTTCCTTGTGGCGCCTACTTCTTCACTATCCACCATTGCTATACCTTAGGTTCTCGAATTCTTATTCGTAGGGTCAAGGTCCAATACCTTTGGGTTCGAGTCTCTTTAGGCTTCAGGTCTAGGTTTTAGAAGTTTGTCCTGTTGCGTTTTAGCTCCTTCAAATTCCAAGCTACGTTTCTCTTGTTCGTGCGCATCATCGTCTCTGTCTCATATTCAGCTCTTTCTGCGAGAATAAGTACTTTAAACTTTGGTGATCTGTGTAGATCTGTAACCGTTCACCATACAGATAATGGCGCCATATCTTTAGCGCAAACACCACCGTTGCAATTCCAGATCATGGGTAGGATAGTTTCTCTCATGGTCCTTCAACTATCTTATCTTACTAATATCATTTCTCGAGCTATATCACTCTTCTCAAGGTGATTTTTATAATTTTAGCCTTATCTTTACTATTCCAAAAGAAATGGGTCGAAAACCTCCCCTTTGTATTTTATCAATTTTCCCAGTAAAATCACCTGCATAAGATACATTTTTAAACTTCATAATACAGCCAGCTGTTATTTCCCACAATTTACACAACCATGCATCTCATACTTTTCAAGAATTTAACCATTAATAAGTCCATATCTAGCAATTTATACATCATTCAAAATGTACATCTTAACTCGGATCGAACTCGATAATCACCTAGACTCATATAATAATCTAGTGCGGTCCAAAGCTACATCCCATATTCTTTTCTAGTACTGTGAAAATAAAGTTCGTATAGCTATCAAAATGATATAAAAAGAGTATACCTCAAAAGCACAAAAGCTAGGCTCGGAGAATGTAGGCAAGTACCACTACTAGGTACAGTTTCTGAGAGCCTATACGAAGCCTGAGTCGGATATCAACTCGTATGATCTGCAGATGTTAAATTTAAGGAGTGAGCAAATCTACGGCTCAGTAAGTAGCTTAAATAAGTACATACTAGGCTCAAATCGTAAAATACGATCATACATGCATGAACTCTATAAAACAGCATGTATGCATTATGTCGAGATAGCTACTAGCTGTATGTACAATAGAATTCATAAGGTCATTCATGCCTTTATTCATTTATTTAATTCACACAATATATTCACACAATATCATTCTCTTTGTCACTTTTTCTAGATATAATTAAGTATGAAAAACACAACCAATTCAAGTAACATATGGTTCTATAGAACAATATAAGTATAATTCAATCATTATTCACATTCTCTGTCTTATATATATAAGATCTATTTCATCTAATAATATTCATCACATTCACCGATCACAATAATTTTTTCATTGTATCAATAACTTATGATTTCTCATATTTCATCAATACACATGTAGCACTTAGCTCTCAAAGGATTCTAGAGGTGGCCACATAGTTTTCGAAGAATCTATGCAGCACGTAGGTCATTTGAGTTCTCTAGAGGTGGCTCACATGGTACAAAGGTTCGACTGATGCGCACGGACAAGAGAAAACGTAGCTTGGAATTTGAAGGAACTGAAACGAAACAGGGCAGAAACAAAGTTGATGAATGACAACTTCTGAAAACCTAGACCCGAAGCCTAAAGAGACTCGAACCCAAAGGTATTGGACCTTGACCCTACGAATAAGAATTCGAGAACCTAAGGTATAGCAATGGTGGATGGTGAAGAAGGAGGCGCCACAAGGAAGAAAACCTTGATAAGCCTAGTAGAGAGGGAACCCAAGAGAAAGGCACACTCAAATTCTGAAAATTCAAATTACTGATCTCTCATCAATAGCGTTTACAAGGTATTTATAATAATACCTAGCACTTAAGCCCATAAACAAGTGGGCTGGAATTAACACCAATAGAAAATAAGACTAAACCCAAATTCATACCTAAACCCAGTTACATAAAATAAATAGTCCAAAACACAACAAGACTCAATCGTGGGCTATCCAAACACTTAGCCCATCTTATTGTTAAGCTAAAATAAGATAGTAAACCATGCTCATGTCGTTTGGGCTTCCAAGTAAGTAGAGATGTCTTGGGACTCTTCATGGAAGCTTCCTTGACACTTCAATGATGCCAGAGCTTGTTGCATTAATGAGGCCAAGGCTTGTTGCATCTTCTTAGCTCGTGTAAAATCCCCAATTTTCTGTAATTTTCCCTTAATTGTACAGTTTTCTGACTTGATTTAATGGAATAAATGTGAAATTTTGATATACAAATGGTGTATGGGACATATGAGGAATTAAAGGAATTGAGGGTCAAATAATCAAAGGTCAAAGGGGCCAAAGGAGGTGGTCAATGGCTGAGATTGATAAGGATGCATTGATGAGCATTAAATGAAATAGTATGACTCACCCTCACCATCATCATCAGCTCTTGCACCCCACGGCACCAGCCCATCTTCTTCTCCCTCTCGTTGCTTCCATTTCCTCTAAGTGTCCAAGCTTCTCACCTTGACAAACCACCCTCTCATGCCATCGGTTCGTTAAGTTCCATTAACGAAAAACGATCCTTGTCGATAGTTTAACATATACCTTTAATATGAAAGGTTGAATCTAAGCGAATAAGAAGATCTAGAAATCCAAAGATTTGGTGAATTGCAAAGGTAAGCAAGTTAGAAGGTTTTGGTTAATTTTATGGATGGTTTGGAGTTGTATATAGTTGATAGAGTGTATTTATTGAGCTTTAAATTATCATGATGTTTACAGCTTGAAGAAGTGAAAAAGGGCTAAGGGTTGATTCTAACAAGCTTGTGGATTAATCTCAATCGAGGTAAGGAATTTATGTAACGGACGTAGGGTGGCTATGTCCGCATGTTTTAAATTATCTTAACTGTTTTGGAGAGAAACAACGGTTGCTTGAAGTGCAGGAAAAAGGGACATTTTGGGTCCTACTCGTAGTACCAATTAGGTTAGGAGCAGCCGACTGCCTAGAGACATCAAAAACGCCGTTTTTCGAAAATCGATGCAAACCAGTCGACTGCCATGGGAGCCAGTCGACTGCCATTTTTCCAGAAATCATTCTGTTTCAAACCGGTCGACTGCTATGGTGGACAGTCGACTGCTTTTATTTGGAAAAACATTCTGTTTCAAAACCAGCCGACTGCCAAGGGGGCCAGTCGATTGCTATTTCTCGGGAAACATTCTGTTTCAAACCCAGTCGACTGCTATTTGGGACCAGTTAAGGCTAAAGGAGCAACATGATGAGCAAAGGAGATTTATGAGGACCAATTAAGGCTAAAGGAGCAACATGATGAGCAAAGGAAGCAAGCAAAAGAACAGAAAGAAAAGAAGGAAAACAAGGAAAGCAAAACAGTGAGCTGCTATGCCAAACCCCGAGATGTGAAGACTGCATTTCTTGCTAAGTCTCCTATCCTTTTACTCTTATTTAAAGATTCTTATTTTATTGATGCTGAACTCCATGATACTTTGCCTACTGATGTTGTCTCATTGTTGCAGGAGTTCGAGGATGTATTCCCTGAGGAGATCCCAAGTGGATTACCACCGATTCGTGGGATCGAGCACATGATTGACCTTGTCCCCGGAGCTACCATTCCTAACCGTCCAGCCTACAGAAGTAATCTCGAGGAGACGAAGGAGCTTCAACGGCAAGTTGAGGAGCTCATGAGGAAAGGTTATGTGAGAGAGAGCATGAGTCCATGCGCCGTGCCTGTACTGCTTGTGCCAAAAAAAGATGGGACGTGGAGGATGTGCATTGACTGCCGAGCCGTCAACAAAATCACTGTAAAGTACCGCTATCCTATTCCTAGGCTAGATGATATGCTTGATGAATTGCATGGTGCATGCATGTTTTCTAAAATCGATTTAAAGAGCGGATATCACCAAATTCGTATGAAAGAAGGTGATGAATGGAAAACCGCATTTAAGACTAAACATGGTCTCTACGAGTGGTTAGTTATGCCTTTTGGCTTGACTAATGCACCCAGTACATTCATGAGATTAATGAACCATGTTTTACGTGATTTCATTGGTAAGTATGTGGTTGTCTATTTTGATGACATTTTGATCTACAGTAAGAGTCTGCATGAGCATGTTGAGCATCTTAGGAACGTTCTAACTGTTTTGAGGAATGCAAGTTTGTATGCCAATTTTAAGAAATGTACATTCTGCACTGATAAGATTGTTTTTCTTGGGTATGTCGTTTCTTCACATGGCATTTCTGTTGATATTGAGAAGGTAAAGGCAATTAAAGATTGGCCTGTACCTAAGTCTGTTTCTGAGGTGCGTAGTTTCCATGGTTTAGCTAGTTTCTATCGTCGATTCGTTAGAGATTTTAGCACTATAGCTGCACCTTTGATTGAAGTCCGTAATTGCTTATGAAGTTAATCACTAGGGATGGAGGAGAATTGAGGTTTAGATTAAATGAACCGAGCTTATGTGTTTGTTATCTAATGTCAACCCATATCTTTCTAGTTGTTAATGCTGCTACAACTTATATCTAGAGAGCTTGTTCTAGGTAGGATAAGTAGTTAGAGATTAGTTAAAGAGCTTGTTTTAACTAACGACTTAGTAAGGGAAGATGGTGTAACAGAGCTTGTTGTTATGCTACGGTTGACTATTTAATTGACAATAATATTTTGTAATCAATGATCAACATCTAAATCCAAGAATAATCAATTACCTTGTAACTGAAGCTTTTTCATATTTGTTTTTGATATTTAATAATCCTTGCTTCCTCTCTTTTAGGCATAGCTTACAAAACTCCAAAACCCCAAAATTTCTTCTTTTTCTAAAACTTAAGATTAGGTTTTTAATTTAATAATTAACTTAAATAATTCAGTCTCTGTGGGATCGACCCTTACTCCGCTATCTACATAGTAGAGTTAGGAAGTTTTATTTTTGGTGACTGATGACACTCATCAAATTTTGGCACCGTTGCCGGGGACTTTTATTTATTTAAGTTGTTTATTATAATTTAAAGATCTAGTTATTTTCTATTCTTTCTTCCTTGCAGGGTTTGCATGTCTGACGAGGACTCTAGTTACAAACTTCGAAAGATTAGAGATTACATTCAGGCAACCCAAAGTGCGGTGCTACAAACGCCCCAACCACCACCATCCAGTTCTGAAGATCCACCTTCCACCGAGCCCACGTTTAATCCCACTTTTGAATTCTCTAGTGATTTAGAAGAGGACACCATGGCTCAAAACGCTAGTAGAACCTTGAAGGAGTTGGCAACACCCACTATGAACCAACAACCCCTTTGCATAACCTATCCTACTTTAGATGTTGCTTTTGAATTAAAATCTGGTTTGATATATCTTTTACCAACTTTTCATGGTCTTACAGGTGAAGATTTACACAAACATCTAAAGGAGTTCCATGTTGTTTGCTCCACCATGAAGCCTGCTGGGGTTAGTGAAGAGCAAATCAAGCTAAGGGCTTTTCCATTCTCTCTGGCAGATGCAGCCAAGGATTGGCTTTACTACTTACCTTTTAGGACCATCAACACTTGGGATGATATGAAGAGATTATTCTTGGAAAGATATTTTCCTGCTTCTAGGGCAGCCAACATCCGCAAAGAAATTTGTGGAATTAGGCAATTTAATGGTGAGTCACTCTATGAATATTGGGAAAGATTTAAACGATTATGTGCTAGTTGCCCACATCACCAAATTCATGAGCAACTATTGATCCAATATTTCTATGAGGGACTATTACCCCATGATAGAAGTATGATAGTGATAGGATGATATTTTGGGAATTTTATATGTGCTAATATATTTGCTTTATTGATGTTTTATGCCTAAAAGAGCTTACTAATGTTTATTTTATGTTTTAGGTATCAAATATCAAAGTTGGAATAAAAAGAAGCTAAAAAGAGCAAAGTGCAGTATTTTCTGTCCAGCTTGAAAGATTGACATTTTTGACCAATTTAACGACCTGATCTCAAGAAGTGGCCTTCATGAAAGTTGTAGAGGACTTCTCAAGCTTTCCAGAATGCACAAGATCGCAAAAATCGGAGTTCATTTGGTGGGTCAAACGTCTGGACAAAATCAGTACGAAATTCTGGGCAGAAAAACGAGATTGAGAAGAAATTCCAACAAAGCAAGTTCAAGACCAGATTTTGTTGAAAGAAGATAATTTCTTAATTTTATTTTATCTTAGATCTGTAATTAATTAATAAAAATAGGCCTTAGGAATTTTACTTAGAAAATAATTGTAAAAAGATGATGAGATAAAGGTAAGAGTTTGACTAGTCAAATTACTTGTTTCCCAAGTAAACTCTTATCTGAATCCCACATTGCTTAGGAAAGTATTTTAAACTCTTCCTTAGGCCTATATAAAGAGCACAAGGCTCTCATAAACAGGATCCCTCTTATCCCTCTTAGCCCTCAAATCCTTCAAATCCCTCTTATCCCTCTTCTCGTTTAGTCTTGTAGGATTTTCTTTAGGGTTTTTAATAAAATTTTATTTTTTTCTTTATTTTTAATTAGTTGCTGATTTCTTTATTATTTTTAATTCTGATTTTGTTTTCTTTATTTAAATTTATATTGTTTGTGTGTTCTTGCTTGCTAGTTTATAATCTTGATTAGTAATTCTGATTTTATATTATTAAAGATTGCTTCTTTGATTGTTTCTTGCATGATATTTGTAATCTTTATAATATTAAACTTGAATTTTATGATCTTGAATATGTCTAGTGAGTAGTTTTCTTATTCAGTTATGAGGTAAATTGATTATTCTTGGGAAAAGCATGTTGTGAGATTCTTGAACCTATTATATAATTGTTGATTAAGTATCCAAGATTCTCTGAGCACATTATAATGATTGTTTGTTTGGTTAGATAGGGTGCACACTATTTAGTTAAATTAAATAATCTACCGCCAGATTAAAAACATAAGTCCGTAATTGCTTGTGGAGTTAATCACTAGGGATGGAGGAGAATTAAGGTTTAGATTAAATGAACCGAGCTTATGTGTTTGTTATCTAATGTCAACCCATATCTTTCTTGTTGTTAATGCTGCTACAACTTATATCTAGAGAGCTTGTTCTAGGTAGGTTAAGTAGTTAGAGATTAGTTAAAGAGCTTGTTTTAACTAACGACTCAGTAAGGAAAGATGGTGTAACAGAGCTTGTTGTTATGCTACGGTTGACTATTTAATTGACAATGATATTTTGTAATCAATGATCAACATCAAAATCCAAGAATGATTGATTGCCTTGTAACTGAAGCTTTTTGCTATTTGTTTTTTATATTTAATAATTCTTGTTTTCTTTATTTTGGAATAGTTTACAAAACCCCCAAACTTCTTCTTTCCCTAAACCCTAAGATTAGATTTTTAATTTAATAATTGACTTAAAAAATTCAGTCTTTGTGGGTTCGACCCTTGCTCCGCTATCTACATAGTAGAGTTAGGAAATTTTATTTTTGGTGACTGACGACACTCATTAGATAGATGCAGTTAGTGGAGGAGCTTTAGTGGATAAGACTCCTCAAGAAGCCCAAAACTTGATAGCAAACATGGCTGCCAATTCTCAACAATTTAATACAAGGCGTGATCCACCACCACTATCTAAGCAAGCACACGAGGTAAGTACTTTTTCTTTGGAAAAACAAATTGCTAATCTAACATCTCTTGTGCAACAATTGGCTGTAGGTAAAATGCAACAAGCCAAGGCTTGTGGAGTTTGCTCCAACATGGGACACCCTACTGATATGTGTCCAACCTTACAAGAAGATTCCATGGAGCAAGCTAATGTTGTAGGAGGATTCCCAGGACCTTCCCAAGGTAAGTATGACCCTTACTCCAATTCTTACAACCCTGGTTGGAGGGACCACCCAAATTTGCAATATAGAAATAGGTCTACACCATATGTCCCACCACACAATAGGCCAAATAATTTCCAAGTCCCCAAACCTACATACCAAGAGAGGCCACCACACCAAAGTGGAACCATGTCTCTTGAAGAAATTGTAAAGAATCTTGCTGCCTCTACTTTACAAAATCAACAAGAGAACAATCAAAGAATTGCATACCTTGAGCACCAAATGAGCCAAATGGCTACTTCACTAAGCAGACTTGAAGCTAGGGAATCCAACACGTCGCCTTCTCAACCTATGGTGAATCCAAGGGAGAATGTGAGTGCCCTCTTTTTGAGGAGTGAGAAGGAAATTAGACCCAAAGAGAATGCATATGAAGAGGTCAATTTTAAGGTTCCACCACATAAAAATGTAGTCAAGCTCCCTCCTCTTTATAGAGATTTTGACAAGGTAAGTGAAAAACGGGTCCCTTTTAATGTTGGTACTTACCCTCCTCCTTTTCCTAGTAGGTTGGCAAAACCAAAGAAAGAAGAGCATGTTGACACTATCATAGAAGCAAAAGGAGAAGTTGACAACAATGCTTCAAAGTTTAAGGTAAGTGATAAAATAGTTCCCTTTAATACTGGTACTTACCCTCCTCCTTTTCCTAGCAGGTTAGCCAACAACAAGAAAGAAGAGCAAGACAAAGAGATCTTGGAGACCTTTAGGAAAGTGGAGGTGAACATTCCTCTTCTTGATGCTATCAAGCAAGTACCCAGGTACGCAAAATTTTTAAAAGAATTGTGCACTAACAAGAAGAAATTAAAAGGTGATGAAAAAGTAGTTGTGGGGGAGAATGTGTCTGCCATCATTCAAAGAAAACTTCCCCCAAAGTGTGGAGATCCTGGCATGTTTAGTATTTCATGTAAGATAGGTAACACCATGATTGATAAGTCCATGATAGATTTAGGAGCTTCTATAAATGTCATGCCTTTGTCAATTTATAAATCTTTAAATCTTGGACCTTTGAAAGAGACTGGTGTTATTATACAATTGGCTGACAGAACTAATGCCTATCCTGAAGGGATATTAGAGGATGTTCTTGTGCAGGTTGATAAATTAGTCTTCCCAGTAGACTTCTATGTTCTTGACATGGAGGATGATAATTCTCCTTTTCCAACACCAATGCTGCTAGGGAGACCATTCATGAAGACATCCAAAGCCAAAATAGATGTGGATAAGGAAACACTCACCATGGAGTTTGATGATAACATAGTGGAGTTCAACATCTTTGGAGAAGTAATCATAAGTCAGAACCAACAGAAATCAAAGAAAACGTTTGCATTTGGGATTGGATGATAAAAGGTGAAGCAGTCGAGCTAACGACATTAAACAAAAGCGCTACTTGGGAGGCAACCCAAGGATGTAAAAACAAGGGAGTATTTCTTTCCTTACTTGTATTACCATTTAATTTTTGAGTTTTTATTGTTATTCTTTGCATGCTAGACTTACTTTGAGGACAAAGTAAGATTTAAGTGTGGGGGGAAATATTGGTTTATGAGTCTAGAGTTTTTTTTTTATGAAGTGAAATTAAAAAAAAAGGGTCAAATTTTTAAGAGTTTTGAAGATTATGATATGTTTTCTTTCTTTTAAGGATTGATTCTAAACTAAAACAAAGTTTTATAAGAAAGCTGAGACTATTTTGATTGTTATTATTGTTGAAGTGAGTACTTTCTAAAGAATTTATGTGAGTTCATGATTAAATATGATTGATCATATGATATTGATAATGTGATTAGTTCATTGAAGTTGGTATAAACAAAGGATAAATAGACAAGAACAAAAGAAAAAAAATAAAAAAAACATAAAAAGAGAAGAAAACTAGAGGTTGAAAGTTTTAAATTCTACTCCAATGTTTTGAGTTACTCGATCTTGTTGATTAAATTCTTGAAGTGACTTAAAATATGAGTATGCAAAGCACTCTAAAAGAGGGCTTACTTGTTGAGTAACAGGGTGTTGGTATCACCAATATTAACATTCGCGTAAAAAGGCAAGTAAGTACTTAGGGAAACCATTATTGAAACCTCAAAAGAAAAAAAAGAAAAAAAAAGAAAAACAAAAAAAAAGTTCTTGATCTATTGACTTTGTTTGTAGTAATGTAAAATGGATAATTGCAAAGTTGATATTATATGTTTCAGTTGTGTTGACTGTAAATTTTGCATGAATATGAGAAGTAATGATTAGAATATGATTGACTTGATTATTTAACTCTTGTTGAAGTTACGAGTTAAGAATTGAAAATTTTGAAAATATGTCCATGATCTTAATCTTGTTTTGGAGTTACAATTTTTAAAAATTGAGTCTTATTTTGAATTTTTAGGATTGAGTCTTAAGTAAAAGATTTTGTGGGTATATCTTCTGAAAGCCCTCACGAGACACAACTCGTCCACTAGGGGTGACCTAGGGGTTTAAAGGCTTATTACATAAGCTAAATGCAATCGTGATTCCTACGAAAGTGAGTTAGGATTTAAGAATTGGAATTTAGGATTTAGTTCTTTAGGAAGTTAGTTTAGGTTTGCTAGAGGACTAGCAAAAGCTAAGTGTGGGGGAATTTGATAGGATGATATTTTGTGAATTTTATATGTGCTAATATATTTTCTTTATTGATATTTTATACCTAAAAGAGCTTACTAATGTTTATTTTATGTTTTAGGTATTAAATATCAAAGTTGGAATAAAAAGAAGCTAAAAAGAGCAAAGTGCAGTATTTTCTGTCCAGCTTAAAAGATTGACGTTTTTGACCAATTTAACGACCTGATCTGAAAAAGTGGCCTTCATGGAAGTTGTAGAGGACTTCTCCACGTTTCCAGAATGTACAAGATCGCAAAAATTGGAGTTCATTTGGTGAGTCAAACATCTGGACAAAATCAATACGAAATTCTGGGCAAAATAACGAGATTGAGAAGAAATTCCAACAAAGCAAGTTCAAGACCAGATTTTGTTAAGATAAGATAATTTCTTAATTTTATTATGTCTTAGATCTATAATTAATTAATAAGAATAGGCCTTAGGAATTTTACTTAGAAAATAATTGTAAAAGATGATGAGATAAAGGTAAGAGTTTGACTAGTCAAATTACTTGTTTTCCAAGTAAACTCTTATCTGAATCCCACATTGCTTAGGAAAGTCTTTTAAACTCTTCCTTAGGCATATATAAAGAGCACAAGGCTCTCATAAACAGCATCCCTTTACATCCCTCACATCCCTCTTCCCTTTTAGTCTTGTGTAGGATTTTCTTTAGGGTTTTTAATAAAAATTTTATTTATTTTTAATTAGTTGTTGATTTCTATATTAAGTTTAGCAAAAAGATTTTATTTTTCTTTTCTTTCTTATACTTGCTGATTTCTTTAGTGATAATTATTCTTGTTTTGTTTTGCATATTATTAGTTTAGTTCTTGCTAGTTTATAATCTTGATTCCAGATTTCTTGTTTTAGATTATTAAAGATTGATATATTGATTGTCTTTCGCATGATTCTTGATATCTTTATAATATTAAACTTAAAATTTATGATCTTGAATATGACTGTGAGTAGGTTTCTTATTCAGTTACAAGGTAAATTGATTGTTCTTTGGAAAAAGAATGTTGTGAGATTTTGAGCTTATAATATAATTGTTGATTAAGTATCCAAGATTCTCTGAGCACATTTGCATGATTATTTGATTGATTAAATAGTAGGGCCCACTATTTAATTTAATTGAATAATCTACTGCCAGATTAAAAACATAAGTCCGTAATTGCTTATGAAGTTAATCACTAGGGATGGAGGAGAATTGAGGTTTAGATTAAATGAACCGAGCTTATGTGTTTGTTATCTAATGTCAACCCATATCTTTCTAGTTGTTAATGCTGCTACAACTTATATCTAGAGAGCTTGTTCTAGGTAGGTTAAGTAGTTAGAGATTAGTTAAAGAGCTTGTTTTAACTAACGACTCAGTAAGGGAAGATGGTGTAACAGAGCTTGTTGTTATGCTACGGTTGACTATTTAATTGACAATAATATTTTGTAATCAATGATCAACATCTAAATCCAAGAATAATTAATTACCTTGTAACTGAAGTTTTTTCATATTTGTTTTTGATATTTAATAATCCTTGCTTCCTCTCTTTTAGGTATAGCTTACAAAACTCCAAAACCCCAAAATTTCTTCTTTCCCTAAAACTTAAGATTAGGTTTTTAATTTAATAATTAACTTAAATAATTCAGTCTCTGTGGGATTGACCCTTACTCCGCTATCTACATAGTAGAGTTAGGAAGTTTTATTTTTGGTGACTGACGACACTCATCATGTTCACTGTGGATTTCTAAAGGCAAGAGGGAATCCTTGACCTATACAGAGTGCACTACTGTACCAATGCATGATTAGAGTCATATAAATGGGAATGAATGATTTATATGACGATACAATTGCTTAAATAATTGTACATAGTCTCCATCCTATTTCAAAGGATAAACGATGTATGTTTTAAAGTAAAGAAGTATGATGTATGTTTTCAAGGAAAGAAGTATGATGTATGTTTTCAAGGAAAGAAGTATGATGTATGTTTTCAAGTAAAGAAGTATGATGTTTTAAAGAAAGAAGTACGATGTTTTAAAGAAAGAAGTACAATGTATGTTTAAGAATATGATGCACGTTTTACATGTATGCTGTTTTAAGAAGCATACAAAGTATGTTTGCCATGTAATTGAAAATAAATATACATGATTGTAAACAATGCATGAAAGATGTTTATGATGCATGCTTTATAATGCTTTACATGACATTGTAGAGACAAGTAGGAAAAATGCATATAGAGGCATAGTACGCTCTTTTACATATTTTTCTTACTGATCGTAAACTCACCCTTTTACGACCATTTTTCCTACAGATTACCTGAAGTGAGCCTCACTCCGATTAGAGGAGCTTGTTTTGGAAAGATTGCAGTGTACCTTCTCGATACACTTCCCAATTATCATAGAAGGTATACTTATATGTTTATATATATATATATATAGTAAATTGTAATTCAGCTATGGTACAGTACAAGTAGCAATTATGTATATAGGATGTCTGGGGATGTAAGATAAGATGATGTATGAGATCCTGTGGAAATGGAATGGTATTTATATATATCATTTTTATGTTTATGGAAATTGAATAAAATTTTATGAGCTATCAGATAATTAGCTTAAGAATAAAGGAAGAATGACACTGGATGAACTAAATTTAAATAAAGAAGGAAAAAGATAAGTGATAAGATGAAGTGACGAGGACGTCACATCCTCTGCCTTATTCATTTAAGAAATTTTAAATAAATCCCATGTTTTGCTAAAGCTACCCCGCCCAAACAAATCTATTAACTCAAAGATACTTTTAAATCGTATATGCCTTCCTCTTGCATGGGTGAGTTGTTAAAGGCGAGCTGTTAAGTTGATTTTTTATAAAATCAAGTTGTTATAGCGCGAGCTTTTATGACTTGCATGTGGCAAACTGTTAAGGGGCGAGCTGTTAAGTTACAAAAATTGGATTTTTTAAAATCGATTTGTTAAAGGGTGAGCTGTTTTGTGGGTGAGCTCTCGCACGCAAGTTGACGTACCGATGGCGAACTGTTTTAGGGGCAAGCTCTCGCGAACAAGTTGACTTGCACGTGGCGAGCTGTAAAGGGGCGATCTCTTATGCACAAGTTATTTTGCGCATGGCGAGCTGTAAATGGGCGACCTCTCGTGCACAAGTTATTTTGTACAAGACGAGCTGTTTCAGACGAGCTAGTAGACTGAAAATAAATCTATAATTAAAAAAATAAAAATAATTTTTTAAATTTCACCAAAGTCTTGGAAAATTTGGAACAAAATTAATAACTTCAATTCTCTACATTCGATGAAAGTGTTGAAGGATGTAGAGAAATTTTTCACAAAAACTTATAAAAGGTTAAATAAAATATCGATGAATTAGTTTAATTCAAAAATAACTTTTTTTAAGAAAATGATAATAATGAATAATCTTTAAACAAAAAATGTATATTTTCTTAGATAATAAGAGTAAATGAAAATTTAACTGATGATGGAATTTTAGAATTTCACGAGTGTGCGATATTTAGAAAATTCTTAGGTGAGAAGATATTTCTTCTAAATTTGACCAAAGCGTTGGAAAATTTAGGGAAAATAATTTCAATATTAAAGATTTTCATTCCAAGTTCAAGAGCAAATAAAATTATAATTTTGATGAATTTCACAAGAGAAATAAATACATAATATATAAATCCAACGATAGAGTGATGGAGATCCACTTGCTCGTGATGCTAAGGATCCATTGGTCATCCAAGGAGGTCCAATTACCCGAACTCGAGCTAAGAAGATGCAACAAGCCTTGGCCTCATTAATGCAACAAGCTCTGGCATCATTGAAGTGTCAAGGAAGCTTCCATGAAGAGTCCCAAGACATCTATACTTACTTGGAAGCCCAAACGACATGAGCATGGTTTACTGTCTTATTTTAGCTTAACAATAAGATGGGCTAAGTGCTTGGATAGCCCACGATTGAGTCTTGTTGTGTTTTGGACTATTTATTTTATGTAACTAGGTTTAGGCATGAATTTGGGTTTAGTCTTATTTTCTATTGGTGTTAATTACAGCCCACTTGTTTATGGGCTTAAGTGCTAGGTATTATTATAAATACCTTGTAAACGCTATTGATGAACAGATCAGTTAACTGAATTTTCAGAAATTGAGTGTGCCTTTCTCTTGGGTTCCCTCTCAACTAGTTTTATCAAGGTCTTTTTCCTTGTGGCGCCTCCTTCTTCACCACCCACCATTGTTATACCTTAGGTTCTCGAATTCTTATTCGTAAGGTCAAGGTCCAATACCTTTGGGTTCGAGTCTCTTTAGGCTTCGGGTCTAGGTTTTCAGAAGTTGACATTCATCAACTTTGCTTCTGTCTTCTTGCGTGTCAGCTCCTTCAAATTCCAAGCTACGTTTCCTCTTATCCGTACGCATCAGTTGGTATCAGAGCTTAAGTTTCGATTTTCTGGTTTGTTTCTGCGTCACTCACTTTTCGATTTTTGGTTTGTTGGTTTCGATTTTTTTTTGTCTTTTGTTGGTTTCAATTTCTGGTTTTTTTTTTGTGCGTCTCTCACTTTCGTTAGAACCCTAGCAGCCACTTATTTCATAACCCCCTAGCCGCCACTTTTTTTTCATAACCCTAGCAGCCACTTATTTCAAAACCCTAGCCGCACCCCTTCAATAAAAAAAAAACCCTAGCCGCAATTCCTCAAAACCCTAGCCGCACTTCCTCACAACCCTAGCCGCATCCCTCCAGAAAAAAAAAACCCTAGCCGCAATTCCTCAAAAAAACCCTAATCGCACCACTTCAAAAAAAAAAAACCTTGCTGCACCCCTACTCTTTTCAAGGAAACCACAAAACTCAGATTTAAAAAAAAAGAAGAGGAAAAAAAAAGAAAGAAAAGAATTCAAAAAAAAAAGAAGAATTCAAAAAAAAATTGTTGTGGTACTGTTCAAACTAAAAATTTTGGTTGAGTTAGGAGGTGTGCGAGTACCCATTTTAAAAAAAACGACGAAAGAAACCGAACCAGTGAAGCCCCTATCTTGGCCAAATTCCATTGTTTTCCTATAGTTTTAGGCTATTTTTCATTTTTTTTGGTCCTTCTAGTGATTTTTTTATTTTTCTGATTATTTTTTTTATTCTGTCTTTCTTTCTTTGAGTCACCCTAGCCCTAGCTGTACCTTTCTGTGAAAAAAAAAAGGGAATTCAAAAAAAAAGAGAATTCAAAAAAAAATCAAAAAAAAAATACTTGGTGAAAATACCTGGTGAATTAGTTGATTTTGTGAGGTTGATTCTTTGACTGAGTCTCTAGTGCGATTGTGAACCTGTAGAGTTAAGGTAGAGTAAGGGAAAAAGGCAGGAGTGTGTGAGAAACATTAGTAGAGAAAAGCCAAATTACTTGAGTGAAACACGAGTGTAAACACGTGAGGATATCTTTGTTGAAAATGTCTTCTGACGGTGATAAGTCCGACTTTAAAAAAATTGAATTCATGCTTCAGGCAATGCAACAACAGTTCCAACGGATGGACGTGAAATTCAATGACATTCATGATAAGTTGAACCAACATGACGCTCGGTTTGCAAAGATCCAGCAAGGTGATACTTCTTGTCTAAAGAGTAAGGTTGTTGCCAATGACGAGTATGATGGTAATGTTGGGTATGATTCGAACGAAGAGTCTGGGATTGATAGACATCATAGAAGGTACCATGGGTATAGAGATCGAGTTGATAGAGCCTGTGATAGAGGCAAGGAGAAGATGGATGGAAACCTTGGCAGTATAAAATTGAAGATTCCTCCTTTCCAAGGCAAGAATGATCCTGAGGCATATTTGGAGTGGGAAAGGAAGATTGAAATGGTGTTTGACTGCCACCACTACTCTGAGGAAAAGAAGGTCAAACTTGCAGCAATTGAGTTCACAGAGTATGCTATGGTTTGGTGGGATCAGTTAGTCACTAGTAGAAGAAGATATGGTGATCCTCCAGTGTCTACATGGGATGAGATGAAGCGCATCATGCGGAAGAGATTTGTTCCTACTCATTACTACAGAGAGTTATACCAGAAGCTCCAAGGTCTTACCCAGGGTTTTAAAGAGTGTTGAGGATTATTACAAAGAGATGGAAATAACCATGATCCGAGCCAATATCCAGGAGGATGCAGAAGCTACTATGGCTCGTTTTCTCCAAGGCTTAAATCGTGATATTGCCAATGTAGTAGAGTTGCAGCATTACATGGACTTAGAGGAGATGATGCATGTGGCCATCAAAGTCGAAAGGCAACTCCAACGGAAAGGTACATCCCGTTTCACTCCTAGTTCAGTTCCTGTTTGGAAATCTAACACCTTTCGTAGGGATGATACGCCTGTGTCTACGCCTAAGTCAGAGAGCCATGCTAAGCCCAAGCTTGAGGGCCCTCCAAAGCCCAAGACTGAACCTGCCCAAGCATCCCAAAGCAGGACACGTGACATTAAGTGTTTCAAGTGTTTAGGTCGTGGACATATTGCCTCACAGTGTCCCAACCGTAGAGTGATGATCATGCATGGGAATGGAGATGTTGAGAGTGAAGGTTCTGAAATCGATGTAGAAGATGAGATGCCTGCGTTAGAAAATGTTGATGAAGAAGAAGTTGTTGAGTATGCTGCTCATGGTGAAGCACTTGTTGCTAGGCGTGCTCTTACTACTCATGTGAAGTTTGAGGATGAAGCACAGCGCGAGAACATCTTCCATACGAGATGCCATATTCGTGACAAGGTATGTACTGTAATCATTGATGGTGGGAGTTGTACTAATGTTGCTAGCACATACCTTGTTGATAAGTTAAAGTTGCCCACTACCAAGCATCACCACCCATATAAGTTGCAGTGGATTAATGACTGTGGTGAAGTCAACGTGGTGAAGCAAGTCTTGGTTCCTTTTCGTATTGGAAGGTATCACGATGAGGTGTTGTGTGACGTGGTGCTCATGCAAGCTAGCCACATGTTGTTGGGCAGACCGTGGCAGTATGATCGGAGAGTCATCCACGACGGTTACACTAACCGTTACTCCTTTACTATGGATGGCAAGAAGATCGCTCTTGCTCCCCTTAGCCCCAAGGAGATTTATGAGGACCAATTAAGGCTAAAGGAGCAACATGATGAGCAAAGGAAGCAAGCAAAAGAACAGAAAGAAAAGAAGGAAAACAAGGAAAGCAAAACAGTGAGCTGCTATGCCAAACCCCGAGATGTGAAGACTGCATTTCTTGCTAAGTCTCCTATCCTTTTAGTATTTAAAGATTCTTATTTTATTGATGCTGAACTCCATGATACTTTGCCTACTGATGTTGTCTCATTGTTGCAGGAGTTCGAGGATGTATTCCCTGAGGAGATCCCAAGTGGATTACCACCGATTCGTGGGATCGAGCACATGATTGACCTTGTCCCCGGAGCTACCATTCCTAACCGTCCAGCCTACAGAAGTAATCCCGAGGAGACGAAGGAGCTTCAACGGCAAGTTGAGGAGCTCATGAGGAAAGGTTATGTGAGAGAGAGCATGAGTCCATGCGCCGTGCCCGTACTGCTTGTGCCAAAAAAAGATGGGACGTGGAGGATGTGCATTGACTGCCGAGCCGTCAACAAAATCACTGTAAAGTACCGCTATCCTATTCCTAGGCTAGATGATATGCTTGATGAATTGCATGGTGCATGCATGTTTTCTAAAATCGATTTAAAGAGCGGATATCACCAAATTCGTATGAAAGAAGGTGATGAATGGAAAACCGCATTTAAGACTAAACATGGTCTCTACGAGTGGTTAGTTATGCCTTTTGGCTTGACTAATGCACCCAGTACATTCATGAGATTAATGAACCATGTTTTACGTGATTTCATTGGTAAGTATGTGGTTGTCTATTTTGATGACATTTTGATCTACAGTAAGAGTCTGCATGAGCATGTTGAGCATCTTAGGAACGTTCTTACTGTTTTGAGGAATGCAAGTTTGTATGCCAATTTTAAGAAATGTACATTCTGCACTGATAAGATTGTTTTTCTTGGGTATGTTGTTTCTTCACATGGCATTTCTGTTGATATTGAGAAGGTAAAGGCAATTAAAGATTGGCCTGTACCTAAGTCTGTTTCTGAGGTGCGTAGTTTCCATGGTTTAGCTAGTTTCTATCGTCGATTCGTTAGAGATTTTAGCACTATAGCTGCACCTTTGATTGAAGTTGTCAAAAAGAATGTTGCATTTCATTGGGGTCCTGCACAAGAGCATGCTTTTAATTTGCTTAAGGATAAACTTTGTTCTGCTCCTTTGTTATCTCTGCCTGACTTTACTACAACTTTTGAGATTGAGTGCGATGCCTCAGGTGTAGGTATTGGAGCTGTGCTTATGCAGGAAAAACGCCCAATTGCTTTCTTTAGTAAGAAGTTAAGTGGAGCAGCACTTAACTATCCCACATATGACAAAGAGATGTACGCGTTAGTGAGGGCGTTGGAGACATGGCAACATTACTTATGGCCCAAAGAATTTGTCATCCACACTGATCATGAGTCCTTGAAGCATTTGAAAGGACAGAGTAAGCTGCATAAGCGTCATGCCAAGTGGATAGAGTTCATTGAGATGTTCCCGTACGTGATCAAGTACAAACAAGGTAAAGAGAACGTCGTAGCTGATGCGTTATCTCGTAGGTATACTCTTATCACTACTCTTGATGCTAAACTTTTAGGATTTGAGTATATCAAAGAACAGTATGCTGATGATGTTGATTTTGGTAATGTTTATGATGCATGTGCTACATCTGGTTTTGGCAAGTTCTTTAGGCACGATGGGTTCTTATTTAGAGAAAATAAATTATGTGTGCCTAGGAGTTCATTGCGCGAGCTGTTAGTTAGAGAGGCCCATAGTGGCGGATTAATGGGTCACTTTGGAGTTAGGAAAACTCTAGATGTTTTGCAAGAACATTTCTTTTGGCCTAACATGCGGAGAGATGTAGAGAGGTTATGTGCTCGATGCATTTCATGTAGGCAAGCTAAATCTAGAGTTCATAATCATGGTTTATATACTCCTTTACCCATTCCTACTACTCCATGGACTGATATCTCTATGGATTTTGTTTTGGGCTTGCCTCGAACAAAACGCGGTAGAGATTCTGTTTTTGTTGTGGTTGACAGGTTCTCTAAGATGGCTCATTTCATCGCCTGCCACAAGACGGATGACGCGACCAATGTTGCTGACCTTTTCTTCCAAGAGATAGTACGTCTACATGGTGTACCGAGGACTATTGTTTCCGATCGTGATGTCAAGTTCCTTAGTTACTTTTGGAAGACGTTATGGGGAAAGTTGGGAACGAAATTGTTATTCTCCACCACTTGTCACCCCCAGACTGATGGACAGACTGAGGTTGTCAATCGAACCCTATCTACCTTATTGAGGTCCATTATCCAAAAGAATTTGAAGAATTGGGAAGATTGCTTGCCCCATGTGGAGTTTGCATATAACCGCAGTGTTCACTCCACTACTAGTTGCTCTCCATTCGAAGTTGTTTATGGCTTCAATCCTCTTACTCCTTTGGATTTGTTGCCATTACTGAGTGCGGAGCAAAGTAACTTGGATGGAGAACAGAAGGCTAAGTTTGTGAAGCAACTCCATGAGAGAGTTCGTCAAGCTATTGAAAAGAAGACTGAGCAGTATACCACCCAAGCAAATAAGCATCGAAAGAAAGTAGTCTTTGAGCCTGGTGATTGGGTTTGGGTGCATATGAGAAAGGAGAGGTTTCCTGTTCAGCGACGAACCAAGCTGCATCCCCGAGGAGACGGACCATTCCAAGTCATAGAGAAGATCAACGATAATGCCTACAAATTGGATCTTCCTGGTGAGTATGGTGTATCTGCTACTTTTAATGTTTCTGATCTTTCTCCCTTTTCTTTTGATGAAGGTATATGCGATTTGAGGACAAATCCTTTTGAGGAGAGGGGGAATGATGGAGATCTACTTGCTCGTGATGTTCGTGATGCTAAGGATCCATTGGTCATCCAAGGAGGTCCAATTACCCGAGCTCGAGCTAAGAAGGTGGAACAAGCCTTGGCCTCATTAATGCAACAAGCTCTGGCATCATTGAAGTGTCAAGGAAGCTTCCATGAAGAGTCCCAAGACATCTATACTTACTTGGAAGCCCAAACGACATGAGCATGGTTTACTGTCTTATTTTAGCTTAACAATAAGATGGGCTAAGTGTTTGGATAGCCCACGATTGAGTCTTGTTGTGTTTTGGACTATTTATTTTATGTAACTAGGTTTAGGCATGAATTTGGGTTTAGTCTTATTTTCTATTGGTGTTAATTCCAGCCCACTTGTTTATGGGCTTAAGTGCTAGGTATTATTATAAATACCTTGTAAACGCTATTGATGAACAGATCAGTTAACTGAATTTTCAGAAATTGAGTGTGCCTTTCTCTTGGGTTCCCTCTCAACTAGGCTTATCAAGGTCTTTTTCCTTGTGGCGTCTCCTTCTTCACCACCCACCATTGTTATACCTTAGGTTCTCGAATTCTTATTCGTAGGGTCAAGGTCCAATACCTTTGGGTTCGAGTCTCTTTAGGCTTCGGGTCTAGGTTTTCAGAAGTTGACATTCATCAACTTTGCTTCTGTCTTCTTGCGTGTCAGCTCCTTCAAATTCCAAGCTACGTTTCCTCTTATCCGTACGCATCATAGAGCCTCTTCACGAGGATGAATGTATCCTGTGAATATTCTTGAGGTGAAAATATTTCCTTATGTATTCGATCAAAGTGTTGGAGAAACATTAAGGAAATCTTAAATATTTAAATAAATTAATAATCCAATAACAAATTATGCAAAATTAATAAATTAAAATTAAATGATAAATTTTAACTAATTTTTTACAAAACAATTAATTAATCTGATGATGGAGCCTCTTCACGAGGACAAGTGTCTCATGAATACTCTTGAGGTAACAAAATTTCCTTGGGAATTACATCAAAGTGTTGGAAAATTCCTAAGAAAAATGTCAATATTTAAATAATTGAATATTAAATAATAAAAAGAAAATTTTAATTAAGCATAAAAGACCATTTAAATTGAGATTGCTTAAGATAAAATGTGATTAATTGGTACTGTCCATCGGACGGGTGTTGTAAGGGTGCTAATACCATCCTCACATGTAACCATATGTGACATCCTCGTCACTCCCAAATACGAACTAAATTTTTTTCTTCTTTCCCATAGTTTTGGTTAGGCTGTTCAACGGTGCATCCTTCTTCTTTAATATAGCTAACACTATATTGTTTACATGATGATATATTTCTCATACACATACAGGATCGTCTTACACATAAGTCTAAAACTTTAATATAAATTACGTATTAATCTCTTTAACAATTTACATCCCCAATGTGTCTAATATACATCACTGTACTATAGTCTGAATTACATAATCAAAATGTATCTACCTTCAAAGGATTGGAAGCTAGCCTTGAAGGAATATCGTATAGTCCAAATATATGCTCCTCTACCAAGAGCAGACTTCACTGCAAATAATCTGGATGAAAAATATTATAAAGGAATGAGTTTACGCTCAGTAAGAAATATACATAAAAGAGCGTACTATGCCACTATATGCAGTTTTCCTGCTTGGCTCTATAATGTCATGTAATATTCTTGCAAAAACATATAACATATAAGTTCATCAAATACCATATAACACATGACAAAATCATATGAAGTCACTTGCACGTATTCAAATAACTCAAATACTTTCACATATATATGTCAAATAACTTGAAATTACATATACAAATAGTCTTCAAATAGGGGGAGACCGTCAACATCCAATAGAATCATGCACCAAATAAAGTGGCGTACCCACGTATGGGCTAGGGATCCTCCCTTAAGCCAAACACATATAAAGGACTAATGGCCATTGTCAATATTCCACGGTGTGCACTAGTCAGGTGACACCCGTGGTACTGAGGGCTTGACTAGAGTCCCCCAGCCAAATACAAATAATCAAGTAATATGCATGATCACCAATGGAGTCGTTAATCTCAAAATATTGAGTAGTAAAACTCATTCTTGTAAAACCATGGATATTCATAACCCTTCTTATATACTTTAATGATAATCCAAATACATTTATATAAATAAATTAAAAATTATTATTTTTCAAAGGGGGCAGTTGACTGCTCTTTTAGGGCAGTCGACTGCTCTAGTATAAAAATATTAAATAAATTTTATTTTCTTTTTGCATTTGAAATATTTAATTTTCGGATGCAAGTAGGGCAGTCGACTGCTAGAATGGGGCAGTCGACTGGCCCGCAAACAGAATGTTTCTCGAAAAAATGCAGTCAACTGGCTCTTTAGCGGTCGACTGGTTTGCAAACAGAAAGTTTCTGGAAAAATGGCTGTCGACTGCTATATAGGGCTGTCGGCTGCTCTAAGTCGGTTTCGGAAAAATTTACGTCGCGACTGTCTCTGAGCAGTCGGCTGCCCCGAGCTAAATCGTAACTGGGCGAAAACCGTGAATTTTACATTTCCTGCACTTACACCAGCTTTTGTTTCATCCCAAAACATTTAAAACATGCGGACATAGTCACCCTACGTCCGTTACATATATTCCTTACCTCAAATAGCCAAATAATACGAAATCCCTTGGTTGCACCGATTCTTTCCTTCACTTCTTCAAAACTGCATAATTCATATAAATTGAAACCTTTAACTTTCTTTCATTTCAACACCATAAGTATACTATACCAACATCACATGACTCCAAATTATGGACGAAATCAAATGAATCAATTTCTTTTCTTACCTTTGTCAATAGCCAAATTTACAGGATTTCTGATCTCCTCAAATACTTTGTTTCAGCCTTACATATTACAGACATAGAGAGAGCTAGTGATGAGGATCGTTTTTCGTTTAAGGAGTTTGTTAATTTGTTGGAGGAATAAGGCAGTTCTACAAGGTGAATATGGAAGAAAACCTTAGAGAATTTTCAGAGGAAGAGCTATGGCTGCCGGCCCTCTTTGCTGGAAAAGTTGGCATTAAATGCCATAAATGTGTATTTATCCCTTCATGCCAGCCATAACTCCTTAGCCCTTTGACAATTTGACCACCAATTAATTCTTCTTCTTCTTTCCTTCCTCATGTCAGCCACATATATCATTTAATTATGAAAATCTGATATTTATTCTTCTTTTATTATTCTCTAATATTTTCCTATGTCAACATTAAATTCATTGACCATTTGACTATCCAATTTCATTACTTCTTCTAGGTTCCTTACATCATTTGTACATTAATTCTCATATTCATTTAAATCATTTCTGCTTATAGTACTTTACAAATAAGAGGACTTTACATGAAATTAGGGATTTCACATTCTCCCCACCTTTAGAAATTTGGTCCTCCAAATTTAAATCGGGTTACTACTCAAATAACTCCGGATACCTTTCCTTCATTAAGCTCTCAGCTCCCATGTAGCTTCTTCCATGGTATGGTATTGCCAGAGAATTTTGACTAAGGGAATCGTTTTAGACCTTAGCACTTTCTCCTTTCTATCCAAAATCCGAACTGGCTTCTCCACATAACTCATGTCTTCCCGAATCTCTAAGGGCTCATATTCAATGACATGAGATGGATCCGGATTATACTTCCGAAGCATCGACACATGGAAAACATTATGTACTCCAGATAGCTCCGGAGGTAGTGCCAATCTATAAGCAACATCTCCGACTCGATCTAGGACTTCAAATGGCCCTATGTAACGAGGACTAAGTTTACCTTTTCGGCCAAATCTCATGATACCTTTGGATGGAGAAACTTTAAAAAATACCGAATCCCCGACCAAAAACTCAAGTGGTCTCCGTCGAGCATCTGCGTAACTCTTTTGTCGGCTCTGAGCTGTCTTAAGTCTTTGGCAAATTAACTTAACATCCTCAGAGGCTTGCTCGACTAAGTCTGGGGCTAATAACTTACGCTCACCCACTTCTTCCCACCCAATCGGAGATCGACATCTTCTACCATATAGAGCTTCATATGGTGCCATCCCGATACTTGCATGGTAACTATTGTTGTATGCAAACTCAGCCAATGGCAGATGATCATCCCAGGAGCCTTTAAAGTCCAACGCACAAGCTCTCAACATATCTTCGAGCGTCTGAATGGTGCGCTCGGACTGACCATCAGTCTGTGGATGAAAAGCCGTGCTAAAATTTAACTGAGATCCCATGGCCTCTTGGAAATGTTCCCAAAAATGAGAAGTAAACCTGGAATCTCTGTCAGATGTAATGCTCACTGGAACTCTATGTAGTCTGACAACTTCTTTCACATACAAATCTGCCAAAGCACTAAGTGTATCTGTAGACTTCATAGGCAGGAAGTGAGCTGACTTAGTTAACCGATCCACAATGACCCAAATACCATCATGATTCCTCCTCGTTCGAGGTAGTCCCATGACAAAATCCATCGTAATGTGCTCCCACTTCCACATAGGTATAGGTAGAGGATGTAGTAAACCTGCTGGTCTTTGGTGCTCTACCTTAACCTGCTGACACGTGAGACACTTTGCCACAAATTCTGCTATGTCTCTTTTCATGCCACTCCACCAATACACCTTGCGAAGATTATGATACATCTTCGTATTTCCCGGATGCAAAGTATACTTAGTGGAGTGTACTTCAGTCAAAATTAACTTCTTCAACTCCTTATCCTTAGGAACACATATACGATTCTTAAACCTCAAGAGTCCATTACTATCAATGCTAAATTCCGATGGCATACCTAATTGGATCTGATTCATGGCCTCCATACATTGATCATCTTCCTTTTGAGCAATCCGAATTCTACCCATCAACTCCGGCTCAATCATCAAACTAACTATCATTCCAAAATGCTCATAAGGCACAACATTGAGATTAAGGCTTGCAAACTGCTCAAGTAGCTCATATTCTCTTACCATCATGTATGATACTATCCCCATATGTCTCCTACTCAGAGCATCTGCCACCACATTGGCTTTTCCCGGGTGGTATAGGATCTCACAATCATAATCCTTCAGAAGCTCGAGCCATCTCCTCTGTCTCATATTCAATTCCCTCTGAGAGAACAAATACTTCAAACTTTTATGATCCGTAAAAATCTGAAATTTCTCACCATACAAGTAATGCCTCCAAATCTTTAGAGCAAACACCACTGCCGCTAACTCCAAATCATGAGTCGGGTAGTTCTTCTCATGGTCCTTTAATTGACGAGAACCATATGCAACTACCTTGCCATGTTGCATTAACACACAACCTAGACCTTGTGCAGAGGCATCACTATATACAGAAAATCCTCCAGAACCACTAGGAATGGTGAGAATAGGTGCAGTAGTTAATCTGCGCTTCAGCTCATGGAAACTGCGCTCGCAGGCATCATTCCATTCAAACTTCACCTCTTTGAGCGTTAAGCGCGTCAAGGGAGCAGCTAACCTCGAAAAATCGTCTACAAATCGTCGATAATAGCCGGCTAGACCCAAGAAACTCCTAATTTCCGTCACTGTTTTCGGTCTCTCCCATTGCACCACAGCTTCAATCTTCGATGGATCGACCGAAACTCCATCTTTATTGATTATGTGACCCAAAAAGGATATTTGATCTAGCCAAAACTCACACTTACTTAGCTTGGCATATAATCCCCGATCCTTGAGGGTTTGTAGAACTATCCTCAAATGCTGCTCATGCTCTTCCCATGATCTTGAATACACCAATATGTCATCGATGAAAACAATGACAAACTGGTCCAAATACTGTTTGAACACATCATTCATCAAGTTCATAAAAGCCGCGGGTGCATTGGTTAAACCAAACGGCATCACTAGGAATTCATAGTGACCATACCGTGTCCTGAATGCAGTCTTAGGAATATCTTCACTTCGGATCTTTAATTGATGATATCCCGATCTCAAGTCTATCTTGGAGAAGACTTGTGCACCCCGAAGCTGATCAAAGAGATCGTCAATCCTGGGAAGAGGGTACTTGTTCTTGATTGTCACCTTATTCAACCATCGATAATCAATACAAAGCCTCAAGCTGTCGTCCTTCTTCCGGACAAATAGCACAGGAGCACCCCATGGGGATACACTTGGCCGTATAAACCCCTTATCTAGTAACTCCTGCAGCTGTTTCTTAAGTTCTTCCAATTCCACTAAGGCCATCCGATAGGGTGGTCTCGAAATGGGCTCAGTCCCTGGCACCAAATCGATAGTAAACTCGATTTCCCTATCCGGAGGAACTCCTGGAAGATCGTCCGGAAACACACATGGAAACTCATTGGCTATTGGAATTTCATGTAGTTCGGGACGTTTCCTTTCTACGTCCACCACATACGCTATAAATCCTTCACATAACAAATAAATTCTCTATTAATTTCATTTATGAATAAATAAATTTATAAACATACTTTTGTATTAAACATTTGCAAAATTTACAACATAGCTAACGGGAGAAGAGAAGATCACACTTTTAGCATAACAATCCAATATCACATGATTCTTAGCTAACCAATCCATTCCTAATATGACATCAAATCCATACATATTCAGTAGGATTAGATCAACTATCGATTCTCTCTCTCCTACCCGTAGCTTACAACTACGATACACTATATCTGTTATCTGAGATTCTCTAAACGGTGTACTTATTTGTAACAAATGTCCTAAAGGCTCAGGTTCAACAGGTAATCTCGTAGCAATTATGGGAGAAACAAAGGAGTGTGTAGAGCCTGGATCAATTAAAGCAGTAACACTTATATCAAAGAGGTGAATCTTACCCTTAATCACCTTGGACGAAGCATCAGCAGACTCCTCGTCTATAGCAAATACTCGTCCTTGAGTCACAGCTTTCTTTCCCTTCTCAGCAGCTGTGGCCTTAGGCTGTGGTTGGGTGGTCCTTTCCAATTCTTCAGACACTCTTTTAGAAATCTTGGGACAATCTTTAATCATGTGTCCCCTCTCGCCACACCAAAAACAAGTCCCACTCACCATACGACATGGCTGTGACCCATGGAATCTCCCGCAATGCTCACATTTCTGCGTCACACTCTTCGACGAGCTTGCTGTACTGCCAGCTGAATATCGGGATCTTTCATCATTTATCTTAATCCCGGTAGATTTAGGAGTCCCTGTACCATAATTATCATAAAACTTCAAAATTTAGTATATTTCCATATAACCATTAAACTAAGATACAAGTCATTCTCTTATAATTTATCTTCTTACCTGCCGAAGCTCTTTCATATGGTCTACTTTTCCTAAATGGATATCTGTCACTAGAGGCTCTCTCATCTGACTTTCGCTTCGTCGGTTCTTTGCCTTTACCCTTGGCTTGGAAATCAGCATGGTGAAGATTATAGTCCTGCTCACACAATTGAGCCTTACGGACTGCCTCATTATAAGTAGTGATATCCATAGGATATAACTTCGATCTAATAGGAGACCTTAATCCCTCTATGAATCGGTAGATCTTATGTCCTTCACTCCTTAGGACTTCAGGGTCAAATCTGCTTAAAGAAATGAACTTCGACTCATATTGATTAACCGTCATAGTCCCCTGAGTCAAGCTCAAAAACTCAATCTTCAACCTGGTCTGTTCAGTGCGTGGGATGTACTGTTCATTAAAGGCTTCTAAAAATCTATCCCACGTAACCTCAGTGTGTTGAGTCTCCAAACTGGCCCGAGTAGACTGCCACCAATGCTCGGCATCGTCTACTAACAAATAAGCTGCCAGACCCACTTTCTCTTTCTCAGAACAGGTCATGTACCCAAAAGATTTGGTGACTGCCTTCACCCAGTTCTCGGCGGTCAACGGATCTCTATCCCCCTTAAACTTCGGCGGATCCAACTTCTTAAATTCTTTAATTAAGACCACACTGCAGTAGGCCTTAGGATCTCGCCTCTCATTAACTTGAGCTGGTGGGGGCAACTCAGGCTGTGCCGGTGGGGGCTGTACTGGAGGAATGGAAGGAGCATTCCCAGATGGAATAGGAGGTACTATAGGTGGTGCTGTTGATGCATTAGTGGCCACGTTTGGAAAATTAGACATGAACTGATTAAATAGAGTGGCCATAGTCTCAATACTTCGCTCCACTCTCGACAGTCGAGCATTTGGGCTACCCGATGGAGATGAAGGAGGAGACTGTGTTGGGGACGGTTCTACTCTACCCCGTCCTCGTCCTCGTCCTCTACTAGTACCCCTTCTACGAGTGCTCATTCTTCCAATATCACCACAAGGTCAAGCGTTTAGTACACTTTCAGCAATTCAACCACATATATGTATTCAGACAAGTACAGTACATGGGGATGTACACTATTTCTAGCTTAATGACACCGTCAAACGTCAGACTAACCTCGCTCTGATACCAATCTTTGACATCCTCGTCACTCCCAAATACGAACTAAATTTTTTTCTTCTTTCCCATAGTTTTGGTTAGGCTGTTCAACGGTGCATCCTTCTTCTTTAATATAGCTAACACTATATTGTTTACATGATGATATATTTCTCATACACATACAGGATCGTCTTACACATAAGTCTAAAACTTTAATATAAATTACGTAGTAATCTCTTTAACAATTTACATCCCCAATGTGTCTAATATACAGCACTGTACTATAGTCTGAATTACATAATCAAAATGTATCTACCTTCAAAGGATTGGAAGCTAGCCTTGAAGGAATATCGTATAGTCCAAATATATGCTCCTCTACCAAGAGCAGACTTCACTGCAAATAATCTGGATGAAAAATATTATAAAGGAATGAGTTTACGCTCAGTAAGAAATATACATAAAAGAGCGTACTATGCCACTATATGCAGTTTTCCTGCTTGGCTCTATAATGTCATGTAATATTCTTGCAAAAACATATAACATATAAGTTCATCAAATACCATATAACACATGACAAAATCATATGAAGTCACTTGCACGTATTCAAATAACTCAAATACTTTCACATATATATGTCAAATAACTTGAAATTACATATACAAATAGTCTTCAAATAGGGGGAGACCGTCAACATCCAATAGAATCATGCACCAAATAAAGTGGCGTACCCACGTATGGGCCAGGGATCCTCCCTTAAGCCAAACACATATAAAAGACTAATGGCCATTGTCAATATTCCACGGTGTGCACTAGTCAGGTGACACCCGTGGTACTGAGGGCTTGACTAGAGTCCCCCAGCCAAATACAAATAATCAAGTAATATGCATGATCACCAATGGAGTCGTTAATCTCAAAATATTGAGTAGTAAAACTCATTCTTGTAAAACCATGGATATTCATAACCCTTCTTATATAGTTAATGATAATCCAAATACATTTATATAAATAAATTAAAAATTATTATTTTTCAAAGGGGGCAGTTGACTGCTCTTTTAGGGCAGTCGACTGCTCTAATATAAAAATATTAAATAAATTTTATTTTCTTTTTGCATTTGAAATATTTAATTTTCGGATGCAAGTAGGGCAGTTGACTGCTAGAATGGGGCAGTCGACTGGCCCGCAAACAGAATGTTTCCCGAAAAAATGCAGTCGACTGGCTCTTTAGCGGTCGACTGGTTTGCAAGCTCTTTTAGGCATAAAACATCAATAAAAAAAATATAATTAGCACATATAAAATTCACAAAATATCATCCTATCAAATTCCCCCACACTTAGCTTTTGCTAGTCCTCTAGCAAACCTTAGCTAACTAATTCCTAAAGAACTGTATCCTAAAATCCTAACTCACTTTCGTAGGAATCACGATTGCATTTAGCATATGCAATAAGCCTTTAAACCCCTAGGTCACCCCTAGTGGACGAGTTGTGTCTCGTGAGGGCTTTCAGAAGATATACCCACAAAATATTTTACTTAAGACTCAATCCTAAAAATTCAAAATAAGACTCAAAAATTAAAAATTAAGACTCAAAACAAGATTAAGATCATGAACATATTTTCAAATCTTTCAATTCTTAACTCATAACTTCAACAAGAGTCAAATAATCAAGTCAATCATATTCTAATCATTACTTCTCATATTCATGCATACTTCTAAATAAATTCATGCAAAATTCACAATCAACACAATTGAAACATATAACATCAACTTTGCAATTATCCATTTTACATTACCACAAACAAAGTCAATAGATCAAAGAATTTTTTTTTCTATTTTCTCTTCCTTCTTTTTCTTTTTTTTTTCTTTTGAGGTTTCAATAATGGTTTCCCTAAGTACTTACTTGCCTTTTTACGCGAATGTTAATATTGGTGATACCAACACCCGGTTACTCAACAAGTAAGCCCTCTTTTAGAGTGCTTTGCATACTCATATTTTAAGTCACTTCAAAGAATTTAACCAACAAGATCGAGTAACTCAAAACATTGAGTAGAATTTAAAGCTTTCAACCTCTATTTTTCTTCTCTTTTTATGTTTTTTTTTTGCTCTTGTCTATTTATCCTTGGCTTATACCAACTTCAATGAACTAATCACATAATCAATATCATATGAGAAATCATATTTAATCATGAACTCACATAAATTCTTTAGAAAGTACTCACTTCAACAATAATAACAATCAAAATAGTCTCAACTTTCTTATAAAACTTTGTTTTAGTTTAGAATCAATCCTTAAAAAAAAGAAAACATATCATGATCTTTTAAAACTCTTAAAAATTTGACCCCTTTTTTTCAAAAAAAAAATTTTCACTTCTTAGAAAAAAAATCTACAGACTCATAAACCAATATTCCCCCCCACACTTAAATCTTACTTTGCCCTCAAAGTAAGTCTAGCATGCAAAGAAGAACAATAAAAACTCAAAAATTAAATGGTAATACAAGTAAGGAAAGAAATACTCCCTTGTTTTTACATCCTTGGGTTGCCTCCCAAGTAGCGCTTTTGTTTATTGTCGTTTGCTCGACATTGCCACCTCTTTCAATCCTCATAGATGGGATCTTCCAACTTCAACTCTTCCACATTGTAGACTTTAAATCCTTCATAGTATGGTTTCAATCTATGTCCATTCACCTTGAAAGCTTTTGAAGTTTTTGAACTTTGAATTTCAACTGCACCATGAGGAAAAACATTAGTAACAATAAAAGGTCCTACCCATCTAGAACGTAACTTACCTGGAAATAACTTAAGCCTTGAGTGATAGAGAAGAACTTTTTGTCCAATTTCAAAAGTCTTTCTTGCAATATTCTTGTCATGGAAGGCTTTAGTTTTCTCCTTGTAAATCCTTGAGTTTACATAGGCTTCATTACGAATCTCCTCTAGCTCTTGCAACTGAAGCTTTCTATGGTTTCCCACTTCATCATAATTCATGTTGCAATTGTTTTATAGCCCAATAAGCTCTATGTTCCAACTCAACAGGAAAATGGCATGGCTTACCATAAACCAACCTATAAGGGGACATCCCAATAGGTGTTTTATAGGCTGTTCTATATGCCCATAATGCATCATTAAGCCTCATACTCTAGTCTTTCCTTTGAGGGTTCACAGTTTTCTCTAGAATACTTTTTATCTCTCTATTAGAGACTTCTGCTTGGCCACTTGTTTGAGTATGGTAGGCTGTTGACACCTTGTGAGTGACGTGGTACCTCTTCAATAAAGCTTCAATCATACGATTGCAGAAGTGGGTACCTCTATCACTTATCAAAGCTCATGGTGTTCCATACCTAGCAAAAATATTAGATTTAACAAATTCTGCAACAACTTTGGAATCATCAGTCCTAGTGGCTTTAGCTTCCACCCATTTTGAGACATAATCAACAGCAAGAATTATGTAAAGATTACTATAGGAGGAAGGAAAAGGTCCCATGAAATCAATGCCCCAAACATCAAAAATTTCACAAACTAGAATAGGGGTTTGTGGCATTTGGTTTCTTTGAGAGATGTTACCTGACTTTTGGCAATGCTCACATGTCTTGCAAAATAAGTATGCATCTTTAAATATTGTGGGCCAAAAGAATCCACATTCTAATACCTTTCTTGCTGTCCTATTAGGTCCAAAGTGGCCTCCACACTCATAGCTATGGCAAAAGGTCAAGATTGATGGAATCTCATCTTGTGTGACACACCTTCTTATTATTTGGTCAGAGCAATTCTTCCACAAGTAAGGGTCATCCCAAATATAATATTTGGCATCACTCTTAAGTTTATCCTTCTGAGCTCTAGTCAAATCATGAGGCAAAGTGTTAGTAACTAAATAATTCACAATATCAGCATACCATGGTGTAGTTACTTTGACTGCCATCAATTCTTCATCAGGAAAGAACTCTTGAAGTGGCAACGCATCTTCTTCTCTTTCCAATCTACTTAATGATCTGGCACAAAGTTCTTTGCACCTTTCTTGTCTTTGATCTCTAAGTTAAATTCTTGAAGCAAAAGGATCCATCTTATTAGTCTTGGCTTTGCCTCCTTTTTGGATAGTAAATATCTCAAGGCTGCATGATCAGAATAAACAATTATTTTAGTACCAAGCAAGTAAGATCAAAACTTATCTAAAGCAAAGACAATAGCAAGAAGCTCTTTTTCTGTGGTGGAGTAGTTTCGTTGAGCTTCATTTAGGGTCCTTGAAGCATAATAGATAACGTGTGAAGCTCTTCCAACTTTTTGTCCCAAAACAGCCCCAATTGCGTAATCACTTGCATCACACATCAATTCAAATGGTAGATCCCAATTAGGTGGTTGAATGATTGGAGCAGAGATTAAACATTCTTTCAACTTGTCGAATGCTTCCTTGCATCTCTCATCAAACACAAAATCAACATCTTTTTGTAAGAGTTTACACAAAGGTAACGCAATCTTGGAGAAGTCTTTGATAAACCTACGATAAAAACCTGCATGTCCAAGAAAAGAACGCACTTCCCGCACATTTGTGGGGTAAGGTAAAGATTGAACAATGCTAATCTTAGATTTATCAACTTCTATGCCATTTGCAGAAATTACATGCCCTAAAACTATTCCTTGTTCTACCATAAAGTGACATTTTTTAGAATTTAAAACAAGGTTAGTTTCCATGCATCTTCGAAGGATAAGTGTAAGGTTGTCTAAGCATTCATCAAAGGAGTTTCCATAGACTGTGAAATCATCCATAAAAACTTCTATGATATTTTCTACATAATCAGAAAATATGCTTACCATACACCTTTGGAAAGTGGCAGGGGCATTACGAAGACCAAATGGCATGCGTCTATAAGCAAAAGTGCCAAAGGGGCATGTGAAGGTGGTCTTTTCTTGATCCTCGGGAGCTATCACAATTTGATTATAACCTGAATAACCATCAAGAAAACAATAGTGAGTTCTACCAGCAAGTCTTTCAAGCATTTGATCAATAAAAGGTAAAGGAAAGTGATCCTTGCGAGTAGTAGCATTCAATTTTCTATAATCTATGCAAACTCGCCACCCATTTTGAATTCTTGTTGGTATCAACTCGTTATCTTCATTCTTCACCACCGTGATGCCTGACTTCTTTGGAACCACTTGTATTGGGCTCACCCACTTACTGTCAGAGATTGGATAGATAATCCCAACATCAAGGAGTTTTAAGATCTCCTTTTTCACAACTTCCATCATTGGAGGGTTCAATCTTCTTTGAGCCTCTCGTGTTGGTTTTGAACCTTCCTCAAGTAAGATGCGATGCATACACACAGCTGGGCTTATTCCCTTGATGTCTGCAATAGTCCATCCTATGGCTGTCTTATGATCTTTAAGCACTTGAATGAGCTTTTCTTCTTGCCTTGGTGTGAGGTCCTTTGCAATGATTACAGGCAAGGTTTCATTGTCTCCCAAAAACACATATTTAAGATGTTCTGGCAATGGCTTCAATTCGATCTCAGGGGCCTGCACAACAGAAGGAAGAAGCTTTGTATGAGTAATAGGCAAGTCTCTCTTTAAGTTTTCATACCTTGCTTCGGGTAAGGACTGAAGAGCAAAAACTTCCTCCTTTAGGAAACTATTAAAATCAGCAAAGGGGTCTTTTTCAAAATTTTCCAGTTTTAAATTGTGGCTTATAGCCACCTCTAACTTGTCTTCTCTTCCTAGCTCAAAGAATTGTTGGGTTAGATCATCAATAACATCAATTCCAAAAACAGCATGCACATCACTAGGATATCTCAAGGCTTCAAAAATATTAAATTTAACACTTTCACCATCAAATTCCATAGTTAATGTTCCATTGTGCACATCAATTTTAGTCCTAGATGTTTTTAAGAATGGTCTACCTAACAATATAGGTGCATCATTAGGAGAGTCATCATCTTCCATATTCAGTATGTAAAAATCTGCAGGGAAGACAAGTTCATTAACTTGGACTAGTACATCCTCAATTACTCCTTCAGGATATGTATTAGATCTATCAGCTAATTGAATTATTACACCAGTCTCTTTTAAAGTTCCAAGATTCAAACTTTTAAAGATTGACAATGTCATAACATTAATCGAAGCACCTAGATCTATCATGCATCTTTCAAATCTAATATCACCTATCTTACAAGGGATAGTGAATGTACCCGGGTCCTTGCACTTGGGAGGGAGTTTCCTTTGGATAACCGCAGAAACATTCTCCCCCACACTTACTGATGGAGATCCACTTGCTCGTGATGTTCGTGATGCTAAGGATCCATTGGTCATCCAAGGAGGTCCAATTACCCGAGCTCGAGCTAAGAAGATGCAACAAGCCTTGGCCTCATTAATGCAACAAGCTCTGGCATCATTGAAGTGTCAAGGAAGCTTCCATGAAGAGTCCCAAGACATCTATACTTACTTGGAAGCCCAAACGACATGAGCATGGTTTACTGTCTTATTTTAGCTTAACAATAAGATGGGCTAAGTGTTTGGATAGCCCACGATTGAGTCTTGTTGTGTTTTGGACTATTTATTTTATGTAACTAGGTTTAGGCATGAATTTGGGTTTAGTCTTATTTTCTATTGGTGTTAATTCCAGCCCACTTGTTTATGGGCTTAAGTGCTAGGTATTATTATAAATACCTTGTAAACGCTATTGATGAACAGATCAGTTAAGTGAATTTTCAGATATTGAGTGTGCCTTTCTCTTGGGTTCCCTCTCTACTAGGCTTATCAAGGTCTTCTTCCTTGTGGCGCCTCCTTCTTCACCATCCACCATTGCTATACCTTAGGTTCTCGAATTCTTATTCGTAGGGTCAAGGTCCAATACCTTTGGGTTCGAGTCTCTTTAGGCTTCGGGTCTAGGTTTTCAGAAGTTGTCATTCATCAACTTTGTTTCTGTCCTTGCGTTTTCAGCCCCTTCAATTTTCAAGCTACGTTTCCTCTTGTCCGTGCGCATCACTTACCTTCTCATTACCTTGCAATTTCCTCTTGTTAGTGCACAATTCTTTTAGAAACTTTGCGTACCTTGGCACTTGCTTAATGGCATCAAGAAGAGGAATATTGACTTCAACCTTCCTAAAGGTTTCCAAAATCTCCTTTTCTTGCTCATCTTTTTTATTTTTGGCTAACCTGCTAGGAAAAGGAGGAGGGTAAGTGCCTGTGTTAACTGGAACTTTTTTATTACTTACCTCTCTATAAAGTGGTGGAAGGTTGCTGACATATCCTTCCTTGCCTGCATTATGCTTGTCGACACCCCCATTTGCATTATCAAAATCAGTCCCTTGGTCTCCTTTGTTATTAGAATTGACATCCTCCTTTATTTCACTTGAATTCTCAATTTCTTGATAGTTTTTAGAGCCATTGTCAACATCTATAATTAAGGGTTCCTTAGGGCCAATTTCCTTACCACTTCTCAAAGTTATGGCATGTGCATTCTCTCTTGGATTGACCTCTGGTTGAGATGGCAACTTGTTGGATTCCTTGGCTTCAAGTCTGCTTAGGGAAGTAGCCATTTGGCTCATTTGACGCTCAAGGTGTACAATTCTTTGATTGTTCTCTTGTTGATTTTGTAAAGTAGAGGCAGCAAGATTCTTTACAATTTCTTCAAGAGACATGGTTCCACTTTGGTGTTGTGTTTGGGGTGGTGGCCTCTCTTGGTATGCAGGTTTGGGGACTTGAAAATTACTTGGCCTATTGTGTGGTGGGACATATGGTGTAGACCTATTTCCATATTGCAAATTTGGGTGCTCCCTCCAACCAGGGTTGTAAGTATTGGAGTAAGGGTCATACTTACCTTGGGAAGGCCCTGGGAATCCTACTACAACATTAGCTTGCTCCATGGAATCTTCTTGTAAGGTTGGACACATATCAGTAGGGTGTCCTATGTTGGAGCAAACTCCACAAGCCTTGGCTTGTTGCATTTTACCTACAGCCAATTGTTGCACAAGAGATGTTAGATTAGCAATTTGTTTTTCCAAAGAAGAAGTACTTACCTCGTGTGCTTGCTTAGACAGTGGTGGTGGATCACGCCTTGTATTAAATTGTTGAGAATTGGCAGCCATGTTTGCTATCAAGTTTTGGGCTTCTTGAGGAGTCTTATCCACTAAAGCTCCTCCACTAGCTGCATCTATCATACTTCTATCATGGGGTAATAGTCCCTCATAGAAATATTGGATCAATAGTTGCTCATGAATTTGGTGATGTGGGCAACTAGCACATAATCGTTTAAATCTTTCCCAATATTCATAGAGTGACTCACCATTAAATTGCCTAATTCCACAAATTTCTTTGCGGATGTTGGCTGCCCTAGAAGCAGGAAAATATCTTTCCAAGAAGAGTTTCTTCATATCATCCCAAGTGTTGATGGTCCCAGAAGGTAACTAGTAAAGCCAATCCTTAGCTGCATCTGCCAGAGAGAATGGAAAGGCCCTTAGCTTGATTTGCTCTTCACTAACCCCAGCAGGCTTCATCGTGGAGCAAACAACATGGAACTCCTTTTGATGTTTGTGTGGATCTTCACCTGCAAGACCATGAAAAGTTGGTAAAAGATGTATCAAACCAGATTTTAACTCAAAAGCAACATCTAAAGTAGGATAGGTTATGCAAAGGGGTTGTTGGTTCATAGTGGGTGCTGCCAACTCCTTCAAGGTTCTATTAGCGTTTTGAGCCATGGTGTCCTCTTCTGAATCACTAGAGAATTCAAAAGTGGGATTGAACGTGGGCTCGGTGGAAGGTGGATTGTTGGAAGTCGATGGTGGTGGTTGGGGCGTTTGTAGCACCGCACTTTGGGTTGCTTGAATGTAATCTCTAATCTTTCGAAGTCTGTAACTAGAGTCCTCATCAGACATGCAAACCCTGCAAGGAAGAAAGAAAAGAAAATAATTAGATCTTTAAATTATAATAAACAACTTAAATAAATAACAATCCCGGCAACGGCGCCAAAATTTGATGAGTGTCGTCAGTCACCAAAAATAAAACTTCCTAACTCTACTATGTAGATAGCGGAGTAAGGGTCGAACCCACAGAGACTGAATTATTTAAGTGAATTATTAAATTAAAAATCTAATCTTAAGGTTTAGGGAAAGAAGAAATTTTGGGGTTTTGGAGTTTTCTAAGCTATGCCTAAAAGAGAGAAAGCAAGGATTATTAAATATCAAAAACAAATATGAAAAAGCTTCAGTTACAAGGTAATTAATTATTCTTGGATTTAGATGTTGATCATTGATTACAAAATATTATTGTCAATTAAATAGTCAACCATAGCATAACAACAAGCTCTGTTACACCATCTTCCCTTACTGAGTCGTTAGTTAAAACAAGCTCTTTAACTAATCTCTGACTACTTAACCTACCTAGAACAAGCTCTCTAAATATAAGTTGTAGCAGCATTAACAACTAGAAAGATATGGGTTGACATTAGATAACAAACACATAAGCTCGGTTCATTTAATCTAAACCTCAATTCTCCTCCATCCCTAGTGACTAACTCCATAAGCAATTACGGACTTATGTTTTTAATCTGGCAGTAGATTATTCAATTAAATTAAATAGTGGGCCCTACCATCTAATCAAGTAAATAATCATGCAAATGTGCTCAGAGAATCTTGGATACTTAATCAACAATTATATTATAAGCTCAAAATCTCACAACATTCTTTTTCCAAGAACAATCAATTTACCTTGTAACTGAATAAGAAACCTACTCACTAGTCATATTCAAGATCATAAATTTCAAGTTTAATATTATAAAGATATCAAGAATCATGCAAAAGACAATCAATATATCAATCTTTAATAATCTAAAACAAGAAATCTGGAATCAAGATTATAAACTAGCAAGAACTAAACAAATAATACGAAAAACAAAACAAGAATCAAAATAATTATCACTAAAGAAATCAGCAACCATATAACATTATAAAATAGATAAAACCTAATAAACCTAAGGGAAGAATCAGTTTAAATAAAGAAAAGAAAAGAAAACAATTTAATCCTAAAAACTATAAAGAAATTGTTTACTTTGAAAAATATTAAATACAAAATTAAATCTGTTTCTATTAGGAAGACTAAAAAGAAAATAATTTTATAACTTAAAAGAAAGAAATCAGCAAGACCAATGATAAAGAAAAGAAGAAAAATAAAATTTTTAAAGAAAAAGAAATCAGCAATATCAAAATTAAAAGAAAGAAAATAAAACTTTTATTAAAACCTTAAAGAAAACCTTACAAAAGACTAAGAGGGAATAGGGAAGAGGGATGTGAGGGATGATGTTTATGAAAGCCTTGTGCTCTTTATATAGGCCTAAGGAAGAGTTTAAAAGACTTTCCTAAGCAATGTGGGATTCAGATAAGAGTTTACTTGGAAAACAAGTAATTTGACTAGTCAAACTCTTACCTTTATCTCATCATCTTTTTACAATTATTTTCTAAGTAAAATTCCTAAGGCCTATTTTTATTAATTAATTACAGATCTAAGACAAAATAAAATTAAGAAATTATCTTCTCTCAACAAAATCTGGTCTTGAACTTGCTTTGTTGGAATTTCTTCTCAATCTCGTTTTTCTGCCCAGAATTTCGTACTGATTTTGTCCAGACTTTTGACCCACCAAATGAACTTAGATTTTTGCGATCTTGAACATTCTGGAAACCTTGAGAAGTCCTCTACAACTTCCATGAAGGCCACTTCTTGAAATCAGGTCGTTAAATTGGTCAAAAATGTCAATCTTTCAAGCTGGACAGAAAATACTGCACTTTGCTCTTTTTATCTTATTTTTATTCCAACTTTGATATTTAATACCTAAAACATAAAATAAACATTAGTAAGCTCTTTTAGGCATAAAACATCAATAAAGAAAATATAATTAGCACATATAAAATTCACAAAATATCATCCTATCAATTGATCACCATGTGAGTCAAATAATGAATTCCATAAGTAACATTGAAGCTATGACCTCTCAACCTGTGGAGAATCCAAGAGATAATGTTACTAACATCACCTTGAAAAGTGAAAGGGAAACTGAATCCAAGGAAAGTGCACATGAAGATGTCGACAACTTTATAGAAATGGAGGATGAATCCTATGTCTATATTAGAGGTGGAGTTGTTGACATGCACAATGTAAAAGGGAGAGAGAATTTCGACAACTTTATAAAGCACTATGAGGATGTTGAAATCAAGGAATTCAAAGCTGAGGTAAGTGATAAACAAATTCCTTTTCCTGGTAGGTTTGCAAGAGCTGCAAATGAAGAGCAAGACAAGGAGACCTTGAAGATATTTAGGAAAATGGAAGTTAATATTCCTCTCCTTGATGAAATTAATGATCAAGTGCTTTGCGATGCCAAGTTTTTAAAGGAACTATGCATTTCCAAGAGGAAATTAACAGGTGATGAAAAGCAAGTTCTTAAAGATGAGCTAGAAATAGCCATGAGCAAAAATCTTGTGAATGATGAACTCAAGAGACCGATAAAAAGGTTGAGGTTTGGGATTGGATGATGGAAGGTGGAGCGGTCGAGCTAACGACATTAAACAAAAGCGCTACTTGGGAGGCAACCCAAGGATGTAAAACAAGGGAGTATTTCTTCCTTTACTTGTATTACCATTTAATTTTTGAGTTTTTTATTGTTCTTCTTTGCATGCTAGACTTACTTTGAGGACAAAGTAAGATTTAAGTGTGGGGGGGAATATTGGTTTATGAGTCTATATAGTTTTTTTTTTTAGGAACTTAGAGTTTTTTTTTTCTGAACTGGATTTTTTTTTTTGAAAAAAAAGGGTCAAATTTTTTAGAGTTTTAAAGATCATGATATGTTTTCTTCCTTTTAATGATTGATTCTAAACTAAAACAAGGTTTTATAAGAAAGTTGAGAATATTTTGATTGTTATTATTGTTGAAGTGAATACTTTCTAAAGAATTTATGTGAGTTCATGATTAAATATGATTGCTCATATGATATTGATAATGTGATTAGTTCATTGAAGTTGGTATAAGCCAAGGATAAATAGACAAGAACAAAAAAAAACATAAAAAGAGAAGAAAAATACAGGTTGAAAGCTTTAAATTCTACTCCAATGTTTTGAGTTACTCGATCTTGTTGATTAAATTCTTGAAGTGACTTAAAATATGAGTATGCAAAGCACTCTAAAAGAGGGCTTACTTGTTGAGTAACCGGGTGTTGGTATCACCAATATTAACATTTGTGTAAAAAGGTGTAACATCCAGAATTATAAAATTCGGACTAACTTTTTCCTTTTAATTACTATCTTTCCCATTCAATTTGTCGGTATCAATCGGTTTGCATTCGGTGTCGATATAAGTTTCTTTTTTTTTTTTTACCATTTCAAGTAGTTTCATAAATTTCACAATGACAGTATTTATATCCCATCACAACAATATTTGCTTTGCATTTATAAGTCTAAATATAAATATAAAAACTTTACGAGTACCTGAATACTGGGTACTTTAAACTTCTAGTAATTCCTTCGCAGCGGATTTCTCGTATACTGATGAACTATCTGGGATGGTGAGAAAGGAGGTGAGCTTTGGGGAAAGCTCAGTAAGAAACATATATAAAAGCGCATATTAAATGCAGTTAAATATAATAAACTTGTTTAATGAAACAGTATCATCTTTTAAATAAACACTGTATAACTTTTTCAAAATCATGAAAATTTGTTCTTTCATGCAATATAGCAATTCTTGTAAAATCATTTAAAATGCAATAAATGCATTTCGTATTTCAATTAATGCTATAAACCATTTCTTGCAAAATCATTAAAATAGAATGAATGCACTTGTATTGAGAAAACATATATTGTAAAACTCGTATCACTTCTTTTGTCACTTAAAATCAATTCATGTCTCATTCTCGTAAGCCAAATCATTTAGTTAATCAATTACTTGTCAAATATCCCATATCCATAGAAAATAATCTCCCAGAAATACATGCACAATCTCGTATCCCCGAAGGGACCTCGTATCCCCGTAGGGACGATCACATATCTCGTATCCCCATAGGGACCTCGTAACAATGGCCACTGTCAATCACTCACAGTTCGCACTGGTCAGGTGCTCACTGTGTAAACCTGTGGGGTTTGACCGTAACTCCCACAGTCATATCATGTAAAGGGAAGGTCTAAGATGTCTCCCAGCCTAATCATCACTATCTCGTATGCATGATCATCAGGGAGATATTAATCTCATATAAAATCACTTCGTATAAACCACTTCATATAAATCATTTCTTTTAAATCATTTAATGTAAATAAATTCATATAAAGCTTGTCATATAACTCAGTTCATGTAAGTCATTTCGTGCAATTCGATCCATGTGAAACGTTTCATATAGTTCAAATCATGTAGAGCATTTCATGTAGAACAATTCGAGTAACTCATTTCTTGTAATTCAGATCATGTAAACAGTTTCATGTAATTTAATTCATGTAAACCGTTTCTTGTAAATCATTTTGTGTAAATCATGTCATGCGATTCAATTCATGTAAATCATTTCTTGTAATTTAATTCATATAAATCACTCGTATAATGCAATTCATGTAATTCATTTCATATAATGAAATTCATATAAATCATCTCAGATAATGCAATTCATGTAAGTCATCTAATATAATTCAATGCATATAAATCATTATATCTAAATCAATTCATGTAAAACATTTCATATAATGAAATATTTAAACTCGTAGGAATTAAAGATAATTCCTATTTCTTGTATCCGGAAAAATTGGGTAAAAAACGATTAAAATGAGATTTTTAAGAATTTTAAATTGCAAGTAAAACATATCTTATGCAACTCCTATACATGTTTCTTACCTCTATCTCCGTGAAATGTCCAAATTTCAATAACGCCCTTTACGTTTCTTTTAGTTCCCGAGCTTGACACTGCACAATAATTCTAAATTATATTCAAAATCCTATATTACAAATTCTAATTCTAATAAATATTCCATCATTTGCTATTTTCTATTGATTCTCACTCTTTTTTAAATTCTATTTAAAATCTCATAAATAACTCAAATGAATATTTCTATAATTTGTGACAGTGTAACTTTTCTATTCTTGAATTTCATTAGTCATTTTCCCAGTTATATTTAAAATGTTATATTTTAGCTACAATGAATTCTCTACAATTCCTATTTCCTTTTTATTTCTTTCAATAATTAATTTATTTTCATTTCTATTGAATAATGTAACATAAATACAATTAATTTATTTTCTTTTCTTTTCTCTTCTTTTTCTCTTTTCCTAACTTTTCTTTTCCTACTCCTTATTCACTGCCGTTAGTTTCCATTTTCCCATCCAAACCGTAAGCTTCCACTACCCTATCCTCATGTTTTATTCTTCAATCAACTCCAATTTTATGCACTTCTTTTACTCATTTAAGAATATCATCAAACATCTTAAATTCAACAAAATCTTATCTCCCATATTCAGCCCATACATGGCCGAATAGTTCCCCTGGCCACGCCACTTTACTGTGTTCTCAATTTATCATCCAATCCCAATCAAATCAAGCTTAATTTATCATCTAATCCAAATTTCAAACAAGTTTCATTCATTATCTATAAATAATTCTTACTCAATCACACATCAAAATCACCAAGTTTCTTCTATTTTTCTATCATAACCGAGACTCTCCCCAAACACTACACCTTCATTTTGTTTCAACTTAAGATTCTAATTATCCTATTCACACTTTAAACACTTAAAGCACCTACTAGAATAGGATAAACTTAACTATTTTCTCACCTTCCATATGTACCGAACAGAACAGCCACACCAGTCAGCCTTTCCATGTTAAATTCAGTTTGGCAAACACCAACTTTGAGCGGTCCTTGAGATGAACAGCAGAGGTTGGGTAGAAAGTTTGATGAATTGAAAGCTTAAAAGGAGAATTTTACATGGAAATTTATGAGACTGACATGAGGAATTGGGGGAAATAAAAACAGAATCGGGCAGCAGCAGGGGGACGGGAAAACGTCTGCTGAAATCGACCCCATCTCAAGCAATTAAATCAGATTTTAACTTTATTTAATAAAATTTTGGTGCACAAAAATCTCACATGCTAATTGACTTATTTGTCCCCTTAAAAGTCAATATTTACCATTAAATCATAAATTTTATTTTATTCTTTTTTTTTCCAGATTTTTATTTATTTACATATTTATTTATTTATTCACAATATCATCAATATATCACTAATATATTTTCTATTAACAATTACATATATATATACATGTTTCTATATGTTTAAAATTTATATATATATATATATTTAATACCCAAATTACATTTCTAATTGTTAAAATTTTAATTTATCAATTGATCAAGTATTACAATTTTGAAATATTCTAATCCTTTAATAAATTTATTTACTTATTTCAATAAATCTATTACCATCTGAAATTAAATTTACAGATACCTAACTTCAAAAATAGGAGAATTCGCGGTTATCACAAAAGGCAAGTAAGTACTTAGGGAAACCATTATTGAAACCTCAAAGAAAAAAAAAAAGAAAAAGAAGAAAGAGAAAATAGAAAAAAAAATTCTTGATCTATTGACTTTGTTTGTGGTAATGTAAAATGGATAATTGCAAAGTTGATGTTATATGTTTCAATTGTGTTGATTGTGAATTTTGCATGAATTTATTTAGAAGTATGCATGAATATGAGAAGTAATGATTAGAATATGATTGACTTGATTATTTGACTCTTGTTGAAGTTATGAGTTAAGAATTGAAAGATTTGAAAATATGTTCATGATCTTAATCTTGTCTTGAGTCTTAATTTTTCATTTTTGAGTCTTATTTTGAATTTTTATGATTGAGTCTTGAGTAAAAGATTTTGTGGGTATATCTTCTGAAAGCTCTCACGAGACACAACTCGTCCACTAGGGGTGACCTAGGGGTTTAAAGGCTTATTGCATAAGCTAAATGCAATCCTGATTCCTACGAAAGTGAGTTAGGATTTTAGGATTTAGTTCTTTAGGAATTAGTTAGCTAAGGTTTGCTAGAGGACTAGCAAAAGCTAAGTGTGGGGGAATTTGATAGGATGATATTTTGTGAATTTTATATGTGCTAATATATTTTCTTTATTGATGTTTTATGCCTAAAAGAGCTTACTAATGTTTATTTTATGTTTTAGGTATTAAATATCAAAGTTGGAATAAAAAGAAGCTAAAAAGAGCAAAGTGCAGTATTTTCTGACCAGCTTGAAAGATTGACATTTTTGACCAACGTAACGACCTGATCTCAAGAAGTGGCCTTCATGGAAGTTGTAGAGGACTTCTCAAGGTTTCCAGAATGTCCAAGATCGCAAAAATCGGAGTTCATTTGGTGGGTCAAACGTCTGGACAAAATCAGTTTGAAATTCTAGGTAGAAAAACGAGATTGAGAAGAAATTCCAACAAAGCAAGTTCAAGACTAGATTTTGTTGAGAGAAGATAATTTCTTAATTTTATTTTGTCTTAGATCTGTAATTAGTTAATAAAAATAGGCCTTAGGAATTTTACTTAGAAAATAATTGTAAAAAGATGATGGGATAAAGGTAAGAGTTTGACTAGTCAAATTACTTGTTTTCTAAGTAAACTCTTATCTGAATCCCACATTGCTTAGGAAAGTCTTTTAAACTCTTCCTTAGGCCTATATAAAGAGCACAAGGCTCTCATAAACATCATCCCTCTTCTCCCTCTTCTCTTTTAGTCTTGTAGGATTTTCTTTAGGGTTTTTAATAAAAATTTTATTTTTCTTTATTTTTAATTAGTTGCTGATTTCTTATTATTGTTTTATAAAATTATTTTCTTTTTATTTTTTTTAGATTTTGTGATTTTTTTTGGTTAAAATCTTATTAGATCATAATCTTGATTATAGATTTGTTGTTTGATATTATTAAAGATTGATAGTTTAATTGTTTATTTCATGATAATTGTTTTTTATTTATAATATTAAACTTGAATTTTATGATCTTGAATATGTCTAGTGAGTAGTTTTCTTATTCAGTTATGAGGTAAATTGATTATTCTTGGGAAAAGCATGTTGTGAGATTCTTGAACCTATTATATAATTGTTGATTAAATATCCAAGATTCTCTGAGCACATTATAATGATTATTTGTTTGATTAGATAGGGTGCACACAATTTAGTTAAATTAAATAATCTACCGCTAGATTAAAAACATAAGTCCGTAATTGCTTGTGGAGTTAATCACTAGGGATGGAGAATTAAGGTTTAGATTAAATAAACCGAGCTTATGTGTTTGTTATCTAATGTCAACCCATATCTTTCTCGTTGTTAATGCTGCTACAACTTATATCTAGAGAGCTTGTTCTAGGTAGGTTAAGTAGTTAGAGATTAGTTAAAGAGCTTGTTTTAACGAACGACTGAGTAAGGAAAGATGGTGTAACAGAGCTTGTTGTTATGCTACAGTTGACTATTTAATTGACAATAATATTTTGTAATCAATGATCAACATCAAAATCCAAGAATGATTGATTGCCTCATAACTGAAGCTTTTTGCTATTTGTCTTTGATACTTAATAATTCTTGTTTTCTTTATTTTAGAATAGTCTCCAAATCCCCCAAACTTCTTCTTTCCTTAGTAACCCTAAGATTAGATTTTTAATTTAATAATTAACTTAAAAATAAATTCAGTCTCTGTGGGTTCGACCCTTGCTCCGCTATCTACATAGTAAAGTTAGGAAATTTTATTTTTGGTGACTGACGACACTCATCATGGGCTTCTCTCTAACAATATTAATGAAACCAGTCAAGGCTTGTTTTTAACTCTTATAATTGGACCTTCATGGATTTTCAAAGGATCACGATCATCACGAACATGACTTAAGCTTTGTGAGCTTGGGTCTCCATCAGTCACCAAGTAAACCCTATCTTGTTCTCCAAGCAACCAAATCCTAAAAGTTTTCTTGCTCACCAAGAAACCTTCAAAAGCTCTACATCACATAAAGACTACTTGTTTCACAAGCTACTATTCCTTCTCGTTCCTTGTCACACAGGCTACTACCAAAACTAGCTTATTTTTGTAAAAAGTTGCCTTGTTCCCCAAGTAAACCTCTTCTTATTATTTAGACTTTTTTGTTTTTTTCTTCATTGTTCGTTTACTTTAGTAAAATATTAAAAAACATAAAAAAAAAGAGAAAAAAAAGAAAAGAAAAAAAGAGAAAAGAAAAATCAATTCAAGATGTGATTTATTACATCGTGTGTAACAAGTGCAACATCAAAGGCAATTCGTGGAGGTGTGCTTCATCAAAATCTTGAGGTAGTCATTCTTTCTTGAGCTTTGAGATTTCTTATTTGCCTAATTTGAAAATTCATTGTTACCATTCTACCCTACTGCCTAAAATTACCTTTTTGACCCTACCACATAAAAGGACAAAACTACCCCACGTTTGGCTAAACCCTACCCTAATTAAACACCCCAAAACATGCATATTTCCTTCAAGGTTTACCATTTTCCCTTGATTAAAATCTTGTGCTTAACTTGTTTATTGTTGGTTGATAGTTGAATTCCATAAGCTGATTTTTGATTAAGATTTGAGTTTAATATAGAACCTATAGAGAAAAGTTGTGTGAGGGAAAAAAGGCAACAGTGTGTGAGTAACATTAGTAGAGAAAAGCCATATTAAAATTGTGTGAAACACAAGTGTGAGACATATTAAAGTTGTTTTAATGCAAGAGAAGCGCCCCATTGCTTTCTTCAGAGAGAAGTTAAGTGGAGATGCCCTTAACTATCCCATGTACAATAAATAGATGTATGCATTAGTGAGGGCCTTGGAAACATGGCAACATTATTTATGGCCCAAGGAATTCATCACCCACACTGATCATGAGTCTTTGAAGCTTTGTTACACCATCTTTCCTTACTGAGTCGTTAGTTAAAACAAGCTCTTTAACTAATCTCTAACTACTAAACCTACCTAGAACAAGCTCTCTAGATATAAGCTGTAGCAGCATTAACAACAAGAAAGATATGCGTTGACATTAGATAACAAACACATAAGCTCTGTTCATTTAATCTAAACCTTGATTCTCATCCATCCCTAGTGATTAACTCCACAAGCAATTATGGACTTATGTTTTTAATCTGGCGGTAGATTATGTAATTTAACTAAATAGTGTGCACCCTATCTAATCAAACAAACAATCATTATAATGTGTTCAGAGAATCTTGGATATTTAATCAACAATTATATAATAGGTTCAAAGAATCTCACAACATGCTTTTCCCAAGAATAATCAATTTACCTCATAACTGAATACGAAAACTACTCACTAGACATATTCAAGATCATAAAATTCAAATTATATATTATAAAGATTACAAATATCATGCAAGAAACAATCAAAGAAGCAATCTTTAATAATATAAATCAGAATTACTAATCAAGATTATAAAGTAGCAAGCAAGAACACACAAACAATATAAATTTAAATAAAGAAAACAAATTCAGAAATAATAATAATAATAATAATAATAATAATAATAATAATAATAATAATAATAATATTAAAGAAATCAGCAACTAATTAAAAATAAAGAAAAAATAAAATTTTATTAAAAACCCTAAAGAAAATCCTACGGGACTAAAATGGAAGAGGGAGGAGAGGGATGTTAGGGATTTGAGGGATGTGAGGGATGTTGTTTATGAGAGCCTTGTGCTCTTTATATAGGCCTAAGGAATAGTTTAAAAGACTTTCCTAAGCAATGTGGGATTCAGATAAGAGTTTACTTGGAAAACAAGTAATTTGACTAGTCAAACTCCTACCTTTATCTCATCATCTTTTTACAATTATTTTCTAAGTAAAATTCCTAAGGCCTATTTTTATTAATTAATTACAGATCTAAGACAAAATAAAATTAAGAAATTATCTTCTCTCAACAAAATCTGGTCTTGAACTTGCTTTGTTGGAATTTCTTCTCAATCTCGTTTTTCTGCCCAGAATTTCGTACTGATTTTGTCCAGACGTTTGACCCATCAAATGAACTCCTATTTTTGCAATCTTGGACATTTTGGAAACCTTGAGAAGTGCTCTACAACTTCCATGCAGGCCACTTCTTGAGATCAGGTCGTTAAATTGGTCAAAAACGTCAATCTTTCAGGCTGGATAGAAAATACTGCACTTTGCTCTTTTTAGCTTCTTTTTATTCCAACTTTGATATTTAATACCTAAAACATAAAATAAACATTAGTAAACTCTTTTAGGCATAAAACATGATATGGACCTCGCCGAAAGAAGATGAGGTTCAATGAAGAAGATGAAGAACACTTGAAGAAAAACAATAACAAGTTAAAAACGCAGCAAAGGAAAACAAAAATTAGAAGTAAAACCAAGACCCGTTGTGTAGAAATACAAGAACTCATGGTATTAGACCAAGTCCCGTTGCTTAGAAAAGCAAGAACCTATGTTATATATTGGTGGAAGGTAGAAGAACGCCACAAGGAAGACCTTGATAAGTTCAAGAGTTCTCAAGAGAACCAAAGAGAATAAGTCTCTCAGTTATTTTGCTAAAATCAATTGTGTTCTCCCCAAAGGGTTACATAACTATTTATAGACAACTAGCTAACTTGCAGCACAAGTAATAAGAATCCTACTTTCCTAACTTGCAGAATAGGAAATAGCAAACTTGCAGAACAAGCAATAGGAATCCTACTCTCCTAACTAGCAGAACAAGTAATAGAAGTCCTACAAAATATATTATTTAAAAAGGAATTGGGCTTAAATTAAATTAAAACAATGTTCAGCCCAAAAATACTTAACTAAATAAAATATGCATCCAGCCTATTTGCATTTCGGCCTAATACTTGTGTGTCTTCAAGAAGGTTGAACTTGGGCTTAGATCATGTTGTAGAAGACTCTATCATCCTCCATGCTCAAGCTTTGTTGGGCTTTCTCTTTAGCAATATTAATAAAACCAACCAAGGCTTGTTGCATTATCTTTGATTTAGCTCTTGTAATTGGACCTCCATGGATGCTCAAAGGATCACAATCATCACGAACATGACTTGAGCTTTGTGAGCTTGATGGGTCTCCATCATTCCCCCTTTCCTCGAAAGGATTTGTCCTCAAATCAGAATCACCTATATCAATATCAAAGGGAGAAAGATCGTAAACATTAAATGTAGCACTAACACTATACTCACCTGGAAGATCCAACTTATAAGCATTGTCATTGATCTTCTCAATCACTTAGAATGGTCCATCTCCTCGAGGTTGCAACTTGGAGCGACATTGAGTAGGTAATCTCTCTTTACGCCTATGTACCCAAACCCAACCACTAGGCTCAAAGATAACTTTCTTGTGATGCTTGTTGGCTTGAGTAGCATATTGCTCAGTCCTCTTCTCAATGTTTTGACGTACCTTCTCATGTAGTTGCTTAACAAAATCAGCTTTCTTTTCTCCATCCAAACTAGCTCTCTCCTCAATAGGTAGTGGTAAAAGATCCAATGGAGTGAGTGAATTAAAACCATAGACAACTTCAAATGGAGAATAACTAGTAGTAGAATGCACACTTCTATTGTAAGCAAACTCCACATGAGGCAAACAATCTTCCCAATTCTTCAAATTCTTTTGAATAATGGACCTGAATAAAGTAGACAAAGTACGATTGACTACTTCAGTTTGACCATCAGTTTGTGGATGACTGATGGAGACCCATCAAGCTCACACAGCTCAAGTCATGTTCGTGATGTTCGTGATCCTTTGAGCATCCATGGAGGTCCAATTACAAGAGCTAAATCAAAGATAACGCAACAAGCCTTGGATGGTTTCAATAATATTGTTAGAGAAAAAGCCCAACAAAGCTTGAGCATGGAGGATGATAAAGTCTTCTACAACATGATCCAAGCCCAAGTTCAACCTTCTTGAAGACACACACACAAGTATTAGGCCGAAATGCAATTAGGTTAGATACATATTTTATTTAGTTAAGTATTATTGGGCTGACCGTTGTATTAATTTAATTTAAGCCCAATTCCTTTTTAAATAATATATTTTGTAGGACTTCTATTACTTGTTTTGCAAGTTAGGAGAGTAGGATTCCTATTACTTGTTCTGCAAGTTTGCTATTTCCTATTCTGCAAGTTAGGAAAGTAGGATTCTTATTACTTGTGCTGCAAGTTAGCTAGTTGCCTATAAATAGTTATGTAACCTTTTGGGGAGAACACAATTGATTTTAGTAATAAAATTGAGAGATTTCTTCTCTTTGGTTCTCTTGAGAACTCTTGAACTTATCAAGGTCTTCCTTGTGTTGTTCTTCTACTTTCCACCAATTTATACCATAGGTTCTTGCTTTTCTAAGCAACGGGTCTTGGTCCAATACCATAGGTTCTTGTGTTTCTACACAACGGGTCTTGGTTTTACTTCTAATTTTTGTTTTCCTTTGCTGCGTTTTTAACTTGTTATTGTTTTTCTTCAAGTGTTATTCGTCTTCTTCATTGAACCTCATCTTCTTTCGGTGAGGTCCATATCATTTGGCATCAGAGCTTAGGTTCAATTCGTGGGAGTCTCATTTTTGTTCTTTTTTTCTTTCTTTGTCTTGTTGTCTTGGACAAACCTTGATCTTGAATCCTTTTCCAAGCCACCACTAATATTGTTTGTCCCTCAAACCTATTTTCTTTACTTAGCCACCAAGTAAACCCTATCTTGTTCTCCAAGCAACCAAGTACCAAAGGTTTTCTTGCTCATCAATAAACCTTCAAAAGCTCTACATCACATAAAGACTACTTGTTTCACAAGCCACCGTTCCCTGTCATTCCTTGCCACACAAGCTGCTACCAAAACTAGCTTTTTTTTGTCAAAAAGTTGCCTTGTTCCCCAAGTAAACCTCTTCTTATTATTTAGACTTTGTTTTTTTCTTCATTGTTCGTTTACTTTAGTAAAATATAAAAAAAAAAGAGAAAAAAAAAGAAAAGAAAAAAAAGAGAAAAGAAAAAAAATCAATTCAAGAGGAGATTTATTACATCGTGTGTAGTAATGCAACATCAAAGGCAATTCGTGGAGGTGTGCATCATAAAAATCTTGAGGTAGTCATTCTTTCTTGAGCTTTGAAATTTCTTATTTGCCTATTTTGAAAATTCATTGTTACTATTCTACCCTACTGCCTAAAATTACCTTTTTGACCCTACCACATAAAAGGACAAAACAACCCCACCTTTGGCTAAACCCTACCCTAATTAAACACCCCTAAACACGCATATTTCCTTCAAGGTTTAGTTTCATTAGAGTCTTCTTAAGCCTTATTGAGTCTTGCAAAGTCTTGTTGAGTCTTTATTGTTTTGTTTTCCCTTGATTAAAATCCTGTGCTCAGCTTGTTTATTGTTGGTTGATAGTTGAATTCCATTAGCTGATTTTTGATTGAGTCTTGAGCTCAATATAGAACATATAAAGAAAAGTTGTGTGAGGAAAAAAGGCAAGAGTGTGTGAGTAACATTAGTAGAGAAAAGCCATATTAAAATTGTGTGAAACACGAGTGTGAGTGTTACATTCTTGTGTGCATTGAGTGTAAACACGTGAGGTCATACTTGTGAGGCCCTTTTCATTTACTAACGTTTCTTGCAGGATAACATCATGTCTTCTGATGGTGAAAAGCCTGATTTGAGTAAGATTGAGTTCATGTTCCAAGCTATGCAATAACAATTTTCAAGGATAGAGTTGAGGTTTAATAATATTCATGATAAGTTGGAGGAACATGAAGCTGTCCTAGCTAAGGTAAGCAAGGTGATACTTCTCATGAGAATGGCAATGTGGTGAATACTGACTTTGATGATAAAGTTGATGATGAGTTTGATGATGATGAGTTTAGTAGAAGTGTTAAAGGTAACCATGGTAATAAAGGAGGTCGTGGAGATAGGTATAAAAGAGATAGGTATTATGATAGGATAGATGGAAATTTAGGGAGTATCAAATTGAAGATTCCTTCCTTTCAAGGTAAGAATGATCCTAAGGCTTAGAATGGAAAAAGAAAGTAGAGATGGTCTTTGATTGCCATAACTATTCCGAAGAAAAAAAGGTGAAACTTGCTGCTGTAGAGTTTACGGATTATGCAATCATTTGGTGGGACCAACTCATACTTGGTAGACGTAGGAATAGAGATCCACCTATAGTTACATGGGATGAAATGAAACGTGTTATGAGAAAAAGGTTTGTTCCTAATCATTACTATAGAGAGCTTTATCAAAGGTTACAAGGTCTCGCTCAAGGTTCTAAGAGTGTTGAGGATTATCATAAAGAAATGGAAATTATCATGATCAGAGCTAATATTGAAGAGGATAGTGAAGCTACTATGGCTCGATTCTTACAAGGATTGAATCGTGAGATTGCTAATGTAGTGGAGTTACATCACTATGTGGAGTTTGATGATATGTTACATATGGCTATAAAGGTTGAAAGGCAACTCAAGAGAAAAGGTTATTCATCTCGTTTTATGCAAGGTTCTAGTTCGTCTTCTTCTTGGAAACCAAACACCTTTCAAAGGGATGATAGGACTACATTCAAACTTAAAACTGAATCCTCATTCAAGCTTAAGGGTGAGAGTGTCCAAAAGCCTAAACCCGAGGCTGTCCAAGCATCCCAAGGTAAGAGTAGAGACATTAAGTGTTTTAGATGTTTGGGAAGAGGACACATTGCATCACAATGCCCAAACAAACGAGTCATGATTATGCGTGATGATGGTGATGTTGTAAGTGAAGATTCTGATGTTGATGATGAGATGCCACCATTGGAGGACATGGATGAGGATGATGACTATGTTTAGTTTGCTGCACATGGTGAAGCACTTGTAGCTCGTCGTGCATTAAGTGCCCAAGTTAAGGATGAAGATGAAGTGCAACGAGAAAATATTTTCCATACTAGATGCCACGTCAACAATAAGGTATGCTCTTGGATTATTGATGGTGGTAGTTGCACTAATGTTGCTAGCAGTTATTTGGTTGACAAATTGAGTTTGCCCACTACAAAACATCCCAAACCATACAAACTTCAATGGCTCAATAATTGTGGAGAAGTAAATGTGACCAAACAAGTATTGGTGCCATTTTCAATTGGAAGGTATAATGATAAAGTGTTGTGTGATGTTGTGCCTATGCATGCTAGCCATTTGCTTTTAGGAAGACCATGGCAATTTGATAGACGTGTCATACATGATGGATTCACAAACCGTTATTCATTTACCATGGATGGTAAGAAATTTACACTTGCACCCTTGAGTCCTAAGGAGATTTATGAGGATCAGTTGAGGTTGAAAGAGCAAAATGAATCACAACAAAGGTTAAAGAATCTAGACAAAGGCAAAGATATTGCAAAGAAAGAAAGAAAGGATGTGAGCTTCTATGCAAAGCAAAGTGATGTAAAGGCTACTTTTCTAGCTAAGTGCCCAATCCTTTTGTTTTTATATAAAGAATCTTGTTTTAGTTCTAATGATCTTAAATCTTCTTTGCCTACTAATGTTGTGTCTCTTTTGAAGGAATTTGGAGATATATTCCCCGAGGAGATTCCAAATGGTTTGCCACCTATTAGGGGAATTGAGCATCAAATAGACCTTGTTCCTGGAGCTGCCATTCCCAACAGACCTGCCTATAGAAGTAATCCTGAGGAGACAAAGGATCTTCAAAGGCAAGTTGACGAGCTCATGAAGAAAGGCTACGTTAGAGAGAGCATGAGTCCATGTGCTGTTCCTGTGTTACTTATTCCTAAGAAAGATGGGACATGGAGGATGTGTGTTGATTGTCGTGCCATCAACAAAATCACTGTAAAGTATCGCTATCCCATTCCTAGATTAGATGATATGCTTGATGAGTTACATGGTTCTTGCATCTTTTCTAAAATTGATTTGAAAAGTGGTTATCATCAAATTCGCATAAGAGAAGGTGATGAGTGGAAAACCGCATTTAAGACTAAGCATGGTTTGTATGAATGGTTAGTTATGCCTTTTGGATTAACTAATGCACCTAGCACTTTCATGAGATTAATGAACCATGTTTTGCGTGCTTTCATTGAAAAATTTGTAGTTGTCTATTTTGATGATATCTTGATCTATAGTAGAAGTTTGCATGAACATATTGAACATTTAAAGAATGTGCTTAATGTCTTGAGAGAGGAAAAGCTGTATACTAACATTAAGAAATGTTCCTTTTGCACTGATAAGATTATATTTCTTGGATATGTTGTTTCTTCTAAGGGTATATCAGTAGAAGATGAAAAGGTTAAGGTAATTAAAGATTGGCCTATACCTAAGAATATCTCTGAGGTGCATAATTTTCATGGATTAGCTAGTTTCTACCGTAGGTTTGTTAGAGACTTCAGTACTATAGCTGCACCTTTAACTGATTTGTGAAAAAGAATGTTGGATTTAAATGGGGTCTTGAGCAAGATCGTGCTTTTAACTTGCTTAAGGAGAAGCTTTGTTCTGCACCTTTGTTATCCTTACCTGACTTTTCTAAAACTTTTGAGATTGAGTGTGATGCTTCAAGTATAGGTATTGGAACTGTTTTAATGCAAGAGAAGCGCCCCATTGCTTTTTTCAGTGAGAAGTTAAGTGGACCTGCCCTTAACTATCCTACATATGATAAAGAGATGTATGCATTAGTGAGGGCCTTGGAAACATGGCAACACTATTTATGGCCTAAGGAATTTGTCATCCACACTGATCATGAGTCCTTGAAGCACTTGAAAGGACAAAGCAAGTTGAGCAAGCGTCATGCCAAGTGGATGGAGTTCATTGAGACATTTCCATATGTGATCAAATATAAACAAGGTAAAGAAAATGTCGTGGCTGATGCATTGTCTCGAAGGTATACTCTAATCACTACTCTTAATGCAAAACTACTTGGATTTGAGTATATTAAAGACTTGTATGCTACTGATGAGGATTTTGAAAATGTGTTCATTGCATGTGAGAAAACTGGTTTTGGAAAGTTTTATAGGCATGATGGATTCTTATTTAGGGAAAATAGATTATGTGTGCCTAGGAGTTCTTTAAGAGAATTACTTGTTAGAGAAACCCATAGTGGTGGGTTAATGGTACATTTTGGAGTAAAGAAAACTTTAGATATATTGCATGATCACTTCTTTTGGCCTAACATAAAAATAAATGTTGAAAAATTGTGTGAAAGATGTGTCACTTGTAAACAAGCTAAGTCTAGAGTTATGAATCATGGTCTTTATACTCCATTGCCTATTCCTACTGCTCCTTGGACTAACATTTCTATGGACTTTGTTTTGGGGTTACCAAGAACAAAGAGAGGTAGAGATTCTTTTTTTGTTGTTGTTGACAGGTTCTCTAAGATGGCTCACTTCATTGCTTGTCACAAGACAGATGATGCAAGCAACTTGCCGATTTATTCTTCAAGGAAATTGTTCGTCTACATGGTGTTCCGAGGACCATTGTTTCTGACCGTGATGTGAAGTTCCTTAGCTATTTTTGGAAAACATTATGGGGAAAGTTAGGAACAAAGCTATTGGAAAACGTCATGTTGCTCCAACTTATCATATTTAACCAACTTCGACTCGATCCTCGAAAGTTGTTGTTGCATGGCTAAGAACATGATCTCAATCTTACTCAAATCAAGCTTTTCACTATTAGAAGACATGATTGTAACTTGCAAGAAACGTTAGTAAAAGAAAAGGACCTCACAAGTATGACCTCACGTGTTTTCACTCAATACACACAAGAATATAACACTCACACTCGGTTTCATACAATTTTAATATGGCTTTTCTCTACTAATGTTACTCACACACTCTTGCCTTTTTCCCTCACACAACTTTTCTCTATAGGTTCTATATTGAACTCAAGACTCAATCAAAAATCAGCTTATGGAATTCAACTATCAACAAACAATAAACAAGCTGAGCACAAGATTTTAATCAACAGAAAACAAAACACTGAAGACTCAACAAGACTTTGTAAGACTCAATAAGGCTTAAGAAGACTCAAATGAAACTAAACCTTTAAGGAAATATGCATGTTTTGGGGAGTTTAATTAGGGTAGGGTTTAGCCAAAGGTGGGGTAGTTTTGTCCTCTTATGTGGTAGGGTCAAAAAGGTAATTTTAGGCAGTAGGGTAGAATGGTAACAATGAATTTTCAAATTAGGCAAATAAGAAATCTCAAAGCTCAAGAAAGAATGACTACCTCAAGATTTTGATGAAGCACACCTCCACGAATTGCCTTTGATGTTGCACTTGCTACACGATGTAATAAATCCCCTCTTGAATTGATTTTTCTTTTCTCTTTTTTTTTCTTTTCTTTTTTTCTTTTTTTTTATATTTTACTAAAGTGGTAGTGTCGCAGGTACCAATAATAAATTACTTTACTTAAACCTATAGATAGGGCAAGCAAAAGTCTATCCCACAGAGATTGTTTTATTCAAGTTAATTATTTAAATTAAATACCTAACTATTGTTTAGAGAGAGAAAAGAGATTTTGGGGGGGGGGGGGGGGGGAGGTTCAATTAAACTACAATAACTAAGAAAATAATCAGAAAAATAAACAAGTAAATAAATTAGAAAATATCAAATATCACAAAACTTCAGTTTCAAGGTAATTAATTATTCTTGGGATATGATGCTGATCATTGATTATTTAAGATCATTGTCAATTAAGTAGTCAACCGTAGTGTAATTCCTCAGCGTCCAATTACACCTATCTTTCCTTACTGTGTTATTAATTAAAGGCTCAGCGTCTTAATTAATCTCTAACTATCAAAATTTACCTATGCTCAGCGCTATAAATTAAGTTTTAATAGCAGCATTAATATCTAGAAAGATTTGAGTCGACATTAAGTAACAAACTCACTCAGCGCTGTTTATTTAACTTAAACCTTAATTCTCCTAGATCCCTAGTGATTAAATTCACAAGCTATTACGGACTTATGTTTTTAATATGGCTGTAGATTATTTAATTTAACTAAATAGTAGGCCTCCTATCTAATCAAACAAACAATCATGCAAATGTGCTCAGAGAATCTTGGATACTTAATCAACAATTATATTATGAGTTTAAAATCTCACAACATACTTTTTCCAAGAATAATTAATTTACCTCATAACTGAACAAAAAATCTACTCACTAGACATATTCAAGATCATAAAATTCAAGTTATATATTATAAAGATTACAAATATCATGCAAGAAACAATCAAAGAAACAATCTTTAATAATATAAAGTCAGAATTACTAATCAAGATTATAAACTAGCAAGCAAAAACACAAACAATATTAAAACAAAATCAAAATTAAAAATAATAAAAAAATCGGCAACTAATTAAAAATAAAGAAAAAATAAAATTTTATTAAAAACCCTAAAGAAAATCCTACAAGACTAAAAGAGAGAAGAGGGATAAGAGGGGATGTGAGGGATGCTATTTATGAGAGCCTTGTGCTCTTTATATAGGCCTAAGAAGAGTTTAAAAGACTTTCCTAAGCAATGTGGGATTCAGATAAGAGTTTACTTGGGAAACAAGTAATTTGACTAGTCAAACTCTTACCTTTATCTCATCATCTTTTACAATTATTTTCTAAGTAAAACTCCTAAGGCCTATTTTTATTAATTAATTACAGATCTAAGACATAATAAAATTAAGTAATTATCTTGTCTCAACAAAATCTTGTCTTGAACATGCTTTGTTGGAATTTCTTCTCAATCTCGTTATTTCTGCCCAGAATTTCGTACTGATTTCGTCTAGATGTTTGACCCACCAAACGAACACTGATTTTTGCGATCTTGTGCATTCTGGAAACCTTAAGAAGTCCTCTACAACTTCCATGAAGGCCACTTCTTGAGATTAGGTCGTTAAATTGGTCAAAAACGTCAATCTTTCAAGCTAGACAGAAAATACTACACTTTGCTCTTTTTAGCTTCTTTTTATTCCAACTTTGATATTTAATACCTAAAACATAAAATAAACATTAGTAAGCTCTTTTAAGCATAAAACATCAATAAAGCAAATATATTAGCATATATAAAATTCACAAAATATCATCCTATCAAATTCCCCCACACTTAGCTTTTTGCTTATCCTCATGCAAAACCTAAACTAACTTCCTAAAGAAGTAAATCCTAAAGTCCAAATCTTAAATCCTTTTCCTAAAACCTAACTCACTTTCGTAGAAATCACGATTGCATTTAGCATATGCAACAAGCCTTTAAACCCCTAGGTCACCCCTAGTGGACGAGTTGTGTCTCGTGAGGGCTTTCAGAAGATATACCCACAAAATCTTTTACTTAAGACTCAATCCTAAAAATTCAAAATAAGACTCAAAAATTTAAAAATTACAACTCAAAACAAGATTAAGATCATGGACATATTTTCAAATCTTTCAATTCTTAACTCATAACTTCAACAAGAGTCAAATAATCAAGTCAATCATATTCTAATCATTACTTCTCATATTCATGCATACTTCTAAATAAATTCATGCAAAATTCACAATCAACACAACTGAAACATATAACATCAACTTTGCAATTATCCATTTTACATTACTACAAACAAAGTCAATAGATCAAGAATTTTTTTCTATTTCTCTTCCTTCTTTTTTCTTTTGAGGTTTCAACAATGGTTTCCCTAAGTACTTACTTGCCTTTTTACACGAATGTTAATATTGGTGATACCAACACCCGGTTACTCAACAAGTAAGCCCTCTTTTAGAGTGCTTTGCATACTCATATTTTAAGTCACTTCAAGAATTTAATCAATAAGATTGAGTAACTCAAAACATTGGAGTAGAATTTAAAGCTTTCAACCTCTATTTTTCTTCTCTTTTTATGTTTTTTTCTTGTTGTTGTCTATTTATCCTTTGCTTATACCAACTTCAATGAACTAATCACATTATCAATATCATATGAGCATTCATATTTAATCATCAACTCTCATAAATTCTTTAGAAAGTACTCACTTCAACAATAATAACAATCAAAATACTCTCAACTTTCTTATAAAACTTTGTTTTAGTTTAGAATCAATCCTTAAAAGAAAGAAAACATATTATGATCTTTTAAAAATGTTAAAAAAATTTTTGACCCTTTTTTTTTCAAAAAAAAATTCCAGTTTCTAAAAAAAAAAACTCCATAGACTCATAAACCAATATTCCCCCCCCCCCCCCCCCCCACACTTAAATCTTACTTTGTCCTCAAAGTAAGTCTAGCATGCAAAAAAGAACAATTAAAACTCAAAAATTAAATGGTAATACAAGTCAAGGAAAGAAATACTCCCTCGTTTTACATCCTTGTGTTGCCTCCCAAGTAGCGCTTTTGTTTAATGTCGTTGGCTCGACATTTCCACTATCATCAATCTTCATAGGTTGGATCTTCCAATTGCATCTCATCCACTGTGTAGACTTGGAATCCTTCATAGTATGGTTTCAATCTTTGTCCATTCACTTTGAAAGCTGTAGAGGTATTTAAGCTTTGGATTTCAACTGCACCATGAGGGTAAACATTAGTAACAATAAAAGGCCCTAACCATCTAGAACGTAACTTACCTGGAAATAACTTCAGCCTTGAATGATAAAGAACTTTTTGACCAATTTCAAATGTCTTTCTTGAAATCATCTTAACATGGACGGCTTTAGTCTTTTCCTTGTAAATTCTTGAGTTCTCATAGGCTTCATTACGAATCTCCTCTAGCTCTTGCAACTGAAGCTTTCTATGGTTTCCCACTTCATCATAATTCATGTTGCATTGTTTTATAGCCCAATAAGCTTTATGTTCCAATTCAACAGGAAGATGGCATGGCTTACCATAAACCAACCTATAAGGGGACATGATAGGATGATATTTTGTGAATTTTATATGTGCTAATATATTTTCTTTATTGATGTTTTATGCCTAAAAGAGCTTACTAATATTTATTTTATGTTTTAGGTATTAAATATAAAAGTTAGAATAAAAAGAAGATAAAAAGAGCAAACTGCAGTATTTTCTGTCCAGCTTGAAAGATTGACATTTTTGACCAATTTAACGACCTGATCTCAAGAAGTGGCCTTCATGGAAGTTGTAGAGGACTTCTCAAGGTTTCTAGAATATACAAGATCGTAAAAATCGGAGTCCATTTGATGGGTCAAACGTCTGGACAAAATCAGTACGAAATTCTGGGCAGAAAAACGAGATTGAGAAGAAATTCCAACAAAGCAAGTTCAAGACTAGATTTTGTTGAGAGAAGATAATTTCTTAATTTTATTTTGTCTTAGATCTGTAATTAATTAATAAAAACAGGCCTTAGGAGTTTTACTTAGAAAATAATTGTAAAAAGATGATGAGATAAAGGTAAGAGTTTGACTAGTCAAATTACTTGTTTCCCAAGTAAACTCTTATTTGAATCCCACATTGCTTAGGAAAGTCTTTTAAACTCTTCCTTAGGCCTATATAAAGAGCACAAGGCTCTCATAAACAACATCCCTCAAATCCCTCAAATCCCTCTTCTCCCTTTTCTCTTTTAGTCTTGTAGGATTTTCTTTAGGGTTTTTAATAAAATTTTATTTTTTTATTTTTAATTAGTTGCTTATTTCTTTATTATTTTTAATTCTGATTTTGTTTTCTTTATTTAAATTAATATTGTTTGTGTGTTCTTGCTTGCTAGTTATAATCTTGATTAGTAATTCTAATTTTATATTATTAAAGATTGCTTCTTTGATTGTTTCTTGTATGATATTTGTCTTCTTTATAATAGATAACTTGAATTTTATGATCTTGAATATGTCTAGTGAGTAGTTTTCTTATTCAGTTATGAGGTAAATTAATTATTCTTGGGAAAAGCATGTTGTGAGATTCTTGAACCTATTATATAATTGTTGATTAAATATCCAAGATTCGCTGAGCACATTATAATGGTTGTTTGTTTGATTAGATAGGGTGCACACTATTTAGTTAAACTAAATAATCTACCGCCAGATTAAAAACATAAGTCCGTAATTGCTTGGGGAGTTAATCACTAGGGATGGAGGAGAATTAAGGTTTAGATTAAATGAACCGAGCTTATGTGTTTGTTATCTAATGTCAACCCATATCTTTCTTGTTGTTAATGCTGCTACAACTTATATCTAGAGAGCTTGTTCTAGGTAGGTTAAGTAGTTAGAGATTAGTTAAAGAGCTCGTTTTAACTAACGACTCAGTAAGGAAAGATGGTGTAACAGAGCTTGTTGTTATGCTACGGTTGACTGTTTAATTGACAGTAATATTTTGTAATCAATGATCAACATCAAAATCCAAGAATGATTGAATGCCTCATGACTGAAGCTTTTTGATATTTGTTTTTCTTGTTTTCTTTATTTTAGACATAGCTTACAAAACCTCCAGATTTTCTTCTTCTTTCCCCAACTCCTAATATTAGATTTTTAATTTAATAATTAACTTAAATAATTCAGTCTCTGTGGGTTTGACCCTTGCTCCGCTATCTACATAGTAGAGTTAGGAAATTTAATTTTTGGTGACTGACGACACTCATCAGGACATCCCAATAGGTGTTTTATAGGCTGTTCTATATGCCCATAATGCATCATTAAGCCTCATACTCCAGTCTTTCCTTTGAGGGTTCACATTTTTCTCTAGAATACTTTTTATCTCCCTATTAGAGACTTCTGCTTGGCCACTTGTTTGAGGATGGTAGGCTGTTGACACCTTGTGAGTGACGTGGTACCTCTTCAATAAAGCTTCAATCATACGATTGCAAAAGTGGGTACCTCTATCACTTATCAAAGCTCTTGGTGTTCCAGACCTAGCAAAAATATTAGATTTAACAAATTCTGCAACAACTTTAGAATCATCAGTCCTAGTGGCTTTAGCTTCCACCCATTTGGAGACATAATCAACAGCAAGAATTATGTAAAGATTACTATAGGAGGAAGGAAAAGGTCCCATGAAATCAATGCCCCAAACATCAAAAATTTCACAAACTAGAATAGGGGTTTGTGGCATTTGGTTTCTTTGAGAGATGTTACCTGACTTTTGGTAATGCTCACATGTCTTGCAAAATAAGTATGCATCTTTAAATATTGTGGGCCAAAAGAATCCACATTCTAATACCTTTCCTGCCGTCCTATTAGGTCCAAAGTGGCCCCACACTCATAGCTATGGCAAAAGGTCAAGATTGATGGAATCTCATCTTGTGTGACACACCTTATTATTTGGTCAGAGCAATTCTTCCATAAGTAAGGGTCATCCGAAATATAATATTTGGCATCACTCCTAAGCTTATCCTTTTGAGCTCTAGTCAAATCATGAGGCAAAGTGTTAGTAACTAAATAATTCACAATATCAGCATACCATGGTGTAGTTACTTTGACTGCCATCAATTCTTCATCAGGAAAGAACTCTTGAAGTGGTAACGCATCTTCTTCTCTTTCCAATCTAATTAAATGATCTGCCACAAAGTTCTCTGCACCTTTCTTGTCTTTGATCTCTAAGTTAAATTCTTGAAGCAAAAGGATCCATCTTATGAGTCTTTGCTTTGCCTCCTTTTTAGATAGTAAATATCTCAAGGCTGCATGATCAGAATAAACAATTATTTTAGTACCAAGCATGATGGAGATCCAAGCTCACAAAGCTCAAGTCATGTTCGTGATGATCGTGATCCTTTGAGTATCCATGGAGGTCCAATTACAAGAGCTAAATCAAAGATGATGCAACAAGCCTTGGCTGGTTTCATTGATATTGCTAGAGAGAAAGCCCAACAAAGCTTGAGCATGGAGGATGATAAAGTCTTCTACAACATGATCCAAGCCCAAGTTCAACCTTCTTGAAGACACACAAGTATTGGGCCGAAATGCAAATTAGGCTAGATGCATATTTTATTTAGTTAAGTATTATTGGGCTGAACATTGTCTTAATTTAATTTAAGCCCAATTCCTTTTTAAATAATAGATTTTGTAAGACTTCTATTACTTGTTCTGCAAGTTAGGAGAGTAGGATTCCTATTGCTTGTTCTGCAAGTTTGCTATTTCCTATTCTGCAAGTTAGGAAAGTAGGATTCCTATTACTTGTGCTGCAAGTTATCTATTTGCCTATAAATAGTTATGTAACCCTTTGGGGAGAACACAATTGATTTTAGCAATAAAATTGAGAGACTTCTTCTCTTTGGTTCTCTTGAGAACTCTTGAACTTATCAAGGTCTTCCTTGTGGCGTTCTTCTACCTTCCACCAATATATACCATAGGTTCTTGCTTTTCTAGGCAACGGGTCTTGGTCCAATACCATAGGTTCTTGTGTTTCTACACAACGGGTCTTGGTTTTACTTCTAATTTTTATTTTCTTTTGCTGCGTTTTTAACTTGTTATTGTTTTTTTTTCAAGTGTTCTTCGTCTTCTTCATATGAACCTCATCTTCTTTCGGTGAGGTCCATATCATTTGGCATCAGAGCTTAGGTTTAATTCGTGGGAGTTTCGTTTTTGTTTCTTTGTCTTCTTGTCATGGACAAACCTTGATCTTGAATCCTTTTCCAAGCCATCACTAATATTGTTTGTCCCTCAAACCTATTGTCTTTACTTAGCCACCAAGTAAACCCTATCTTGTTCTCCAAGCAACCAAATCCCAAAGGTTTTCTTGCTCACCAAGAAACCTTCAAAAGCTCTACATCACATAAAGACTACTTGTTTCACAAGCCACCGTTCCCTCTCATTCCTTGGTACACAAGCTGCTACCAAAACTAGCTTGTTTTTGTCAAAAAGTTGCCTTGTTCCCCAAGTAAACCTCTTCTTATTATTTAGATTTTTTTTTCTTCATTGTTCGTTTAGTTTAGTAAAATATAAAAAAAAAAGAGAAAAAAAGAGAAAAAAAAAAGAAAAGAAAAAAAAAGAGAAAAGAAAAATCAATTCAAGAGGGGATTTTATTACATCGTGTGTAGCAAGTGCAATATCAAAGGTAATTCGTGGAGGTGTGCTTCATGAAAATCTTGAGGTAGTCATTCTTTCTTGAGCTTTGCGATTTCTTATTTGCCTAATTTGAAAATTCATTACTGCCATTTTACCCTACTGTCTAAAATTACCTTTTTGACCCTACCACATAAAAGGACAAAACTACCCCACCTTTGGCTAAACCCTACCTTAATTAAACACCCCAAAATACACAAATTTCCTTCAAGGTTTAGTTTCATTAGAGTCTTCTTAAGTCTTATTGAGTCTTGCTGAGTCTTGCTAAGTCTTGTTGAGTATTCATTGTTTTGTTTTCCCTTGATTAAAATCTTGTGCTCATCTTGTTTATTGTTGGTTGATAGTTGAATTCCATAAGCTGATTTTTGATTAAGTCTTGAGTTCAATATAGAACCTATAGAGAAAAGTTGTGTGAGGGAAAAAGGCAAGAGTGTGTGAGTAACATTAGTAGAGAAAAGCCATATTAAAATTGTGTGAAACACGAGTGTGTGTTACAGTCTTGTGTGTATTGAGTGTAAACACGTGAGGTCATACTTGTGAGGTCCTTTTCTTTTACTAACGTTTCTTGCAGGATAAAATCATGTCTTCTAATAGTGAAAAGCCTGATTTGAGTAAGATCGAGTTCATGTTCCAAGCTATGCAACAACAATTTTCAAGGATAGAGTTGAGGTTTAATAATATTCATGATAAGTTGGAGGAACATGAAGCTGTCCTAGCCAAGGTAAAGCCAAGTGATACTTCTCATGAGAATGGCAATGTTGTGAATAATGACTTTGATGATAAAGTTGATGATGAGTTTGATGATGATGAGTTTAGTAGAAGTGTTAAAGGTAACCATGGTAATAAAGGAGGTCGTGGAGATAGGTATAAAGGAGATAGGTGTTATGATAGGATAGATGGAAATTTAGGAAGTATCAAATTGAAGATTCCTTCCTTTCAAGGTAAGAATGATCCTGAGGCTTACTTAGAATGGGAAAAGAAAGTGGAGATGGTCTTTGGTTGCCATAACTATTCCGAAGAAAAAAAGGTGAAACTTGCTGCTGTAGAGTTCACGGATTATGCAATCATTTGGTGGGACCAACTCATGCTTGGTAGACGTAGGAATAGAGAGCCACCTATAGTTACATGGAATGAAATGAAACGTGTTATGAGAAAAAGGTTTGTTCCTAATCATTACTATAGAGAGCTTTATCAAAGGTTACAAGGTCTCACTCAAGGTTCTAAGAGTGTTGAGGATTATCATAAAGAAATGGAAATTATCATGATCAGAGCTAATGTTGAAGAGGATAGTGAAGCTACTATGGCTCGATTCTTACAAGGATTGAATCGTGAGATTGCTAATGTAGTGGAGTTACATCACTATGTGGAGTTTGATGATATGTTGCATATGGCTATCAAGGTTGAAAGGCAACTCAAGAGAAAAGGTTATTCATCTCGTTTTATGCAAGGTTCTAGTTCATCTTCTTCTTGGAAACCGAACACCTTTCGAAGGGATGATAAGACTACATTCAAACTTAAGACTGAATCCTCATTCAAGCCTAAGGGTGAGAGTGTCCAAAAGCCCAAACCCGAGGCTATCCAAGCATCCCAAGGTAAGAGTAGAGACATTAAGTGTTTTAGATGTTTGGGAAGAGGACACATTGCATCACAATGCCCAAACAAACGAGTCATGATTATGCGTGATGATGGTGATGTTGTAAGTGAAGATTCTGATGTTGATGATGAGATGCCACCATTGGAGGACATTAATGAGGATGATGACTATGTTGAGTTTGCTGCACATGGTGAAGCACTTGTAGCTCGTCGTGCATTAAGTGCCCAAGTTAAGGATGAAGATGAAGTGCAACGAGAAAATATTTTTCATACTAGATGCCACGTCAACAATAAGGTATGCTCTTTGATTATTGATGGTGGTAGTTGCACTAATGTTGCTAGCACTTATTTGGTTGACAAATTGAGTTTGCCCACTACAAAACATCCCAAACCATACAAACTTCAATGGCTCAATAATTGTGGAGAAGTAAATGTGACCAAGCAAGTATTGGTGCTATTTTCAATTGGAAGGTACAATGATAAAGTGTTGTGTGATGTTGTGCCTATGCATGCTGGTCATTTGCTTTTAGGAAGACCATGGCAATTTGATAGACATGTCATACATGATGGATTTACAAACCGTTATTCATTTACCATGGCTGGTAAGAAATTCACACTTGCACCCTTGAGTCCTACGGAGATTTATGAGGATCAATTGAGGTTGAAAGAGCAGAATGAATCACAACAAAGGTCGAAGAATCTAGATAAAGGCAAAGATATTGCAAAGAAAGAAAGAAAGGACGTGAGCTTCTATGCAAAGCAAAGTGATGTAAAGGCTGCTTTTTTAGCTAAGTGCCCAATCCTTTTGTTTTTATATAAAGAATCTTGTTTTAGTTCTAATGATCTTAAATCTTCTTTGCCTACTAATGTTGTGTCTCTTTTGAAGGAATTTGGAGATATATTCCCCGAGGAGATTCCAAATGGTTTGCCACCTATTAGGGGAATTGAGCATCAAATAGACCTTGTTCCTGGAGCTGCCATTCCCAACAGACCTGCCTATAGAAGTAATCCCGAGGAGACAAAGGAGCTTCAAAGGCAAGTTGACGAGCTCATGAAGAAAGGCTACGTTAGAGAGAGCATGAGTCCATGTGCTGTTCCTGTGTTACTTGTTCCTAAGAAGGATGGGACGTGGAGGATGTGTGTTGATTGTCGTGCCATCAACAAAATCACTGTAAAGTATCGCTATCCCATTCCTAGATTAGATGATATGCTTGATGAGTTACATGGTTCTTGCATCTTTTCTAAAATTGATTTGAAAAGTGGTTATCATCAAATTCGCATGAGAGAAGGTGATGAATGGAAAACTGCATTTAAGACTAAGCATGGTTTGTATGAATGGTTAGTTATGCCTTTTGGATTAACTAATGCACCTAGCACTTTCATGAGATTAATGAACCATGTCTTGCGTGCTTTCATTGGAAAATTTGTAGTTGTCTATTTTGATGATATCTTGATCTATAGTAGAAGTTTGCATGAACATATTGAACATTTAAAGAATGTGCTTAATGTCTTGAGAAAGGAAAAGTTGTATGCTAACCTTAAGAAATGTTCCTTTTGCACTGATAAGATTACATTTCTTGGATATGTTATTTCTTTTAAGGGTATAGCAGTAGAAGATGAAAAGGTCAAGGCAATTAAAGATTGGCCTATACCTAAGAATATCTCTGAGGTGCGTAGTTTTCATGGATTAGCTAGTTTCTATCGTAGGTTTGTTAGAGACTTCAGTACAATAGCTGCACCTCTAACTGATGTTGTTAAAAAGAATGTTGGATTTAAATGGGGTCTTGAGCAAGATCATGCTTTTAACTTGCTTAAAGAGAAGCTTTGTTCTGCAGCTTTATTATCCTTACCTGACTTTTCTAAAACTTTTGAGATTGAGTGTGATGCTTCAAGTATAGGTATTGGAGCTGTTTTAATGCAGGAGAAGCGCCCCATTGCTTTTTTCAGTGAGAAGTTAAGTGGAGCTGCCCTTAACTATCCCACATATGATAAAGAGATGTATGCATTAGTGAGGGCCTTGGAAACATGGCAACACTATTTATGGCCCAAGGAATTTGTCATCCACACTGATCATGAGTCCTTGAAGCACTTGAAAGGACAAAGCAAGTTGAACAAGCGTCATGCCAAGTGGATGGAGTTCATTGAAACATTTCCATATGTGATCAAATATAAACAAGGTAAAGAAAATGTCGTGGCTGATGCATTATCTCGAAGGTATACTCTAATCACTACTCTTAATGCAAAACTACTTGGATTTGAGTATATTAAAGACTTGTATGCTACTGATGAGGATTTTGAAAATGTGTTCATTGCATGTGAGAAAACTGGTTTTGGAAAGTTTTATAGGCATGATGGATTCTTATTTAGGGAAAATAGATTATGTGTGCCTAGGAGTTCTTTAAGAGAATTACTTGTTAGAGAAGCCCATAGTGGTGGGTTAATGGGACATTTTGGAGTAAAGAAAACTTTAGATATATTGCATGATCACTTCTTTTGGCCTAACATGAAAAGAGATGTTGAAAAATTGTGTGAGAGATGTGTCACTTGTAAACAAGCTAAGTCTAGAGTTATGAATCATGGTCTTTATACTCCATTGCCTATTCCTACTGCTCCTTGGACTGACATTTCTATGGACTTTGTTTTGGGGTTACCAAGAACAAAGAGAGGTAGAGATTCTGTTTTTGTTGTTGTTGATAGGTTCTCTAAGATGGCTCACTTCATTGCTTGTCACAAGACAGATGATGCAAGTAACATTGCCGATTTATTCTTCAAGGAAATTGTTCGTCTACATGGGGTTCCGAGGACCATTGTTTCTGACCGTGATGTGAAGTTCCTTAGCTATTTTTGGAAAACATTATGGGGAAAGTTAGGAACAAAGCTATTGTTTTCAACTACTTGTCATCCACAAACCGATGGTCAAACTGAAGTAGTCAATCGTACTTTGTCTACTTTGTTGAGGTCCATTATTCAAAAGAATTTGAAGAATTGGGAAGATTGTTTGCCTCATGTGGAGTTTGCTTACAATAGAAGTGTGCATTCCACTACTAGTTATTCTCCATTTGAAGTTGTCTATGGTTTTAATCCACTCACTCCATTGGATCTTTTACCACTACCTATTGAGGAGAGAGCTAGTTTGGATGGGGAAAAGAAAGCTGATTTTGTTAAGCAACTACATGAGAAGGTACGTCAAAACATTAAAAAGAGGACTGAGCAATATGCTACTCAAGCCAACAAGCATCGCAAGAAAGTTGTCTTTGAACCTGGTGATTGGGTTTGGGTACATATGCGTAAAGAGAGATTTCCTGCTCAGCGTCGCTCCAAGTTGCAACCTCGAGGAGATGGACCATTCCAAGTGATTAAGAAGATCAATGACAATGCTTATAAGTTAGATCTTCCAGGTGAGTATAATGTTAGTGCTACATTTAATGTTTCTGATCTTTCTCCCTTTGATATTGATGTAGGTGATTCTGATTTGAGGACAAATCCTTTCGAGGAGAGGGGGAATGATGGAGATCCAAGCTCACAAAGCTCAAGTCATGTTCGTGATGATCGTGATCCTTTGAGTATCCATGGAGGTCCAATTACAAGAGCTAAATCAAAGATGATGCAACAAGCCTTGGCTGGTTTCATTGATATTGCTAGAGAGAAAGCCCAACAAAGCTTGAGCATGGAGGATGATAAAGTCTTCTACAACATGATCCAAGCCCAAGTTCAACCTTCTTGAAGACACACAAGTATTGGGCCGAAATGCAAATTAGGCTAGATGCATATTTTATTTAGTTAAGTATTATTGGGTTGAACATTGTCTTAATTTAATTTAAGCCCAATTCCTTTTTAAATAATAGATTTTGTAAGACTTCTATTACTTGTTCTGCAAGTTAGGAGAGTAGGATTCCTATTGCTTGTTCTGCAAGTTTGCTATTTCCTATTCTGCAAGTTAGGAAAGTAGGATTCCTATTACTTGTGCTGCAAGTTATCTATTTGCCTATAAATAGTTATGTAACCCTTTGGGGAGAACACAATTGATTTTAGCAATAAAATTGAGAGACTTCTTCTCTTTGGTTCTCTTGAGAACTCTTGAACTTATCAAGGTCTTCCTTGTGGCGTTCTTCTACCTTCCACCAATATATACCATAGGTTCTTGCTTTTCTAGGCAACGGGTCTTGGTCCAATACCATAGGTTCTTGTGTTTCTACACAACGGGTCTTGGTTTTACTTCTAATTTTTATTTTCTTTTGCTGCGTTTTTAACTTGTTATTGTTTTTTTTTCAAGTGTTCTTCGTCTTCTTCATATGAACCTCATCTTCTTTCGGTGAGGTCCATATCAAAGCAAGTAAGATCGAAACTTATCTAAAGCAAAGACAATAGCAAGAAGTTCTTTTTCTATGGTGGAGTAGTTTCGTTGAGCTTCATTTAGGGTCCTTGAAGCATAATAGATAACATGTGAAGCTCTTCCAACTTTTTGTCCCAAAACAGCCCCAATTGCGTAATCACTTGCGTCACACATCAATTCGAATGGTAGATCCCAATTAGGTGGTTGAATGATTGGAGCAGAGATTAAACATTCTTTCAACCTGTAGAATGCTTCCTTGCATCTCTCATCAAACACAAAATCAACATCTTTTTGTAAGAGTTTACACAAAGGTAATGCAATCTTGCAGAAGTCTTTGATAAACCTATGATAAAAACCTGCATGTCCAAGAAAAGAACGCACTTCCCGCACATTTGTGGGGTAAGGTAAAGATTGAACAATGCTAATCTTAGATTTATCAACTTCTATGCCATTTGCAGAAATTACATGGCCTAAAACTATTCCTTGTTCCACCATAAAGTGACATTTTTCAGAATTTAAAACAAGGTTAGTTTCCATGCATCTTCGAAGGATAAGTTTAAGGTTGTACTAAGCATTCATCAAAGGAGTTTCCATAGACTGTGAAATCATCCATAAAAACTTCTATGATATTTTCTACATAATCGGAAAATATGCTTACCATACACCTTTGGAAAGTGGCAGGGGCATTACAAAGACCAAATGGCATGCGTTTATAAGCAAAAGTGCCAAAGGGCATGTGAAGGTGGTCTTTTCTTGATCCTCAGGGGCTATCATGATTTGATTATAACCTGAAAAACCATCAAGAAAACAATAGTGAGTTCTACCAGCAAGTCTTTCAAGCATTTGATCAATAAAAGGTAAAGGAAAGTGATCCTTGCGAGTAGTAGCATTCAATTTTCTATAATCTATGCAAACTCGCCACCCATTTTGAATTTTTGTTGGTATCAACTCGTTATCTTCATTCTTCACCACCGTGATGCCTGACTTCTTTGGAACCACTTGTATTGGGCTCACCCACTTACTGTCAGAGATTGGATAGATAATCCCAACATCAAGGAGTTTTAAGATCTCCTTTTTCACAACTTCCATCATTGGAGGGTTCAATCTTCTTTGAGCCTCTCGCGTTGGTTTTGAACCTTCCTCAAGTAAGATGCGATGCATGCACACAGTTGGGCTTATTCCTTTGATGTCTGCAATAGTCCATCCTATGGTTGTCTTATGATCTTTAAGCACTTGAATGAGCTTTTCTTCTTGCATTGGTGTGAGGTCCTTTGCAATGATTACATGCAAGGTTTCATTGTCTCCCAAAGACACATATTTAAGATGTTCTGGTAATGGCTTCAATTCGATCTCAGGGGCCTACATAACAGAAGGCAAAAGCTTTGTATGAGTAACAGGCAAGTCTCTCTTTAAATTTTCATACCTTGCTTCGGGTAGGGATTGAAGAGCAAAAACTTCCTCCTTTAGGAAACTATTAAAATCAGCAAAGGGGTCTTTTTCAAAATTTTCCAATTTTAAATTGTGGCTTATAACCACCTCTAACTTGTCTTCTCTTCCTAGCTCAAAGAATTGTTGGGTAGATCATCAATAACATCAATTCCAAAAACAGCATGCACATCACTAGGATATCTCAAGGCTTCACAAATATTAAATTTAACACTTTCACCATCAAATTCCATAGTTAATGTTCCATTGTGCACATCAATTTTAGTCCTAGATGTTTTTAAGAATGGTCTACCTAATAATATAGGTGCAGCATTAGGAGAGTCATCATCTTCCATATTCAGTATGTAAAAATCTGCAGGGAAGACAAGTTCATTAACTTGGACTAGTACATCCTTAATTACCCCTTCAGGATTTGCATTAGATCTATCAGCTAATTGAATTATTACACAAGTCTCTTTTAAGGTTCCAAGATTCAAACTTTTAAAGATCGACAATGGCATAACATTAATCGAAGCACCTAGATCTATCATGCATCTTTCAAATCTAATATCACCTATCTTACAAGGGATAGTGAATGTACCTGGGTCCTTGCACTTGGGAGGGAGTTTCCTTTGGATAACCGCAGAAACATTCTCCCCCACACTTACCTACTCATTACCTTGCAATTTCCTCTTGTTAGTACACAATTCTTTTAGAAACTTTGTGTACCTTGGCACTTGCTTAATGGCATCAAGAAGAGGAATATTGACTTCAACCTTCCTAAAGGTTTCCAAAATCTCCTTTTCTTGCTCATCTTTTTTATTTTTGGCTAACCTACTAGGAAAAGGAGGAGGGTAAGTGCCTGTGTTAAATGGAACTTTTTTATTACTTACCTCTCTATAAAGTGGAGGAAGGTTGCTGACATATCCTTCCTTGCCTGCATTATGCTTGTCAAAATCCTCATTTGCATTATCAAAATCGGTCCCTTGGTCCCCTTTATTATTTGATATGGACCTCACCGAAAGAAGATGAGGTTCGATGAAGAAGACGAAGAACACTTGAAGAAAAAATAATAACAAGTTAAAAACGCAGCAAAGGAAAACAAAAATTAGAAGTAAAACCAAGACCCTTTATGTAGAAACACAAGAACCTATGGTATTGGACCAAGACCCGTTGCTTAGAAAAGCAAGAACCTATGGTATATATTGGTGGAAGGTAGAAGAACGCCACAAGGAAGACTTTGATAAGTTCAAGAGTTCTCAAGAGAACCAAAAAGAAGAAGTCTCTCAATTTTATTACTAAAATCAATTGTGTTCTCCCCAAAGGGTTACATAACTATTTATAGGCAACTAGCTAACTTGCAGCATAAGTAATAGAAATCCTATTTTCCTAACTTGCAGAATAGGAAATAAAAAACTTGCAGAACAAGCAATAGGAATCCTACTCTCCTAACTTGTAGAACAAGTAATAGAAGTCCTACAAAATATATTATTTAAAAAGGAATTGGGCTTAAATTAAATTAAGACAACGTTCAGCCTAATAATACTTAACTAAATAAAATATGCATTCAGCTTAATTGCATTTCGGCCTAATACTTATGTGTGTGTCTTCAAAAAGGTTGAACTTGGGCTTGGATCATGTTGTAGAAGACTTTATCATCCTCCATGCTCAAGCTTTGTTGGGCTTTCTCTCTAGCAATATTAATGAAACTAGCCAAGGCTTGTTGCATTATCTTTGATTTAGCCCTTGTAATTAGACCTCCATGAATGCTCAAAGGATCACAAACATCATGAACATGACTTGAGCTATGTGAGCTTGATGGGTCTCCATCATTCCCCCTCTCCTCGAAAGGATTTGTCCTCAAATCAGAATCACCTATATCAATATCAAAGGGAGAAAGATCAGAAACATTAAATGTAGCACTAACATTATACTCACCTAGAAGATCTAATTTATAAGCATTGTCATTGATCTTCTCAATCACTTGGAATGGTCCATCTCCTCGAGGTTGCAACTTGGAGCGACGTTGAGCAGGAAATCTCTCTTTTCGCATATGTACCCAAACCCAATCACCAGGTTCAAAGACAACTTTCTCGCGATGCTTGTAGGCTTGAGTAGCATATTGCTCAATCCTCTTCTTAATGTTTTGACAGACCTTCTCATGTAGTTGCTTCGTAAAATCAGCTTTCTTTTTCCTATCCAAACTAGCTCACTCCTCAATAGGTAGTGGTAAAAGATCCAATGGAGTGAGTGGAATGCACACTTCTATTATAAGCAAACTCCACATGAGGCAAACAATCTTCCCAATTCTTCAAATTCTTTTGAATAATGGACCTCAACAAAGTAGACAAAGTACGATTGACAAGTAGTGGAAAACAATAGCTTTGTTCCTAACTTTCCCCATAATGTTTTCCAAAAGTAGCTCAGGAACTTCACATCACGGTCAGAAACAATGGTCCTTGGAACACCATGTAGACGAACAATTTCCTTGAAGAATATATCGACAATGTTGCTTGCATTATCTGTCTTGGGACAAGCAATGAAGTGAGCCATCTTAGAGAACCTGTCAACAACAACAAAAATAGAATCTCTACCTCTCTTTGTTCTTGGTAACCCCAAAACAAGGTCCATAGAAATGTCAGTTTAAGGAGCAGTAGGAATAGGCAATGGAGTATAAAGACTATGATTCATAACTCTAGACTTAGCTTGTTTACAAATGACACATCTTTCACACAATTTTTCAACATCTCTTTTCATGTTAAGCCAAAAGAAGTGATCATGCAATATATCTAGAGTTTTCTTTACTCCAAAATGTCCCACTAACCCACCACTGTGGGCTTCTCTAACAAGTAATTCTCTTAAAGAACTCCTAGGCACACATAATCTATTTTCCCTAAATAAGAATCCATCATGCCTATAAAACTTTCCAAACCCAGTTTTCTCACATGCATTCAACACATTTTCAAAATCCTTCTCAATAGCATAAAGTCTTTAATATACTCAAATCCAAGTAGTTTTGCATTAAGAGTAGTGATTAGAGTATACCTTCGAGACAATGCATCGGCCACGACATTAGGATCACGAACATCACGAACATGACTTGAGCTGTGTGTGCTTGATATGTCTCCATCAAGTGATCTTCTTGCCATCCGTACTAAAGGAGTAACGGTTAGTGTAACCATCATGGATTACTCTCCAATCATACTGCCACAGTCTACCCAGCAATAGGTGGCTAGCTTGCATGGGCACCATGTCACACAACACCTTATCCCGATAACTTCCAATACAAAAAGGAACCAAGACTTGCTTCACCACATTCACTTTAACACAGTCATTAATCCACTGCAACTTATATGGGTGGTGATGCTTGGTAGTGGCAACTTTAACTTATCAACAAGGTATGTGCTAGCAACATTAGTATAGCTCCCACCATCAATGATTACAGTGCATACCTTGTCACTAATATGGCGCCTCATATGGAAGATGTTCTCACGCTGTGCCTCATCTTCAAACTTCACATGGGTATTAAGAGCACACTTGGCAACAAGCGCATCACCATAGCAGCATACTCAACAACTTCTTCTTCATTAGCATCCTCTAATGCAGGCATCTCATCTTTAACACCGACTTCAGAACCTTCACTCTCAACATCTCTATTTCCATGCATGATCATCACTCTACGGTTGGGACACTGTGAGGCAATATGTTCATGACCTAAACACTTGAAACACTTAATGTCATGTGTCCGGGTCTGGGATGCTTGGGCAGGTTCAGTTATGGGCTTTGGAGGGCCCTCAGGCTTGGGCTTAGCAAAGCTCTCTGACTTAGGCATAGACTCAGGCTTATCATCCCTACGAAAGGTGTTAGATTTCCAAACAGGAACTGAACTAGGAGTGAAACGGGATGTACCTTTCCTTTGGAGTTGCCTTTCCACTTTGATGGCCACATGCAGCATCTCCTCTAAATCCATGTAATGCTGCAACTCTACTACATTGGCAATCTCACGATATAAGACTTGGAGAAAACGAGCCATAGTAGTGATATGGACCTCACCGAAAGAAGATGAGGTTCATATGAAGAAGACGAAGAACACTTGAAAAAAAAACAATAACAAGTTAAAAACGCAGCAAAAAGAAAATAAAAATTAGAAGTAAAACCAAGACCCGTTGTGTAGAAACACAAGAACCTATGGTATTGGACCAAGACCCGTTGCCTAGAAAAGCAAGAACCTATGGTATATATTGGTGGAAGGTAGAAGAACGCCACAAGGAAGACCTTGATAAATTCAAGAGTTCTCAAGAGAACCAAAGAGAAGAAGTCTCTCAATTTTATTGCTAAAATCAATTGTGTTCTCCCCAAAGGGTTACATAACTATTTATAGGCAAATAGATAACTTGCAGCACAAGTAATAGGAATCCTACTTTCCTAACTTGCAGAATAGGAAATAGCAAACTTGCAGAACAAGCAATAGGAATCCTACTCTCCTAACTTGCAGAACAAGTAATAGAAGTCTTACAAAATCTATTATTTAAAAAGGAATTGGGCTTAAATTAAATTAAGACAATGTTCAGCCCAATAATACTTAACTAAATAAAATATGCATCTAGCCTAATTTGCATTTCGGCCCAATACTTGTGTGTCTTCAAGAAGGTTGAACTTGGGCTTGGATCATGTTGTAGAAGACTTTATCATCCTCCATGCTCAAGCTTTGTTGGGCTTTCTCTCTAGCAATATCAATGAAACCAGCCAAGGCTTGTTGCATCATCTTTGATTTAGCTCTTGTAATTGGACCTCCATGGATACTCAAAGGATCACGATCATCACGAACATGACTTGAGCTTTGTGAGCTTGGATCTCCATCATTCCCCCTCTCCTCGAAAGGATTTGTCCTCAAATCAGAATCACCTACATCAATATCAAAGGGAGAAAGATCAGAAACATTAAATGTAGCACTAACATTATACTCACCTGGAAGATCTAACTTATAAGCATTGTCATTGATCTTCTTAATCACTTGGAATGGTCCATCTCCTCGAGGTTGCAACTTGGAGGGACGCTGAGCAGGAAATCTCTCTTTACGCATATGTACCCAAACCCAATCACCAGGTTCAAAGACAACTTTCTTGCGATGCTTGTTGGCTTGAGTAGCATATTGCTCAGTCCTCTTTTTAATGTTTTGACGTACCTTCTCATGTAGTTGCTTAACAAAATCAGCTTTCTTTTCCCCATCCAAACTAGCTCTCTCCTCAATAGGTAGTGGTAAAAGATCCAATGGAGTGAGTGGATTAAAACCATAGACAACTTCAAATGGAGAATAACTAGTAGTGGAATGCACACTTCTATTGTAAGCAAACTCCACATGAGGCAAACAATCTTCCCAATTCTTCAAATTCTTTTGAATAATGGACCTCAACAAAGTAGACAAAGTACGATTGACTACTTCAGTTTGACCATCGGTTTGTGGATGACAAGTAGTTGAAAACAATAGCTTTGTTCCTAACTTTCCCCATAATGTTTTCCAAAAATAGCTAAGGAACTTCACATCACGGTCAGAAACAATGGTCCTCGGAACCCCATGTAGACGAACAATTTCCTTGAAGAATAAATCGGCAATGTTACTTGCATCATCTGTCTTGTGACAAGCAATGAAGTGAGCCATCTTAGAGAACCTATCAACAACAACAAAAACAGAATCTCTACCTCTCTTTGTTCTTGGTAACCCCAAAACAAAGTCCATAGAAATGTCAGTCCAAGGAGCAGTAGGAATAGGCAATGGAGTATAAAGACCATGATTCATAACTCTAGACTTAGCTTGTTTACAAGTGACACATCTCTCACACAATTTTTCAACATCTCTTTTCATGTTAGGCCAAAAGAAGTGATCATGCAATATATCTAAAGTTTTCTTTACTCCAAAATGTCCCATTAACCCACCACTATGGGCTTCTCTAACAAGTAATTCTCTTAAAGAACTCCTAGGCACACATAATCTATTTTCCCTAAATAAGAATCCATCATGCCTATAAAACTTTCCAAAACCAGTTTTCTCACATGCAATGAACACATTTTCAAAATCCTCATCAGTAGCATACAAGTCTTTAATATACTCAAATCCAAGTAGTTTTGCATTAAGAGTAGTGATTAGAGTATACCTTCGAGATAATGCATCAGCCACGACATTTTCTTTACCTTGTTTATATTTGATCACATATGGAAATGTTTCAATGAACTCCATCCACTTGGCATGACGCTTGTTCAACTTGCTTTGTCCTTTCAAGTGCTTCAAGGACTCATGATCAGTGTGGATGACAAATTCCTTGGGCCATAAATAGTGTTGCCATGTTTCCAAGGCCCTCACTAATGCATACATCTCTTTATCATATGTGGGATAGTTAAGGGCAGCTCCACTTAACTTCTCACTGAAAAAAGCAATGGGGCGCTTCTCCTGCATTAAAACAGCTCCAATACCTATACTTGAAGCATCACACTCAATCTCAAAAGTTTTAGAAAAGTCAGGTAAGGATAATAAAGCTGCAGAACAAAGCTTCTCTTTAAGCAAGTTAAAAGCATGATCTTGCTCAAGACCCCATTTAAATCCAACATTCTTTTTAACAACATCAGTTAGAGGTGCAGCTATTGTACTGAAGTCTCTAACAAACCTACGATAGAAACTAGCTAATCCATGAAAACTACGCACCTCAGAGATATTCTTAGGTATAGGCCAATCTTTAATTGCCTTGACCTTTTCATCTTCTACTGCTATACCCTTAAAAGAAATAACATATCCAAGAAATGTAATCTTATCAGTGCAAAAGGAACATTTCTTAAGGTTAGCATACAACTTTTCCTTTCTCAAGACATTAAGCACATTCTTTAAATGTTCAATATGTTCATGCAAACTTCTACTATAGATCAAGATATCATCAAAATAGACAACTACAAATTTTCCAATGAAAGCACGCAAGACATGGTTCATTAATCTCATGAAAGTGCTAGGTGCATTAGTTAATCCAAAAGGCATAACTAACCATTCATACAAACCATGCTTAGTCTTAAATGCAGTTTTCCATTCATCACCTTCTCTCATGCGAATTTGATGATAACCACTTTTCAAATCAATTTTAGAAAAGATGCAAGAACCATGTAACTCATCAAGCATATCATCTAATCTAGGAATGGGATAGCGATACTTTACAGTGATTTTGTTGATGGCACGACAATCAACACACATCCTCCACGTCCCATCCTTCTTAGGAACAAGTAACACAGGAACAGCACATGGACTCATGCTCTCTCTAACGTAGCCTTTCTTCATGAGCTCGTCAACTTGCCTTTGAAGCTCCTTTGTCTCCTCGGGATTACTTCTATAGGCAGGTCTGTTGGGAATGGCAGCTCCAGGAACAAGGTCTATTTGATGCTCAATTCCCCTAATAGGTGGCAAACCATTTGGAATCTCCTCGGGGAATATATCTCCAAATTCCTTCAAAAGAGACACAACATTAGTAGGCAAAGAAGATTTAAGATCATTAGAACTAAAACAAGATTCTTTATATAAAAACAAAAGGATTGGGCACTTAGCTAAAAAAGCAGCCTTTACATCACTTTGCTTTGCATAGAAGCTCACGTCCTTTCTTTCTTTCTTTGCAATATCTTTGCCTTTATCTAGATTCTTCGACCTTTGTTGTGATTCATTCTGCTCTTTCAACCTCAATTGATCCTCATAAATCTCCGTAGGACTCAAGGGTGCAAGTGTGAATTTCTTACCAGCCATGGTAAATGAATAACGGTTTGTAAATCCATCATGTATGACATGTCTATCAAATTGCCATGGTCTTCCTAAAAGCAAATGACCAGCATGCATAGGCACAACATCACACAACACTTTATCATTGTACCTTCCAATTGAAAATAGCACCAATACTTGCTTGGTCACATTTACTTCTCCACAATTATTGAGCCATTGAAGTTTGTATGGTTTGGGATGTTTTGTAGTGGGCAAACTCAATTTGTCAACCAAATAAGTGCTAGCAACATTAGTGCAACTACCACCATCAATAATCAAAGAGCATACCTTATTGTTGACGTGGCATCTAGTATGAAAAATATTTTCTCGTTGCACTTCATCTTCATCCTTAACTTGGGCACTTAATGCACGACGAGCTACAAGTGCTTCACCATGTGCAGCAAACTCAACATAGTCATCATCCTCATTAATGTCCTCCAATGGTGGCATCTCATCATCAACATCAGAATCTTCACTTACAACATCACCATCATCACGCATAATCATGACTCGTTTGTTTGGGCATTGTGATGCAATGTGTCCTCTTCCCAAACATCTAAAACACTTAATGTCTCTACTCTTACCTTGGGATGCTTGGATAGCCTCGGGTTTGGGCTTTTGGACACTCTCACCCTTAGGCTTGAATGAGGATTCAGTCTTAAGTTTGAATGTAGTCTTATCATCCCTTCGAAAGGTGTTCGGTTTCCAAGAAGAAGATGAACTAGAACCTTGCATAAAACGAGATGAATAACCTTTTCTCTTGAGTTGCCTTTCAACCTTGATAGCCATATGCAACATATCATCAAACTCCACATAGTGATGTAACTCCACTACATTAGCAATCTCACGATTCAATCCTTGTAAGAATCGAGCCATAGTAGCTTCACTATCCTCTTCAACATTAGCTCTGATCATGATAATTTCCATTTCTTTATGATAATCCTCAACACTCTTAGAACCTTGAGTGAGACCTTGTAACCTTTGATAAAGCTCTCTATAGTAATGATTAGGAACAAACCTTTTTCTCATAACACGTTTCATTTCATTCCATGTAACTATAGGTGGCTCTCTATTCCTACGTCTACCAAGCATGAGTTGGTCCCACCAAATGATTGCATAATCCGTGAACTCTACAGCAGCAAGTTTCACCTTTTTTTCTTCGGAATAGTTATGGCAATCAAAGACCATCTCCACTTTCTTTTCCCATTCTAAGTAAGCCTCAGGATCATTCTTACCTTGAAAGGAAGGAATCTTCAATTTGATACTTCCTAAATTTCCATCTATCCTATCATAATACCTAACTCCTTTATACCTATCTCCACGACCTCCTTTATTACCATGGTTACCTTTAACACTTCTACTAAACTCATCATCATCAAACTCATCATCAACTTTATCATCAAAGTCATTATTCACAACATTGCCATTCTCATGAGAAGTATCACTTGGCTTTACCTTGGCTAGGACAGCTTCATGTTCCTCCAACTTATCATGAATATTATTAAACCTCAACTCTATCCTTGAAAATTGTTGTTGCATAGCTTGGAACATGAACTCGATCTTACTCAAATCAGGCTTTTCACTATTAGAAGACATGATTTTATCCTGCAAGAAACGTTAGTAAAAGAAAAGGACCTCACAAGTATGACCTCACGTGTTTACACTCAATACACACAAGACTGTAACACACACTCGTGTTTCACACAATTTTAATATGGCTTTTCTCTACTAATGTTACTCACACACTCTTGCCTTTTTCCCTCACACAACTTTTCTCTATAGGTTCTATATTGAACTCAAGACTTAATCAAAAATCAGCTTATGGAATTCAACTATCAACCAACAATAAACAAGATGAGCACAAGATTTTAATCAAGGGAAAACAAAACAATGAATACTCAACAAGACTTAGCAAGACTCAGCAAGACTCAATAAGACTTAAGAAGACTCCAATGAAACTAAACCTTGAAGGAAATTTGTGTATTTTGGGGTGTTTAATTAAGGTAGGGTTTAGCCAAAGGTGGGGTAGTTTTGTCCTTTTATGTGGTAGGGTCAAAAAGGTAATTTTAGACAGTAGGGTAAAATGGCAGTAATGAATTTTCAAATTAGGCAAATAAGAAATCGCAAAGCTCAAGAAAGAATGACTACCTCAAGATTTTCATGAAGCACACCTCCACGAATTACCTTTGATATTGCACTTGCTACACACGATGTAATAAAATCCCCTCTTGAATTGATTTTTCTTTTCTCTCTTTTTTTTTCTTTTCTTTTTTTTTCTCTTTTTTCTCTTTTTTTTTTATATTTTACTAAACTAAACGAACAATGAAGAAAAAAAAATCTAAATAATAAGAAGAGGTTTACTTGGGGAACAAGGCAACTTTTTGACAAAAACAAGCTAGTTTTGGTAGCAGCTTGTGTACCAAGGAATGAGAGGGAACGGTGGCTTGTGAAACAAGTAGTCTTTATGTGATGTAGAGCTTTTGAAGGTTTCTTGGTGAGCAAGAAAACCTTTGGGATTTGGTTGCTTGGAGAACAAGATAGGGTTTACTTGGTGGCTAAGTAAAGACAATAGGTTTGAGGGACAAACAATATTAGTGATGGCTTGGAAAAGGATTCAAGATCAAGGTTTGTCCATGACAAGAAGACAAAGAAAAAAAAAAAACAAAAACGAGACTCCCACGAATTGAACCTAAGCTCTGATGTCAAATGATATGGACCTCACCGAAAGAAGATGAGGTTCATATGAAGAAGACGAAGAACACTTGAAAAAAAAACAATAACAAGTTAAAAACGCAGCAAAAAGAAAATAAAAATTAGAAGTAAAACCAAGACCCGTTGTGTAGAAACACAAGAACCTATGGTATTGGACCAAGACCCGTTGCCTAGAAAAGCAAGAACCTATGGTATATATTGGTGGAAGGTAGAAGAACGCCACAAGGAAGACCTTGATAAGTTCAAGAGTTCTCAAGAGAACCAAAGAGAAGAAGTCTCTCAATTTTATTGCTAAAATCAATTGTGTTCTCCCCAAAGGGTTACATAACTATTTATAGGCAAATAGATAACTTGCAGCACAAGTAATAGGAATCCTACTTTCCTAACTTGCAGAATAGGAAATAGCAAACTTGCAGAACAAGCAATAGGAATCCTACTCTCCTAACTTGCAGAACAAGTAATAGAAGTCTTACAAAATCTATTATTTAAAAAGGAATTGGGCTTAAATTAAATTAAGACAATGTTCAGCCCAATAATACTTAACTAAATAAAATATGCATCTAGCCTAATTTGCATTTCGGCCCAATACTTGTGTGTCTTCAAGAAGGTTGAACTTGGGCTTGGATCATGTTGTAGAAGACTTTATCATCCTCCATGCTCAAGCTTTGTTGGGCTTTCTCTCTAGCAATATCAATGAAACCAGCCAAGGCTTGTTGCATCATCTTTGATTTAGCTCTTGTAATTGGACCTCCATGGATACTCAAAGGATCACGATCATCACGAACATGACTTGAGCTTTGTGAGCTTGGATCTCCATCAAGTAGCTTCTGCATGCTCCTGGATATTGGCTCGGATCATGGTTATTTCCATCGCTTTGTAGTAATCCTGAACACTCTTTGAACCCTGGGTAAGACCTTGGAGCTTCTAGTATAACTCTCTGTGGTAATGAGTAGGAACAAATCGCTTCCTCATGATGTGCTTCATCTCATCCCATGTAGACATTGGAGGATCACCATATCTTCTTCTACTAGTGACTAACTGATCCCACCATTGCTAGTCCTCTAGCAAACCTTAGCTAACTAATTCTTAAAGAACTAAATCCTAAAATCCTAACTCACTTTCGTAGGAATCACGATTGCATTTAGCTTATGCAATAAGCCTTTAAACCCCTAGGTCACCCCTAGTGGACGAGTTGTGTCTCGTGAGGGCTTTCAGAAGATATACTCACAAAATCTTTTACTCAACACTCAATCCTAAAAATTCAAAATAAGACTCAAAAATTAAAAATTAAGACTTAAAACAAGATTAAGATCATGAACATATTTTCAAATCTTTCAATTCTTAACTCATAACTTTAACAAGAGTCAAATAATCAAGTCAATCATATTCTAATCATTATTTCTCATATTCATGCATACTTCTAAATAAATTCATGCAAAATTCACAATCAACACAATTGAAACATATAACATCAACTTTGCAATTATCCATTTTACATTACCACAAACAAAGTCAATAGATCAAGAATTTTTTTTTCTATTTTCTCTTCCTTCTTTTTCTTTTCTTTTTCTTTTGAGGTTTTAATAATGGTTTCCCTAAGTACTTACTTGCCTTTTTACGCGAATGTATATTGGTGATACCAACACCCGGTTACTCAACAAGTAAGCCCTCTTTTAGAGTGCTTTGCATACTCATTTTAAGTCACTTCAAGAATTTAATCAACAAGATCGAGTAACTCAAAACATTGGAGTAGAATTTAAAGCTTTCAACCTCTATATTTCTTCTCTTTTTATGTTTTTTTTGTTCTTGTCTATTTATCCTTGGCTTATACCAACTTCAATGAACTAATCACATTATCAATTTCATATGAACAATCATATTTAATCATGAACTCACATAAATTCTTTAGAAAGTATTCACTTCAACAATAATAACAATCAAAATACTCTCAACTTTCTTATAAAACCTTGTTTTAGTTTAGAATCAATCCTTAAAAGGAAGAAAACATATCATGATCTTTAAAACTCTAAAAAATTTGACCCTTTTTTTTTTCAAAAAAAAATTTCCAGTTCCGAAAAAAAAACTCTAAGTTCATAAAAAAAAAAGAAAAAACTCTATAGACTCATAAACTAATATTCCCCCCCACACTTAAATCTTACTTTGTCCTCAAAGTAAGTCTAGCATGCAAAGAAGAACAATAAAAAACTCAAAAATTAAATGGTAATACAAGTAAAGGAAGAAATACTCCCTCATTTTACATCCTTAGGTTACCTCCCAAGTAGCGCTTTTGTTTAATGTCGTTAGCTCGACCGCTCCACCTTCCATCATCCAATCCCAAACCTCAACCTTTTTATCGGTCTCTTGAGTTCATCATTCACAAGATTTTTGCTCATGGCTATTTCTAGCTCATCTTTAAGAACTTGCTTTTCATCACCTTTTAATTTCCTCTTGGAAGTGCATAGTTCCTTTAAAAACTTGGCATCGCAAAGCACTTGATCATTAATTTCATCAAGGAGAGGAATATTAACTTCCATTTTCCTAAATATCTTCAAGGTCTCCTTGTCTTGCTCTTCATTTGTAGCTCTTGCAAACCTACCAGGAAAAGGAGGAGGGTAAGTAAAAGCATTAAAAGGAATTTGTTTATCACTTACCTCAGCTTTGAATTCCTTAATTTCAACATCCTCATAGTGCTTTATAAAGTTGTCAAAATTCTCTCTCCCTTTTTCATTGTGCATGTCAACAACTCCACCTCTAATATAGACATTGGATTCATCCTCCCTTTCTATAAAGTTGTCAACATCTTCATGTGCACTTTCCTTGGATTCAATTTCCCTTTCACTTTTCAAGGTGATGTTAGTAACATTATCCCTTGGATTCTCCACAGGTTGAGAGGTCATAGCTTCAATGTTACTTAAAGAATTCATTATTTGACTCACATGGTGATCAATATTCTTAATATAAACATCAGCCTCTTTTGAAAATTGTAAAGTTTTAATCTCAAGAGTCTTAACAATATCTTCAAGAGACATACCTGAGTCTTGAGGTGGAGCTTGATATGTATCTTGGAATGGCATATGGTAAACCTCATATTGATTCCCATAACTAAAATTAGAATGATCCCACCATCCTTGATAGTAGGTATTGTAGTGTGGTTCATAATTATAGTATGGGTCATAATCATAGTGTGGTTCATAAGCTTGCTCCATGGAGTCCTCTTCTTGTCTTAAGTGGTAGTGATGGTGGATGTTGTGGTGTTTGTGGCACCACGCTTTGGGTTGCTTGTATGTAGTCCTTAATCTTTTGAAATTTGTGACTAGAATCCTTGTCAGACAAGCAATCCCTGAAAAAGAAAAGAAAAGGAAAAAAAATTAGACTTTAAATTAAAATAATAAACCTAAACAAATTTCAGTCCCCGGCAACGGCGCCAAAATTTGATGAGTGTCGTCAGTCACCAAAAATAAAATTTCCTAACTCTACTATGTAGATAGCAGAGCAAGGGTCGAACCCACAGAGACTGAATTTTTTTTAAGTTAATTATTAAATTAAAAATCTAATCTTAGGGTTTAGGGAAAGAAGAAGTTTGGGGGTTTTGGAGACTATTCTAAAATAAAGAAAACAAGAATTATTAAGTATCAAAGATAAATAGCAAAAAGCTTCAGTTATGAGGCAATCAATCATTCTTGGATTTTGATGTTGATCATTGATTACAAAATATTATTGTCAATTAAATAGTCAACCGTAGCATAACAACAAGTTCTGTTACACCATCTTTCCTTACTGAGTCGTTAGTTAAAACAAGCTCTTTAACTAATCTCTAACTACTTAACCTACCTAGAACAAGCTCTCTATATATAAGTTGTAGCAGCATTAACAACAAGAATGATATGGGTTGACATTAGATAACAAACACATAAGATAACAAACACATAAGCTCAGTTTATTTAATCTAAACCTTAATTCTCCTCCATCACTAGTGATTAACTCCACAAGCAATTACGGACTTATGTTTTTAATCTGACGGTAGATTATTTAATTTAACTAAATAGTGTGCACCCTATCTAATCAAACAAACAATCATTATAATGTGCTCAGAGAATCTTGGATATTTAATCAACAATTATATAATAGGTTCAAGAATCTCACAACATGCTTTTCCCAAGAATAATCAATTTACCTCATAACTGAATAAGAAAACTACTCACTAGACATATTCAAGATCATAAAATTCAAGTTTAATATTATAAAGAAGACAATTATCATGCAATAAACAATTAAACTATCAATCTTTAATAATATCAAACAAGAAATCTATAATCAAGATTATGATCTAATAAGATTTTAACAAAAAAAATCACAAAATCTAAAAAAAAATAAAAAGAAAATAATTTTATAAAACAATAATAAGAAATCAGCAACTAATTAAAAATAAAGAAAAATAAAATTTTTATTAAAAACCCTAAAGAAAATCCTACAAGACTAAAAGAGAAGAGGGAGAAGAGGGATGTTGTTTATGAGAGCCTTGTGCTCTTTATATAGGCCTAAGGAAGAGTTTAAAAGACTTTCCTAAGCAATGTAGGATTCAGATAAGAGTTTACTTGGAAAACAAGTAATTTAACTAGTCAAACTCTTACTTTTATTCCATCATCTTTTTACAATTATTTTCTAAGCAAAATTCTTAAGGCCTATTTTTATTAATTAATTAAAGATCTAAGACAAAATAAAATTAAGAAATTATCTTCTCTCAACAAAATCTAGTCTTGAACTTGCTTTGTTGGAATTTCTTCTCAATCTCGTTTTTCTGCCCAAAATTTTGTACTGATTTTGTCTAGACGTTTGACCCACCAAATGAACTCCAATTTTTGCGATCTAGGACATTCTGGAAACCTTGATAAGTTCTCTACAACTTCCATGAAGGCCACTTCTTGAGATCAGGTCGTTAAATTGGTCAAAAATGTCAATCTTTCAAGCTGGTCAGAAAATACTGCACTTTGCTCTTTTTAGCTTCTTTTTATTCCAACTTTGATATTTAATACCTAAAACATAAAATAAACATTAGTAAGCTCTTTTAGGCATAAAACATCAATAAAGAAAATATATTAGCACATATAAAATTCACAAAATATCATCCTATCAAATGCGCTTCATCTCATCCCATGTAGACATTGGAGGATCACCATATCTTCTTCTACTAGTGACTAACTGATCCCACCAAACCATAACATACTCTGTGAACTCAATTGCTGCAAGTTTGACCTTCTTTTCTTTGAAGTAGTGGTGGCAGTCAAACACCATTTCAATCTTCCTTTCCCACTCCAAATATGCCTCAAGATCATTCTTGCCTTGGAAAGAAGGAATCTTCAATTTTATACTGCCAAGGTTTCCATCCATCTTCTCCTTGCCTCTATCACGGGCTCTATCAACTCGATCTCTATACCCATGGTACCTTCTATGATGTCTATCTATCCCAGACTCTTCGTTCGAATCATACCCAACATTATCATCATACTCGTCATTGGCAACAACCTTACTTTTTAGACAAGAAGTATCACCTTGCTGGATCTTTGCAAACCGAGCTTCATGTTGGTTCAACTTATCATAAATGTCATTGAATTTCACGTCCATCCGTTGGAACTGTTGTTGCATTGCCTGAAGCATGAATTCAATCCTTTTAAAGTCGGATTTATCACCTTCAAAAGACATTTTCAACAAAGATATCCTCACGTGTCTACACTCGTGTTTCACTCAAGTAATTTGGCTTTTCTCTACTAATGTTTCTCACACACTCATGCCTTTTTCCCTTACTCTACCTTAACTCTACAGGTTCACAATCGCACTAGAGACTCAGTCAAAGCATCAACCTCGTAGAATTAACTAATTCACCAAGTATTGTCACCAAGTTTTTTTTTTTGAATTCTTCTCCCTTTTGTTGTTTTTCACAGAAAGGTGCGGCTATGGTGACTCAAGAAAGAAAAAAAATTAAAATAAAAATAGAAAAAAATAAAAAAATCACTAGATGGAACAAAAAAATGAAAAATGGCCTAAAACTATAGGAAAACGATGGAATTTGGCCAAAATAAGATGGGGCCGGTGGAACACATTCCACAGGTTTGTTTTCTTTCATCGTTTTCTTTAAAACAGGTACTTGCACACCTCCTAACTCAACCAAAATTTTCTGTTTGAATAGTACCGCAATAATTTTTTATTTTGAATTCTTATTTTTTTTTGTTTTTTTTGTTTTTTTCTATTAATCTGATTTTTTTTATGGTTTCCTTGAAAAGAGCAGGGGTGCGGCTAGCGTTGAATTAAGTGGTTGACGAAGTGTGGCTAGGGTTATGAGGAAGTGCGGCTAGGGTTTAGGGTTATGAAATAAGTGGCGGCTAGGGTTCTACCAAAACTGAGAGATGCACAAACAAACCAGAAATTGAAAGCAACAAAAGAAAAAAAATCGAAACCAACAAACCAAAAATTGAAAAGTGAGTGACACAAACAAACCATAAAATCGAAACTTGAGCTCTGAATACCAACTGATGCAGACGAACAAGAGAAAACGTAGCTTGGAATTTGAAGGAGCTGAAACGCAACAAGACAAACTTCTGAAACCTAGGACCGAAACCTAAACAGACTCGAACCCAAAGGTATTGGACCTTGACCCTACGAATAAAAATTTGAGAACCTAAGTGTTAGCTTTAAATTGACATATATATTTTGAAATGACAAAAACTTAAGTAAGCTTCAATGTTTTAATTCATATTGTAAATCTGCCTAATCACACATGATTTTCTCAATCCATTTTAAGTGTTCATATCAAACATTAAGACCATGATTTAATAACATATTATTGTTGGTCTTAATACTTTATAAAATGTCTTGAATATTTTAGAAAATTACTTGATGAATTTTTGGACAATATTGTCATTGAAGTAAGTCAAGAAAAACTCCCAAAAAAATGTCAAAATGTTTTGGGTTGAATTAGGATCAAAGGTCACATCATTTCTAACCCAAAAAGTACAGGAAATAGCTTTCTGGAGGCATGGGATCAATCCCCTAAGGGAAGGGATCGATCCCTTAGTGGCAGTAAGCAGTTTGGTGTAAGAAAAGGTCCTTCAGCCCAGAAAAATCAATTCTAAAAAGAAAGGATCGATCCCCTAAGGGAAAGGATCGATCCCCTAATGGCAGAATGGCTCCCAACGGCTAGAAAAGGTCCCTCAGCCCAGAAGAATTAGATCTGGAATGAAGGGATCGATCCCCTATGGAAAGGGATCGATCCCTTTGCCCTAAAAAAGCCTGTAACGACTAGTTTTGTGAGATATAATGGTCATATTCAAATTTGGCTCCACCCAACGTTCACAAACCATCGAAGGGACTATAAATAGAGGCTTAGAAGCTGAAGCAACTAAGAGGAACTACTCAATCAACTCCAATACTCATTTTCCTCAAATCCTCAAGCCTCAATAAAAAATCAAGAGCTACAAAGTCTTCATCTTCCATCATTTACATATCTCTTGTATAGCTTAGCACAAATCTTGTATAGGTTTTTACTTGTGCCTAATTTCTGTAATCATTTGCCTACTTAGAGGCCTTCTTTGATTGCACCACTTGTAAACCAACTCATTCCTTGTAAAAGGGGAGGTTTCTCTTTAGCCTTAGAAAAAGAGGGAGGTTTCTCTTGAGCCTTGAAAAAGAGAGGTTTCTCTTTAGCCTAGAAAAAGAGAGAGGTTTCTCTTTAACCTAGAAAAAGAGGGAGTGTAACAAATTCAAGGATAGTGAATTTGGGAAAATCCTTGGGAGCGTCTCAAGGTAGAGGACGTAGGCAAGGTAGTCGAACCTCTATAAATTGATTGTGTAAATCTCTCTCTCCCTACTCTTTATTTACTTGCGATTATATTATGTTTATTGCATTGAACTGGGATTGCATGCTTGCCTAGTTTAGAAAACTTATAAAATAATCAAATAGGCTAGATAATTTAGAAGAATCACAAAACGAGCTTAAAGGTAGTTAAAAACCGATTCAACTCCCCTCTCGATATAGCCTATAGAGCCAACAATTGGTATCAGAGCTTGGGCTCGAGATTGATTTAGACTAACCTCTATCGAGCAAAATGATCATAAATGGCTCTTGGTAATGATTTTGAGACTAGCTCACAAACTTTAGAAGAATATTCATTTGATGAGCTTCAAGATGCATTTAATGAGCTTAGTGATGAATATAAATCAATGCATGCAAAATATAACAAAAAGTTAAATAAATTTAGAAAAGAGAATGAAATTTTGATAAATACTAAGTTTGAGTTGGAGGCGAAAATAAAAGATCTAGGCTCAAAGAATGATGAACTCACCAAGGTGAAATTAGAGCTAGAAAAGAAATTAGAAGACATTAAAGATAAATTAGCAAATCTTAGCTCCTTGACTATCGAGGATGAAAAGGAGAAACCTAGCTCTAGTGAATGTAATTACCATTCCTATGACGATTTACAAAATGCCTTTGATGAGCTAACTAGTGAATTTGAATGCATGAACTCAAAATACAAGAAAATAATTACAAAATTAAAAATGGAAAATGATAAGCTATTGAATGCAAAGTTAGAATTTCAAAAGAAATTAGAAGAGGCTAACTTAGAGATAAATGAGTTGAATAAAAAGAATACAAATTTGCATAACTCATTTTCTAGGTTTTATATGGGTCAACAAAAGTTAGATCATATGCTTGAGACCCAAAAAGCTTTCTTTGATAAAGATGGGTTAGGATATAATGCAATACATAAAGAAACTCATATTAAGAATTTCCTAGTGAGCAAAAATTCTATGCATGATACATCTCTCACATGCTCACTATGCAATAGGATAGGACACTATTCACAAGCATGCACATATAGAAAAACTACTTTTAGAGGAAAAGTAGTTAGGAAGATATGGATCCCAAAGCATGTTATAAATGATGATGAAATGTGCTTGAAATGGATCCCAAAAGGATCAAAAATTAGTTGCACTAACTTTCATGGACCCAAAAAAATTTGGGTACCAAAGCATATTTGAAAGTGTTTGATGTAGGAGTGTTAGAGCATTGGAATACAATGGAACAATGCTCAACACATCCTCATGGAGTTTGCTTCTACCAACGAGAAAGAGAAAGAGCTTGGGAATCCATCCTTAGCAAGGTGACAACAATTTCTCAAAGAATGGCTAATGGTGGATCCAACAAATCATGGCAAAGCACTCTCAAGCAAAGGAGTTTTGTAAGCTTAATTCCTTACTCCTTAAACATTTTATTTGATTAGTTGTGCTTTGATGAGAAAATTGATTAATGATTAATGATGCATTGTGATTGAGCAAAAGGCATGATAAATGATTGTTGAGTGTTTGATGAATTGTTCTTGATACATTGGATGAAAGACATGATTTATGATTTTGAAATGATTATTGGCTTTCTGCATTTTAAGCGAGTTTCCTATGTGTTGATAATGTATTTACTTGCCTTAAATGATCAAATATGTCATTTTTACAAAATGTCATGTCATGAGCAGGAATGAAGAACTTGTATGTTGGAAATTATGGCATGTTGTTCACAAGATGTATGCTTTAATGATATATGTGCTTAAAACCTATGTGAACAAGTTTGTTTTGACATATTTAAGTAATTCAATGCATTAGTTTTGCCAAAATATGCTTAACTCTCAAAATGACCTCTTTTGAGGCCAAAAATGCATTTATTGGTGAAAATTCTTCCAAAATTGCAAAATCTTTTGTAAAATGGTTTTTCATTCATGTTTTCCATTCATACAAGTCCAAAATCATGTTTTACAAATGTTTAAATCTTTACTTGGACTTAAAATACTCAAAAATGAAGTTTTGGCATCTCAAAAGTTGGATTTTCTGTCAAAAACTGCAGAAACAGGATGAGGGATCGATCCTTCAACAAGCAGAATCGATCCCCCTTGAGCAGAATGCAAGAAATCTGCATTCTGGAGTTAAGGGATCGATCCCCCTCCTCTAGGGATCGATCCTCCCAGGCCAAAATGGCTTTTCTGCATGTTTTCAACTGAAATTGAGAAGAACTTTTCATTGTTTTGATACTTTCTCTCTTTTCAACTTAAAATTCATTGTTTTAACTTCTTTTTTTATGATCTCTAAACTATGAAAATTCATTTTTCATTGATATCATGCCTCAACTCCATCAATTTGTATCATTTCCAACAAATGGTATCACTTTCAACAATCAATATCAATTTTATTAAACTCACAAGTGCAAAATCATTCTTCTTGTTGAAAACATTCATCAATTGCATAAATCTTGAAATAACCTTGAAATATATTTTCAATGAATGCTTAAACATAATTTTTGAGATTTATTTCAATGATTTGTGTATATATTTGAGATTTTGATGAACTTGTGCATCACGAATATTGATCATTCCTTTTGTTCATCTTAGTCAAGCATACTTATAGGATTATGTCTCTTAGCTTGACTTATCAATTCCACACTAGGTTTCATGATAATTATACATCTAGTAGATTGATTCCAAATGTAAATTCAACAATTGGTAATGGTCATTGGCCTATAATTTGTGATGGTAAATGGATCCTAAATGTTCAAATGCATGAAACTTTATCATCCATGAACTTAAACTTATCTTATGGACAAATTATTAAAGAACTTGAGCTTTAATGACAACACCAACAATTGATATACATGCATTGAATCTTGATTGTTTTGATGTTGAACATGCATGTTTGCTTAAGTTGAATCAATAATCATGCATATGAGATGAGAATAGTTATTTTCATGATATTATGTGCTTAACCTCACTCATAGATTATGGATTTTATTGTTAAAATATACTTAACCATGATCTTTAGACAAATCCATATTAGTTAAAATAGAATATACCCTCTAGAACATTAAATGATGATAACAACTAGGGATATGGCTATTAATTGATTAAAATGGTAATCTTCCCTTGCTCATAATTAGTTAAGGACTTGGATTGGAAAATGAGCATAGGATTTTTTGTGCTTGAAACCATGGAAGAAAATGTGTTTGCTTGAATACCTTTATTTTTTGAATCTTCCATATGGTATAATTCTGTGGATATGAATATGGATTAATACTTTATGATAGGGTGCTAATGTTTAATTGATCCATATGCATATTTGATGATGTGTGATTGTGTTCTTGCATATTTAGAATGATTATTTTCTTGACATGAACAAACTACACATAAATATTGGATTCATGCAAAATGTCTAAGTCAACCATTAGTAACAATTGGTATTTAGATTGAAATAACAATTAGTATCATTGGCAACCATATTTTCAACAATTGATAGGCCAAAACTAAATTGCCAATTAGTTTGAGCTTTAAATTGAAAATTCTTCTCATGCTACTTAGATTGAAATGACAAATAGAGAAGAATTCACATAAGCAACTTTTACATGAAACACTTTTGTGCTAGACTTTGTGATTAATTGATGTATGATTTAATTCTAGACACACTCTTTCTTGAAAATGATTTATAAGCACATGCATATGATATGTTATATAATTTTAGCTCATAATCATGATGTATTACCATGCACTTTGGTTGGACTTTAGAAAGAACAATTGATATACCTAGGAGCTAAATAGGATTGAAATGAGCAAGTCATAGACCTTAGTAGATATTTTTAAACAACTTCCTTCATTATTTACCAATTGAGAACTTCATGCAAAATTATTTATAAACTATTGGTATAGGAATATAAGCCTTGTCCTTTGCATGCCTAAATATTTCATACTCTTTATGGATAGACTTATTTATTTGTGCTATGAGTCCCATGTACTAACATATTTCTTGTTGGATGGAGCATATTTATCTCTTCTCACATAGCCATGATTTTAAGGGGAGCATATTTTTTATTATTATTTTCCCTTCTTTTTGCTATGACAAAAAAAGGGAGAGATAGATATTAAAAAAAGAGATATTAAAGGGGAGAGATAATGGGGGAGAAATAGTTTGAAAATTCATTTTCAAAGCCCATGCTTATATTAAGGGGGATGATGGAGATCCAAGCTCACAAAGCTCAAGTCATGTTCGTGATGATCGTGATCCTTTGAGTATCCATGGAGGTCCAATTACAAGAGCTAAATCAAAGATGATGCAACAAGCCTTGGCTGGTTTCATTGATATTGCTAGAGAGAAAGCCCAACAAAGCTTGAGCATGGAGGATGATAAAGTCTTCTACAACATGATCCAAGCCCAAGTTCAACCTTCTTGAAGACACACAAGTATTGGGCCGAAATGCAAATTAGGCTAGATGCATATTTTATTTAGTTAAGTATTATTGGGCTGAACATTGTTTTAATTTAATTTAAGCCCAATTCCTTTTTAAATAATAGATTTTGTAAGACTTCTATTATTTGTTCTGCAAGTTAGGAGAGTAGGATTCCTATTGCTTGTTCTGCAAGTTTGCTATTTCCTATTCTGCAAGTTAGGAAAGTAGGATTCCTATTACTTGTGCTGCAAGTTATCTATTTGCCTATAAATAGTTATGTAACCCTTTGGGGAGAACACAATTGATTTTAGCAATAAAATTGAGAGACTTCTTCTCTTTGGTTCTCTTGAGAACTCTTGAACTTATCAAAGTCTTCCTTGTGGCGTTCTTCTACTGATGCGCACGGACAGAAGAACTCGTAGGTTGGAGTTTGAAGGAACTGAAACGCAACTGGATAGAAGCAAAAGACGATGAAGGATACCTTATGAAACCTAGACCCAAAGCCTAAAGAGACTCGAACCCAAGGTATTGGACCTTGACCCTACGAATAAGAATTCGAGAACCTAAGGTATAGCAATGGTGGATGGTGAAGAAGGAGGCGCCACAAGGAAGAAGACCTTGATAAGCCTAGTAGAGAGGGAACCCAAGAGAAAGGCACACTCAATATCTGAAAATTCACTTAACTGATCTGATCAATAGCGTTTACAAGGTATTTATAATAATACCTAGCACTTAAGCCCATAAACAAGTGGGCTGGAATTAACACCAATAGAAAAATAAAACTAAACCCAAATTCATGCCTAAACCTAGTTACATAAAATAAATAGTCCAAGACACAACAAGACTCAAACGTGGGCTATCCAAACACTTAGCCCATCTTATTGTTAAGCTAAAATAAGATAGTAAACCATGCTCATGTCGTTTGGGCTTCCAAGCAAGTATAGATGTCTTGGGACTCTTCATGGAAGCTTCCTTGACACTTCAATGATGCCAGAGCTTGTTGCATGAATGAGGCCAGGGCTTGTTGCATTTTCTTAGCTCGAGCTCGGGTAATTGGACCTCCTTGGATGACCAATGGATCCTTAGCATCACGAACATCACGAGCAAGTGGATCTCCATCTGGATCTCCATCATTCCCCCTCTCCTCAAAAGGATTTGTCCTCAAATCGCATATACCTTCATCAAAAGAAAAGGGAGAAAGATCAGAAACATTAAAAGTAGCAGATACACCATACTCACCAGGAAGATCCAATTTGTAGGCATTATCGTTGATCTTCGCTATGACTTGGAATGGTCCATCTCCTCGGGGATGCAGCTTGGTTCGTCGCTGAACAGGAAACCTCTCTTTTCTCATATGCACCCAAACCCAATCACCGGGCTCAAAGACTACTTTCTTTCGATGCTTATTTGCTTGGGTGGTATACTGCTCAGTCTTCTTTTCAATAGCTTGACGAACTCTCTCATGGAGTTGCTTCACAAACTTAGCCTTCTGTTCTCCATCCAAGTTACTCTGCTCCGCACTAGGTAATGGCAACAAATCCAAAGGAGTAAGAGGATTGAAGCCATAAACAACTTCGAATGGAGAGCAACTAGTAGTGGAGTGGACACTGCGGTTATATGCAAACTCCACATGGGGCAAGCAATCTTCCCAATTCTTCAAATTTTTCTGAATAATGGACCTCAATAACGTAGACAGGGTTCGGTTGACGACCTCAGTCTGTCCATCAGTCTGGGGGTGACAAGTGGTGGAGAATAACAATTTAGTTCCCAACTTTCCCCATAACGTCTTCCAAAAGTAACTAAGGAACTTTGCATCTCGATCAGAAACAATGGTCCTTGGTACACCATGTAGACGTACTATCTCTTTGAAGAAAAGGTCAGCAACGTTGCTCGCATCATCCGTCTTGTGGCAAGCAATGAAATGAGCCATCTTAGAGAACCTGTCAACCACAACAAAAACAGAATCTCTACCGCGTTTTGTTCGAGGCAAGCCCAAAACAAAATCCATAGAGATATCAGTCCACGGAGTAGTAGGAATGGGTAAAGGAGTATATAAACCATGATTATGAACTCTAGATTTAGCTTGCCTACATGAAATGCATCTAGCACATAACCTCTCTACATCCCTCCTCATGTTAGGCCAAAAGAAATGTGCTTGCAAAACATCTAGAGTTTTCCTAACTCCAAAGTGACCCATTAATCCTCCACTATGGGCTTCTCTAACTAACAGCTCGCGCAATGAACTCCTAGGCACACATAATTTATTTTCTCTAAATAAGAACCCATCATGCCTAAAGAACTTGCCAAAACCAGATGTAGCACATGCATCATAAACATTGCCAAAATCAACATCATCAGCATACTGTTCTTTGATATACTCAAATCCTAAAAGTTTAGCATCAAGAGTAGTGATAAGAGTATACCTACGAGATAACGCATCAGCTACGACGTTCTCTTTACCTTGTTTGTACTTGATCACGTACGGGAACATCTCAATGAACTCTATCCACTTGGCATGACGCTTATGCAGCTTACTTTGTCCTTTCAAATGCTTCAAGGACTCATGATCAGTGTGGATGATAAATTCTTTGGGCCACAAGTAATGTTGCCATGTCTCCAAGGCCCTCACTAACGCGTACATCTCCTTGTCATATGTGGGATAGTTAAGTGTTGCTCCACTTAACTTCTCACTAAAGAAAGCAATTGGGCGTTTTTCCTGCATAAGCACAGCGCCAATACCTACACCTGAGGCATCGCACTCAATCTCAAAAGTTTTAGTAAAGTCAGGCAGAGATAACAAAGGAGCAGAACAAAGTTTATCTTTAAGCAAATTAAAAGCATGCTCTTGTGCAGGACCCCAATGAAATGCAACATTCTTTTTGACCACGTCGATCAAAGGTGCAGCTATAGTGCTAAAATCTCTAACGAATCGACGATAGAAACTAGCTAAACCATGGAAACTACGCACCTCAGAAACAGACTTAGGTACAGGCCAATCTTTAATTGCCTTTACCTTCTCATTATCAACAGAAATGCCATGTGAAGAAACGACATACCCAAGAAAAACAATCTTATCAGTGCAGAATGTACATTTCCTAAAATTGGCATACAAACTTGCATTCCTCAAAACAGTAAGAACATTCCTAAGATGCTCAACATGCTCATGCTGGCTCTTACTGTATATCAAAATATCATCAAAATAGACAACCACATACTTACCAATGAAATCACGTAAAACATGGTTCATTAAACGCATGAAAGTACTGGGTGCATTAGTCAAGCCAAAAGGCATAACTAACCACTCGTAGAGACCATGTTTAGTCTTGAATGCGGTTTTCCATTCATCACCTTCTCGCATACGAATTTGGTGATATCCGCTCTTTAAATCAATTTTAGAAAACAGGCATGCACCATGCAACTCATCAAGCATGTCATCTAGCCTAGGAATAGGATAGCGATACTTTACAGTGATTTTGTTGACGGCTCGACAGTCAACGCACATCCTCCACGTCCCATCTTTTTTTGGCACAAGCAGCACGGGCACGGCGCATGGACTCATGCTCTCTCTCACATAACCTTTCCTCATGAGCTCCTCAACTTGCCTTTGAAGCTCCTTCGTCTCCTCAGGATTACTTCTGTAGGCTGGACGGTTAGGAATGGTAGCTCCGGGGACAAGGTCAATCATATGCTCGATCCCACGAATCGGTGGTAATCCACTTGGGATCTCCGCAGGGAATACATCCTCGAACTCCTGCAACAATGAGACAACATCAGTAGGCAAAGTATCACGGAGTTCTGCATCAATAAAATAAGAATCTTTAAATAAGAGTAAAAGGATAGGAGACTTAGCAAGAAATGCAGTCTTCACATCTCGGGATTTGGCATAGCAGCTCACTGTTTTGCTTTCCTTGTTTTCCTTCTTTTCTTTCTTTTCGTTACCTTGCTTCCGTTGCTCTTCATGTTGCTCCTTTAGCCTTAATTGGTCCTCATAAATCTCCTTAGGGCTAAGGGGAGCAAGAGCGATCTTCTTGCCATCCATAGTAAAGGAGTAACGGTTAGTGTAACCGTCGTGGATGACTCTCCGATCATACTGCCACGGTCTACCCAGCAATAGGTGGCTAGCTTGCATGGGCACCACGTCACACAACACCTCATCGTGATACCTTCCAATACGAAACGGAACCAAGACTTGCTTCACCACGTTGACTTCACCACAGTCATTAATCCACTGCAACTTATATGGGTGGTGATGCTTGGTAGTGGGCAACTTTAACTTATCAACAAGGTATGTGCTAGCAACATTAGTACAACTCCCACCATCAATGATTACAGTACATACCTTGTCACTAATATGGCATCTCGTATGGAAGATGTTCTCGCGCTGTGCCTCATCCTCAAACTTCACATGAGTAGTAAGAGCACGCCTAGCAACAAGTGCTTCACCATGAGCAGCATACTCAACAACTTCTTCTTCGTCGACATCTTCTAACGCAGGCATCTCATCTTCTACACCGAGTTCAGAACCTTCACTCTCAACATCTCCATTCCCATGCATGATCATCACTCTACGGTTGGGACACTGTGAGGCAATATGTCCACGTCCTAAGCACTTGAAACACTTAATGTCACGTGTCCTGCTCTGGGATGCTTGGGCAGGTTCAGTCTTGGGCTTTGGAGGGCCCTCAGGCTTGGGCTTAGCAAAGCTCTCTGACTTATGCGTAGGCACAGGCTTATCATCCCTATGAAAGGTGTTAGATTTCCAAACAGGAACTGAACTAGAAGGAAAACGGGATGTACCTTTCCGTTTGAGTTGCCTTTCCACTTTGATGGCCACATGCAACATCTCCTCTAAATCCATGTAATGCTGCAACTCGACTACATTGGCAATCTCACGGTTTAAGCCTTGAAGAAAACGAGCCATAGTAGCTTCTGCATCCTCCTGGATATTGGCTCGGATCATGGTTATTTCCATCTCTTTGTAGTAATCCTCAACACTCTTTGAGCCCTGGGTAAGACCTTGGAGCTTCTGGTATAACTCCCTGTAGTAATGAGTAGGAACAAATCTCTTCCGCATGATGCGCTTCATCTCATCCCATGTAGACACTGGACGATCACCATATCTTCTTCTACTAGTGACTAACTGATCCCACCAAACCATAGCATACTCTGTGAACTCAATTGCTGCAAGTTTGACCTTCTTTTCCTCAGAGTAGTGGTGGCAGTCAAACACCATTTCAATCTTCCGTTCCCATTCCAAATATGCCTCAGGATCATTCTTGCCTTGGAAAGGAGGAATCTTCAATTTTATACTGCCAAGGTTTCCATCCATCTTCTCCTTGCCTCTATCACAGGCTCTATCAACTCGATCTCTATATCCATGGTACCTTCTATGATGTCTATCGATCCCAGACTCTTCGTTCGAATCATACCCAGCATTATCATCATACTCGTCAGTGGCAACAACCTTACTCTTTAGACGAGAAGTATCACCTTGTTGGATCGTTGCAAACCGAGCTTCATGTTGGTTCAACTTATCATGAATGTCATTGAATTTCACATCCATCCGTTGGAACTGTTGTTGCATTGCCTGAAGCAGGAATTCAATCTTTTTAAAGTCTGACTTATCACCTTCAGAAGACATTGTCAACAAGTAATATCCTCACGTGTTTACACTCCTGTTTCACTCAAGTAATTTGGCTTTTCTCTACTAATGTCTCTCACACACTCGTGCCTTTTTCCCTTACTCTACCTTAACTCTATAGGTTCACAATCACACTAGAGACCCAGTCAAAGATTCAACCTCGTAAAGTCAACTAATTCACCAAGTATTGTCACCAAGAATTTTTTTTTTTTTTTGTTTTCACAGAAAGGTGTGGCAAGGGCTAGGGTGACTCAAAGAAAGAGAGAAAGAAGAAAAAAAAAAAAAATAAGAAAGAAAAAAATAAAAAATAAAAAAAAAGCACTAGAATGACAAAAAAAAAAAATGAAAAATGGCCTAAAACTATAGGAAAACGTTGGAATTTGGCCAAGATAGGGTGGGGCTAGTGGAGCAAAGCTCAACTAGGTCGTTTTCTTTCGCCGTTTTCTTTAAAACGAGTACTCACACACCTCCTAACTCAACCAAAACTTCTGTTTGAACAGTACCGCAAAAGAAATTTTTTTTTTCTTTTTTTTTTCTTTTTTTTTTTTTTTTCGAATTCTTTTCTTCTTCTTTTTTTTTTCGAATTCTTTTCTTCTTCTTTTTTTTTTTTTTTTGAATTCTTTTCTTCTTCTTCTTTTTTTTTTTTTAACTCTGAGTGTTGCGGTTTCCTTGAAAGAGGAGGGGTGCGGCTAGGTTTTTTTTTTTGAGGGGTGAGGCTAGGGTTTTTTTTTTTTGAGGGGTGGGGCTAGGGTTTTTTTTTTTGAGGGGTGCAGCTAGGGTTTTTTTTTTTTTTGAGGGGTGCGGCTAGGGTTTTATTTTTAAGGGGTGCGGCTAGGGTTTTATTTTGAGGGGTGCGGCTAGGGTTTTATTTTTAAGGGGTGCGGCTAGGGTTTTATTTTGAGGGGTGCGGCTAGGGTTTTATTTTTAAGGGGTGCGGCTAGGGTTTTTTGTGTAATGAAATAAGTGGTGGCTAGGGTTTTAGGGTTAAGAAATAAGTGGCGGCTAGGAACACACAAACAAACCAGAAAGTGGAACGAACAAAAGAAAAAAAATTGAAACCAAAAAAAAATCGAAAAGTGAGTGACGCACAAACAAACCAGAAAATCGGAACTGGAGCTCTGAATACCAACTGATGCGCACGGACAGAAGAACTCGTAGGTTGGAGTTTGAAGGAACTGAAACGCAACTGGATAGAAGCAAAAGACGATGAAGGATACCTTATGAAACCTAGACCCAAAGCCTAAAGAGACTCGAACCCAAGGTATTGGACCTTGACCCTACGAATAAGAATTCGAGAACCTAAGGTATAGCAATGGTGGATGGTGAAGAAGGAGGCGCCACAAGGAAGAAGACCTTGATAAGCCTAGTAGAGAGGGAACCCAAGAGAAAGGCACACTCAATATCTGAAAATTCACTTAACTGATCTGATCAATAGCGTTTACAAGGTATTTATAATAATACCTAGCACTTAAGCCCATAAACAAGTGGGCTGGAATTAACACCAATAGAAAAATAAAACTAAACCCAAATTCATGCCTAAACCTAGTTACATAAAATAAATAGTCCAAGACACAACAAGACTCAAACGTGGGCTATCCAAACACTTAGCCCATCTTATTGTTAAGCTAAAATAAGATAGTAAACCATGCTCATGTCGTTTGGGCTTCCAAGCAAGTATAGATGTCTTGGGACTCTTCATGGAAGCTTCCTTGACACTTCAATGATGCCAGAGCTTGTTGCATGAATGAGGCCAGGGCTTGTTGCATTTTCTTAGCTCGAGCTCGGGTAATTGGACCTCCTTGGATGACCAATGGATCCTTAGCATCACGAACATCACGAGCAAGTGGATCTCCATCTGGATCTCCATCATCTACCTTCCACCAATATATACCATAGGTTCTTGCTTTTCTAGGCAACGGGTCTTGGTCCAATACCATAGGTTCTTGTGTTTCTACACAACGGGTCTTGGTTTTACTTCTAATTTTTATTTTCTTTTGCTGCGTTTTTAACTTGTTATTGTTTTTTTTTCAAGTGTTCTTCGTCTTCTTCATATGAACCTCATCTTCTTTCGGTGAGGTCCATATCATTTGGCATCAGAGCTTAGGTTTAATTCGTGGGAGTTTCGTTTTTGTTTTTTTTTCTTTGTCTTCTTGTCATGGACAAACCTTGATCTTGAATCCTTTTCCAAGCCATCACTAATATTGTTTGTCCCTCAAACCTATTGTCTTTACTTAGCCACCAAGTAAACCCTATCTTGTTCTCCAAGCAACCAAATCCCAAAGGTTTTCTTGCTCACCAAGAAACCTTCAAAAACTCTACATCACATAAAGACTACTTGTTTCACAAGCCACCGTTCCCTCTCATTCCTTGGTACACAAGCTGCTACCAAAACTAGCTTGTTTTTGTCAAAAAGTTGCCTTGTTCCCCAAGTAAACCTCTTCTTATTATTTAGATTTTTTTTTCTTCATTGTTCGTTTAGTTTAGTAAAATATAAAAAAAAAAGAGAAAAAAGAGAAAAAAAAAGAAAAGAAAAAAAAAAGAGAAAAGAAAAATCAATTCAAGAGGGGATTTTATTACATCGTGTGTAGCAAGTGCAATATCAAAGGTAATTCGTGGAGGTGTGCTTCATGAAAATCTTGAGGTAGTCATTCTTTCTTGAGCTTTGCGATTTCTTATTTGCCTAATTTGAAAATTCATTACTGCCATTTTACCCTACTGTCTAAAATTACCTTTTTGACCCTACCACATAAAAGGACAAAACTACCCCACCTTTGGCTAAACCCTACCTTAATTAAACACCCCAAAATACACAAATTTCCTTCAAGGTTTAGTTTCATTGGAGTCTTCTTAAGTCTTATTGAGTCTTGCTGAGTCTTGCTAAGTCTTGTTGAGTATTCATTGTTTTGTTTTCCCTTGATTAAAATCTTGTGCTCATCTTGTTTATTGTTGGTTGATAGTTGAATTCCATAAGCTGATTTTTGATTAAGTCTTGAGTTCAATATAGAACCTATAGAGAAAAGTTGTGTGAGGGAAAAAGGCAAGAGTGTGTGAGTAACATTAGTAGAGAAAAGCCATATTAAAATTGTGTGAAACACGAGTGTGTGTTACAGTCTTGTGTGTATTGAGTGTAAACACGTGAGGTCATACTTGTGAGGTCCTTTTCTTTTACTAACGTTTCTTGCAGGATAAAATCATGTCTTCTAATAGTGAAAAGCCTGATTTGAGTAAGATCGAGTTCATGTTCCAAGCTATGCAACAACAATTTTCAAGGATAGAGTTGAGGTTTAATAATATTCATGATAAGTTGGAGGAACATGAAGCTGTCCTAGCCAAGGTAAAGCCAAGTGATACTTCTCATGAGAATGGCAATGTTGTGAATAATGACTTTGATGATAAAGTTGATGATGAGTTTGATGATGATGAGTTTAGTAGAAGTGTTAAAGGTAACCATGGTAATAAAGGAGGTCGTGGAGATAGGTATAAAGGAGATAGGTATTATGATAGGATAGATGGAAATTTAGGAAGTATCAAATTGAAGATTCCTTCCTTTCAAGGTAAGAATGATCCTGAGGCTTACTTAGAATGGGAAAAGAAAGTGGAGATGGTCTTTGATTGCCATAACTATTCCGAAGAAAAAAAGGTGAAACTTGCTGCTATAGAGTTCACGGATTATGCAATCATTTGGTGGGACCAACTCATGCTTGGTAGACGTAGGAATAGAGAGCCACCTATAGTTACATGGAATGAAATGAAACGTGTTATGAGAAAAAGGTTTGTTCCTAATCATTACTATAGAGAGCTTTATCAAAGGTTACAAGGTCTCACTCAAGGTTCTAAGAGTGTTGAGGATTATCATAAAGAAATGGAAATTATCATGATCAGAGCTAATGTTGAAGAGGATAGTGAAGCTACTATGGCTCGATTCTTACAAGGATTGAATCGTGAGATTGCTAATGTAGTGGAGTTACATCACTATGTGGAGTTTGATGATATGTTGCATATGGCTATCAAGGTTGAAAGGCAACTCAAGAGAAAAGGTTATTCATCTCGTTTTATGCAAGGTTCTAGTTCATCTTCTTCTTGGAAACCGAACACCTTTCGAAGGGATGATAAGACTACATTCAAACTTAAGACTGAATCCTCATTCAAGCCTAAGGGTGAGAGTGTCCAAAAGCCCAAACCCGAGGCTATCCAAGCATCCCAAGGTAAGAGTAGAGACATTAAGTGTTTTAGATGTTTGGGAAGAGGACACATTGCATCACAATGCCCAAACAAACGAGTCATGATTATGCGTGATGATGGTGATGTTGTAAGTGAAGATTCTGATGTTGATGATGAGATGCCACCATTGGAGGACATTAATGAGGATGATGACTATGTTGAGTTTGCTGCACATGGTGAAGCACTTGTAGCTCGTCGTGCATTAAGTGCCCAAGTTAAGGATGAAGATGAAGTGCAACGAGAAAATATTTTTCATACTAGATGCCACGTCAACAATAAGGTATGCTCTTTGATTATTGATGGTGGTAGTTGCACTAATGTTGCTAGCACTTATTTGGTTGACAAATTGAGTTTGCCCACTACAAAACATCCCAAACCATACAAACTTCAATGGCTCAATAATTGTGGAGAAGTAAATGTGACCAAGCAAGTATTGGTGCTATTTTCAATTGGAAGGTACAATGATAAAGTGTTGTGTGATGTTGTGCCTATGCATGCTGGTCATTTGCTTTTAGGAAGACCATGGCAATTTGATAGACATGTCATACATGATGGATTTACAAACCGTTATTCATTTACCATGGCTGGTAAGAAATTCACACTTGCACCCTTGAGTCCTACGGAGATTTATGAGGATCAATTGAGGTTGAAAGAGCAGAATGAATCACAACAAAGGTCGAAGAATCTAGATAAAGGCAAAGATATTGCAAAGAAAGAAAGAAAGGACGTGAGCTTCTATGCAAAGCAAAGTGATGTAAAGGCTGCTTTTTTAGCTAAGTGCCCAATCCTTTTGTTTTTATATAAAGAATCTTGTTTTAGTTCTAATGATCTTAAATCTTCTTTGCCTACTAATGTTGTGTCTCTTTTGAAGGAATTTGGAGATATATTCCCCGAGGAGATTCCAAATGGTTTGCCACCTATTAGGGGAATTGAGCATCAAATAGACCTTGTTCCTGGAGCTGCCATTCCCAACAGACCTGCCTATAGAAGTAATCCCGAGGAGACAAAGGAGCTTCAAAGGCAAGTTGACGAGCTCATGAAGAAAGGCTACGTTAGAGAGAGCATGAGTCCATGTGCTGTTCCTGTGTTACTTGTTCCTAAGAAGGATGGGACGTGGAGGATGTGTGTTGATTGTCGTGCCATCAACAAAATCACTGTAAAGTATCGCTATCCCATTCCTAGATTAGATGATATGCTTGATGAGTTACATGGTTCTTGCATCTTTTCTAAAATTGATTTGAAAAGTGGTTATCATCAAATTCGCATGAGAGAAGGTGATGAATGGAAAACTGCATTTAAGACTAAGCATGGTTTGTATGAATGGTTAGTTATGCCTTTTGGATTAACTAATGCACCTAGCACTTTCATGAGATTAATGAACCATGTCTTGCGTGCTTTCATTGGAAAATTTGTAGTTGTCTATTTTGATGATATCTTGATCTATAGTAGAAGTTTGCATGAACATATTGAACATTTAAAGAATGTGCTTAATGTCTTGAGAAAGGAAAAGTTGTATGCTAACCTTAAGAAATGTTCCTTTTGCACTGATAAGATTACATTTCTTGGATATGTTATTTCTTCTAAGGGTATAGCAGTAGAAGATGAAAAGGTCAAGGCAATTAAAGATTGGCCTATACCTAAGAATATCTCTGAGGTGCGTAGTTTTCATGGATTAGCTAGTTTCTATCGTAGGTTTGTTAGAGACTTCAGTACAATAGCTGCACCTCTAACTGATGTTGTTAAAAAGAATGTTGGATTTAAATGGGGTCTTGAGCAAGATCATGCTTTTAACTTGCTTAAAGAGAAGCTTTGTTCTGCAGCTTTATTATCCTTACCTGACTTTTCTAAAACTTTTGAGATTGAGTGTGATGCTTCAAGTATAGGTATTGGAGCTGTTTTAATGCAGGAGAAGCGCCCCATTGCTTTTTTCAGTGAGAAGTTAAGTGGAGCTGCCCTTAACTATCCCACATATGATAAAGAGATGTATGCATTAGTGAGGGCCTTGGAAACATGGCAACACTATTTATGGCCCAAGGAATTTGTCATCCATACTGATCATGAGTCCTTGAAGCACTTGAAAGGACAAAGCAAGTTGAACAAGCGTCATGCCAAGTGGATGGAGTTCATTGAAACATTTCCATATGTGATCAAATATAAACAAGGTAAAGAAAATGTCGTGGCTGATGCATTATCTCGAAGGTATACTCTAATCACTACTCTTAATGCAAAACTACTTGGATTTGAGTATATTAAAGACTTGTATGCTACTGATGAGGATTTTGAAAATGTGTTCATTGCATGTGAGAAAACTGGTTTTGGAAAGTTTTATAGGCATGATGGATTCTTATTTAGGGAAAATAGATTATGTGTGCCTAGGAGTTCTTTAAGAGAATTACTTGTTAGAGAAGCCCATAGTGGTGGGTTAATGGGACATTTTGGAGTAAAGAAAACTTTAGATATATTGCATGATCACTTCTTTTGGCCTAACATGAAAAGAGATGTTGAAAAATTGTGTGAGAGATGTGTCACTTGTAAACAAGCTAAGTCTAGAGTTATGAATCATGGTCTTTATACTCCATTGCCTATTCCTACTGCTCCTTGGACTGACATTTCTATGGACTTTGTTTTGGGGTTACCAAGAACAAAGAGAGGTAGAGATTCTGTTTTTGTTGTTGTTGATAGGTTCTCTAAGATGGCTCACTTCATTGCTTGTCACAAGACAGATGATGCAAGTAACATTGCCGATTTATTCTTCAAGGAAATTGTTCGTCTACATGGGGTTCCGAGGACCATTGTTTCTGACCGTGATGTGAAGTTCCTTAGCTATTTTTGGAAAACATTATGGGGAAAGTTAGGAACAAAGCTATTGTTTTCAACTACTTGTCATCCACAAACCGATGGTCAAACTGAAGTAGTCAATCGTACTTTGTCTACTTTGTTGAGGTCCATTATTCAAAAGAATTTGAAGAATTGGGAAGATTGTTTGCCTCATGTGGAGTTTGCTTACAATAGAAGTGTGCATTCCACTACTAGTTATTCTCTATTTGAAGTTGTCTATGGTTTTAATCCACTCACTCCATTGGATCTTTTACCACTACCTATTGAGGAGAGAGCTAGTTTGGATGGGGAAAAGAAAGCTGATTTTGTTAAGCAACTACATGAGAAGGTACGTCAAAACATTAAAAAGAGGACTGAGCAATATGCTACTCAAGCCAACAAGCATCACAAGAAAGTTGTCTTTGAACCTAGTGATTGGGTTTGGGTACATATGCGTAAAGAGAGATTTCCTGCTCAGCGTCGCTCCAAGTTGCAACCTCGAGGAGATGGACCATTCCAAGTGATTAAGAAGATCAATGACAATGCTTATAAGTTAGATCTTCCAGGTGAGTATAATGTTAGTGCTACATTTAATGTTTCTGATCTTTCTCCCTTTGATATTGATGTAGGTGATTCTGATTTGAGGACAAATCCTTTCGAGGAGAGGGGGAATGATGGAGATCCAAGCTCACAAAGCTCAGGTCATGTTCGTGATGATCGTGATCCTTTGAGTATCCATGGAGGTCCAATTACAAGAGCTAAATCAAAGATGATGCAACAAGCCTTGGCTGGTTTCATTGATATTGCTAGAGAGAAAGCCCAACAAAGCTTGAGCATGGAGGATGATAAAGTCTTCTACAACATGATCCAAGCCCAAGTTCAACCTTCTTGAAGACACACAAGTATTGGGCCGAAATGCAAATTAGGCTAGATGCATATTTTATTTAGTTAAGTATTATTGGGCTGAACATTGTTTTAATTTAATTTAAGCCCAATTCCTTTTTAAATAATAGATTTTGTAAGACTTCTATTACTTGTTCTGCAAGTTAGGAGAGTAGGATTCCTATTGCTTGTTCTGCAAGTTTGCTATTTCCTATTCTGCAAGTTAGGAAAGTAGGATTCCTATTACTTGTGCTGCAAGTTATCTATTTGCCTATAAATAGTTATGTAACCCTTTGGGGAGAACACAATTGATTTTAGCAATAAAATTGAGAGACTTCTTCTCTTTGGTTCTCTTGAGAACTCTTGAACTTATCAAGGTCTTCCTTGTGGCGTTCTTCTACCTTCCACCAATATATACCATAGGTTCTTGCTTTTCTAGGCAACGGGTCTTGGTCCAATACCATAGGTTCTTGTGTTTCTACACAATGGGTCTTGGTTTTACTTCTAATTTTTATTTTCTTTTGCTGCGTTTTTAACTTGTTATTGTTTTTTTTTTCAAGTGTTCTTCGTCTTCTTCATATGAACCTCATCTTCTTTCGGTGAGGTCCATATCAGGGGAGCTTTACAAAACACTGCTTTATTTGAGGGGGAGTATTTGATTAGAGAATTTTCAAAACAAATTTATATTAAGTTTTGTCATATCAAAAAGGGGGAGATTGTTAGCTTTAAACTGACATATATATTTTGAAATGACAAAAACTTAAGTAAGTTTCAATGTTTTAATTCATATTGTAAATTTTCCTTATCACACATGATTTTCTCAATCCATTTTAAGTGTTCATATCAAACATTAAGACCATGATTGATGGAGACCCATCAAGCTCACATAGCTCAAGTCATGTTCGTGATGTTCGTGATCCTTTAAGCATCCATGGAGGTCCAATTACAAGAGCTAAATCAAAGATAATGCAACAAGCCTTGGCTAGTTTCATTAATATTGTTAGAGAGAAAGCCCAACAAAGCTTGAGCATTGAGGATGATAAAGTCTTATACAACATGATCCATGCCGAAGTTCAACCTTCTTGAAGACACACAAGTATTGGGCCGAAATGCAATTAGGCTGGATGTATATTTTATTTAGTTAAGTATTATTGGGTTGAACATTGTCTTAATTTAATTTAAGCCCAATTTCTTTTTAAATAATAGATTTTGTAGGATTTCTATTTCTTGTTTTGCAAGTTGGAGAGAAGGATTCCTATTACTTATGTTACAAGTTTGCTATTTGCCTATAAATAGTTATGTAACCCTTTGGGGAGAACACAATTGATTTTAGTAATAAAATTAAGAGACTTCTTCTCTTTGGTTCTCTTGAGAACTCTTGAACTTATCAAGGTCTTCCTTGTGGCATTCTTCTACCTTCCACCAATATATACCACAGGTTCTTGCTTTTCTAAGCAACGGGTCTTGGTCCAATACCATAGGTTCTTGTGTTTCTATACAACGGGTCTTGGTTTTACTCTAATTTTTGTTTTCCTTTGCTGCGTTTTTAACTTATTATTGTTTTTCTTCAAGTGTTCTTCGTCTTCTTCATTGAACCTCATCTTCTTTCGGTGAGATCCATATCATTTGGCATCAGAGCTTAGGTTCAATTCGTGGGAGTTTCGTTTTTGTTTTTTTCGTTGTCTTCTTGTCTTGGACAAACCTTGATCTTGAATCCTTTTCCAAGCCACCACTAGTATTGTTTGTCCCTCAAACCTATAATCTTCATTAAAATAACCTAACTTTACTTAGCCACCAAGTAAACCCTATCTTGTTCTCCAAGCAACCAAATCCCAAAGGTTTTCTTGCTCACCAAGAAACCTTCAAAAGCTCTACAACCCTATCTTGTTCTCCAAGCAACCAAATCCCAAAGGTTTTCTTGCTCACCAAGAAACCTTCAAAAGCTCTACATCACATAAAGATACTTGTTTCACAAGTCACCTTTCCCTCTTGTTCCTTGCCACACAAGCTACTACCAAAACTAGTTTGTTTTTGTCAAAAGTTGACTTGTTCCCCAAGTAAACCTCTTCTTATTATTTAGACTTTTTGTTTTTTTCTTCATTGTTCATTTACTTTAGTAAAATATAAAAAAAAGAAAAAAAAAGAAAAGAAAAAATAAGGAGAAAAGAAAAATCAATTCAAGAGGGGATTTATTACATCGTGTGTAGCAAGTGCAACATCAAAGGCAATTTGTGGAGGTGTGCTTCGTCAAAATCTTGAGGTAGTCATTCTTTCTTGAGCTTTGAGATTTCTTATTTGCCTAATTTGAAAATTCATTGTTACTATTCTACCCTACTACCTAAAATTACCTTTTTGACCCTACCAAATAAAAGGACAAAACTACCCCACCTTTGGCTAAACCTTACCCTAATTAAACACCCCAAAACATCCATATTTCCTTCAAGGTTTAGTTTCATTAGAGTTTTCTTAAGTCTTATTGAGTCTTGCTAAGTCTTGTTGAGTCTTCATTGTTTTGTTTTCCCTTGATTAAAATCTTGTGCTCACCTTGTTTATTGTTGGTTGATAGTTGAATTCCATAAGCTGATTTTTGATTGAGTCTTGAGTTCAATATAGAACCATAGAGAAAAGTTGTGTGAGGGAAAAAAAAAGGCTAGAGTATGTGAGTAACATTAGTAGAGAAAAGCCTATTAAAATTGTGTGAAACACGAGTGTGAGTGTTACATTCTTATGTGTATTGAGTGTAAACACGGGAGGTCATACTTGTGAGGTCCTTTTCTTTTACTAACGTTTCTTGCAGGTTACAATCATGTCCTCTAATAGTGAAAAGCTTGATTTGAGTAAGATTGAGATCATGTTCCTAGCCATGCAACAAGAACTTTCGAGGATAGAGTCGATGTTGATTAAATATGATAAGTTGGAGCAACATGATATTGCCCTAGCTAAAGGTAAACCAAGATAATACTTCTTATGCATGTGATAATGTTACTCATAATAAGTTGGATAGCAATTATGAAGAAGATTTTGATGATGATTCTATACTGCAATTAGAGGATGATGAGGATAGTATGGAATTACCCATGGATGGAAAGGAATATATAGCATGTCAAACTTTAAGTGTGCTAATGAAAGATGAGGATCAATTGAGATTAAAAGACAGTGAGAAAAAAATAGTGAGTGAAGATGAGGTTAAGCAAAAAGAGAAAACAATCAAGATTGAGTGTGATGCTTCAAGCATAGGCATCGAAGTTGTTTTAATGCAAGAGAAGCCCCCCATTGCTTTCTTCAGTGAGAAGTTAAGTGGAGCTGGCCTTAACTATCCCATGTACAATAAAGAGATGTATGCATTAGTGAGGACCTTGGAAACATGGCAACATTATTTATGGCCTAAGGAATTCGTCATCCACATTGATCATGAGTCTTTGAAGCGCTTGAAAGGACAAAGCAAGTTGAATAAGCGTCATGCCAAGTGGATGGAGTTCATAAAGACACTTCCATATGTGATCAAATATAAACAAGGTAAACAAAATGTCGTGGCTGATGCATTGTCTCGAAGGTATACTCTAATCACTACTCTTAAAGCAAAACTACTTGGATTTGAGTATATAAAAGACTTGTATGCTATTGATGAGGATTTTGAAAATGTGTTGAATGCATCTGAGAAAACTGGTTTAGGAAAGTTTTATAGGCATGACAGATTCTTATTTAGGGAAAATAGATTATGTGTGCCTAAAAGTTCTTTAAGAAAATTACTTATTAGAGAAGCCCATAGTGGTGGGTTAATGGGACATTGTGGAGTAAAGAAAACTTTAGATATATTGCATGATCACTTCTTTTAGCCTACCATGAATAGAGATGTGGAAAAATTGTGTGAAAGATGTGTCACTTGTAAACAAGCTAAGTCTAGAGTTATGAATCATGGTCTTTATACTCCATTGCCTATTCCTAATTCTCCTTGGACTGACATTTCTATGGACTTTGTTTTGGGGTTACAAAAAACAAAGGGAGGTAGAGATTTTATTTTTGTTGTTGTTGATAGGTGATGCGTACGGACAAGAGCAAACGTAGCTTGAAAATTGAAGGGGCTGAAAACGCAAAGGACAGAAACAAAGTTGATGAATGACAACTTCTGAAACCTAGACCTGAAGCCTAAAGAGACTCGAACCCAAAGGTATTGGACCTTGACCCTACGAATAAGAATTCGAGAACCTAAGGTATAGCAATGGTGGATGGTGAAGAAGAAGGCGCCACAAGGAAGAAGACCTTGATAATCCTAGTAGAGAGGGAACCCAATAGAAAGGCACACTCAAAATTCTGAAATTCAAAACTGATCTATCCATCAATAGCGTTTACAAGGTATTTATAATAATACCTAGCACTTAAGCCCATAAACAAGTGGGCTGGAATTAACACCAATAGAAAATAAGACTAAACCCAAATTCATGCCTAAACCTAATTACATAAAATAAATAGTCCAAAACACAGCAAGACTCAAACGTGGGCTGTCCAAACACTTAGCCCTCTTATTCTTAAGCTAAAATAAGACAGTAAACCATGATCATGTCGTTTGGGCTTCCAAGTAAGTATAGATGTCTTGGGACTCTTCATGGAAGCTTCCTTGACACTTCAATGATGCCGGAGCTTGTTGCATTAATGAGGCCAAGGCTTGTTGCATCTTCTTAGCTCGAGCTCGGGTAATTGGACCTCCTTGGATGACCAATGGATCCTTAGCATCACGAACATCACGAGCAAGTGGATCTCCATCATTCCCCCTCTCCTCAAAAGGATTTGTCCTCAAATCGCATATACCTTCATCAAAAGAAAAGGGAGAAAGATCAGAAACATTAAAAGTAGCAGATATACCATACTCACCAGGAAGATCCAATTTGTAGGCATTATCGTTGATCTTCTCTATCACTTGGAATGGTCCATCTCCTCGGGGATGCAGCTTGGTTCGTCGCTGAACTGGAAACCTCTCCTTTCTCATATGCACCCAAACCCAATCACCAGGCTCAAAGACTACTTTCTTTCGATGCTTATTTGCTTGGGTGGTATACTGTTCAGTCTTCTTTTCAATAGCTTGACGAACTCTCTCATGGAGTTGTTTCACAAACATAGCCTTCTGTTCTCCATCCAAGTTACTCTGCTCCGCACTAGGTAATGGCAACAAATCCAAAGGAGTAAGAGGATTGAAGCCATAAACAACTTCGAATGGAGAGCAACTAGTAGTGGAGTGAACACTGCGGTTATATGCAAACTCCATATGGGGCAAGCAATCTTCCAAATTCTTCAAATTCTTTTGGATAATGGACCTCAATAAGGTAGATAGGGTTCGATTGACAACCTCAGTCTGTCCATCAGTCTGGGGGTGACAAGTGGTGGAGAATAACAATTTTGTTCCCAACTTTCCCCATAACGTCTTCCAAAAGTAACTAAGGAACTTGACATCACGACCGGAAACAATAGTCCTCGGTACACCATGTAGACGTACTATCTCTTTGAAGAAAAGGTCAGCAACATTGCTCGCGTCATCCGTCTTGTGGCAAGTGATGAAATGAGCCATCTTAGAGAACCTGTCAACCACAACAAAAACAGAATCTCTACCGCGTTTTGTTCGAGGCAAGCCCAAAACAAAATCCATAGAGATATCAGTCCACGGAGTAGTAGGAATGGGTAAAGGAGTATATAAACCATGATTATGAACTCTAGATTTAGCTTGCCTACATGAAATGCATCTAGCACATAACCTCTCTACATCCCTCCTCATGTTAGGCCAAAAGAAATGTTCGTGCAAAACATCTAGAGTTTTCCTAACTCCAAAGTGACCCATTAATCCTCCACTATGGGCTTCTCTAACTAATAGCTCGCGCAATGAACTCCTAGGCACACATAATTTATTTTCTCTAAATAAAAACCCATCGTGCCTAAAGAACTTGCCAAAGCCAGATGTAGCACATGCATCATAAACATTACCAAAATCAACATCATCAGCATACTGTTCTTTGATATACTCAAATCCTAAAAGTTTAGCATCAAGAGTAGTGATAAGAGTATACCTACGAGATAACGCATCAGCTACGACGTTCTCTTTACCTTGTTTGTACTTGATCACGTACGGGAACATCTCAATGAACTCTATCCACTTGGCATGACGCTTATGCAGCTTACTCTGTCCTTTCAAATGCTTCAAGGACTCATGATCAGTGTGGATGACAAATTCTTTGGGCCACAAGTAAAGTTTCCAGGTCTCCAAGGCCCTCACTAATGCGTACATCTCCTTGTCATATGTGGGATAGTTAAGTGCTGCTCCACTTAACTTCTCACTAAAGAAAGCAATTGGGCATTTTTCCTGCATAAGCACAGCTCCAATACCTACACCTGAGGCATCGCACTCAATCTCAAAAGTTTTAGTAAAGTCAGGCAGAGATAACAAAGGAGCAGAACAAAGTTTATCCTTAAGCAAATTAAAAGCATGCTCTTTTGCAGGACCCCAATGAAATCCAACATTCTTTTTGTCCACTTCGATCAAAGGTGCAGGTATAGTGCTAAAATCTCTAACGAATCGATGATAGAAACTAGCTAAACCATGGAAACTAAGCACCTCAGAAACAGACTTAGGTACAGACCAATCTTTAATTGCCTTTACCTTCTCAATATCAACAGAAATGCCATGTGAAGAAACAACATACCCAAGAAAAACAATCTTATCAGTGCAGAATGTACATTTCTTAAAATTGGCATACAAACTTGCATTCTTCAAGACAGTAAGAACATTCCTAAGATGCTCAACATGCTCATGCAGACTCTTACTGTAGATCAAAATGTCATCAAAATAGACAACCACATACTTACCAATGAAATCACGTAAAACATGGTTCATTAATCTCATGAATGTACTGGGTGCATTAGTTAAGCCAAAAGGCATAACTAACCACTCGTAGAGACCATGTTTAGTCTTAAATGCGGTTTTCCATTCATCACCTTCTTTCATACGAATTTGGTGATATCCGCTCTTTAAATCAATTTTAGAAAACATGAATGCACCATGCAATTCATCAAGCATATCATCTAGCCTAGGAATAGGATAGCGGTACTTTACAGTGATTTTGTTGACGACTCGGCAGTCAACGCACATCCTCCATGTCCCATCTTTTTTTGGCACAAGCAGTACGGGCACGGCGCATGGACTCATGCTCTCTCTCACATAACCTTTCCTCATGAGCTCCTCAACTTGCCTTTGAAGCTCCTTCGTCTCCTCGGGATTACTTCTGTAGGCTGGACGGTTAGGAATGGTAGCTCCGGGGATAAGGTCAATCATGTGCTCGATCCCACGAATCGGTGGTAATCCACTTGGGATCTCCTCAGGGAATACATCCTCGAACTCCTGCAACAATGAGACAACATCAGTAGGCAAAGTATCATGGAGTTCAGCATCAATAAAATAAGAATCTTTAAATAAGAGTAAAAGGATAGGAGACTTAGCAAGAAATGCAGTCTTCACATCTCGAGGTTTGGCATAGTAGCTCACTGTTTTGCTTTCCTTGTTTTCCTTCTTTTCTTTCTGTTCTTTAGCTTGCTTCCTTTGCTCATCGTGTTGCTCCTTTAGCCTTAATTGGTCCTCATAAATCTCCTTGGGGCTAAGGGGAGCAAGAGCGATCTTCTTGCCATCCATAGTAAAGGAGTAACGGTTAGTGTAACCGTCGTGGATGACTCTCCGATCATACTGCCACGGTCTGCCCAGCAACATGTGGCTAGCTTGCATGGGCACCACGTCACACAACACCTCATCGTGATACCTTCCAATACGAAAAAGAACCAAGACTTGCTTCACCACGTTGACTTCACCACAGTCATTAATCTACTGCAACTTATATGGGTGGTGATGCTTGGTAGTGGGCAACTTTAACTTATCAACAAGGTATGTGCTAGCAATATTAGTACAACTCCCACCATCAATGATTACAGTACATACCTTGTCACGAATATGGCATCTCGTATGGAAGATGTTCTCGCGCTGTGCCTCATCTTCAAACTTCACATGAGTAGTAAGAGCACGCCTAGCAACAAGTGCTTCACCATGAGCAGCATACTCAACAACTTCTTCTTCGTCAACATTTTCTAACGCAGGCATCTCATCTTCTACACCGATTTCAAAACCTTCACTCTCAACATCTCCATTCCCATGCATGATCATCACTCTACGGTTGGGACACTGTGAGGTAATATGTCCGCGACCTAAACACTTGAAACACTTAATGTCACGTGTCCTGCTCTGGGGTGCTTGGGCAGGTTCAGTCTTGGGTTTTTGAGGGCCCTCAGGCTTGGGCTTAGCATGGCTCTCTAACTTAGGTGTAGACACAGTCTTATCATCCCTACGAAAGGTGTTAGATTTCCAAACAGGAACTGAACTAGGAGTGAAACGGGATGTACCTTTCCGTTGGAGTTGCCTTTCGACTTTGATGGCCACATGCAGCATCTCCTCTAAGTCCATGTAATGCTGAAACTCTACTACATTGGCAATCTCACGATTTAAGCCTTAGAGAAAACGAGCTATAGTAGCTTCTGCATCCTCCTGGATATTGGCTCGGATCATGGTTATTTCCATCTCTTTGTAGTAATCCTCAACACTCTTTACACCTTGGGTAAGACATTGGAGCTTCTGGTATAACTCTCTGTAGTAATGAGTAGGAACAAATCTCTTCCTCATGATGCGCTTCATCTCATCCCATGTAGACACTGGAGGACCATATCTTCTTCTACTAGTGACTAATTGATCCCACCAAACCATAGCATACTCTGTGAACTCAATGGCTGCAAGTTTGACCTTCTTTTCCTTAAAGTAGTGGTGGCAGTCAAACACCATTTCAATCTTCCTTTCCCACTCCAAATACGCCTCAGGATCATTCTTGCCTAGGAAAGGAGGAATCTTCAATTTTATACTGCCAAGGTTTCCATCCATCTTCTCCTTGCCTCTATCACGAGCTCTATCGACTCGATCTCTATACCCATGGGACCTTCTATGATGTCTATCTATCCCAGACTCTTCATTCGAATCATATCCAATATTATCATCATACTCGTCATTGGCAACAACCTTACTTTTTAGACGAGAAGTATCACCTTGCTGGATCTTTGCAAACTGAGCTTCATGTTGGTTCAACTTATCATGAATGTCATTGAATTTCACGTCCATTCGTTGGAACTGTTGTTGCATTGCTTGAAGCATGAATTCAATCTTTTTAAAGTTGGACTTATCACTTTCAGAAGACATTTTAAACAAAGATATCCTCACGTGTTTACACTCGTGTTTCACTCAAGGAATTTGGCTTTTCTCTACTAATGTCTCTCACACACTCATGCCTTTTTCCCTTACTCTACCTTAACTCTATAGGTTCACAATCGCACTAGAGACTCAATCAAAGACTCAACCTCGCAGAATCAACTAATTCACCAGGTATTTTCACCAAGTATTTTTTTTATTTTTTTTTCCGAATTCTTTCTTTTTTTTTTCACAGAAAGGTATGGCTAGGGCTAGGATGACTCAAAGAAAGAAAGACAGAATAAAAAAAATAAAAAAAATCACTAGAACGACAAAAAAAAAATGAAAAAAATGAAAAAAATGGCCTAAAACTATAGGAAAACGATAGAATTTGGCCAAAATAGGATAGGGCTAGTGAAGCAATAGGTCGTTTTCTTTCATCTTTTTATTTAAAACGGGTACTCGCACGCCTCCTAACTCAACAAAAATTTTTTGTTTGAACAGTACCGCAAAAATTTTTTTTTTTGAATTCTTCTTTTTTTTTTCGAATTCTTTTCTTCTTCTTTTTTTTTGAATTCTTTTCTTCTTCTTTTTTTTAACTCTGAGTGTTGCAGTTTCCTTGAAAGAGGAGGGGTGCGGCTAGGGTTTTTTTTGAGGGGTGCGGCTAGGTTTTTTTTAGGGGGCGGCTAGGGTTTTTTTTTTTGAGGGGTACGGCTAGGGTTTTATTTTTGAGGGGTGCGGCTAGGGTTTTTTTGAAGGGGTGCGACAGGGTTTTGAGGAATTGCGGCTAGAGTTTTTTTTTTGAAGGAAGGGGTGCAGCTAGGGTTTTGAGGAATTGCGGCTAGGGTTATGAATTCAACTCAAATACAACAACAAACCAGAAATCGAAACGAACAAGAGAGAAAATTGAAAGGAAAAAAAATCGAAACCAATAAACCAAAAATCTAAAAGTGAGTGACGCACAAACAAACCAGAAATCAAAACTTGAGCTCTGATACCAACTGATGCGTACGAACAAGAGGAAACGTAGCTTGGAAATTGAAGGGGCTGAAAACGCAAAGGACAGAAACAAAGTTGATGAATGACAACTTCTGAAACCTAGACCCGAAGCCTAAAGAGACTCGAACCCAAAGGTATTGGACCTTGACCCTACGAATAAGAATTCGAGAACCTAAGGTATAGCAATGGTGGATGGTGAAGAAGAAGGCGCCACAAGGAAGAAGACCTTGATAAGCCTTGTAGAGAGGGAACCCAAGAGAAAGGCACACTCAAAATTTTGAAATTCAAAACTGATCTATCCATCAATAGCGTTTACAAGGTATTTATAATAATACCTAGCATTTAAGCCCATAAACAAGTGGGCTGGAATTAACACGAATAGAAAATAAGACTAAACCCAAATTCATGCCTAAACCTAATTACATAAAATAAATAGTCCAAAACACAGCAAGACTCAAACGTGGGCTATCCAAACACTTAGCCCATCTTATTGTTAAGCTAAAATAAGACAGTAAACCATGCTCATGTTGTTTGGGCTTCCAAGTAAGTATAGATGTCTTGGGATTCTTCATGGAAGCTTCCTTGACACTTCAATGATGCCAGAGCTTGTTGCATTAATGAGGCCAAGGCTTGTTGCATCTTCTTAGCTCGAGCTCGGGTAATTGGACCTCCTTGGATGACCAATGGATCCTTAGCATCACGAACATCACGAGCAAGTGGATCTCCATCAACAGGTTCTCTAAGATGGCTCACTTCGTTACTTGTCACAAGATAGATGATGCAAGCAAGATTGTTGATTTATTCTTCAAGAAAATTGTTCGTCACAAGGTGTTCCGAGGACCATTGTTTTTGACTATGATGTGAAGTTCCTTAGCTACTTTTGGAAAACATTATGGGAAAGTTAGGAACAAAGCTATTGTTTTCCACTATTTGTCATCCACAAACCGATGATCAAACTGAAGTAGTCAATCGTACTTTGTCTACTTTGTTGAGGTTCATTATTCAAAAGAATTTGAAGAATTGGGAAGATTGTCTGCCTCATGTGGAGTTTGCTTACAATAGAAGTGTGCATTCTACAACTAGTTATTCTCCATTTGAAGTTGTCTATGGTTTTAATCTACTCACTCCATTGGATCTTTTACCACTACCTATTGGGGAGAGAGCTAGTTTGGATGGGGAAAAGAAGGCTAATTTTGTTAAGCAACTACATGAGAAGGTACATCAAAACATTAAGGAGAGGACTGAGTAATATGCTACTCAAGCCAACAAGTATCGCAAGAAAGTTGTCTTTGAACCTGGTGATTGGGTTTGGGTACATATGCGTAAAGAGAGATTTCCTGCTCAACATCGCTCCAAGTTGCAACCTCGAGGAGATGGACCATTCCAAGTGATTGAGAAGATTAATGACAATGCTTATAAATTGGATCTTCCAGGTGAGTATAATGTTAGCGCTACATTTAATGTTTCTGATCTTTCTCCCTTTGATATTGATATAGGTGATTTTGATTTGAGGACAAATCCTTTCGAGGAGAGGGGGAATGATGGAGACCCATCAAGCTCACACAGCTCAAGTCATGTTCATGATCCTTTGAGCATCCATAGAGGTCCAATTACAAGAGCTAAATCAAAGATAATGTAACAAGTCTTGGCTGGTTTCGTTAATATTGCTAGAGAGAAAGCCCAACAAAGCTTGAGCATTGAGGATGATAAAGTCTTCTACAACATGATCCAAGACGAAGTTCAACCTTCTTGAAGACACACAAGTATTGGGCCGAAATGCAATTAGGCTGGATGTATATTTTATTTAGTTAAGTATTATTGGGTTAAACATTGTCTTAATTTAATTTAAGCCCAATTCCTTTTTAAATAATAGATTTTGTAGGATTTCTATTTCTTGATTTGCAAGTTGGAGAGTAGGATTCCTATTGCTTGTTCTGCAAGTTTGCTATTTCCTATTCTACAAGTTAGGAAAGTAGGATTCCTATTACTTATGTTGCAAGTTTGCTATTTGCCTATAAATAGTTATATAACCCTCTGGGGAGAACACAATTGATTTTAGTAATAAAATTGAGAGACTTCTTCTCTTTGGTTCTCTTGAGAACTCTTGAACTTATCAAGGTCTTCCTTGTGGCGTTCTTCTACCTTCCACCAATATATACCATAGGTTCTTGCTTTTCTAAGCAACGGGTCTTGGTCCAATACCATAGGTTCTTGTGTTTCTACACAACGGGTCTCGGTTTTACTTCTAATTTTTGTTTTCCTTTGCTGCGTTTTTAACTTGTTATTGTTTTTCTTTAAGTGTTCTTCGTCTTCTTCATTGAACTTCATCTTCTTTCGGTGAGGTCCATATCAATGATTTAATAACATATTCTTATTGGTCTTAATACTTTATAAAATGTCTTGAATATTTTAGAAAATTACTTGATGAATTTTTGGACAATATTGTCATTTGAGAAAGTCAAGAAAAACTCCCACAAAAATGTCAAAATGTTTTGGGTTGAATTAGGATCAAAAGTCACATCATTTCTAACCCAAAAAGTGCAAGAAATAGCTTTCTGGAGGCATGGGATCGATCCCTTAGTGGCAGTAAGCAGTTTGATGTAAGAAAAGGTCCCTCAGCCCAGAAAAATCAATTCTGGAAAGAAGGGATCGATCCCCTAATGGCAGAATGGCTCCCAACGGCTAGAAAAGGTTCCTCAGCCCAGAAGAATTAGATCTGGAATGAAGGGATCGATCCCCTATGGAAAGGGATCGATCCCTTTGCCTGAAAAAAGCCTGTAACAACTAGTTTTGTGAGATACAACGGTCATATTCAAATTTGGCTCCACCCAACGTTCACAAACCATCCAAGGGACTATAAATAGAGGCTTAGAAGCTGAAGCAACTAAGAGGAACTACGCAATCAACTCCAATACTCATTTTCCTCAAATCCTCAAGCCTCAACAACAAATCAAGAGCTACAAATTCTTCATCTTCCATCATTCACATATTTCTTGTATAGCTTAGCACAAATCTTGTATAGGTTTTTACTTTTGCCAAATTTTTGTAATCATTTGCCTACTTAGAGGCCTTCTTTGATTGCACCGCTTGTAAACCAACTCATTCCTTGTAAAAGGGAAGGTTTCACTTTAGCCTTAGAAAAAGAGGGAGGTTTCTCTTTAGCCTTAGAAAAAGAGGGAGGTTTCTCTTTAGCCTTAGAAAAAGAGGGAGGTTTCTTTTGAGCCTTAGAAAAAGAGGGAGGTTTCTCTTGAGCCTTGAAAAAGAGAGGGTTTCTCTTGAGCCTTGAAAAAGAGAGGGTTTCTCTTGAGCCTAGAAAAAGAGAGAGGTTTCTCTTGAGCCTTGAAAAAGAGAGGGTTTCTCTTGAGTCTTGAAAAAGAGAGGGTTTCTCTTGAGCCTAGAAAAAGAGAAAGGTTTCTCTTTAGCCTAGAAAAAGAGGGAGTGTAACAAATTCAAGGATAGTGAATTTGGGAAAATCCTTGGGAGCGTCTGAAGGTAGAGGGTGTAGGCAAGGTAGCCGAACCTCTATAAATCGATTGTGTAAATCTCTCTCTCCCTACTCTTTATTTACTTGCGATTATATTATGTTTATTGCATTGAACTTGGATTGCATGCTTGCCTAGCTTAGAGAACTTAGAAAATAATCAAATAGGTTATATAATTTAGAAGAATCGCAAAACGAGTTTAAGGGTAGTTAAAAACTGATTCACCCCCTCTCGGTATAGCCTATAGAGCCAACACTAAGGTATAGTAATGGTGGATGGTGAAAAAGGAGGCGCCACAAGGAAGAAGACCCTTGATAAGCCTATTGAGAGGGAACCCAAGAGAAAGGCACACTCAAATTCTGAAATTCAAAACCGATCTCCTCATCAATAGCATTTACAAGGTATTTATAATAATACCTAGCACTTAAGCCCATAAACAAGTGGGCTGGAATTAACACCAATAGAAAATAAGACTAAGCCCAAATTCATGCCTAAACCTAGTTACATAAAATAAATAGTCCAAGACACAACAAGACTCAAACGTGGGCTATTCAAGCACTTAGCCCATCTTATTGTTAAGCTAAAATAAGACAGTAAACCATGCTCATGTCGTTTGGGCTTCCAAGCAAGTATAGATGTCGTGGGACTCTTCATGGAAGCTTCCTTGACACTTCAATGATGCCAGAGCTTGTTGCATTAATGAGGCCAGGGCTTGTTGCGTCTTCTTGGCTCGAGCTCGGGTAATTGGACCTCCTTGGATGACCAATGGATCCTTAGCATCACGAACATCACGAGCGAGTGGATCTCCATCATATATCATATACATTTATCCTATGATCCTCAATAATACACGTTTAAATCAATCATTCTTGCTTATTCAACATTTATCTCATTCATTCATATTAATTCTTTATCTTCCGTACAATATCTATGTTGTTCATTAACTATCCTATCATTTCCTTCAATTCTCTTCAATTCCTATACCTATTATATTCATCACGATTACTCTATCATCTCCAAATCACCCACAATTTTATTAATCATTTCCGATCGTTCAACACTTATTGCCGTAATATTTCCATATAATATCTGTATCATTCACTAATAATTCTCATTTCTACTTATATCATTCATCTCCACTATGCTACTTTATCATCTCCAATTACACAGGAATTATCAAATACTTCCGATCATTCTTACTAAGTTTGATTCTATTAATCAATATCAATCATCCAGTACTCATTTTCATAACATTTCCTTACAATATCAATTACTATCATTCTTGTTCTTTCTGTCTACCATCAGTATTCCTCTATCAATCAACATTTCGTTGCATTTTCTAACTCTTTTTCACAATTTATATTCAGACAATGCATAGCAGAGTTGGATGTAAGTCAATTTTAGCCTACTTACACTGACACGTACTCGGCAAACCTCGCTCTGATACCACTTTTGTAACATCCAAAATTATAAAATTTCGAACCAAATTTTTCTTTTTACTTATATCTTATTGAATTATTCGATATCAATTGGTTTGCATTCGGTGTCGATGTAAGTTCAATTTTATAATCTCACTACCAGTAAAACCTTAAATCATTAAATTTATTAAACATCAATAATAAATAAGAAATCATAATAAAACTAAGATATAATATTTATAATTCTATTTATAACAGTTCAATATAGTTTACATGCCACTAGATCATGTATATTTTTCAATTAAACACTACACTGATTTCATTTCGCTTACAAACACATCTGTTGTGCATTTATTAGTCTGAATATAAATATAAAATTTCATATGTACTTGTACTCTTGACATATAAACTTTTAGTGATCTCTTACACTACCTTGTAACTTTTGTAACCACGTGCACGGAAGAACTATCTGGGATGGTGTGAAATCCCCAATTTCATGTAATTCCTCCATAATTGTAAAGTATTACTATCTGAAATGATTAAGTAAACATAAAGTTTTGATGTATAAATGATGTATGAGACATATGAAAGAATAAGAGAATTGATAGTTAATTAGTCAAAGAGATTAATGGTTGAGATAAGAGGAGGAAAGAAAAGAATATCAGATTTTGTGGTGATAAGATGACATATGGCATATGACTAGGATAAGAAGAATTAAATGTCAGATTTTTAGTAATTAGAAGGACATGTGGCCAAAATAATAGAAGAGAAGAAGAGGAATTAATGGTCAAATGTCAATGGTCAAGGGAAGCATGACTGAGATGATTAAAGGGATAAAGAAGCAATTAATGCATTAAATGAAGCATGAGTCATCATCATCTCCATCAACCACACGGCAGCAACCTCCCAGCTCTCCCTCACATTTCCTCCATTTTCTTCTAAGTTTCCATTCCAATTCCCATGACAAGCTACCTCATTCCTCCATCGAATCACTAAGTGTTAGTAACAAAAAACAATCCTTATCATTAGGTTAAGCCATAGCCAAAGTTTGGTGAGCTGAATCCAAGTAATTGGAGAGATCAGAATTGTGGTTAAATTGGTCACTAGCAAAGGTAAGAGATGAAATGGATTTAGTCAATTTCATTCATAGTTTGAGTTGTACTAAGTTGGTATAGCATATGTATGGTGATTGTTTAAAGGTTTGAATTGTGATGATGTTTATAGCTTGAAGAAGTGAAGAAGATCATTGGTGCAATCAAGCAATTACGCATTTCGGTGTAATCGAGGTAAGGAATTTATGTAACGGACGTAGGGTGGCTATGTCCGCATGTTTTATATGTTTTAAATGTCTTGGAGAGAAGTACATGTTGGTTTAAATGTAGGAAAGGTTGAAATTTCTAGTCTTAATCCTAGAACCAATTGGGCTAGGAGCAGCTGACTGCCTAGAGACAACTAAAGCATAGATTTTCGAAAATTGAGAGAAACCAGTCGACTTCTATGTAAGCCAGTCGACTGCTATTTTCTCAGAAAACAGTCTATTTCAAATCAGTCCACTACTAAGGATGCCAGTCAACTGCTTTTCTCCCAAATGCCTAGGGAGCCAATCGACTGCCCTGTTTTCAGGAGCATTCTATTTCAAAAACAGTTTACTGCTATATGACCAGTCGACTGCCATTTCTTGAGAAGCATTCTGTTTCAAAACCAGTGACTACTAAGTGGGACCAGTCGACTGCCCCATATGTTTTCAGATTTTAAATATCGAAATTTTTAAAGGAAATAATTTCAATAAATCGATATATGCATTAGCAACCGACTGCCCATAAAGACCAGTCAACTGCCATGTTTGAAAATGAAGTTTTAAAGCTTAAAATTAAATGAGCCCAATTGTATTTCTAAGGAAATAAATGATTTATATTTTTGGAGACTATGGACACCTATAGTGATCGTGCATATTACTTGTGTATGTTTACTTGGCTGAGGAGCTTAAGTCCAGTCCTTAGTGCTACAGCTGTCACCTGACTAGTGTTCATTGTAGCCACCGACATTGGCCAATTTGTCTATATTACTTGTTTAGCTTAGGGTGGATTCTTGGCCCAATTATGGGTACGCCACTTAATTGTCATACTTCTTATGGGGGATACTTGACAGCCCTACTGGACTTCGCTATAAGAGGTTGACAAGATGCATGATTTTGTGGAATTATACGTCTCCTATTTACTTGAAGTATTTTAAGCATACTGATATGGACCTCACCGAAAGAAGATGAGGTTCAATGAAGAAGACAAAGAACACTCGAAGAAAAACAATAACAAGTTAAAAATGCAGGAAAGGAAAACAAAAAGTAGAAGTAAAACCAAGACCCGTTGTGCAGAAACACAAGAACCTATGGTATTGGACCAAGACCCGTTGCTTAGAAAAGCAAGAACCTATGGTATATATTGGTGGAAGGTAGAAGAACGCCACAAGGAAGACCTTGATAAGTTCAAGAGTTCTCAAGAGAACCAAAGAGAAGAAGTCTCTCAATTTTATTACTAAAATCAATTGTGTTCTCCCCAAAGGGTTACATAACTATTTATAGGCAACTAGCTAACTTGCAGCACAAGTAATAAGAATCGTACTTTCCTAACTTGCAGAATAGGAAATAGCAAACTTGCAGAGCAAGTAATAGGAATCCTACTCTCCTAACTTGCAGAACAAGTAATAGAAGTCCTACAAAATATATTATTTAAAATGGAATTGGGCTTAAATTAAATTAAGACAACGTTCAGCCCAATAATACTTAACTAAATAAAATATGCATCCAGCCTAATTGCATTTTGGCCCAATACTTGTGTGTGTGTCTTCAAGAAGGTTGAACTTGGGCTTGGATCATGTTGTAGAAGACTTTATCATCCTCCATGCTCAAGCTTTGTTGGGCATTCTCTCTAGCAATATTAATGAAACCAACCAAGACTTGTTACATTATCTTTGATTTAGCTCTTGTAATTGGACCTCCATGGATGCTCAAAGGATCACGAACATGACTTGAGCTATGTGAGCTTGATGGGTCTCCATCACATACGATGTTATTTGTATATGAAAGCATTTGAAGTAAAGTATGAAAGTATAGGATTTACTTGATTTACTTGATTTACATGTATATGCTATATGAAGAACTTTTACGTATTTGATAAAAGAAATATATGACTATGCTTTATAATAGTTTTACATAACATTATAGAGCCCAAGAGGAAAACTGCATATAGAGGCATAGTACGCTCTTTTACATATGTTTCTTACTGAGCGTAAACTCGCCCCTTTACAATCAAATTTCATCCAGATCACTTGAAGTAGATTCTACTCTAAATAGAGTAGCCCAGTTTTGGAATCATATAGCTTACCTTTGAGATACGCTTACCAACTTTTAAAGGTATAATTATGTTGTCGTATAACTCGGCTATTGTACAGTACAATAATGTATATTGGATCATTGGGGATATAGGGTATGTAAGTATATGAGATCCTGATATATTTGAAGTATATGTATATGAAAAATATATTTCATGGGGAAAAATTTATATCATTCTAAATAAAGATGATGGATAAAGCATAAGTAGAAGAAAGTATGGCATTGACGAACATTCTAACTATACAAATGTATATGTTTATTTGGAAAAATGAGAATATCATAGATTGGTATCAGAGTAATTTAGTCTGATGTTTGTCAGTGTCATTAGGTTTGAAATAATGTATATCCCCAAGGTACTGTACCTGTTTGAATACGTATGTGTGGTATAACTATTTAAAGTTATTGATGAGTGTCGTCAGTCACCAAAAATAAAATTTCCTAACTCTACTATGTAGATAGCGGAGCAAGGGTCAAACCCACAAAGACTGAATTTTTTAAGTTAATTATTAAATTAAAAATCTAATCTTAGGGTTTAGGGAAAGAAGAAGTTTGGGGGTTTTGTAAACTATTCCAAAATAAAGAAAACAAGAATTATTAAATATAAAAAACAAATAGCAAAAAGCTTCAGTTACAAGGCAATCAATCATTCTTGGATTTTGATGTTGATCATTGATTACAAAATATCACTGTCAATTAAATAGTCAACCGTAGCATAACAACAAGCTCTGTTACACCATCTTTCCTTACTGAGTCGTTAGTTAAAACAAGCTCTTTAACTAATCTCTAACTACTTAACCTACCTATAACAAGCTCTCTAGATATAAGTTGTAGCAGCATTAACAACAAGAAAGATATGGGTTGACATTAGATAACAAACACATAAGCTCAGTTCATTTAATCTAAACCTTAATTCTCCTCCATCCCTAGCGATTAACTCCACAAGCAATTACGGACTTATGTTTTTAATCTGGCGATAGATTATTTAGTTTAACTAAATAGTGTGCACCCTATCTAATCAAACAAACAATCATTATACTGTGCTCAGAGAATCTTGGATACTTAGTCAACAATTATATAATAGGTTCAAGAATCTCACAACATGCTTTTCCCAAGAATAATTAATTTACCTCATAACTGAATAAGAAAACTACTCACTAGACGTATTCAAGATCATAAAATTCAAGTTTAATATTATAAAGATTACAAATATCATGCAAGAAACAATCAAAGAAGCAATCTTTAATAATATAAAATCAGAATTAATAATCAAGATTATAAACTAGCAAGCAAGAACACACAAACAATATTAATTTAAATAAAGAAAACAAAATCAGAATTAAAAATAATAAAGAAATCAGCAATTAATTAAAAATAAAGAAAAAAAATAAAATTTTATTAAAAACCCTAAAGAAAATCCTACAAGACTAAAAGAGAAGAGGGAATAGAGGGATTTGAAGGATTTGAGGGCTAAGAGGGATCCTGTTTATGAGAGCCTTGTGCTCTTTATATAGGCCTAAGGAAGAATTTAAAAGACTTTCCTAAGCAATGTGGGATTCAGATAAGAGTTTACTTGAGAAACAAGTAATTTGACTAGTCAAACTCTTACTTTTATCTCATCATCTTTTTACAATTATTTTCTAAGTAAAATTCCTAAGGCCTATTTTTATTAATTAATTACAGATCTAAGACAAAATAAAATTAAGAAATTATCTTCTCTCAACAAAATCTGGTCTTTGAACTTGCTTTGTTGGAATTTCTTCTCAATCTCGTTTTTCTGCCCAGAATTTTGTACTGATTTTGTCCAGACGTTTGACCCACCAAATGAACTCCGATTTTTGCGATCTTGTGCATTCTGGAAAGCTTGAGAAGTCATCTACAACTTTCATGAAGGACACATCTTGAGATCAGGTCGTTAAATTGGTCAAAAACGTCAATCTTTCAAGCTAGACAGAAAATACTGCACTTTGCTCCTTTTAGCTCCTTTTTATTCCAACTTTGATATTTAATACCTAAAACATAAAATAAACATTAGTAAGCTCTTTTAGGCATAAAACATCAATAAAGCAAATATATTAGCACATATAAAATTCCCAAAATATCATCCTATCAAATTCCCCCACACTTAGCTTTTGCTAGTCTTCTAGCAAACCTAAACTAACTTCCTAAAGAACTAAATCCTAAAGTCCTAATCTTAAAATCCTTTTCCTAAAACCTAACTCACTTTCGTAGGAATCACAATTGCATTTAGCTTATGCAATAAGCCTTTAAACCCCTAGGTCACCCCTAGTGGACGAGTTGTGTCTCGTGAGGGCTTTTAGAAGATATACCCACAAAATCTTTTACTCAAGACTCAATCCTAAAAATTCAAAATAAGACTCAAAAATTAAAAATTAAGACTCAAAACAAGATTAAGATCATGAACATATTTTCAAATCTTTCAATTCTTTAACTCATAACTTCAACAAAAGTCAAATAATCAAGTCAATCATATTCTAATCATTACTTCTCATATTCTTGCATACTTCTAAATAAATTCATGCAAAATTCACAATCAATACAATTGAAACATATAATATCAACTTTGCAATTATCCAATTTACATTACTACAAACAAAGTCAATAGATCAAGAACTTTTTTTTTTCTATTTTCTCTTCCTTCTTTTTCTTTTTTTTTTCTTTTGAGGTTTCAATAATGGTTTCCCTAAGTACTTACTTGCCTTTTTACGCGAATGTTAATATTGGTGATACCAACACTCGGTTACTCAACAAGTAAGCCCTCTTTTAGAGTGCTTTGCATACTCATATTTTAAGTCACTTCAAGAATTCAATCAATAAGAGCAAGCAACTCAAAACATTGGAGTAGAATTTAAAGCTTTCAACCTCTATTTTTCTTTTTTTTTTCTTATGTTCTTGTCTATTTATCCTCGGCTTATACCAACTTCAATGAACTAATCACATTATCAATATCATATGATCAATCATATTTAATCATGAACTCACATAAATTCTTTAGAAAGTATTCACTTCAAAAATAATAACAATCAAAATACTCTCAACTTTCTTATAAAACTTTGTTTTAGTTTAGAATCAATCTTTAAAAGAAAGAAAACATATCATGATCTTCAAAAAACTTAAAAATTTGACCTTTTTTTTTTAAAAAATTTCCAGTTCCTAAAAAAAAATTCTATAGACTCATAAACCAATATTCCCCCCACACTTAAATCTTACTTTGTCCTCAAAGTAAGTCTAGCATGCAAAGAAGAACAATAAAAAACTCAAAAATTAAATGGTAATACAAGTAAGGAAAGAAATACTCCCTCGTTTTACATCCTTGGGTTGCCTCCCAAGTAGCGCTTTTGTTTAATGTCGTTAGCTCGACTACTCCACCTTCCATCATCCAATCCCAGACCTCAACTTTTTTATCGGTCTCTTGAGTTCCTCATTCTCAAGATTTTTACTTATGGCTATTTTTAGCTCATCTTTAAGAACTTGCTTTTCATCACCTTTTAATTTCCTCTTGGAAGTGCATAGTTCCATCAAAAACTTGGCATCGCAAGGCACTTGATCATTAATTTCACCAAGGAGAGGAATATTAACTTCCATTTTCCTAAATGTCTTCAATGTCTCCTTGTCTTGCTCTTCATTTGTAGCTCTTGCAAACCTACCAGGAAAAGGAGGAGGGTAAGTAGGAGAATTAAAAGGAATTTGTTTATCACTTACCTCAGCTTTGAATTCCTTGATTTCAACATCCTCGTAGTTCTTTATAAAATTGTTGAAATTCTCTCTCCCTTTTACATTGTGCATGTCAACAACTCCACCTTTAATATTGAAATCGGTTTCATCCTCCCTTTCTATAAAGTCATCGACATCTTCATGTGCACTTTCCTTGGAATCAATTTCCCTTTCACTTTTCAAGGTGATGTTACTAACATTATCTCTTGGATTCTCCACAGGTTGAGAGGTCATAGCTTCAATGTTACTTAAAGAATGCAATATTTGACTCACATGGTGATCAATATTCTTAATATAAACATCAGCCTCTTGTGACAATTGTAAAGTTTTAATCTCAAGAGTCTTAACAATATCTTCAAGAGACATACTTGATTCTTGAGGTGGAGGCATACCTGAGTCTTGAGGTGGAGCTTGGTATGTATCTTGGAATGGCATATTGTAAACCTCATATTGATTCCCATAACTAAAATTAGAATGATCCCACCATCCTTGATAGTAGGTATCGTAGTGTGGTTCATAATTATAGTATGGGTCATGATCATAGTATGGTTCATAAGCTTGCTCCATGGAGTCCTCTCACTTCTCGTCTTGGGAGGTAGTGGTGGTGGATGTTGTAGTGCTTGTGCCACTGCGCTTTGGGTTGCTTGTATATAGTCCCTAATCTTTGGAAGTTTGTGACTAGAATCCTTGTCAGACAAGCAATCCCTGAAAAACAAAAGAAAAAGAAAAGAAAAAAAAATTAGACTTTAAATTAAAATAATTAACCTAAACAAATTTCAGTCCTGGCAACGGCGCCAAAATTTGATGAGTGTCGTCAGTCACCAAAAATAAAATTTCCTAACTCTACTATGTAGATAGCGGAGCAAGGGTCGAACCCACAAAGACTGAATTTTTTAAGTTAATTATTAAATTAAAAATCTAATCTTAGGGTTTAGGGAAAGAAGAAGTTTGGGGGTTTTGTAAACTATTCCAAAATAAAGAAAACAAGAATTATTAAATATAAAAAACAAATAGCAAAAAGCTTCAGTTACAAGGCAATCAATCATTCTTGGATTTTGATGTTGATCATTGATTACAAAATATCACTGTCAATTAAATAGTCAACCGTAGCATAACAACAAGCTCTGTTACACCATCTTTCCTTACTGAGTCGTTAGTTAAAACAAGCTCTTTAACTAATCTCTAACTACTTAACCTACCTAGAACAAGCTCTCTAGATATAAGTTGTAGCAGCATTAACAACAAGAAAGATATGGGTTGACATTAGATAACAAACACATAAGCTCGGTTCATTTAATCTAAACCTTAATTCTCCTCCATCCCTAGCGATTAACTCCACAAGCAATTACGGACTTATGTCTTTAATCTGGCGATAGATTATTTAGTTTAACTAAATAGTGTGCACCCTATCTAATCAAACAAACAATCATTATAATGTGCTCAGAGAATCTTGGATACTTAGTCAACAATTATATAATAGGTTCAAGAATCTCACAACATGCTTTTCCCAGGAATAATTAATTTACCTCATAACTGAATAAGAAAACTACTCACTAGACATATTCAAGATCATAAAATTAAAGTTTAATATTATAAAGATTACAAATATCATGCAAGAAACAATCAAACAAGCAATCTTTAATAATATAAAATCAGAATTAATAATCAAGATTATAAACTAGCAAGCAAGAACACACAAACAATATTAATTTAAATAAAGAAAACAAAATCAGAATTAAAAATAATAAAGAAATCAGCAATTAATTAAAAATAAAGAAAAAAATAAAATTTTATTAAAAACCCTAAAGAAAATCCTACAAGACTAAAAGAGAAGAGGGAATAGAGGGATTTGAAGGATTTGAGGGCTAAGAGGGATCCTGTTTATGAGAGCCTTGTGCTCTTTATATAGGCCTAAGGAAGAGTTTAAAAGACTTTCCTAAGCAATGTGGGATTCAGATAAGAGTTTACTTGAGAAACAAGTAATTTGACTAGTCAAACTCTTACCTTTATCTCATCATCTTTTTACAATTATTTTCTAAGTAAAATTCCTAAGGCCTATTTTTATTAATTAATTACAGATCTAAGACAAAATAAAATTAAGAAATTATCTTCTCTCAACAAAATCTGGTCTTTGAACTTGCTTTGTTGGAATTTCTTCTCAATCTCGTTTTTCTGCCCAGAATTTTGTACTGATTTTGTCCAGACGTTTGACCCACCAAATGAACTCCGATTTTTGCGATCTTGTGCATTCTGGAAAGCTTGAGAAGTCATCTACAACTTTCATGAAGGACACATCTTGAGATCAGGTCGTTAAATTGGTCAAAAACGTCAATCTTTCAAGCTGGACAGAAAATACTGCACTTTGCTCCTTTTAGCTCCTTTTTATTCCAACTTTGATATTTAATACCTAAAACATAAAATAAACATTAGTAAGCTCTTTTAGGCATAAAACATCAATAAAGCAAATATATTAGCACATATAAAATTCCCAAAATATCATCCTATCAGTTATACTAAATAGTATTATTTAATGGTGTTATTAGCAGAATGAGTACACGAAGAAGAGGTACTGGTAGAGGACTAGGACGAGGATAGGGTCTTGTGGAACAGCACCGGAGCAATCTTCTCTTTCTTCTCCATCGGGTAGTCCAAATACCCGATTATCAAAGATAGAGCGACATATGGAGCCATGACTATTATGTTTACTCAGTTCATGGCTAGTCAGTCGAGTGTGGCTACTAGTGCACCAACAGCCACCACCACAGTCCCTCCTACTCCTCCAGTACAGCCCCCATCAGTTCCGGCTACTGAGAAACGGGACCCTAGTGCTTATTGCAGTGTTGTGTTGATTAAAGAATTTAAGAAGTTAGATCCGCCTAAGTTTAAGGGGGATAGGAATCCATTGACTGTAGAGAACTGGGTGAAGGCAGTCACTAAATCATTTGAATACATGATTTGTTCTGAGAGAGAGAAAGTGGGTTTGGCAGCCTATTTATTAGTGGATGATGTCGAGCATTGATGGCAGTCTACTCGAGCCATTTTGGAGACTCATACTGAGGTTACGTGGGATAGATTTTTAAAGGCCTTTAATGAACAATATATCCCACGCACTGAACAAACCAGATTGAAGATCGAATTTTTATGCTTAACTCAGGGGACGATGACGGTAAATCAATATGAGTCAAAGTTCATTTCTTTGAGTAGATTTAACCTTGAAGTCCTAAGGAGTGAAGGACATAAAATTTATCGATTCATAGAGGGATTGAAGTCTCTTATAAGATCGAAGTTATACCCTATGGATATCACTACTTATAATGAAGCGGTTCGTAAGGCTTAGTTGTGCGAGCAGGACTATGATTTTCATCATACTGACTTTCAAGCCAAGGGTAAAGGCAAGGAGCCAATGAAACGGAAATCAGAGGAGAAAGCTTCTGGTGATAGATATCCATATAGGAGAAATAGGCCCTACGAAAGAGCTTCGTTGGTAAGAAAATGATTTAGAAGAGAATGATTTCAATTTATAAAATGGATATATATAGAAGTATATTGAATTGGGAATTATGATAAAACAGGGACTCTTAGAGCTACTGGGATCAAGATAAGTGATGAAAGATCCCGACATTCGACCAGCAGTGCCGCTAGTTCACCAAGGAGTACAATGCAAAGATGTGAACAATGCGGAAGATTTCATGAAACACAGCCTTGTCGGTTAACGACTGGAGCTTGTTTTTGGTGTGGTGAGCATGGACATTTGATAAAGGATTGTCCCAAGAAGAATTTGAGAGAACCTGAAGGATCAAGAAAGACTACCCAACCACAGTCTAAGGCCATCGCTACTAAGAAAGGAAAGAAAGTTGTGATTCAAGGACGAGTATTTGCTATTGATGAGGAGTCTGCAGATGCTTCGTCCAAGATGATTAAGGGTAAGATCCATCTCATTGATATAAGTGTTAATGCCTTATTTGATTCGGGCTCTACGTATTCATTTATTTCTCCTATGGTTGCTATGAGATTGTGATGAAGACCCATCAAGCTCACATAGCTCAAGTCATGTTCGTGATGTTCGTGATCCTTTGAGCATCCATGGAGGTCCAATTACAAGAGCTAAATCAAAGATAATGCAACAAGCCTTGGCTGGTTTCATTAATATTGCTAGAGAGAAAGCCCAACAAAGCTTGAGCATTGAGGATGATAAAGTCTTCTACAACATGATCCAAGCCGAAGTTCAACCTTCTTGAAGACACACAAGTATTGGGCTGAAATGCAATTAGGCTGGATGCATATTTTATTTATTTAAGTATTATTGGGCTGAACGTTGTCTTAATTTAATTTAAGCCCAATTCCATTTTAAATAATATATTTTGTAGGACTTCTATTACTTGTTCTACAAGTTAAGAGAGTAGGATTCCTATTGCTTGTTCTGCAAGTTTGCTATTTCCTATTCTGCCTATTAGGAAAGTAGGATTCCTATTACTTGTGCTGCAAGTTAGCTAATTGCCTATAAATAGTTATGTAACCCTTTGGGGAGAACACAATTGATTTTAGTAATAAAATTGAGAGACTTCTTCTCTTTGGTTCTCCTGAGAACTCTTGAACTTATCAAGGTCTTCCTTGTGGCGTTCTTCTACCTTCCACCAATATATTGATGCGTACGGACAAGAGGAAACGTAGCTTGGAATTTGAAGGAGCTGACATGTAAGAAGACAGAAGCAAAGTTGATGAATGACAACTTCTGAAACCTAGACCCGAAGCCTAAAGAGACTCGAACCCAAAGGTATTGGACCTTGACCCTACGAATAAGAATTCGAGAACCTAAGGTATAGCAATAGTGGATGGTGAAGAAGGAGGCGCCACAAGGAAGAAGACCTTGATAAGCCTAGTTGAGAGGGAACCCAAGAGAAAGGCACACTCAATTTCTGAAAATTCAATTAACTGATCTATTCATCAATAGCGTTTACAAGGTATTTATAATAATACCTAGCACTTAAGCCCATAAACAAGTGGGCTGGAATTAACACCAATAGAAAATAAGACTAAACCCAAATTCATGCCTAAACCTAGTTATATAAAATAAATAGTCCAAAACACAACAAGACTCAATCGTGGGCTATCCAAACACTTAGCCCATCTTATTGTTAAGCTAAAATAAGACAGTAAACCATGCTCATGTCGTTTGGGCTTCCAAGTAAGTATAGATGTCTTGGGACTCTTCATGGAAGCTTCCTTGACACTTCAATGATGCCAGAGCTTGTTGCATTAATGAGGCCAAGGCTTGTTGCATCTTCTTAGCTCGAGCTCGGGTAATTGGACCTCCTTGGATGACCAATGGATCCTTAGCATCACGAACATCACGAGCAAGTGGAACAAGCCATCCATAGTAAAGGAGTAACGGTTAGTGTAACTGTCGTGGATGACTCTCCGATCATACTGCCACGGTCTGCCCAGCAACATGTGGCTAGCTTGCATGGGCACCACGTCACACAACACCTCATCGTGATACCTTCCAATACGAAAAGGAACCAAGACTTGCTTCACCACATTGACTTTACCACAGTCATTAATCCACTGCAACTTATATGGGTGGTGATGCTTGGTAGTGGGCAACTTTAACTTATCAACAAGGTATGTGCTAGCAACATTAGTACAACTCCCACCATCAATGATTACAGTACATACCTTGTCATGAATATGGCATCTCGTATGGAAGATGTTCTCGCGCTGTGCCTCATCCTCAAACTTCACATGAGTAGTAAGAGCACGCCTAGCAACAAGTGCTTCACCATGAGCAGCATACTCAACAACTTCTTCTTCATCAACATTTTCTAACGCAGGCATCTCATCTTCTACACCGATTTCAGAACCTTCACTCTCAACATCTCCATTCCCATGCATGATCATCACTCTACGGTTGGGACACTGTGAGGCAATATGTCCACGACCTAAATAGTTGAAACACTTAATGTCACGTGTCCTGCTTTAGGATGCTTGGGCAGGTTCAGTCTTGGGCTTTAGAGGGCCCTCAGGCTTGGGCTTAGCATGGCTCTCTGACTTAGGCGTAGACACAGGCTTATCATCCCTACGAAAGGTGTTAGATTTCCAAACAGGAACTGAACTAGGAGTGAAACGGGATGTACCTTTCCGTTGGAGTTGCCTTTCGACTTTGATGGCCACATGCAGCATCTCCTCTAAGTCCATGTAATGCTGCAACTCTACTACATTGGCAATATCACGATTTAAGCCTTGGAGAAAACGAGCCATAGTAGCTTCTGCATCCTCTTGGATATTGGCTCGGATCATGGTTATTTCCATCTCTTTGTAGTAATCCTCAACACTCTTTGAACCCTGGGTAAGACCTTGGAGCTTCTGGTATAACTCTCTGTAGTAATGAGTAGGAACAAATCTCTTCCGCATGATGCGCTTCATCTCATCCCATGTAGACACTGGAGGATCACCATATCTTCTTCTACTAGTGACTAACTGATCCCACCAAACCATAGCATACTCTGTGAACTCAATTGCTGCAAGTTTGACCTTCTTTTCCTCAGAGTAGTGGTAGCAGTCAAACACCATTTCAATCTTCCTTTCCCACTCCAAATATGCCTCAGGATCATTCTTGCCTTGGAAAGGAGGAATCTTCAATTTTATACTGCCAAGGTTTCCATCCATCTTCTCCTTGCCTCTATCACAGGCTCTATCAACTCGATCTCTATACCCATGGTACCTTCTATGATGTCTATCGATCCCAGACTCTTCGTTCGAATCATACCCAACATTACCATCATACTCGTCATTGGCAACAACCTTACTCTTTAAACGAGAAGTATCACCTTGCTGGATCTTTGCAAACCGAGCGTCATGTTGGTTCAACTTATCATGAATGTCATTGAATTTCACGTCCATCCATTGGAATTGTTGTTGCATTGCCTGAAGCATGAATTCAATTTTTTTAAAGTCGGACTTATCACCTTCAGAAGACATTTTCAACAAAGATATCCTCACGTGTTTACACTCGTGTTTCACTCAAGTAATTTGGCTTTTCTCTACTAATGTTTCTCACACACTCCTGCCTTTTTCCCTTACTCTACCTTAACTCTACAGGTTCACAATCGCACTAGAGACTCAGTCAAAGAATCAACCTCACAAAATCAACTAATTCACCAGGTATTTTCACCAAGTATTTTTTGTTTGATTTTTTTTTCGAATTCCCTTTTTTTTTTTCACAGAAAGGTACGGCTAGGGCTAGGTGACTCAAAGAAAGAAAGACAGAATAAAAAAATAATCAGAAAAATAAAAAAAAATCACTAGAAGGACCAAAAAAATGAAAAATAGCCTAAAACTATAGGAAAACAATGGAATTTGGCCAAGATAGGGTATGGCCAGTGAAACAAAGCTTCACTGGTTCGATTTCTTTCGTCGTTTTCTTTAAAACGGGTACTCGTAAACCTCCTAACTGATAAGCCTAGTTGAGAGGGAACCCAAGAGAAAGGCACACTCAATTTCTGAAAATTCAATTAACTGATCTATTCATCAATAGCGTTTACAAGGTATTTATAATAATACCTAGCACTTAAGCCCATAAACAAGTGGGCTGGAATTAACACCAAGAGAAAATAAGACTAAACCCAAATTCATGCCTAAACCTAGTTACATAAAATAAATAGTCCAAAACACAACAAGACTCAATCGTGGGCTATCCAAACACTTAGCCCATCTTATTGTTAAGCTAAAATAAGACAGTAAACCATGCTCATGTCGTTTGGGCTTCCAAGTAAGTATAGATGTCTTGGGACTCTTCATGGAAGCTTCCTTGACACTTCAATGATGCCAGAGCTTGTTGCATTAATGAGGCCAAGGCTTGTTACATCTTCTTAGCTTGAGCTCGGGTAATTGGACCTCCTTGGATGACCAATGAATCCTTAGCATCACGAACATCACGAGCAAGTGGATCTCCATCATATATACCATAGGTTCTTGCTTTTCTAAGCAACGGGTCTTGGTCCAATACCATAGGTTCTTGTATTTCTACACAACGGGTCTTGGTTTTACTTCTAATTTTTGTTTTCCTTTGCTGCGTTTTTTAACTTGGTATTGTTTTTCTTCAAGTGTTCTTCATCTTCTTCATTGAACCTCATCTTCTTTTGGTGAGGTCCATATCATTTGGCATCAGAGCTTAGGTTCAATTCGTGGGAGTCTCGTTTTTGTTTTTTTCGTTGTCTTCTTGTCTTGGACAAACCTTGATCTTGAATCCTTTTCCTAGCCACCACTACTATTGTTTGTCCCTCAAACCTATTGTCTTCATTAAAATAACCTCCCTTTACTTAGCCACCAAGTAAACCCTATCTTGTTCTCCAAGCAACCAAATCCCAAAGGTTTTCTTGCTCACCAAGAAACCTTCAAAAGCTCTACAACCCTATCTTGTTCTCCAAGTAACCAAATCCCAAAGGTTTTCTTGCTCACCAAGAAACCTTCAAAATCTCTATATCACATAAAGACTACTTGTTTCACAAGCCACCGTTCCCTCTCATTCCTTGCTGCACAAGCTGCTACCAAAACTAGCTTGTTTTTGTCAAAAAATTGCCTTGTTCCCCAAGTAAACCTCTTCTTATTATTTAGACTTTTTGTTTTTTTTCTTCATTGTTCATTTACTTTAGTAAAATATAAAAAAAAGATAAAAAAAAGAAAAGAAAAAAAAAAGAGAAAAGAAAAAATCAATTCAAGAGGGGATTTATTACATCGTGTATAGCAAGTGCAACATCAAAGGGAATTCGTGGAGGTCTGCTTCATCAAAATCTTGAGGTAGTCATTCTTTCTTGAGCTTTGAGATTTCTTATTTGCCTACTTTGAAAATTCATTGTTACCATTCTACCCTACTGCCTAAAATTACCTTTTTGACCCTACCACATAAAAGGACAAAACTACCCCACCTTTGGCTAAACCCTACCCTAATTAAACACCCCAAAACACGCATATTTCCTTCAAGGTTTAGTTTCATTAGAGTCTTCTTAAGCCTTACTGAGTCTTACAAAGTCTTGTTGAGTCTTCATGGTTTTGTTTTCCCTTGATTAAAATCTTGTGCTCAGCTTGTTTATTGTTGGTTGATAGTTGAATTCCATAAGCTGATTTTTTATTGAGACTTGAGTTCAAAATAGAACCTATATAGAAAAGTTGTGTGAGGGAAAAAGGCAAGAGTGTGTGAGTAACATTAGTAGAGAAAAGCCATATTAAAATTGTGTGAAACACGAGTGTGAGTGTTACATTCTTGTGTGTATTGAGTGTAAACACGTGAGGTCATACTTGTGAGGTCCTTTTCTTTTACTAACGTTTCTTGCAAGTTACAATCATGTCTTCTAATAGTGAAAAGCTTGATTTGAGTAAGATTGAGATCATGTTCCAAGCCATGCAACAACAACTTTCGAGGATAGAGTCGAAGTTGGTTAAATATGATAAGTTGGAGAAACATGGCTACCCTAGCTAAGGTAAACCAAGGTAATACCTCTCATGCATGTGGTATTGTTGCTAATAATAAGTTAGATAGCAACTACGCGGAAGAATCCAATGATGATTCTATACTGCCATTAGAAGATGATGAAGATAGTATAGAATTACTTATGGATGGAAAGGTATCTGTAGCATGTCAAGCTTCAAGTGTGAAAGATGAGGATCAATTGAGATTAAAAGAGAGTGAGAAAAAAATAGTGAGTGAAGATGAGGTTAAGCAAAAAGAGAAAACAATCAAGATTGAGTGTGATGCTTCAAGCATAGGCATCGAAGTTGTTTTAATGCAAGAGAAGCCCCCTATTGCTTTCTTCAGTGAGAAGTTAAGTGAAACTGGCCTTAACTATCCGATATACTGTGAAATCCCCAATTTCATGTAATTCCTCTATAATTGTAAAATGTTGTAAGCTGAAAGAATTTAATAAATATGAAAATTTGATGTATAAAGATTATATGAGATATAGATGGAATAAAAAGGAATTGAGGGTCAAAGGGTCAATGGCTGAGATGAGATGGAAAAGGGGATAATCATGCATTAAATGCATTAAATGAAAGGTAGCTTAGTCATCTTCACCATCAAGGATCGGCAACAACCTCATTTCCAGCCCTTCTTCCTCTCGTTTCCTCTCCAAATTCCATTAAGTGTTCATTTTCTGACCTTGACAAACCACCATTTCCTGTCATCAAATCGCTAAGTTTCCTTAACGAAAAACGATCCTCATCACTAGCTCTCTCTATGTCTGTAATATGGAAGGCTGAAACAAAGTCTTTGAGGAGATCAGAATTTCTGTTATTTTGGCTATTGACAAAGGTAAGAAAAGAAATTGATTCATTTGATTTCATCCATAAATTGGAGTCATGTGATGTTGGTATAGCATACTTATGGTGTTGAAATGAAAGAAAGTTAAAGGTTTCAATTTATATGAATTATGCAGTCTTGAAGAAGTGAAGGAAAGAATCGGTGCAACCAAGGGATTTCGTATTATTTGGCTATTTGAGGTAAGGAATATATGTAACGGACGTAGGGTGACTATGTCCGCATGTTTTAAATGTTTTGGGATGAAACAAAAGCTGGTGTAAGTGCAGGAAATGTGAAATTCACAGTTTTTCGCCCAGTTACGATTTGGCTCGGGGCAGCCGACTGCCCTAAATAGCAGCCGACTACTCAGAGACAGTCGTGACGTAACTTTTTCCGAAACCGACTTAGAGTAGCCGATTGCCCTATATAGCAGTCGGCTGCCATTTTTCCAGAAACTTTCTGTTTGCAAACCAGTCGACCGCTAAGGAGCCAGTCGACTGCATTTTTCGAGAAACATTCTGTTTGCGGGCCAGTCGACTGCCCCATTTTAGCAGTCAACTGCCCTACTTGCATCCGAAAATTAAATATTTCAAATGCAAAAAGAAAATAAAATTTATTGAATATTTTTATACTAGAGCAGTCGACTGCCCTAAAAGAGCAGTCAACTGCCCCCTTTGAAAAATAATAATTTTTAATTTATTTATATAAATGTATTTGGATTATCATTAAAGTATATAAGAAGGGTTATGAATATCCATGGTTTTACAAGAATGAGTTTTACTACTCAATATTTTGAGATTAACGACTCCATTGGTGATCATGCATATTACTTGCTTATTTGTATTTGGCTGGGGGACTCTAGTCAAGCCCTCAGTACCACGGGTGTCACTTGACTAGTGCACACCGTGGAATATTGACAATGGCCATTAGTCCTTTATATGTGTTTGGCTAAAGGGAGGATCCCTGGCCCATACGTGGGTACGCCGCTTTATTTGGTGCATGATTCTATTGGATGTTGACGGTCTCCTCCTATTTGAAGACTATTTGTATATGTAATTTCAAGTTATTTGACATATATATGTGAAAGTATTTGAGTTATTTGAATACGTGCAAGTGACTTCATATGATTTTGTCATGTGTTATATGGTATTTGATGAACTTATATGTTATATGTTTTTACAAGAATATTACATGACATTATAGAGCCAAGCAGGAAAACTGCATATAGTGGCATAGTACGCTCTTTTATGTATATTTCTTACTGAGCGTAAACTCATTCCTTTATAATATTTTTCATCCAGATTATTTGCAGTGAAGTCTGCTCTTGGTAGAGGAGCATATATTTGGACTATACGATATTCCTTCGAGGCTAGCTTCCAATCCCTTGAAGGTAGATACATTTTGATTATGTAATTCAGACTATAGTACAGTGATGTATATTAGACACATTGGGGATGTAAATTATTAAAGAGATTAATATGTAATTTATATTAGAGTTTTAGACGTATGTGTAAGACGATCCTATATGTGTATGAGAAATATATCATCATGTAAACAATATAGTGTTAGCTATATTAAAGAAGAAGGATGCACCGTTGAACAGCCTAACCAAATCTTATGGGAAAGAAAAAGTTAGTTGGTATTTGGGAGTGACGAGGATGTCACAGATTGGTATCAGAGCAAGGTTAGTCTGACGTTTGACGGTGTCATTAGGCTAGAAATAGTGTACATCCCCATGTACTGTACTTGTCTGAATACATATATGTGGTTGAATTGCTGAAAGTGTACTAAACGCTTGACCTTGTGGTGATATTGGCAGAATGAGCACTCGTAGAAGGGGTACTGGTAGAGGACGAGGACGAGGACGAGGACGGGGCAGAGTAGAACTGTCCCCAACACAGTCTCCTCCTCCATCTCCATCGGGTAGCCCGAATGCTCGACTGTCGAGAGTGGAGCGAAGTATTGAGACTATGGCCACTCTATTTAATCAGTTCATGTCTAATTTTCCAAACGTGGCCACTAATGCATCAACAGCACCACCTATAGTACCTCCTATTCCATCTGGGAATGCTACTCCTACACCTCTTAATCCTCCAGTACAGCCCCCACCGGCACAGCCTGAGTTGCCCCCACCAACTCAAGTTAATGAGAGGCGAGATCCTAAGGCATATTGCAGTGTGGTCTTAATTAAAGAATTTAAGAAGTTGGATCCGCCGAAGTTTAAAGGGGATAAAGATCCGTTGACTGCCGAGAACTGGGTAAAGGCAGTCACTAAATCTTTTGGGTATATGACCTGTTCTGAGAAAGAGAAAGTGGGTCTGGCAGCTTATTTGCTAGTAGACAATGCCGAGCATTGGTGGCAGTCTACTCGGGCCAGTTTGGAGACTCAACATACTGAGGTTACGTGGGATAGATTTTTAGAGGCCTTTAATGAATAGTACATCCCACGCACTGAACAGACCAGGTTGAAGATTGAGTTTTTGAGCTTGACTAAGGGGACTATGACGGTTAATCAATATGAGTCGAAGTTCATTTCTTTAAGTAGATTTGACCCTGAAGTCCTAAGGAGTGAAGGACATAAGATCTACCGATTCATAGAGGGATTAAGGTCTCCTATTAGATCGAAGTTATATCCTATGGATATCACTACTTATAATGAGGCAGTCCGTAAGGCTCAATTGTGTGAGCAGGACTATAATCTTCACCATGCTGATTTCCGAGCCAAGGATAAAGGCAAAGAACCGATGAAGCGGAAGTCAGATGAGAGAGCCTCTAGTGACAGATATCCATCTAGGAAAAGTAGACCATATGAAAGAGTTTCGGCAGGTAAGAAAATAAATTTTAAGGGAAGGAAATGTATCTTAGTTTAATGGTTATATGGAAATATACTAAATTTTGAAGTTTTATGATAATTATGGTACAGGGACTCCTAGATCTACCGGGATTAAGATAAATGATGAAAGATCCCGATATTCAGTTGGCAGTACAGCGAGCTCGCCGAAGAGTGTGATGCAGAAATGCGAGCATTGCGGGAGATTCCATGGGTCACAGCCATGTCGTATGGCGAGCGGGGCTTGTTTTTGGTGTGGCAAGAGGGGACACATGATTAGAGATTGTCCCAAGATTTCTAAGAGAGTGTCTGAAGAATCGGAAAGGACCACCCAACCACAGCCACAGCTGTTGAGAAGGGAAAGAAAGCTGTGACTCAAGGACGAGTATTTGCTATAGACGAGGAGTCTGCCGATGCTTCGTCCAAGGTGATTAAGGGTAAGATTCACCTCTTTGATATAAGTGTTACTGCTTTATTTGATCCAGGCTCTACACACTCCTTTGTTTCTCCCATAATTGCTACGAGATTACCTGTTGAACCTGAGCCTTTAGGACATTTGTTACAAATAAGTACACCATTTAGAGAATCCCAGATGACAGATATAGTGTATCATAGTTGTAAGCTACGGGTAGGAGAGAGAGAATCGATAGCTGATCTAATCCTACTGAATATGTATGGATTTGATGTCATATTAGGAATGGATTGGTTAGCTAAGAATCATGTGATATTGGATTGTTATGCTAAAAATGTGATCTTCTCTTCTCCCGTTAGCTATGTTGTAAATTTTGCAGATGTTTAATACAAAAGTATGTTTATTAATTTATTTATTCGTAAATGAAATTAATAGAGAATTTATTTGTTATGTGAAGGATTTATAGCGTATGTGGTGGACGTAGCAAGGAAATGTCCCGAACTTCATGAAATTCCAATAGCCAATGAGTTTCCATGTGTGTTTCCGGACGATCTTCCAGGACTTCCTCCGGATAGGGAAATCGAGTTTACTATCGATTTGGTGCCAGGGACTGAGCCCATTTCGAGACCACCCTATCGGATGGCCTTAGTGGAATTGGAAGAACTTAAGAAACAGCTGCAGGAGTTACTAGATAAGGGGTTTATACGGCCAAGTGTATCCCCATGGGGTGCTCCTGTGCTATTTGTCCGGAAGAAGGACGACAGCTTGAGGCTTTGTATTGATTATCGATGGTTGAATAAGGTGACAATCAAGAACAAGTACCCTCTTCCTAGGATTGATGATCTCTTTGATCAGCTTCGGGGTGCACGAGTCTTCTCCAAGATAGACTTGAGATCAGGATATCATCAATTGAAGATCCAAAGTGAAGATATCCCTAAGACTGCGTTCAGGACACGGTATGGTCACTATGAATTCCTAGTGATGCCGTTTGGTTTAACCAATGCACCCGCGACTTTTATGAACTTGATGAATGATGTGTTCAAACAGTATTTAGACCAGTTTGTCATTGTTTTTATCGATGACATATTGGTGTATTCAAGATCATGGGAAGAGCATAAGCAGCATTTGAGGATAGTTCTACAAACCCTCAAGGATCGGGGATTATATGCCAAGCTAAGTAAGTGTGAGTTTTGGCTAGATCAAATATCCTTTTTGGGTCACATAATCAATAAAGATGGAGTTTCGATCGATCCATCGAAGATTGAAGCTGTGGTACAATGGGAGAGACCGAAAACAGTGACGGAGATTAGGAGTTTCTTGGGTCTAGCCGACTATTATCGACGATTTGTAGAGGGTTTTTCGAGGTTAGCTGCTCCCTTGACGCGCCTAACGCGCAAAGAGGTGAAGTTTGAATGGAATGATGCTTGCGAGCACAGTTTCCACGAGTTGAAGCGCAGGTTGACTACTGCACCTATTCTCACCATTCCTAGTGGTTCTGGAGGATTTTTCGTATATAGTGATGCCTCTGCACAAGGTCTAGGTTGTGTGCTAATGCAACATGGCAAGGTAGTTGCATATGGTTCTCGTCAATTAAAGGACCATGAGAAGAACTACCCAACTTATGATTTGGAGTTAGCGGCAGTGGTGTTTGCTATAAAGATTTGGAGGCATTACTTGTATGGTGAGAAATTTCAGATTTTTACGGATCATAAAAGTTTGAAGTACTTGTTCTCTCAAAGGGAATTGAATATGAGACAGAGGAGATGGCTTGAGTTTCTGAAGGATTATGATTGTGAGATCCTATACCACCCGGGAAAAGCCAATGTGGTGGTAGATGCTCTGAGTAGGAGACATATGGGGATAGTATCGTGCATGATGATAAGAGAATATGAGCTACTTGAGCAGTTTGCAAGCCTTAGTCTCAATGTTGTGCCTTATGAGCACTTTGGAATGATAGTTAGTTTGATGATTGAGCCGGAGTTGATGGGTAGAATTCGGATTGCTCAAAGGGAAGATGATCAATGTATGGAGGCCATGAATCAGATTCAATTAGGTATGCCATCGGAAGTTAGCATTGATAGTAATAGACTCTTGAGGTTTAAGAATCGTATATGTGTTCCTAAGGATAAGGAGTTGAAGAAGTTAATTTTGACTGAAGCACACTCCACTAAGTATACTTTGCATCCGGGAAATACGAAGATGTATCATAATCTTCGCAAGGTGTATTGGTGGACTGGCATGAAAAGAGATATAGCAGAGTTTGTGGCAAAGTGTCTCACGTGCCAGCAGGTTAAGGTAGAGCACCAAAGACCAGCAGGTTTACTACATCCTCTACCTATACCTATGTGGAAGTGGGAGCACATTACGATGGATTTTGTCATGGGACTACCTTGAACGAGGAGGAATCATGATGGTATTTGGGTCATTGTGGATCGGTTAACTAAGTCAGCTCACTTCCTGCCTATGAAGTCTACAGATACACTTAGTGCTTTGGCAGATTTGTATGTGAAAGAAGTTGTCAGACTACATGGAGTTCCAGTGAGCATTACATCTGACAGAGATTCCAGGTTCACTTCTCATTTTTGGGAACATTTCCAAGAGGCCATGGGATCTCAATTAAATTTTAGCACGGCTTTTCATCCACAGACTGATGGTCAATCCGAGCGCACCATTCAGACGCTCGAAGATATGTTGAGAGCTTGTGCGTTGGACTTTAAAGGCTCCGGGGATGATCATCTGCCATTGGCTGAGTTTGCATACAATAATAGTTACCATGCAAGTATCGGGATGGCACCATATGAAGCTCTATATGGTAGAAGGTGTCGATCTCCGATTGGGTGGGAAGAAGTGGGCGAGCGTAAGTTATTAGCCCCAGACTTAGTCGAGCAAGCCTCTGAGGATGTTAAGTTAATTTGCCAAAGACTTAAGACAGCTCAGAGCCGACAAAAGAGTTACGGAGATACTAGACGGAGACCACTTGAGTTTTTGGTCGGGGATTCGGTATTTTTGAAAGTTTCTCCATCCAAAGGTATCATGAGATTTGGCCGAAAAGGTAAACTTAGTCCTCGTTACATAGGGCCATTTGAAGTCCTAGATCGAGTCGGAGATGTTGCATATAGGTTGGCATTACCTCCGGAGCTATCGGGAGTACATAATGTTTTCCATGTGTCGATGCTTCGGAAGTATAATCCGGATCCATCTCATGCCATTGAATATAAGCCCTTAAAGATTCGGGAGGACATGAGTTATGTGGAGAAGCCAGTTCGGATTTTGGATAGAAAGGAGAAAGTGTTAAGGTCTAAGACGATTCCCCTAGTCAAAATTCTCTGGCAATACCATGCCATGGAAGAAGCTACATGGGAGCTAGAGAGCTTAATGAAGGAAAGGTATCCGGAGCTATTTGAGTAGTAACCCGATTTAAATTTGGAAGACCAAATTTCTAAAGGTGGGGAGAATGTGAAATCCCCAATTTCATGTAATTCCTCTATAATTGTAAAATGTTGTAAGCTGAAAGAATTTAATAAATATGAAAATTTGATGTATAAAGATTATATGAGATATAGATGGAATAAAAAGGAATTGAGGGTCAAAGGGTCAATGGCTGAGATGAGATGGAAAAGGGGATAATCATGCATTAAATGCATTAAATGAAAGGTAGCTTAGTCATCTTCACCATCAAGGATCGGCATCAACCTCATTTCCAGCCCTTCTTCCTCTCGTTTCCTCTCCAAATTCCTTTAAGTGTTCATTTTCTGACCTTGACAAACCACCATTTCCTGTCATCAAATCGCTAAGTTTCCTTAACGAAAAATGATCCTCATCACTAGCTCTCTCTATGTCTGTAATATGGAAGGCTGAAACAAAGTCTTTGAGGAGATCAGAATTTCTGTTATTTTGGCTATTGACAAAGGTAAGAAAAGAAATTGATTCATTTGATTTCATCCATAAATTGGAGTCATGTGATGTTGGTATAGCATACTTATGGTGTTGAAATGAAAGAAAGTTAAAGGTTTCAATTTATATGAATTATGCAGTTTTGAAGAAGTGAAGGAAAGAATCGGTGCAACCAAGGGATTTCGTATTATTTGGCTATTTGAGGTAAGGAATATATGTAACGGACGTAGGGTGACTATGTCCGCATGTTTTAAATGTTTTGGGATGAAACAAAAGCTGGTGTAAGTGCAGGAAATGTAAAATTCATGGTTTTTCGCCCAGTTACGATTTGGCTCAGGGCAGCCGACTGCCCTAAATAGAAGCCGACTGCTCAGAGACAGTCGTGATGTAACTTTTTCCGAAACCGACTTAGAGCAGCCGACTGCCATTTTTCCAGAAACTTTCTGTTTGCAAACCAGTCGACTGCATTTTTCGAGAAACATTCTGTTTGCGGGCCAGTCGACTGCCCCATTTTAGCAGTCAACTGCCCTACTTGCATCCGGAAATTAAATATTTCAAATGCAAAAAGAAAATAAAATTTATTGAATATTTTTATACTAGAGCAGTCGACTGCCCTAAAAGAGCAGTCAACTGCCCCCTTTGAAAAATAATACTTTTTAATTTATTTATATAAATGTATTTGGATTATCATTAAAGTATATAAGAAGGGTTATGAATATCCATGGTTTTACAAGAATGAGTTTTACTACTCAATATTTTGAGATTAACAACTCCATTGGTGATCATGCATATTACTTGCTTATTTGTATTTGGCTGGGGGACTCTAGTCAAGCCCTCAGTACCACGGGTGTCACCTGACTAGTGCACACCGTGGAATATTGATAATGGCCATTAATCCTTTATATGTGTTTGGCTAAAGGTAGGATCCCTGGCCCATACGTGGGTACGCCGCTTTATTTGGTGCATGATTCTATTGGATGTTGACGGTCTCCCCCTATTTGAAGACTATTTGTATATGTAATTTCAAGTTATTTGACATATATATGTGAAAGTATTTGAGTTATTTGAATACGTGCAAGTGACTTCATATGATTTTGTCATGTGTTATATGGTATTTGATGAACTTATATGTTATATGTTTTTACAAGAATATTACATGACATTATAGAGCCAAGCAGGAAAACTGCATATAGTGGCATAGTACGCTCTTTTATTTATATTTCTTACTGAGCGTAAACTCATTCCTTTATAATATTTTTCATCCAGATTATTTGCAGTGAAGTCTGCTCTTGGTAGAGGAGCATATATTTGGACTATACGATATTCCTTCGAGGCTAGCTTCCAATCCCTTGAAGGTAGATACATTTTGATTATGTAATTCAGACTATAGTACAGTGTGCATTCTACTACTAGTTATTCTCCATTTGAAGTTGTCTATGGTTTTAATTCACTCACTCCATTGGATCTTTTACCACTACCTATTGAGGAGAGAGCTAGTTTGGATGGGGAAAAGAAAGCTGATTTTGTTAAGCAACTGCATGATAAGGTACATCAAAACATTAAGAAGAGGACTGAGCAATACGCTACTCAAGCCAACAAGCATCGCAAGAAAGTTGTCTTTGAACCTGGTGATTGGGTATGGGTACATATGCGTAAAGAGAGATTTCCTGCTCAACGTCGCTCCAAGTTGTAACCTCGAGGAGATGGACCATTCCAAGTGATTGAGAAGATCAATGACAATGCTTATAAATTGGATCTTCCAGGTGAGTATAATGTTAGTGCTACACTTAATGTTTCTGATCTTTCTCCCTTTGATATTAATATAGGTGATTCTGATTTGAGGACAAATCCTTTTGAGGAGAGAGGGAATGATGAAGACCCATCAAGCTCACATAGCTCAAGTCATGTTCGTGATCCTTTGAGCATCCATGGAGGTCCAATTACAAGAGCTAAATCAAAGATAATACAACAAGTCTTGGCTGGTTTCATTAATATTGCTAGAGAGAATGCCCAACAAAGCTTGAGCATGGAGGATGATAAAGTCTTCTACAACATGATCCAAGCCCAAGTTCAACCTTCTTGAAGACACACACGTAAGTATTGGGCAGAAATGCAATTAGGCTAGATGCATATTTGATTTAGTTAAGTATTATTGGGCTGAACGTTGTCTTAATTTAATTTAAGCCCAATTCCATTTTAAATAATATATTTTGTAGGACTTCTATTACTTGTTCTACAAGTTAAGAGAGTAGGATTCCTATTACTTATTCTGCAAGTTTGCTATTTCCTATTCTGCCTATTAGGAAAGTAGGATTCCTATTACTTGTGCTGCAAGTTAGCTAGTTGCCTATAAATAGTTATGTAACCCTTTGGGGAGAACACAATTGATTTTAGTAATAAAATTGAGAGACTTCTTCTCTTTGGTTCTCTTGAGAACTTTTGAACTTATCAAGGTCTTCCTTGTGGCGTTCTTATACCTTCCACCAATATATACCATAGGTTCTTGCTTTTCTAAGCAACGGGTCTTGGTCCAATACCATAGGTTCTTGTGTTTCTACACAACGGGTCTTGGTTTTACTTCTAATTTTTGTTTTCCTTTGCTGCGTTTTTTAACTTGTTATTGTTTTTCTTTAAGTGTTCATCTTATTCATTGAACCTCATCTTCTTTCGGTGAGGTCCATATCAGATTGCCTCCTGAGCCTGAGCCTGAGCCTTTAGGACATTGGTTACAAATAAGTACTCCCTTTAAGGAATCTCAAATGACAGACATAATATATCGTAGTTGTATGAATGGAATGATGCCTGCGAGCGTAGTTTCCAAGAATTGAAGCGCAAGCTGACGACTGCACCTATCCTTACCATTCCTAGTGGATCTGGAGGATTTTCGATATATAGTGATGCCTCAGGACAAGGTTTGGGGTGTGTGCTAATGCAGCATGGTAAGATAGTGGCATATGGTTCCATACAGTTAAAGGACCATGAGAAGAACTACCTGACTCACGACTTAGAATTAGCTGCAGTAGTGTTTGCCTTAAAGATTTGGAGGCATTACTTGTATGGTGAGAGATTTCAGATTTTTACGGATCATAAGAGTCTGAAATATTTGTTCTCTCAAAAAGAATTGAACATGAGGCAAAGAAGATAGCTCAAGCTTCTAAAGGACTATGATTATGAGATCTTGTACCACTCGGGGAAGGCTAATGTTGTGGCGGATGCTCTATGCCGTAAGCATGTGAGCATAGTGGCTTATATGATGATTCGAGAGTATGAGTTGCTTGAGCAGTTTGCAAGCCTCAGCTTAAGTGTTACACCTTACGATCATTTTGGGATGATAGCAAGTTTGATGATTGAGCCAAAGCTCATAGACAGAATTCGAGTGGCTCAAAGGGAGGATGCCCAATGTATTAAGGCTATGGATGGAATCCGATCAGGTATACTCTTGGATTTTGATATGGGTAGTGATGGGATTTTGAGGTTTAATAACTGTATATGTGTTCCTAAGGATAATGAGTTGAGGAAGCTGATCTTGACAAAAGCACATTCCACTAAGTATACTTTGCATCCGAGAAATACGAAGATGTATCACAATCTTCGCAAGGTGTATTGGTGGACTGGCATGAAGAGAGACATAGCTGAGTTTGTAGCAAAATGTCTAACGTGCCAACAGGTTAAGGTAGAGCATCAAAGACCAACGGGACTGTTACATCCTCTACCTATACCTATGTGAAAATGGAAGCACATTACGATGGATGTTGTTATGGGATTACCTTGAACTAGAAGAAGTCATGATGGTATTTGGCTAATCGTGGATAGAGCAACCAAGTCAGCTCATGTCACGACTCAAAAGCTGCGACTTTTTTTTAATACTTATACTTTTCTTAGTTTACAAATTTATGGACTAAATTTTTCTTTTTCATTTTAAGGTTTGTATTCAGTGTCAGTGTAGTTACTATACTATCTAGGTGACCTTAGTCATTTCATTTAAATATTAAACTAGCAAGGAAACGGTTCTTAGTTACATCCCGACTTGTTAAATAGAATATGTACTGTGCATCAATTTAAGTCTTACATGTAAATAAGTATTTTATAAGGAACATATACCTCAGAAGACTAGTACCAAATCCATACACCGTCTCCGATGCCCACTTAGCAGCTCACATGGTAGATGTTAACTTCAATAATATGAAAGAGTTAAAATTTAGTGGGGTGAGCAAAACCACGGTTCAGAAAGATACTAATATAAATACAAGAGTAGGATTATACTGTCTTAACCGTAATGTTTAAAACTTGCAAGGATGCAATTACAGTTAATCCTTTCTCATTGATAACATCTCATTATCACTTCTTATATTCACTTTTCATTTCATAATCATACTTCTGTATTCGATCATCTCATATCAATTCTCATATTCACTTTTCATTTCATAATCATACTTCTGTATTCTATCATCCCTTATCAATTCTCATATTATAGATCATGATCACGGTGGTACGAAGTCATAATTCTCTTCGTGATTTCTATATTCATGTTTCATATCATATCATGACATCATATAGATGAAATATCGTTACCACCGAGTCATGATACTCCTCATATATTCTTCATGTTTAATTGAGATATCCTATCGAGTCACTTTACATTTAACAATCATATTCTCATATTATATCAATTCATATTACTTATCGTATGGGAATTTATGATCACGATAGAGTAAGATCAGAATTCTCTTCATATCAATCTTATGTTCATATATCATATCATATTATGTCATTGTATAGATGAAACATCCTTAACGTCGAGTCATGACATTCCTCATGGAATTCTCATGTACTAAGTATATTATCATGTCAATGTTTAATATGCAATTTATGTAACTTTACTGTACAAACCGCTATCATTTCATATAAATATCATATATACTTTAGAACGTGCTCAACGTATAAATTTTCAATTCATTTCAAATTTTCCTTTACGGCATGATAAAAACATGTTCAATTTCAATTCATGTATTCGTTTTTAGAGCATGTCTAAAACATGTGCGGTTTGAAAAAATTTTACATATACTATAAATCATATCAGGTTTAGAGTTCATATCAAATCAATCTATACTCTAAACCGCATATCATTTCAAGTTTGACATAAAATTGTATATAAATCATACAAGTGTCGAAATCATTTATCATGTACTTTTAAAACATATACTGTAAGTCATATCAGGTCTAGAGTTCATATCAAATCAAACTATACTCTAGACCGCATATCATGCCATGTTCGACACAAAATCATATATAAATCATATAGGTATCGAAATCATATCTCATGGACTTTTAAAAACATGTTTAAAACATGTACTGTTTCAAAATATATTTCATTTCAAACATGTCTCATGTATTGTATAAATCATGTTAAGTCTAGAGTTCATATCAATAAAATCATACTCTAGACCTCATATCATATCGATTAGAGACTAGGCTAGATCCATATCATCTCTATCAATAAAGACTTAAATCACTGTAGCTAGCAGTGAAAATCATGTCATCGTCCCCTGGAAACCAACTAGGGCACTATCTATGGCCATAGACCTCATCTCTCTTAGCCCCACTGATCAGGCGTGACTAAGACTTGTCCACGACTATTGTCGGACAAGCATATCTGCCTAATGAGCAAAGCTCCAATTAGGCGGTTTCCACTATGCTTTATTGAATTTAATTCTTTTAGGGTGCCTACAGTCTCATAAAACATTTAAATTTTTATCTCTTTCTTGTTAAAGATCATGTAAAGCATATGGTATCATCATTTAAGAAGTTTTATATATAAAATATATATATCTACCATATACTTTCCTTTCAAAACTAATCAATACTTTATAGTATTCATATAAACATTATTAAAATGTTTTCAAGTTGTAACAAGGCATGTTTAAATGCAATGTAATTTAAATCACGAGTTCAAACAGTGAACTCTCATTTTCATCAAACATGTTATATAATTATAACGTTCACTATAATTCAATTCTCTCATTTCCATCCTTTTGATTTCAATCAAATCATACCTAATAGGTAATTTCGATATTCATTGTGGTTCCTCGATATTCAGTATCATTTCATAACAATTATCGACTATAAAAATCATTTGTACATTTTATCATTCAATACTAGGACCACCATTGTCAATATGAGTCCTCTCAGTATATTTGAATATTTAAATATCATATTTCTATATAACCATTAAGATACTGGAATTATGCAATTTCCGATATCCTTATTTGATATCTATTCTAGAGTCGACATCGAGGATCACAGAACCACAAGATCAATAGTCACTTATCAAATCTATTTATGGTTTGACCTATTGGCACACATTCAAAATTTTTGACTTGAGGTTCAATTTCATTCACTATCATAAAATCAGATCACAATCCTCAATTTACTTTTTATATGGCTTGTAGAGTATAATATCATGTTAGAATTATCTATAAAACATTATCAATTCAATTCTTGGTTAGCAATTTACCCACTTAAAAGAATTTGCCAATTTCCACTATCAACAGTTTTTCAATCGTTTAAGTCACCTTGCAACTATCCATGTTATTGCAAAAATCTCAATTCACATCTATTTAATACCAATATGTACAAGTACATTTTATGTAGACGTGTGCTCTATCATTGTCCATAAGACATCACAATCTATTTTCTTATTGTCATCATCTCAATCATACCATTAAGATGGCTATTCATCATGTACTCCAATTTCTCCAAGTCACTAGATGTGAAAGAATATTTTTCGAGACCTATTCCAAGGTTATAATCAAATCTGTTGATGAGTGTCGTCAGTCACCAAAAATAAAACTTCCTAACTCTTCTATGTAGATAGCGGAGTAAGGGTCGATCCCACAGAGACTGAATTATTTAAGTTAATTATTAAATTAAAAACCTAATCTTAAGTTTTAGGGAAAGAAGAAATTTTGGGGTTTTGGAGTTTTGTAAGCTATGCCTAAAAGAGAGGAAGCAAGGATTATTAAATATCAAAAACAAATATGAAAAAGCTTCAGTTACAAGGTAATTAATTATTCTTGGATTTAGATGTTGATCATTGATTACAAAATATTATTGTCAATTAAATAGTCAACCGTAGCATAACAACAAGCTCTGTTACACCATCTTCTCTTACTGAGTCGTTAGTTAAAACAAGCTCTTTAACTAATCTCTAACTACTTAACCTACCTAGAACAAGCTCTCTAGATATAAGTTGTAGCAGCATTAACAACTAGAAAGATATGGGTTGACATTAGATAACAAACACATAAGCTCGGTTCATTTAATCTAAACCTCAATTCTCCTCCATCCCTAGTGATTAACTCCATAAGCAATTACGGACTTATGTTTTTAATCTGGCAGTAGATTATTCAATTAAATTAAATAGTGGGCCCTACTATCTAATCAATCAAATAATCATGCAAATGTGCTCAGAGAATCTTGGATACTTAATCAACAATTATATTATAAGCTCAAAATCTCACAACATTCTTTTTCCAAAGAACAATCAATTTACCTTGTAACTGAATAAGAAACCTACTCACTAGTCATATTCAAGATCATAAATTTCAAGTTTAATATTATAAAGATATCAAGAATCACGCAAAAGACAATCAATATATCAATCTTTAATAATCTAAAACAAGAAATCTGGAATCAAGATTATAAACTAGCAAGAACTAAACAAATAATATGCAAAACAAAACAAGAATAATTATCACTAAAGAAATCAGCAAGTATAAGAAAGAAAAGAAAAATAAAATATTTTTGCTAAACTTAATATAGAAATCAACAACTAATTAAAAATAAATAAAATTTTTATTAAAAACCCTAAAGAAAATCCTACACAAGACTAAAAGGGAAGAGGGAGGAGAGGGATGTGAGGGATGTAAAGGGATGCTGTTTATGAGAGCCTTGTGCTCTTTATATAGGCCTAAGGAAGAGTTTAAAAGACTTTCCTAAGCAATGTGGGATTCAGATAAGAGTTTACTTGGGAAACAAGTAATTTGACTAGTCAAACTCTTACCTTTATCTCATCATCTTTTACAATTATTTTCTAAGTAAAATTCCTAAGGCTTATTCTTATTAATTAATTACAGATCTAAGACATAATAAAATTAAGAAATTATCTTGTCTTAACAAAATCTGGTCTTGAACTTGCTTTGTTGGAATTTCTTCTCAATCTCGTTATTTTGCCCAGAATTTCGTACTGATTTTGTCCAGACGTTTGACCCACCAAATGAACTCCAATGTTTGTGATCTTATACATTCTGGAAACCTTGAGAAGTCCTCTACAACTTCCATGAAGGCCACCTTTTCAGATCAGGTCGTTAAATTGGTCAAAAACGTCAATCTTTTAAGCTGGACAGAAAATACTGCACTTTGCTCTTTTTAGCTTCTTTTTATTCCAACTTTGATATTTAATACCTAAAACATAAAATAAACATTAGTAAGCCCTTTTAGGTATAAAATATCAATAAAGAAAATATATTAGCACATATAAAATTCACAAAATATCATCCTATCATCTGTACAATCACATGTTTGACATCCATTTATTTGAATCTATCAATTATATAATCATCACTCGACTAATAATTCCGCAATTCAGTCATTCGACCATCTAAATTACTTCAATTTTTCTCTTTTAAGTTGTATCATATAATCATCGTCACCCTTATCAATACTCCAACTAATCAATATTCCACCTCATTTTCGACTTGATAATCAACTTAAAATGTTAAGATGTCACTCGAATTATCGATTCTATAAGACTCACATAATATGACTCCTCATGTTATCACGCTCATCCATTTGCTTTCTCAACTATTTCAAAAAAAATCAATCTTTTTACGGCACGATAAAGTCCTTTCAAATTTATCTTTCGATAATTCTATCCAAGTTTCCACTTATACAAGAAAACTTAACATTTTTCATTAACATTTTTATATGAATTTCGACAGCATAACGGCTTGAATTTATCAAGACCACCTGCAAGAAAACACAATTTATATCGGAGCCGTTGATTCCCACAATTCCTTTATCTCATACTAAGACTCCCACCATCAGTTGTGGGTCCTCTTAGCGTTTTTTTAACATTATTTCAATCAATGCATCATATAAAAATCGTAATCCCAAAACATACAATATAACGCTACTAGTGCTTTATAAAAGTATCTTATCGAGCGTCAAAGCTCAGGGCTTTGACGAACATCCAACTTCTTTGAATTCCAAATCGCACCTTCTACGTTTACTCTACAATTCAAATCCAACCCATATTCACACTTAGGAAATTTTTCAAAATTTAATAATAATAATAATAATAATAATAATAATAATAATAATTTCCTTACCATTTTTTTTGCTAACCTTTTCTTTCTGTCTTGTATTTTTTTTCTGCTGAACCCATCAAAATCGGTTTAGCCTAGCCCTACCGGCGGTGAGCAACACCATGGCGACGGCGACGTGCAGTTGGAGGCTACGCCGGCGGCGCTGGTAGCTCTTCCTTCTTCCTCTCCTTCCTTTTCTCTCTTTTTCTTTCCTTTTCTTCTTCCTTTTTCCTTCTTTTTCGGTCTACTGTTTTCTCCTTTTTTTTTTCTCAGTCGCCGGTAAGCCATTTTTCTCTTCTTGGCCGGCGACGTCTCCAGCCTCCCTTCTCGGTCGGCTCCTTCGATCTGCTCTCCTCATTCTATCTCTTCGTTTTCTCTTCTTTTTTTTTTATAACAAGCTTCCACGAGAAGCTTGCTGCGATTTCTTTAATTTTTTTATTTTTTTATATATATTTTTTATTATTGTCATATTTTTTATATATTATTTTTTTAATTTGTTTGCTTTAGCAGACGTCAGTCTGCTAAAGCAGACCTTTTTTTATTTGTCTGCTTTAGCACACTGATTTGTCTGCCAAAGCTGACCCTCTTTTTTTTATTATATCATTATATATATATATATATATATCCAACATAAAATAAACATATATATATTCTATATTATATATGTATTTATAAATTTTCATAATATAAATACAATTATATTCACTCCCACAAAATACATATAATTGTATTTACATATCTTTGTTATTTTATTTTTAAAGAATCAATTCCCTAAAATCAATCTCCAACCAATCTATTTAATCATACACAAATATATTTTGGTTATATTAGTAGTCCTTAATTTAATCTACTTTGATATGCTCATTGTCACCCATGATTAAATTTCCATCACTTCAATTTATATTATCCCAATTTCTATTCAATAATATCTTAAGTTATAGCATTTATTTATTTACTGGGTGCAAAATTTACAGTTATCACAGCTCATTTCCTACCTATTAAGTTGTGAGACCTGATTTTATTACACGATACACCATATTTGTAATTGATTGATAATGAAAAATAAATTCTTTTAGTGGAATTAAATAAAAATTTAATTTATTTCCACTGTTAATTTGGATCTATAAATTTAATATGGTGTATAAGAGATGGAAACATGAGCTAAAGCCATGTAGCAAACAAAGTGGCTTTTACACCACCTATATAGCTGCTGATTATGTTGCACGGCAGAAAAGAAAATTCATGGGAGTCAAAATACAATTTAAATGATGTTTAGAGTAGGATGATGTTAAAGTCTAACATGTGAAGGATTTTATTGGTTGAGGTTTAGAAAAAAAAAGAGGCAAATAAGTCAAGATGGTGCAGCAAGAAAGGGACAACACGCCACTCCTTTGCTGTCGTGGCTGTTGTTGCTCAGCTGAAGAAAAAAAAATAATAAACCAGATTTTATAGTATATAGACAATATAAGAGATACTTAAGGAAGAAGAGTCAACAAAGTTGACATGGGAACAAATTTAACGGCTGAAACGTACAAAATAAGAAGAGAAAACAAGCAAACTGTGCAGCCAAAGTGGACATTCACACCACTTTTCTGCTGCTGTCGGTTTCAGCCATTTAAAGGCAATTAAAATTCTGGTTTTATAGTGTAAAAAGAACAAATAATACAAGTAAACAATAAGTAAACAAAGGGGAATTATTGATTGGAGGGGTGGAAGATTTTATTGGCTGAAGTAACCATCAAAGGTAGGCCAAACTAGTCAATGACGTGCAAAAAAAAAAGAGTCTAGTCGATTTCTTAGTTGTAAATTTCTTCATGAATTAATATACTACAAGACAAGAAAATGATGAGTAAGGAAGTTAAGGGATCATGTCGCAAAGGTGTACTAGATAACATGAATATAAAAGGGAGCTATGGGATCAAATACTCCAGCAACTTTCTTGTCTCTCCCGATCTATTCTGCTGTACGCCAACCTTGCTGTTGTAGCTGGAGGTTTGGCTGTTTTGCTCTTGTTTTCTAAGGAGTTTTAGCAGAAAATTCATTTCTTGATGGAGACCCATCAAGCTCACAAAGCTTAAGTCATGTTTGTGATGATCGTGATCCTTTGAGCATCCATGGAGGTCCAATTACAAGAGCTAAATCAAAGATAATGTAACAAGCCTTGGCTGGTTTCATTAATATTGTTAGATAGAAAGCCTGACAAAGCTTGAGCATTGAGGATGATAAAGTCTTCTACAACATGATCTAAGCCCAAGTTCAACCTTCTTGAAGACACACAAGTATTGGGCCGAAATGCAATTAGGCTAGATGCATATTTTATTTAGTTAAGTACTATTGGGTTCAACATTGTCTTAATTTAATTTAAGCCTAATTCCTTTTTAAATAATAGATTTTGTAAGATTTCTATTTCTTGTTCTGCAAGTTAGGAGTGCTGCAAGTTTGCTATTTGCCTATAAATAGTTATGTAATCCTTTGGGGAGAACACAATTGATTTTAGTAATAAAATTGAGAGACTTCTTCTCTTTAGTTCTCTTGAGAACTCTTGAACTTATCAAGGTCTTCCTTATGGCGTTCTTCTACCTTCCACCAATATATACCATAGGTTCTTGCTTTTCTAAACAACGGGTCTTGGTCCAATACCATAGGTTCTTGTGTTTCTACACAACGGGTCTTGGTTTTACTTCTAATTTTTATTTTCCTTTGCTGCGTTTTTAACTTGTTGTTGTTTTTCTTCAAGTGTTCTTCGTCTTCTTCATTGAACCTCATTTTCTTTCGGTGAAGTCCATATCATTTGGTATTAGAGCTTAGGTTCAATTCGTGGAAGTCTCGTTTTTGTTTTTGTTTTTTTCTTCGTCTTCTTATCTTTGACAAACCTTGATTTTGAATCTTTTTCCAAGCCACTACTAATATTGTTTGTCCCTCAAACCTATTGTCTTCATTAAAATAACCTACCTTTACTTAGCCACCAAGTAAACCCTATCTTGTTCTCCAAGCAACCAAATCCCAAAGGTTTTCTTGCTCACCAAGAAACCTTCAAAAGCTCTACATCACATAAAGACTACTTGTTTCACAAGCCATTGTTCCCTCTCATTCCTTGCCACACAAGCTACTACCAAAACTAGCTTATTTTTGTCAAAAGTTGCCTTGTTCCCCAAGTAAACCTCTTCTTATTATTTAGACTTTTTGTTTTTTTTCTTCATTGTTCGTTTACTTTAGTAAAGTATAAAAAAAGAGAAAAAAAGAAAATAAAAAAAAGAAAAAAGAAAAATCAATTCAAGAGGGGATTTATTACATTGTTTGTAGCAAGTGCAACATCAAAGGCAATTCGTGGAGGTGTGCTTCATCAAAATCTTGAGGTAGTCATTCTTTCTTGAGCTTTGAGATTTCTTATTTACTTAATTTGAAAATTCATTGTTACCATTCTACCCTACTGCCTAAAATTACCTTTTTGACCCTACCACATAAAAGGACAAAACTACCCCACCTTGGCTAAGCTCTACCCTAATTAAACACCCCAAAACATGCATATTTCCTTCAAGGTTTAGTTTCATTAGAGTCTTCTTAAGCCTTATTGAGTCTTGCAAAGTCTTGTTCAGTCTTCATTGTTTTGTTTTCCATTGATTAAAATCTTGTGCTCAGCTTGTTTATTGTTGGTTGATAGTTGAATTCTATAACCTGATTTTTGATTGAGTCTTGAGTTCAATATAGAACCTATAGAGAAAAGTTGTGTGAGGGAAAAAGGCAAGAGTGTGTGAGTAACATTAGTAGAGAAAAGCCATATTAAAATTGTGTGAAACACGAGTGTGAGTGTTACATTCTTGTGTGTATTTAGTGTAACACGTGAGGTCATACTTGTGAGGTCCTTTTCATTTACTAACGTTTCTTGCAGGATAAAATCATGTCTTCTAATGGTGAAAAGCCTGATTTGAGTAAGATCGAGTTCATGTTCCAAGCTATGCAACAACAATTTTCAAGGATAGAGTTGAGGTTTAATAATATTCATGATAAGTTAGAGGAACATGAAGCTATCCTAGCTATGGTAAAGCAAGGTGATACTTCTTATGAGAATGGCAATGTTGTGAATACTGACTTTGATGATAAAGTTGATGATGAGTTTGATGATGATGAGTTTAGTAGAAGTGTTAAAGGTAACCATGGTAATAAAGGAGGTCGTGGAGATAGGTATTATGATAGGATAGATGGAAATTTAGGGAGTATCAAATTGAAGATTCATTCCTTTCAAGGTAAGAATGATCCCGAGGATTACTTAGAATGGGAAAAGAAAGTGGAGATGGTCTTTGATTGCCATAACTATTTCAAAGAAAAAAAGGTGAAACTTACTACTGTAGAGTTCACGGATTATGCAATCATTTGGTGGGACCAACTCATGCTTGGTAGACGTAGGAATAGAGAGCGACCTATAGTTACATGGGATGAAATGAAACGTGTTATGAGAAAAAGGTTTGTTCCTAATCATTACTATAGAGAGCTTTATCAAAGGTTACAAGGTCTCACTCAAGGTTCTAAGAGCATTGAGGATTATCATAAAGAAATGGAAATTATCACGATCAGAGCTAATGTTGAAGAGGATAGTGAAGCTACTATGGCTTGATTCTTACAAGGATTGAATCGTGAGATTGCTAATGTAGTGGAGTTACATCACTATGTGGAGTTTGATGATATGTTGCATATGGCTATAAAGGTTGAAAGGCAACTCAAGAGAAAAGGTTATTCATCTCGTTTTATGCAAGGTTGTAGTTCGTTTTCTTCTTGGAAATCGAACAACTTTCGAAGGGATGATAAGGCTACATTCAAACTTAAGACTGAATCCTCATTCAAGCCTAAGGGTGAGAGTGTCCAAAAGCCCAAACCCGAGGCTGTCCAAGCATCCCAAGGTAAGAGTAGAGACATTAAGTGTTTTAGATGTTTGGGAAGAGGACACATTGCATCACAATGCCCAAACAAACGAGTCATATTATGCGTGATGATGGTCATGTTGTAAGTGAAGATTCTGATGTTGATGATGAGATGCCACCATTGGAGGACATTGATGAGGATGATGACTATGTTGAGTTTGCTGCACATGGTGAAGCACTTGTAGCTCGTCGTGCATTAAGTGCTTAAGTTAAGGATGAAGATGAAGTGCAACGAGAAAATATTTTCCATACTAGATGCCACGTCAACAATAAGGTATGCTCTTTGATTATTGATGGTGGTAGTTGCACTAATGTTGCTAGCACTTATTTGGTTGACAAATTGAGTTTGCCCACTACAAAACATCCCAAATCATACAAACTTCAATGACTCAATAATTGTGGAGAAGTAAATGTGACCAAGCAAGTATTGGTGCCATTTTCAATTGAAAGTTACAATGATAAAGTGTTGTGTGACGTTGTGCCTATGCATGCTGGCCATTTGTTTTTAGGAAGACCATGGCAATTTGATAGACATGTCATACATAATGGATTCACAAACCGTTATTCATTTACCATGGATGGTAAGAAATTCACACTTGCACCCTTGAGGCCTAAGGAGATTTATGAGGATCAATTGAGGTTGAAAGAGCAAAATGAATCACAGCAAAGGTTAGAGAATCTAGACAAAGGCAAAGATATTACAAAGAAAGAAAGGAAGGATGTGAGCTTCTATGCAAAGCAAAGTGACGTAAAGGCTGCTTTTCTAGCTAAGTGCCCAATCCTTTTGTTTTTATATAAAGAATCTTGTTTTAGTTCTAATGATCTTAAATCTTCTTTGCCTACTAATGTTGTATCTCTTTTGAAGGAATTTGGAGATATATTCCCCGAGGAGATTCTAAATGGTTTGCCACATATTAGGGGAATTGAGCATCAAATAGACCTTGTTCCTGGAGCTGCCATTCCCAATCTACCTGCCTATAGAAGTAATCCCGAGGAGACAAAGGAGCTTCAAAGGCAAGTTGACGAGCTCATGAAGAAAGGCTACGTTAGAGAGAGCATGAGTCCATGTGTTGTTCCTATGTTACTTGTTCCTAAGAAGGATGGGACGTGGAGGATGTGTGTTGATTGTCGTGCCATCAACAAAATCACTGTAAAATATCGCTATCCCATTCCTAGATTATATGATATGCTTGATGAGTTACATGGTTTTTGCATCTTTTCTAAAATTGATTTGAAAAGTGGTTATCATCAAATTCGCATGCGAGAAGGTGATGAGTGGAAAACTGCATTTAAGACTAAGCATGGTTTGTATGAATGGTTACTTATGCCTTTTGGATTAACTAATGCACCTAGCACGTTCATGAGATTAATGAACCATGTTTTGCATGCTTTCATTGGAAAATTTGTAGTTTTCTATTTTGATGATATCTTGATCTATAGTAGAAGTTTGCATGAACATATTGAACATTTAAAGAATGTGCTTAATGTCTTGAGAAAGGAAAAGCTGTATGCTAACCTTAAGAAATGTTCCTTTTGCACTGATAAAATTATATTTCTTGGATATGTTATTTCTTCTAAGGGTATAGCAGTAGAAGATGAAAAGGTTAAGGCAATTAAAGGTTGGCCTATATCTAAGAATATCTCTGAGGTGCGTAGTTTTCATGGATTAGCTAGTTTCTACCGTAGGTTTGTTAGAGACTTCAATACTATAGCTGCACCTTTAACTAATGTTGTTAAAAAGAATGTTGGATTTAAATGGGGTCTTGAGCAAGATCGTGCTTTTAACTTGCTTAAAGAGAAGCTTTGTTCTGCACCTTTATTATCCTTACCTGACTTTTCTAAAACTTTCGAGATTGAGTGTGATGCTTCAAGTATAGGTATTGGAGCTATTTTAATGCAAGAGAAGCATCTCATTGCTTTTTTCAGTGAGAAGTTAGGTGGAGCTGCCCTTAACTATCCCACATATGATAAAGAGATGTATGCATTAGTGAGGGCCTTGAAAACATGGCAACACTATTTATGGCCGAAAGAATTTGTCATCTACACTGATCATGAGTCCTTGAAGCACTTGAAAGGACAAGGCAAGTTGAACAAGCGTCATGCCAAGTGGATGGAGTTCATTGAGACATTTCCATATGTGATCAAATAAAAACAAGGTAAAGAAAATGTCGTGGTTGATGCATTGTCTCGAAGGTATACTCTAATCATTACTCTTAATGCAAAACTACTTGGATTTGAGTATTATTAAAGACTTGTATCCTACTGATGAGGATTTTGAAAATGTATTCATTGCATGTGAGAAAACTGGTTTTGGAAAGTTTTATAGGCAAGATGGATTCTTATTTAGGGAAAATAGATTATGTGTGCCTAGGAGTTCTTTAAGAGAATTACTTGTTAGAGAAGCCTATAGTGGTGGGTTAATGGGACATTTTGGAGTAAAGAAAACTTTAGATATATTGCATGATCACTTCTTTTGGTCTAACATGAAAAGAGATGTTGAAAAATTGTGTGAAAGATGTGTCACTTGTAAACAAGCTAAGTCTAGAGTTATGAATCATGGTCTTTATACTCTATTGCCTATTCCTACTGCTCCTTGGACTGACATTTCTATGGACTTTGTTTTGGGGTTACCAAGAACAAAGAGAGGTAGAGATTCTATTTTTGTTGTTGTTGACAGGTTCTCTAAGATGGCTCATTTCATTGCTTGTCAAAAGACAGATGATGCAAGCAACATTGCTGATTTATTCTTCAAGGAAATTGTTCGTCTACATGGTGTTCCGAGGACCATTGTTTCTGACCATGATGTGAAGTTCCTTAGCTACTTTTGGAAAACATTATAGGGAAAGTTAGGAACAAAGCTATTGTTTTTGACTACTTGTCATCCACAAACTGATGGTCAAACTAAAGTAGTCAATCGTACTTTGTCTACTTTGTTGAGGTTTATTATTCAAAAGAATTTGAAGAATTGGGAAGATTGTTTGCCTCATGTGGAGTTTGCTTACAATAGAAGTGTGTATTCTACTACTAGTTATTCCCCATTTGAAGTTGTCTATGGTTTTAATCCACTCACTCCATTGGATCTTTTACCACTACCTATTGAGGAGAGAGCTAGTTTGGGTGGGGAAAAGAAAGCTGATTTTGTTAAGCAACTACATGAGAAGGTACGTCAAAACATTAAGAAGAGAACTGAGCAATATGCTACTCAAGCCAACAAGCATCGCAAGAAAGTTGTCTCTGAACCTGTGATTGGGTTTGGGTACATATGCTTAAAGAGAGATTTCCTGCTCAACGTCGCTTCAAGTTGCAACCTCGAGGAGATGGACCATTCCAAGTGATTAAGAAGATCAATGACAATGCTTATAATTTGGATCTTCCAGGTGAGTATAATGGTAGTACTACATTTAATGTTTCTGATCTTTCTCCCTTTGATATTGATATAGGTGATTCTGATTTGAGGACAAATCCTTTCGAGGAAAGGGGGAATGATGGAGACCCATCAAGCTCACAAAGCTTAAGTCATGTTTGTGATGATCATGATCCTTTGAGCATCCATGAAGGTCCAATTACAAGAACTAAATCAAAGATAATGCAGCAAGCCTTGGCTGGTTTCATTAATATTGTCAGAGAGAAAGCCCATCAAAGCTTGAGCATTGAGGATGATAAAGTCTTCTACAACATGATCTAACTTCAAGTTAACCCTTGTTGAAGACACACAAATATTGGGCCGAAATGCAATTAGGCTAGATGCATATTTTATTTAGTTAAGTATTATTGGGTTGAACATTGTCTTAATTTAATTTAAGCCCAATTCCTTTTTAAATAATAGATTTGGTAAGATTTCTATTTCTTGTTCTGCAAGTTAGGAGAGTAGGATTCCTATTGCTTGTTCTGCAAGTTTGTTATTTCCTATTCTGCAAGTTAGGAAAGTAGGATTCCTATTACTTGTGCTGCAAGTTTGCTATTTGCCTATAAATAGTTATGTAACCCTTTGGGGAGAACACAATTGATTTTAGTAATAAAATTGAGAGACTTCTTCTCTTTGGTTCTCTTGAGAACTCTTGAACTTATCAAGGTCTTCCTTATGGCGTTCTTCTACCTTCAACCAATATATACCATAGGTTCTTGCTTTTCTAAACAACGGGTCTTGGTCTAATACCATAGGTTCTTGTGTTTCTACACAACGGGTCTTGGTTTTACTTCTAATTTTTGTTTTCCTTTGCTGTGTTTTTAACTTGTTATTGTTTTTCTTCAAGTGTTCTTCGTCTTCTTCATTGAACCTCATCTTCTTTCGGTGAGGTCCATATCATTTCTCTTGCTAGCTAACTACCCAATCCTCCTTGCTAAACCTTCCTTTCATCTCAAGACCACTTAAAGAAAAAAACCATAAGAGGAGTGGACTGACGAGAATCAGAAAATTATTCTGCTATGGTGTTGGGTGATTTGGTTAAGGTGAGCTTGTATATCTTTATGTTTTTCTTAGAATTCCATGGTAAATATATATATGATCTAAAATAGGATAAACATGGATCTAGCATGGTTCTTAAGTAAATCTCTTTAGAATGTGAAAATATGATAAGAAGAGATGTTGGTGTAGATGAGGAATAAATAAGAACCTTGCTGGAAATTATATATGAATGATGAGAAGTTGTTAAAGAAACATGAATAAGATGAATAGAAAGTTTAAAATCATGAAGAAGGTTTGGTTGGCATGAGGAAATAAGTCCACTTTATAACTTCATAACAGAAAATAATAAGAATAGTCAAGGAAGCAAGGAATGGAAAGAAGAAAATAATATCGTGTGGAAAAGATTTAAAATCATAAAAGTGGCTTTAAGAAGGTTTTGGCCACAACTTAATTGGCCATGGTACCATACTGAATTTTATAGTTTGAGGTTAGAAATTGACGATAGTAATTGAAAGAGAAAGATCGGTGAAATAGAAACCGAAAAAGGAACTAAAACGAAGAAGATTAGTTTTAACACCGTTATAATTTATACCAGTTGTACACATGTTATAATTATAGTGGCTGCATTTTATGGAAGTTAGTGGCTTAAAATTAAGAGAAAAATTATTAATAATTTTTGATAAAATTATTTTATAGCCGGGGATTAAGGATTTCGTTTGGTGTAACCGAAAAGCTCGGTTTCGTAAGACAGGTAAGGAAGTAGTATGTGAAATGAAATGCATGTCCTGTGGAGTAAAATGTTATAAAAATATTGAGAAAAGGATTTGGTTTGAGACATTCATTAGTTTGATAAACTGTTTTGAATTTGGGTGAGCCAAAGATAGGCGACCTATTTGATATAATTCTACCCAAGCCAACAGTGGGCGATCCCTTGTTTTTTTTATAGAGAAATATTTTGTGGGCGACCCCCCAGTTTAGCTCAGTGTGAGAGCCACAGTGGGTGATGTTAGTTCGCCATATGGGTGAATCAAACATGCGAGTTCAATCCACTGCGATGGGCGAGCTGTAATGGGCGAGCTGATAAGGGGCGAGCCGGTCTAACTTGTGTTTTTCTTATACGAAAAATGGTGAAATTACTGACTGTTTTTACTGTTGATGGAGACCCATCAAGCTCAAAAAGCTCAAGTCATGTTCATGATGATCGTGATCCTTTGAGCATCCATGGAGGTCCAATTACAAGAGCTAAATCAAAGATAATGCAACAAGCCTTGGTTGGTTTCATTAATATTGCTAAAGAGAAAGCCTAACAAAGCTTGAGCATGGAGGATGATAGAGTCTTCTACAACATGATCCAAGCCAACTTCAACCTTCTTGAAGACACACAAGTATTGGGCCGAAATGCAATTAGGCTAGATGCATATTTTATTTAGTTAAGTATTATTGGGTTGAACATTGTCTTAATTTAATTTAAGCCCAATTCCTTTTTAAATAATAGATTTTGTAGGACTTCTATTACTTGTTCTGCAAGTTAGGAAAGTAGGATTCCTATTGCTTGTTTTGCAAGTTTGCTATTTCCTATTCTGCAAGTTAGGAAAGTAGGATTCCTATTACTTGTGCTGCAAGTTAGCTAGTTGCCTATAAATAGTTATGTAACCCTTTGAGGAGATCAAGTTAGCTAGTTGCCTAGGTCCAATGGTGGAGGTGTTTGACATTTGATTGAGATCAAGTGTTCGAACCCTTCGGGACTCGAAAGAAATCCTTGAGGGGGCCCCACATGATACTCCCAAAGCGGATAATACAAATGAGTGAGGTATGGGCCACTAGGATACAGGCCTCACATGTGTCAATTTCATTGGTCCTAAATTATAATTTAATTTATAAAACCTGATTTAATTAATTAAAGTCCAAAATTATTTACAAAGTTGCTACTACACAGTGCAGTTTTCTGTTCAAGTCAGAATTTATTTTTAATTTCATTAACTTTTATTTATTTTGGTCAATTTAGTCAAAAGTTGATCAATGTTGACCAACCTCTAAGAGAAAAAACCAATTTCCCTTTAAACAACTTCACTAATTCCATTTTTATCCCACTTATTTTTTTATTATTTTTCACTTTCTAAATCTACATTTTATTTTTATTATTTTCTCTATATTTAAGCCAATTAAGGTCAAATGTTGACTTCTAAGAGGGTTTGACCAAGTATGGGTAGTGAAATTACTAAATTACACTTAAACGAATGATTTTTCGTTTCGCTCGTTTTGTTTTTAACATTTTCGCATAATTCGGATCAGAGGCTGGATCCATGTGAAACTTCTTTACGTGAGGATTTTCATATGAAATTCTCTAGGTTTAAAGTCAATTTGGTTTGACCATTATTCAAGAAAATTCTCTTGGGATATGGACACGATTGTCATTTTTGGATTTTTATCACTTAAACCAAGGTATACTCGTCTTAAAGAATTCAGGGAAATGATCTTCTTGACCTCTATGTATTTCAGGCCCAATTTTAATATTTTACCATTTCATAGGGCATCCGGGTCAAGAACTGGCCTATGGGGCCCACTTGGCAATTTTCTCCATTAACACCGTAGCATGTGAGAGTTAATTTCTATAATTTCACTTAATATGCTTATCGAGCACCTTCAATATCTATGGAAAAATAGAGAAATTTGGGCTCTCACATTAAGGCTGAGGTGGGGCGGAGCCGACTCCAGAGCCTCCTACTCCTGAGCTAGTGCTTGAACCTGCCCCAGGACTGCTCACCTATAGCTGCCAGAAAGTCCAAACACTCGGATGTCATGTATGGAGAGGATATTTGCTGACTTTATAGCCATGTATCACACTGACAGAGATGCAGATCAAGCAGCTCCTGTAGTAGCACCACCCCCACCTCAACCAGCTCCCGAGCCACAGCTTGCCCCTCAGTCAGCGCCGCATCGTAAGCCGTACCACAACCACTCGTATGGCCGTGTGAGAACCCTAATTACCTTATATTCAATATAAGCTACTAAGTGTAGGAATTTAAAATGAAAATATTGATTTTTAAAATATTCAATTGTGACATCCTCGTCACTCCCAAATACCAACTAACTTTTTCTTTCCCATAAGATTTGGTTAGGTTGTTCAACGGTGCATCTTTCTTCTTTAATATAGCTAACACTATATTGTTTACATGATGATATATTTCTCATACACATACAGGATCGTCTTACACATAAGTCTAAAACTCTAATATAAATTACATACTAATCTCTTTAACAATTTACATCCCCAATGTGTCTAATATACATCACTGTACTATAGTCTGAATTACATAATCAAAATGTATCTACATTCAAGGGATTGGAAGCTAGCCTCGAAGGAATATTGTATAGTCCAAATATATGCTCCTCTACCAAGAGCAGACTTCACTGCAAATAATCTGGATGAAAAATATTGTAAAGGAATGAGTTTACGCTCAGTAAGAAATATACATAAAAGAGCGTACTATGCCACTATATGCAGTTTTCCTGCTTGGCTCTATAATGTCATGTAATATTCTTGTAAAAACATATAACATATAAGTTCATCAAATACCATATAACACATGACAAAATCATATGAAGTCACTTGCACGTATTCAAATAACTCAAATACTTTCACATATATATATGTCAAATAACTTGAAATTTCATATACAAATAGTCTTCAAATAGGGGGAGACCGTCAACATCCAATAGAATCATGCACCAAATAAAGTGGCGTACCCACGTATGGGCCAGGGATCCTCCCTTAAGCCAAACACATATAAAGGACTAATGGCCATTGTCAATATTCCACAGTGTGCACTAGTCAGGTGACACCCGTGGTACTGAGGGCTTGACTAGAGTCCCCCAGCCAAATACAAATAAGCAAGTAATATGCATGATCACCAATGGAGTCGTTAATCTCAAAATATTGAGTAGTAAAACTCATTCTTGTAAAACCATGGATATTCATAACCCTCCTTATATACTTTAATGATAATCCAAATAAATTTATATAAATAAATTAAAAATTATTATTTTTCAAAGGGGGCAGTTGACTGCTCTTTTAGGGCAGTTGACTGCTCTAGTATAAAAATATTCAATAAATTTTATTTTCCTTTTGCATTTAAAATATTTAATTTCTAGATGCAAACAGGGCAGTTGACTTCTAAAATGGGGCAGTCGACTGGCCCGCAAACAGAATGTTTCTCAGAAAAATGCAGTCGACTGGTTTGCAAACAGAAAGCTTCTGGAAAAATGGCAGTCGACTGCTATATAGGGCAGTCGGCTGCTCTAAGTCGATTTCCGAAAAAGTTATGTCACGACTGTCTCTGAGCAGTCGACTGCCCCGAGCCAAATCATAACTTGGCGAAAACCGTGAATTTTACATTTCCTGCACTTACACCAGCTTTTGTTTCATCCCAAAACATTTAAAACATGCAGACATAGTCACCTTACGTCCGTTACATATATTCCTTACCTCAAATAGCCAAATAATACGAAATCCCTTGGTTGCACCGATTCTTTCCTTCACTTCTTCAAAACTGCATAATTCATATAAATTGAAACCTTTAACTTTCTTTCATTTCAACACCATAAGTATGCTATACCAACATCACATGACTCCAATTTATGGATGAAATCAAATGAATCAATTTCTTTTCTTACCTTTGTCAATAGCCAAAATAACAGAAATTCTGATCTCCTCAAAGACTTTGTTTCAGCCTTCCATATTACAGACATAGAGAGAGCTAGTGATGAGGAACGTTTTTTGTTTAAGGAGTTTGTTGATTTGTTGGAGGAATAAGGCAGTTCTATAAGGTGAATATGGAAGAAAACCTTAGAGAATTTCAGAGGAAGAGCTATGGCTGCCGGCCCTCTTTGCTGGAAAAGATGGCATTAAATGCCATTAATGTGTATTTATCCCTTCATGCCAGCCACAACTCCTTAGCCCTTTGACAATTTGACCACCAATTAATTCTTCTTCTTCTTTCCTTCCTCATGTCAGCCACACATATCATTTAATTATGAAAATCTGATATTTATTCTTCTTTTATTATTCTCTAATATTTTCCTGATATCAACATTAAATTCATTGACCATTGACTATCCATTTCATTCCTTCTTCTAGGTTCCGTACATTAATTCTCATATTCATTTAAATCATTTCTGCCTATAGTACTTTACAAATAAGAGGACTTTACATGAAATTGGGGATTTCACATCAATAAAAGCTCTGTTCGATGAGGTTCAAAGAGGTACTTAATGAAGGTCCCACCAAGACTTTCTCTGTCCAGATCGAAGTGAGATCCTATAATAATAATATTAGAAGATGAAATTAGTGTAATTTTAAGTACAAAAAATGTATCATAAATATATTACGTGAGTAGAAATAACTCCTAAGTTATGTTGAAAAAAGAATTGATGTAATTGCTAATATTTGTTAATTATGGAATTAAAGTAAATAATGAATAAAAATAGATTGTGAAATTAAAATTGAAAAAAGAATACGATTTGTTGTAATTATATTTTAGTAATATGTAATAAGAAATAAAATAAATTAATTATGGAATTAATAAAATAGAAGATAGGAAACTAAAAAGAAATTGCTAAGATTATAATATAGAAATTGGAATATAATTTGGAAAAGAATACAATCTAATGGTAATTATGTTTTAAACAATTAATAAGAAATAAAGTAAGTTAACTGCTGAAATTAACAAAATATATATAATAAAAATATAAATATAAATTAAAATAAAAATAATAATAATAAATATAAAAAAAATAAAATATTTGCAGCAAGCTTCTCGTGGAAGCTTGTTGCATTTACAAACTGAATAAAATAGAAAAAAAATTTATAGACCACATGGGAAATTTCTATTGGATGGTATATAAATTAAAGGAGACAAATTAGGCTGAAAATCAGCCATTTTCACCAGTCAAGAAACCGACTTTCCTCTCCTGATTTTTTGCTCGTCTCTACTCATAAAAAATTCCTAAGTCCCTCATGTTTTCACCCATTTTCTTAGCAAAGTCACTCTTCTCCTCTGCCGAACCATCAAGCAAACTTTGTTCTTCATTTTAAAAGTTGAATATGGGTGGAACGGCATGGACAAAATCCAAAAATGAGGGGCCGACGTGAAGAAAAAAATGGGTTTTGGGCTGTGATGCTCTGTTGAACAAGGTAAGGTGGCTGGCTGATGTTTAGCTTCATCCTAATCATGGTATCTACTTATTTATACATGGATAACATGATTTAAACTTTGAATTGAGTGAAAGGAAAATGTAAAAGAAAACAAGGTAGAATCTCAAAGATTGTGGCTCAGTTGACAATGCATGCTGAGTTTATGGGAAGAGCTCTTGGGTTCGACTCCCATTAAACACATCTTTGGGGAGGGGTGAAGAGCCTTAATTGTGACTAAACCTCAAATAGGATTAGTCCCATACCGTTAAAACGGATGAAGATATCTGTGATCTACACCAAAGAAAAAAGAAAACAAGGCAGAATCGATCAGGGAAGGAAATTGAAGAAATATTGGCAAATTTAATGTATTTGGGTAGGAAATTAATTGTAGATGCTAAATTAAACTTGATTGGATTTAGGATTGAATAATGATATGTGAAATCATGGAAGTAGCTGAACGATGGATGCTGAATTTTTGTTACAAAACAGTAAGCTGCGTGAATGATGATGATGAGTAGAATCTGATGTAAAATTTGATTAGATGTATTAAGCTTGATTGAATTTAGATTGGATGATAAAAATTACAAATAGCTAGTGGCGTGAAGAATGGATGTTGTTGGCTGCACCATGGGTTTCACGATGATGATGATGCTGTTATGAATTTTAGATGTTTGATAAAAATACTAAGAGAGTAGTTGTAGATATAAGATAAGAAATGAAAAAGAATAGATGAGAAACAAGAGGGAAATGGTTGTCGAATGTGGTTGATGGAAAATGAGAGGTTATCGAAGGTAAAAAGGAAAACTAGGAAAAAGAGAAAGAAACGAATAGAAAGAAAAAGAATGGAAAAACAGAAAAGAGGGGAAAGGAAAAAAAAAGAATATTTTAATGTAATTTATGGAAATTGTAAAATTTATGTAATGATAAATTAAGATTAGTGGTAAAACAAAATTTAGAAAAGATTAAGATTGGAAATAAATGTATATATATATATATATATATATATATATTATATATATATGGCATTTGACTAAGACTTTAGTGATGATATTGAGATAAATTTAATATTAAATAATAGTAGGAATGTTATATCTAAACTGAATAAAGATAAATTGGGGAATTAAATTAGAAATAGGACTTCTAATGTAATGTAAGGGAAAGAATAAATATGGGAGTGAAATTTAATATATGTTAATTATGGGATTAAAATAAATAATGCATAAAGTTTAATTGTGAAATTAGAACTGAAAAATATAAGTAAAATTCATGTTGGTCAAGACTAAATGAATGAGATGTTGGTGTAATTCTAGTGAATAAATGAGGTAGGATAGATATGTATAAAATTAATGAAGAATATTTATAAAGTTAAATTTAGAAGAAGAATGAAATTGAACAAATAGGAGTGTTAGGTGAAGTGTTGGAATAAGGTACCATGCAAAATTTGGTGATTTAAAATAATGAATTTGGATTAATAAAATTATAAGTGAAATGAATTTGGAAGAGAATGAAAGATAATAGCCATTATATTATAGTGATTGGTAAGAAAATAAAATAAATTGATTTTTGGGAATTAATAAAATGAAAGTAATTGTGATATAAGTAAATAATGAAATTAATATTAGAAATGAATAAAGATTAATTGTAAATAAAATTGAATTGGTAAAAAGATTGTAAACTTAAATATAACCATATTGTAGTAATTAATAGGAAATGAAATAAATAGATTATAGAAATTAATAAAATGGAAATAACTTTAATATAAGCAAATGGCAAAATTAATATTAATAGTGAACAAAGAATAATTGTAGAATTGAATTGGGAAATAATAATATAATATAAGAAGAAAATATTTGATTTTAATAAATAATTAAGATAAGAGAATTTTAATGAAATTAAAATTAGGAGAGTAAATCACTATAATTATAGTTGAATTTCGGTATTTAATAAGGAATAAAATATTTACTAAGAAAAGTGATAAATAGACAACAAGGATTTATAGAATAAGTATTAAAGTTGAAATAGTAGGAAATTATAGAAATATTCATTTGAATTATCTATGAGATTTTAAATAGAATTTAAGAAAGAATGAGAATCAATAGAAAATAAATAATGAGATTTAATTGAAAACATATTTGGCATTTAAGAGAAAATAGAGAACTATGGAATACTTACTAAAGTCATTATATAGGATTTTAAATATAATTTAGAAATTAATGTGCAGGGTCAAGCTCAGCAACTAAAAGAAACATAAAAACCGTTATTGGATTTCTGGGCATTACATAGAAATAGAGGTAAAGAACATATATGAGAGTTGCATAGCAAACAATTTACATAAATTGATATACATGAATTACATTATACGAAATGATTTACATGAGTCGCATTACATGAAATGAATTATATAAAATTATTACATGATTTGATTTACATGAAATATTTTACACGAATTGAATTACATGAAAACGATTTACATGATTTGATATATATATATATATATATATATATCTATATATGAAATAATTTTACATTAAATGATTTACATGAAATGATTTATATGCATTGATTTAGATGAAAGGAATTACAAGAAATGATTTATATGAATTAAACTACATGAAATGAATTATATGATTTATGAAATGTTTTGAGACAGTTGCTTATAATGATCATGCATACAGTTCTATGACTGCAAGACCTTGATCAAGGCCGTAGGTTTATTGATTATGACTGCGAGACTCCAGTTTGCAGGTTTATTGATATGACTGTGACTCTAATCAAGTCGCAGATTTATGACTGTGGGATTATTGGTCAAACCCACAGGTTTACGCAGTGAGTACCTAACCAGTGCGAATTGTGAGTGATTGACGATGGCCATTCGTTACGAGTTATTTGTATCGTGCATGATTCTATTGGATGTGACTGTCTTATTGATATTGAACTGTTTGTTGATACTGAATTGTTAATTGATACTCAACTATTTATTGATACCAAACGATTTATCGATATTGAATTGTTTACTGCATTAATTGAAAAGTGACATGCATTTATCGCATTTTAATGATTTTACGAGAATTGTTTTACAGCATTAATTGAAATACGAAATACATTTATTGCATTTGAATGATTTTAAAAGAATCGCTTTATTGTATCATTTCTCATAATTTGAAAAGTACTACTAATTGATTTAAGGATTATATTGTTTCATAAAATACGTTATTTTATTCAACTGTATATAATGTGCACTTATATATATATTTCTTACTGAGCTTTCCCAAAGCTCACCTCTTTACTCACCATCTCAGATAGCTTATCTATATACAAGAAGTCCGCTACTTATAGTTAGTCGAAGGAATCACTAGAAGTTAGAAGTACCAAGTGATTAGGTATTTGTTAAATGTTTATTTATATTCAGACATGTATTTGCACAGCAGTTGTATTTATGAAATAGAGCATAAATATGTATATAAATTTAGTGGGATGTAACTTATGTGAAGTTTATTGTGAACAGAATCGTAGTTATTATATTATAGTATGTATTTAATTTATTATTATCAATTAAATTAATGGTATACTGAATTAGTCGAAAAGAAAAAGATGGATGGTACTTACATTGATACCGAACATAAAATGATTGATACCGAATAAGTGAAATAGAAAGATAGAAAAAAAAAGGAAAAATTAGTTTGAAGTTTTCTAATTCCGAATGTTACAAGCTGCCCCAAGACGTAGAGTCATATTGTAATGTTGCTTTGGTGTGGCAGTTCATGAAGCTAAACCCGCTGAAATTTAAGGATAATAAAGATCCCCTGGTGGTAGAGCAATGGGTGACGGCTATAGAGAAATTATTTAAATATATGAGATTTTTGGAGACAGAGAGAGTTGGGTTGGCAGTGTTCCAGCTGGCAGACGATGTGAAGCACTGGTGGAAGTTTACTCAGGTTATTTCGTTTGCCCAGCATCCGATGATTACCTTAGAGATCTTTTGTAACGTTCGAAATTAGAAAATTCCAAACCAAATTTTTTCCTTTTCACTTCTATCTTTCGTATTCAATTTTTCGGTATCAATCGGTTTGCGTTCTGTGTCGATGTAAGCACGATGCATCTTACTCTTTTCAACTAATTTGGTTTACTATAAATTTAATTGATAATAATAATTTGAATACAAAAATTACATAATTTACATCCGACTAGAAGAAACATATCCATAGACTTAACCTTATAATATTTGCATCTTATTACAAATACAACTGATGTGTATTTGCAAGTTTGAATTTAAATATGATTGTACTACAAATACCTGGTCTTTAGGTTCTTTAAACTTCTAGTAACTTTCTTCACCTAACCAGTCGCAACGCTTGTTACGCACTCTAATGAGTTATCTGGAATGGTGAATAAGTAAGGTGAGCTTTGGGGAAAGCTCAGTAAGAAACATATATAAAAGTGGGATTATAAAAATAATTCAAATATGAATATTAAAATATTTAAAATCATTTTATGCAGTAATGCCTTATGTAAACAGTTTATATCAATCAATTCAGTATACAATGCAGTAAAGCGATTCGTTTAAAATCATTAGATAAGATAAATGCATGTATATCAAGAAAACATATACTGTAAAACTTGTATCGCTACTTTCATCACTTTTCAATCAAACATTCAATGATTCAATCATCTATCAAATATCACATACCGATATAAAATAATGTCCCAAAGATTCATGCACAATCTTGTATTCCCGAAGGAACCTTGTATCCTATAAGGACCTCATAACAATGGTCACTGTCAATCATTCACAGTTTGCACTGGTCAGGTGCTCACTACGTAAACCTGTGGGGTTTGACTGTAACTCCCACAGTCATATCATGTAAGGGGAAGGTCTGAGACATCTCCCAGCCTAATCATCATCATCTCGTATGCACGATCATCAGGGAGACATTAATCTCGTAAAAATCATTTCATATAAATCGATTTACGCAAATCATTTCAAAAAATTCAATTTATGTAAATCACTTCATGTAATTCAAATCATGTAAATCATCTCATGTAAATTGTTTCATGTAAATCATGTCATGTAAATCCTTTCTTACAATGCAGTGCATGTAAATCATTTCTTGTAATTCAATACAAGTAAATCTGTGATAATCGTAAATTTTCCATTTATTGGAAATTAGAAATATTGAAAATAAATATTGGAGAAATTAAATAAGAGGAAATAAATAAAAAAATTTGCGAGAACGGGATAGCGGTGAAAATCCCGAGAATTAAGAAAGTGAAAGAATTGGGAAATTGGTGTAAAGGAAATTAAATTGGAAGTAAAAATAAAAATAATAGAGAGAGAAAATAATTAAATTGGATAAATTAAAATCCAAATTTAAATAAGGACAACGAGAAATGAAAATAAAGTATGTTTGTATAATTACAAATTTTATAAATGTATTTTATACAAATACATATGTATTTAAAAATACTATATAGTATTTTGTATATACGTTGGTATATATATGGAAATATATATTACTTCATAAATTTAAATAATTCATATGTATATAAACCTAATATTTTATGTGTATATATATAATTATATATATACATACATATATAGAAAATGTAAATGTTATTTTATATTAAAGTTTATAGGTATATATATATTGTATTATAACATTTATATAATTCTATATATAAATGTTATTTATTCTAAAGTATATAAATATAAATATATATATATATACACACTAGATGTATGTATATATATATATATATAAATTGTAATGTACAATATATATAATCTATATATAATATATATTGTATTACAATATATATGAAATAATATTATATGTGTAATATATGATAAATATTATGTGTATAAATTATATGATATAGTATATAGTATATAGTAAAACATATACTAAATATAGAAAGAGGATAAAAACCAAAAGAGGAAATAAAACAGAAAACCAAAGAAAAGGAAAAAGGCAGGATCGGGGAAGGAACCCCGACCCTCCCAACCAGAGATGCCACCGTCGGTGAGGGAAAATGGAGGGGATGTCGTCGCCGGCCAAAGAAGAAGTCAAGGAAACGAAGGCAGAAAACGCGGTGGAAGCTGAGGGAAGAGAAAACCAGATCTGGCAGTGCCGGCCAAATCGGCCGCCGCCACTACCACTGAAGCACCAGCGGAAGAAGAGGAAGCCAATGGAGGCCACCGAAGGCGCAATGAACGGCGGAGGAGGGCCGACGGAGGAGAAGAAACCGAGGTAAAACCGAGTAGATTCGCCGCCGTTCCGCCGATCCAGGGCAAACGGAGGGCACTGGCAAGTTCGTCGTGCCGCTGGCCAGCTGAGGGACGCCCGAACCGCCGGAGAATCGGCCTCCGGCGAGGAGCCGGGGAGGAAAGGCACTGGACCGGTCTGAACCGGCCTGACCGGGAAAGGAAGGAAAAAAGAAAAGAAAAAGAAAAGAAAAGAAAAGAAAAAGAAAGAAAAGAAAAAGAAAGGAAAGAAAAAGAAAAGAGGAAAAAGGAAGAAAAAGAGGAAAAAAAGGAGAATTTCGGGAATTTGGAAAATTCCCGGAAATTCGACAACCCGAAATTTACGGAAATTCTGTAAGTAATTCTCGGAAATTTAATTTCAGAAAAAAATTAAATAAATTATGAAAAAAATTCTAAAAATTAGAATTTTTATTTCCAGAAATTATTTTTAGCGATCGGGATAAGGAATCGGGAGAAAAGGAGTACGGGCGTGATCGATAAGAGGAAGTTGCCGACCCGAAAAAGGTAAGGGATGCATGTGCAGCACCGTAAGGATACTCAGTCTGCATATTTTAAATTGAAATATTTTATGCAAATATTTTATGAAAATTATTATGATGCATGAATTGCTGAAAATTTTGAGATGAAGTACTGGCTGCAAATTTATTACTGTATTTTCGTGCAGGAGGTTAGTAAATCGGCAGTCGTTATGCTGCCGAAAATTTTAGAAAAAACTTTATAAAATCAAATTAAATGATTTTGATGATTTTATTTCCAAAAGTCGATATTAAATCACGAAACATGAGGAAATTACTAAATCTCATAAAACATGAATATAATGAGATAGAATTTTAAAATATTCATGTATTCGGGAATGGTGATAATGAAACCACCGAAAATTCTCGGAATAAATAAATTACACGTAATACGAGACGGAAGATGAAGTGAAATATAGTGAATACTTTTATGAATATTTTTATAAATATTCACTAAAAGAATTTTAACCTTTATGGATTTAAATTATGGAATTAAATTATGGAATTATATATTTATATAAATTCCATAAAGGTTTATATTATGATCAAAAATACGGTTTTGAGACTCGTCAGCATCTTAACATGCTGATGCATGATATGTGATAAGTTTAGTCCCAGTCGACAGTTGATCAGTGACCCACCGAGGACAATATAGATTATGGTCATAGATTTGACCGGTTTATTTCTTTACTCTCCAGGGTTATAGTATGATAAGATTGATGTTTATCTTAGACTCCATAAATGATAGGTGACATGTTAAAAAGGAAAGCGTTTTACATGATGTGGAATATGTCAAATGGAAAATGTGAAATATGATGCGTGACATGTGAAAAGAATATGTTTATATGATATGAGGAGAAAATCAATTGATTTATAGTATTTTTACAAAATGCTCGTTTCGGTACTGATTATAGTACTGTGGGATGACTTTCCTAAGACATGTGATTTGAGTACTAAATATACATATCGCTCCCGATGTTGAGTCAATGGACCCTAATCAGCACCTAGTTATATTTGTCGAAAGCTAGGAAAACTAAAGGCCAAACCGAGCAAAGACTTGAATTCCGAACCGTGGGAGCCACCTCTAGAGTCCTTCGGGAACTAAGTGCTACACGAGTTTCGATGTGTTAGTAAAGGCCAAACCGAGCAAAGACTTGAATTCCGAACCGTGGGAGCCACCTCTAGAGTCCTTCGGGAACTAAGTGCTACACGAGTTTCGATGTGTTAGTAAAGGCCAAACCGAGCAAAGACTCGACTTCCCAACCGTGGGAGCCACCTCTAGAGTCCTTCGGGAACTAAGTGCTACACGAGTTTCGATGTGTTAGTAAAGGCCAAATCGAGCAAAGACTCAAGTTCCGAACCGTGGGAGCCGCCTCTAGAGTCTTTCGGGAACTAAGTGCTACACGAGTTTCGATATGTTAATAAGAAATTTTTGTATCGTGGGAGCCACCTCTAGAGTCTTTCGGGCACTAAGTGCTACACGAGTTTCGATGTGTTAATAAGAAATTTCTGTACTGTGGGAGCCACCTCTAGAGTCCTTCGGGAACTAAGTGCTACATGAGTTTCGATGTGTTAATAAGACATTTTTGTACCGTGGGAGCCACCTCTAGATTCCTTCGGGAACTAAGTGCTACACAAGATTCGATGTATTAATAAGAAATTTCTATACCGTGGGAGCCACCTCTAGAGTCCTTCGGGAACTAAGTGCTACATGAGTTTCGATATGTTAATAAGAAATTTTTGTACCGTGGGAGCCACCTCTAGAGTCGTTCGGGAACTAAGTGCTACACGAGTTTCGATGTGTTAGTAAGAAATTTCTGTACCGTGGGAGCCACCTCTAGAGTCCTTCGGGAACTAAGTGCTACATGAGTTTCGATATGACACTTAACTCCATTGTTAGTTAAAATGGATGTCGTAACTGAATCAGTGAATTGAGGCTTACGCCTAAAGTGATTAAGTAATCGGTTATATTGGAATAAATTTTAATAGCTTATTTTGCTCTTTAAAGTACGGTACTAATTAAGAGAGTACACTAAAACATGAAATGAGTTTTAAAGAAATAATATGATGATTTAACTAATATTCTTTTCAAGGAATATACGAATACTAATCATTTTATTTAAATGCTTTATTTCATAAAAGCATCATATTGAAAAAAATATGAAAAGGTTATGAAAATTAAAAAGGAAAAGGATTTATTAATTCAAATGAAATGAAAATTTCTCTCTACAGTTGCTTCTAGGTTCCGTAACAAGTATGGTATTCTAAAATATCTACCTTACTCCATTCGGATCCCTAGCCGACTGTAGTATCCTTCCTACATGCGAGCTTAGAGCCCATAGGAAAAAAAAAGAAAAGATTTTCAGCATATAGGAAGCTGAGTATCAAGTGAGGCATATAATTCTCTTACTGAGCCGTGGTTTTGCTCACCCCTTAATATTAAACATTTCAGGTTTTGATGCTTGTGAGTTCAGTGGATTGTGGATCCCAGCTGTACACGAAGAAAAATGTGACAGACCGATTGAGTTATTTGAGGTATGATCATTTATTCTCTGTATTTAGACATGTCAACAGTACTACTTATCTGATTAATTACGATGAGGGATGTGTATGACATAAATAATCTTATGTAAAATTATTTAACAGTCAGTATAAATGAAGTATCACAGACAACCCAACCGGTTAAGTTGTGTACAATAAGGTAAGAAATGTGGTAACGGGTCGTGACAAAATCATTTAATATATTTCAATTCACGTAAATCGTTTCATATAATTCCATTCATGTAAATCATTTCCTATGCAACTCTTATATATGTTCTTTACTTCCATTTTTTGTGTAGTATGAAATCTGGTAACCTCATTTTCACCTCTTTATTTTCTTGTACCTCACACTGCACAATAATTTCAAATTATGTTCAAAATTTTATATTATAATTCTAATAAATACTTTAGAAATTCTTATCTTCTATTTTACCACTTTCTATGGTAAATTAAATTTATTTTATTTTCTATCAATTATCATAATTGTAATTAAAATTAACTATAGTTAAATTTCATTCTTTTTTCTCCAAGTCCCATTTCACCAATGTTATATTTTCTATCATATATTTTATTAAATTCAATAATTAATTTATCTTATTTTCTATTAAATACTAAAACATAATTTTCAATTAAATCTCATTCTTTTTCTAAATTCAATATCACCAATAATTCCAATTTACATTTAAAATCCCACATATGATTATATTGGATGTTCTATAAATTAAATTGAAACCTTTCTCAATTCTAATTTCACTAATAATTTTTATTTTAACTCAATAATTATTCTATAAATCAATTACTCTATTAATCCTTATTTTTATTGATCACTTTTTATGGTAAATGTATTTTATTTGCCAGTAGCTACCAATATAAATATAATATAATTTAATTGAATTCCTTTCCTAATTCCAATTTCACTAAAATCCTATTATCCTAATTATTTCTCTTTAATTCTTAAATCAATAACAATTAATATAAATATCTTTAATTCTTAAATTAATAATAATTAATATAAATATTCCATATATAATGCCTTACTTAGTATTGTTTCTTTTGTTCAATATTAATCATATTAAATTCTTATTTGATGATTAATATTTATTCATGTTCCATCCTCATTTTAATTCTTTCCTATATTAGTTCCTATCAAAGTCAAATATTCATTTTGCATTATACTTATCATTTTTCAATTCAAATTTTATAATTAATCTTTGTTCACTATTAGTATTAATTAGATGTGGCAAATGGGCGGGTCGGATCAGGTTTGGGTTGGATCATTGTGGATCGGATCATTTTGGGTTAAGGAAAAATCAGATCATTTCGGATTCGGATCATTTCGGGTTCGGATAAGGTCGGGTTTAAGTCAAAGAAAAATCGGTCTACTTTGGGTTTGGATCATTTCGGGTTCAGATAAGGTCGGGTTTGGGTCGTTGACTTTTTTAGTCAATTCGGGTTAGTCGGATTTGGATTCGAGTTGGTCTGATTTGGATTCAAGTCGATTGGACAGATTTATTGGATTAAGCTTTGATCATCTTGATGTGATTTATTTGGTATAAAAATAAACGAAAACCATATTTCTAAAAATTACAAAACTCATGAAAATAAAATTTTCTTCTTACATGACCTATAGTACAACTGAGATTGAAATAATCAAAATATTTAATAATCTGTATGATAGTTTTCTTTATAATATATTTACCAATATTCATAAATTAATTACATTTTTTTTCATTTTATTTTTATTATCTACAATAATTAATAACTTTTGAATCAAAGTAATTTAATAATCCCTACTAAATATCATAAAACAGTACTATATATCTCTTTAATTTATTTTGATTTTTTATAAAATAATTGGAGACATTAGTGTAGATGATATAGCTTTTGTACTCTATTATAGATTAGCCATTAAATAATTATACATTAGGTTCAAATGAATGCAATATAAAGTGAATATTTAAATTTAACTAGATTAAAAAAATATATAACACTCATATTATTAAAAAAATTATATTTTTACTATATTAAAATACTTTGATATTTAATTTTAATTTTTAAATATTTATTGATAATATTAAATTTAAGTTTGAATCTTTTTAAGTTTGGGTAAATTTGATTCGAATCAATTTGGGTTCGGATCAATTCGAGTTCGAGTTAATTTAAATTCGGATGAATTTGGGTTCGGATTAATTCGAGTTCGGATCCGATCGGGTTTGGATCAATGTAAATTCGGATAAATTTGGTTTCTAATCAATTTGGATTTGGATCGGGTTGGGTTTGGGTTGTTGACTTTTTTAGTCAAATAGGATCGGTCGGGTTTGGATTCGAATTAATTGGACGGATTTTTCAGGTCAGGTCAACTTTTGCCACCTCTAGTATTAATTCCATTGTTTGCTTATGTTAAATTTTACTTCTATTTTATTTATTCCTATAATCAATTTATTTTATTTTATATTAATTACCATAATATACTACAATTAAATTATATTCTCTTTTTCTTAATTCACTCCATCTATATTATGAAATTATTTGTTTATGGTTAATTATCCATTCTTGAATTCTATTTATCATTCTCCAAATTATATTTGAAATATTGTATTTTACCTCAAATGAGTCCCTTACAATTCTTATTTCCCTTATTATTTACAATAATTAATTAATTAATTTATTATTATTATTATTATTATTATTATTATTTTGTTAAATCATTTTCTTTTTTCAAATCCAATTTTCAGCAACAATTTACTAACTCCAAATTTATTATCTTCTACTTTATAAATTTTAACAATTAATCTATTTATTTCTTATCATATGCCAGCATATACTTACTCTTAGATTATAAATCTTTCCTATGTCTAATTTCACTAATACTCTTATTAACTTTTATGAATATACTTTTAATCATTAACTATAAAATTCACCTAGTGATCACCTTAGCAAATTTATATATAAATATATATATATTTTTTCAATTTTGGTTTCACAATTAATCTTGATTCATTGCTATGTTAATTTTATTATTATTAATATTATTTATCAAATGTACATTAACACTTCTCTTCTTTTCTTTTCCGTTTTTTCTTTCTTTTCTTTTTCTTCTTCGGTTTTGCTTTTCTGTTTCTTTCTTGTGGTCGGCGGCAGCTTCCCTCATCTTCATGGTTTTCTTTCTTTGCTCAATTCAATCTTTATACACATCTTCTACTCACTTAGTAATTTCATCCAACATGTTAAATTCATTAAGACACCATCACCAACAGCCAGCCCCTGTTCTGACTAAAATTCACCATATTCACGCCATTTTCTGTTTACAAAAATTAGCATTATAGCCACATCTCAATCAAGTTCTCTTATCATCACCTACTGACTCTACCCAAAACGTATTAAAATTACTATAAATTTCCCACTGTTTTTCCCCCATAATCGAATATCCATGGCTGCCAAGACACGTTTTTATTTCAATTTAAATCTCCCAACAGATTTCTTATGCATAAATAATGCAAATACCAGAACTAAAATGAAAGGACCTCATCATTCCTCACCTTGCTACCATGGTTGAACAAAATAGAACCATTTTCAGCCCCTCTCGTTGTCGATTCTGCTCCTCCAAAACCCATTCGGTTTCTTCTTTTCAGCCCTCTAATTCCAACTTTCTAGTGATCTTAGGGCGGAAGATAAATATGGTAGAGGAGGCTTGGTGTTTTGGTTAGGAAAATACGAAGAAACGTGGAGTTAAATGGCGAGGAGAAGAAGAAAACGGTGCAACAAAAACGGGAGGAATAAGTCGGTGGAAGAAGCTGAATTTTTTGCTGTGTTTTGGTTTATTTCATCAGCTTTTATTTTTGTTACAGCCAATGGGAATGTGCAACATGTCAAACTAATAAAAATTCCTCTTAAAATCCCTATAATTTCATTTTTTTACTATAAAAAATATCCTATTTTTATATTTTCAGATTTTTAAATTTTTTTATTTTAATTAAATTAAATTTATTTAATCAAATTCTGGTCAACCTTAAATTAATTTTGACTAATCCTATGTTAAATAACCATTTTACCCTTGTTTATTTCATTATTTTTCAATTATGTCTTATTATTAATTTAATATTTCCAAGTTGAGATTTAACATTTTTTATTATTTTTCATATATTTTGATTAAATATGGTCAATTATTGACTCTTAAAGTGGTGTGACCAAATATAAGTAGTGAAATTACGAAACTACCCATTAACAAATATTTTCGATTTTGTTTCTCGTTTTTTCAAAATATGCTAAAACGGGATGATTTTGAGATACGGATTCTTGCTATATTTATATTTTACCTTAAATATCATCATTCTAGGATCTCACTTCAATCTGAACAGAGAAAGTCCTGGTGAGGCCCTCACCGAGTACCTCTCTGAACCTTATCGAACAGACCCTTCATTAAATATTTTAGCAATTAATATTTTCTTTTTAAATTCCTACACTCTGTAGATTATATCGAATATAAGAAAATTGGGGTCCTCACATATTTGTGGATGCTTTTCGTCACCAATACATCCCTGATACAGCTCAAAAGAAATTGCAGCAGGAGTTTTTAGAGTTGGTTTAGGGGAGCATGACAATTGATCAGTACGAGTCGAGATTTACTACTCTTAGTAGGTTTGTTCCACTGACTCAAGTTGATAAGCGGCATAAGATAGACAGATTCATGGGTGGGCTGAGACCATCTATCCGAACGAAGCCAGTCTCGTTCGACGTTAAGACTTATGATAAGGCTACGAGACGTGCTCAGTTATGTGAGTGGGACTATGAGCAGTTCCACTCAGAGCTAGCAGCTAAGATTAAGGCTAAAGGTAAAGGCAAGGCTGTCACACCCCGAAAACGTGAAAGTTTTGGGCTAAATTTTTTTTTTAAATCTTATATATACATTTAATCTTAATTTCTTACTTGGGTTGCATTCCTGCCAACGTCTCATCACACTTTTCCAACCACAGAGATATCATAATATTTTCATTCACATTATATTGACTAATTCCTCAAAGTAACGTTTACATTCATACGATATCGATTGCATCCCAAAAGTATTATTTATATACAAATATCTGTGCTACACAGGATGTCTGGTATTAAAATATGAGTATACCTTACGTAAGTACACAAAAAGTAGTCGGAGGAGAGACGTATCCCTCAGTCTACATCATATGCACAACAGGCAAGGAGATGATCACTGCAAATAATCTGGTAGAGTAGGGGGTGAGCTTTTTGGAAAGCCCCGTAAAAAATGCATTTAAAATAGTCATAGCATCTACATATATGCAGAAAACAAATGCCATAATAATGTATTTCATACTTTCAAACATTATATGAATTCTTTAATACATATATATCAAAATTCATACTTGATCAAACATGCATCTTACTTTAAAAATTTAAATTCAAAATTAATAGAACATATCATACAGTTCATGGAGACTAGGCAGAATCATATAGCCAGCATGCGGTCATGACACTTACTTCTTCCTCCGAAGAGGGAACAGAATACCTATGGCCATGGTATGGGCTGTAGACCTGATCAGAGTCGTACAGTGAACATGCACCACGAAGGACCAACATACCCACAAAGGATGTAATCATACACAATGTGGGCGAGGACATGCACGACGTGGCTAAACTTATGTCACAATGTGGCAAGCATGACAGGCAGTAACATAAACTATAGGAAGGCCTTAGTCTCAAAACTTACTTTTATACAATTGATATAAAATAGTAAGGATAGGGCATGCTAGAGTCTAAGTTAGCCTGGGGTGTGCCACTCCGATACCTTTTTCGGAAAACATATACTTAAATCATACAACTGATATAAAATAGTAAGGACCGGGCGTGCCAGGGTCTAAGTTAGCCTAGGGTGTGCCACTCCGATACCTTTTTCAGAAAACATATTTATTTCACATCATACTTAAAACATTATGGAAAAATATACATAGAAGTTATAAAGTTCATTTAACAAATTAAAAGATCATGAAAATTAACTTCGGAATAAAATTCATGCTTCAGGCATTTCTTTAAAATTTGCGATGAAAGTAAGGGATACCATCACAACTTTAAATTACATCCCTTACCTCAGTACACTGTAGAACAACGCCTTATGTTGCACTCTTATGCTTCTTATCTCTCCGAATTATAAACTGTCACGTCAAAATTTGATATAATTAATTTTCGGTATTAAATTTCCTCCTTGTCTAATTCTTAATTAAATTCCCTTTACTTAGAATATTAGAATTTCTTAAAATTTCTTATGCTAATAAATATTTATTCTCATGTAAAATTTCCAATCACTTTAGTTGACTGCTTCTCTCATTTCCTATGCCACCTATCTTACTTTCCTTGTACAATTTTTAATAGCCAAATATCTCCCTTAATTAACTAAATATATTTGGCTTATAATATATATTTCCTATGGTACCATATTTGTTTTATTCTTGTATAATTTCAAACCTTTTGGTCAACTTAACATTTTCTTCCTATCTTCCATTTTTTCTTTCTTTCCTAACATTATTTGTCTAACCCGACAGCTTACTTATTTTCTTTCTTGATCTGCAGTTCACGTTAGCATCATCTTGTCTCTATATTATGGCCATACCTAGTACATCCTAGGCTACCAAAATCTTCCACCGTTCATACTCATAAAAATTAGTCAAGGCTAGCTTCTTCTTCTCTCTTTTATTTTGCATAACCGGTTGCCTTATTTTATTTGTCTTCTTTCCTGTTGTTTACTGACCAAACGTGAGTTTCTACTTGTATCTATATTGTAGCTATCATATAGTACATCTTAGGTTGTTAAAATTTCCAGCATTCACACGTATAAAGTCAAGGAATATCAATCTTTACTTCTCTCATTTATTCCTTATTCCGATTGTCTTCACCAGCTACAAATTTTTTTTTCCACCTACGGCTGTACAACAGCCCATTTTTCTTCCATCAACCAGCCACCTTTGTTGACTACATTTAAAACATTTCTTTTCTCCTTCATGGTTCACGTCAGTCTCACCAAATTTTCACTCAAAATCCTCCTCAACCGAACATGCAACTCAGTTTATCTTTTCTTTCTAATTCCCTTTCTTTTCACGTCAGCTTCATGTTTATGTTCATCATCAATTCCACATCAGTTTCCTTCTTTAAACATCATCTTCTTCTTATAAATCCTTACAACCTAACACTATGATTTTCCTTACATAAATGTTTACTTCAAACAAGGATATAACCAATACATTCTTGCTCACTATAATCATAATAACAGAACAAGAATCTGGAAAACTGAGTTGGACATTACCTGTACAAAGAAGCAATTCTGTCCACGTGAATCCCTTGCTATTTTGAAGGTTTTTTTTTCTTGCTAGCTTCTTTGAGGTTTTGGAAGCTTAATATCCAAGGTTTATTTTCCTTGCAAAAGCTTGATTTATTTGTTAAAGGTTATACATGGTTTTGCTATGGATAGAAGAACTTACACGGTTTGTAAGGAGCATAATACTTTCGGTGATGATGTTGGCTGGAGAGGAAGACCACGATGGGGAGCAAATATAAGGCACTAAAATATATATTTGTTGGACTTTTGCCAGCTTCATTAAAAGCTATCTTTATTGTCTATATTTTTTTTTCTTTTGTTTAATGCTTCTTCTTCTCCAACCGGCTACACTTCCTTTTCTTCATGTAGCCCACGTTTTTTGACTTTCCAGTTAAAGTCTTGCAATCTCATAATTTTTCCCATCTTTTCCTTGCTTTTGTTCCTTTATTGTCTTGTTATTGTGTTGGTCTTCGGTGCAGCAAGAATAAACAAAATTCATGTTATATATTTTTTGTCAACTTAGGAAAAACGTGGGGAGACTTTATCTTGTCTTTCTTTGTTAGCTATCCTTTATTCTTTTGTTTTCCTATTAGCCATTTACTCAACCGAACTTCACTCCCTTTCTTCTACTCTTTCTTCATGCCGTCCCCACCTTGACTTTCTAAGTTAATGATTTGCCAAGCTATTTAATCTTCTTTTCAACATTTCCACCAATAAACTTCTAGGCCTTTGTTATATATATAAACTTGACTTTATTATATATATTTTATCCATGCTTGAATTTCATTTCCTTGCAATTTCCTTCCAGCCGAATGCAATCCAAGTGCAGATTTTATTGTTGGCGTGAATGGCAATTTAGTTTCTCCTCTTCTCTTTTACATTCCATCGAATGGAATAGTTTTGCATGAGCACACATTCAATTCATCTTTTCTTCATATCTTTGATTGCTATTAAGCCAATAATTCTAACAATGAAATTTCCATTCTTAAAATTTTAGATTTTCATTCTACTTCATCTGCACCATATTAAAATTAAAATTTCAATTTCCATAATGTAAAATAAAATCTCATCTTCAATCTTTATTTAATTCCATACTTTAATTTATTTCGGTTATTAATCATGTACAATATGTTGTACAATATATACAAAATACCGGGTCTCACATTTCTCCCCTCCTTAAGAAATTTGGTCCTCCAAATTCAAGCTGGTCCATTAAACAAATGCGGGTACTTTTCTCTCATGAGACTCTCTAGCTCCCACGTGGCTTCCTCTGTTGTGTGATGCTGCCAGAGAATCTTAACCAGTGGAATAGTTTTAGATCGAAGTACCCTTTCCTTTCTGTCAAGGATCCGGATTGGCTGCTCAACATAACTCATATCTTCTTGAATATCCAATGGTGTGTACTCGATAACATGGGAGGGATCCGGATGATATTTCCTTAACATAGAGACATGGAAGACGTTATGTATACCAGAAAGCTGTGGTGGTAAAGCTAACCGGTAAGCAACATCCCCAACTCTCTCTAATATCTCAAATGGACCAATGAAACGAGGACTCAACTTTCCTTTCTTTCCGAAGCGCATGACACCCTTGCTCGGAGATACTTTTACAAATACAGAGTCCCCAACCTGAAATTCAAGTGGCCGTCTACATACATCAGCATAACTTTTCTGTCTACTTTGGGCAATCTTGAGTCTATCACAAATAATCCGAACACTTTTAGTTGCCTCTTCAACAAGATCAGGGGCTAAAATCTTACGATCACCCACTTCTTCCTAAGCCACTGGGGATCTACATTTCCTGCCATATAGAGCTTCGTATGGTGCCATTTCGATGCTGGCATGATAACTATTATTATAGGCAAACTCTGCGAGAGGCAAGTGGTCATCCTATGAACCCTTAAAATCTAGTGCACACGCCCTCAACATATCCTCTAAGGTCTGAATAGTCTGCTCGGACTGACCGTTTGTCTGAGGATGGTAGGCGGTGCTCAAATGTAATTGAGATCCCATGGCTTCCTGAAAATGAGTCCAAAATCGAGAGGTGAACCTGGAATCTCTATCAGAAGTGATGCTCACGGGAGCCCCATGTAATCGAGCAATCTCGCTAACATACAAGTCTGCCAATGTACTCAGTGAATCTGTGCTCTTAATGGCAAGAAAATGGGCACTCTTAGTCAATCTATCAACAATAACCCAGATCGCACCATGACCTCTCCGGGTTCTCGGTAAGCCCATAATAAAATCTATCGTAATGTGCTCCCATTTCCAGGTAGGCACCGGTAAAGACTTAAGTAGTCCTGATGGCTTCTGGTGCTCAGCCTTTATCTGCTGACAGATCAAACATTTGGCTACGAACTCTGCTACATCTCGTTTCATTCCAATCCACTAATACACCTTACGCAAGTCATGGTACATTTTAGTACTGCCTGGGTGCATAGTGTAACGAGAACAATAGGACTCTTTCAAAATTCTTTGTCTTAGGGTATCATCATTTGGAACACATATACGGCCCTTAAATCTCCATAACCCATCATCACTGACCGAAAAATCTGACTGCAATTCTTGCTCTGCTTGACTAACCATGTCCAATAGTCTCTGATCATTTCTTTGCCCTGACCGGATCAGATCTAAGATACTTGGCTCAATTTGAAGGCTAGCCATAAACCCGACATCTATTGTTTCAACATTGACATTGAGCTCGGCGAACTACTCCAGCAATTCCCATTCTCTAACCATCATAACAAAAACCATACTTTTTCTGCTCAGAGCATCTGCAACTACATTCGCCTTGCCTGGATGGTACAGAATTTCGCAGTCATAATCCTTAAGAAGCTCTATCCAACGTCTCTGCCTCATATTAAGTTCCTTTTGATCGAATAGATACTTCAAACTCTTATGGTCAGTGAAGATCTGGAACTTCTCACCATACAGATAATGTCGCCATATCTTTAAAGCAAAAACAACTGTGGCTAACTCTAAATCATGTGTAGGGTAGTTGCGCTCATAGTCTCTAAGCTGGCGTGAGCCATACGCGACTACTCTACCATGTCGCATTAGCACACAACCTAAACCCTGACTGGAAGCATCACTGTATAAAACGAAGCCTCCAGATCCACTCGGAATGGTTAGGATTGGTGCTGTAGTTAATCTTTGCTTAAGCTCCTGAAAACACTGCTCACACTGACTTGACCATTCAAATGGAACTCCTTTACGTGTAAGCTTAGTCAACGGAGCTGCAATTCGAGAAAAACTTTCCACAAACCTCCGATAGTACCCTGCCAATCCCAAGAAACTCTGAATCTCAGTCACTGTCTTCGGTCTCTCCCACTGGAGTACTGCCTCAACCTTGGACGGATCAACTGACACTCCGTCCTTAGATACTATGTGGCCAAGAAAAGTTATCCGATCCAACCAAAATTCGCACTTACTAAGCTTTTCATAAAGCTGCTTATCTCGAAGAGTCTGGAGCACAATCCTCAGATGCTGCTCGTGCTCCTCCCGAGACTTAGAATATACTAAAATGTCATCTATAAAAACGATCACAAATTTATCCAGATACTCCCGAAACACATCATTCATCAAATTCAATAAATGCGACAGGGGCATTAGTCAAACCGAAACGCATCACCAGAAACTCAAAGTGACCATATTGGGTTCTAAAAGCCGTCTTCGATACATCTTCCTTCCTAATTCTCAACTGATGACAGCCTGATCTCAGATCAATCTTAGAAAACACTGAAGCCCCTTTCAGTTGATCAAACAAATCATCTATTCTTGGCAGGGGGTACTTATTCTTAATTGTAACCTTGTTTAGTAACCTATGGTCGATGCATAACCGGAGACTACCATCTTTCTTTCTCACAAACAGTATCGGGGCACCCCATGGAGATACACTTGGTCTAATAAAACCCTTATCAAGCAACTCTTGTAACTGTTTCTTTAATTCTTCTAATTCAACTAGTGTCATCCGGTAAGGAGATTTAGAGATAGGCTGGGTATCCGGCACTAAATCAATAGTGAACTCCAGCTCTCTTTCTAGTGGTAATCCTGGCAATTCATCCAGAAACACATCGGAAAACTCACATACCACTGGTATATCTGATATATGTGGAGGTTTCCGACTCGTATCGGAGAAAAAGGCAATATAACCTTCACACGAATAAATTTATTTAAATTTTCAAACATATAAACATTAAACAACTTCATCGAACATAACATCATATACTTTATTTCTTAACAGCAAAACATAACATAACAACTTCATCGAACATAACATCATAGCATGTTTAACAAAACTAGATCTGCTAACATTATTCTATCTCCAACCTTAATTTCACAATTCCTACACACCATATCTGTCATTTGAGAATCATTCATAGGTGTGCAAATATGCAATATATGACTTAGAGGTTCAGGTTTTAAATGAAGATTGTGTGCAAACTGTGGTGATATAAATGAGTGCGTGGACCCTGGGTCGAATAAAACATGTGCCTCATGATTACAGACAAGAAGATTACCTCTAATAGTCGCGGAAGAGTTATCGGCAGTCTCTTTGTCTAAAGCAAATACACGCCCCTGAGTAACAGGCTTCTTACCCTTCTCAACTCCTATAGCTCGTTTCTATGGGGCCTGTCTTTATGGAGTCCGTGTCTCTGGCTGCTGTCGTAGTGACTCCTGAGACTGTGGGGTCTTATCTTGCAATTGTGGGCAATCCCTGATCAAATGACCCTTTTCCCCACACTTAAAACAATTTCCAGTGACCCAATGACATGGCCCACCATGTGCCTTACCACAATCTTTGCACTGTTTAGAAACCTTTTGGAAGCCTCTGTTGATCTCTACTGTATTAGTAGGAACCCTAGGCTTGCCAGTCCTTGCTCGAAACTCATCTGTCCTCGGTCTCTTAAACAAACTCCACCTTTGCTCTGATCAGGAAATATCTGTCCTCTTATCTTTACCCTTACTTTTACTTCTGAACCCATACTGTGATTGCGTAACATCAAGACCCCTCTCTATATCCTGAGCCCGTCCGAGAGCATCCTCAAACTCAGTAATACGAAGTCCTAATAATCTGTCTCGAATGGCTGGTCTCAGTCCAGACAAAAATCTCTCGGTACGACGCTCCAAATCTCTGACTGTCTCGGGGTCATATCTCATCAACATCGTAAATTGGTTCTCATACTCATCAACTGACATACTGCCTTGTATTAAATTCAAAAAATCTGTCTGCATTTTCTTCTGGGCAGTACGGGGAACATATTGGGTCCTAAAGACTGACAGAAAAATATCCCAACTAATCACTGTATGTTGGGTAGTCAATTGTCTCTTAGTGGCTCTCCACCAATGTCCTGCCTGACCTTTCAACATATACGAACCCATACTGACTTTCTTAGCATCTGTGCAGCCCAAGTAATCAAAAGCTAGTTCCAATTCTAATAACCACTCCTCGGCCTTAACTGGATCCTTAATCCCCTTAAATTCCGGGGGATTCATCTTAAGGAAGTCCCTTAATTTGCCTGTATCTCTGTCATCTCTAGGCGTTGGGACTGTAGGTTGAGGAGCAGAGGGTGCCGGAGGAACCTGTAGAGGAGGAGGTGAAGTAGGTGTGGGTACTGTGGCACCTATAGCTGAAGTGTTCGCTCCAAAATGTTGAGCAAACATAGCAGCAATGCTGTCAAACCCCTCTTTCATACTGTGTTCAAGCCTGTTTGATGCGTATGGATAAGAGGAAACGTAGCTTGGAAATTGAAGGGGCTGGAAACGCAAAGGACAAAAACAAAGTTGATGAATGACAACTTCTGAAACCTAGACCCGAAGCCTAAAGAGACTCGAACCCAAAGGTATTGGACCTTGACCTTACGAATAAGAATTCGAGAACCTAAGGTATAGCAATGGTGGATGGTGAAGAAGGAGGCGCCACAAGGAAGAAGACCTTGATAAGCCTAGTAGAGAGGGAACCCAAGAGAAAGGCACACTCAAATTCTGAAATTCAAAACTGATCTATCCATCAATAGCGTTTACAAGGTATTTATAATAATACCTAGCACTTAAGCCCATAAACAAGTGGGCCGGAATTAACACCAATAGAAATAAGACTAAACCCAAATTCATGCCTAAACCTAATTACATAAAATAAATAGTCCAAAACACAGCAAGACTCAAATGTGGGCTATCCAAACACTTAGCCCATCTTATTGTTAAGCTAACATAAGACAGTAAACCATGCTCATGTCGTTTGGGCTTCCAAGTAAGTATAGATGTCTTGGGACTCTTCATGGAAGCTTCCTTGACACTTCAATGATGCCAGAGCTTGTTGCATTAATGAGGCCAAGGCTTGTTGCATCTTCTTAGCTCGAGCTCTGGTAATTGGACCTCCTTGGATGACCAATGGATCCTTAGCATCACGAACATCACGAGCAAGTGGATCTCCATCATTCCCCCTCTCCTCAAAAGGATTTGTCCTCAAATCGCATATACCTTCATCAAAAGAAAAGGGAGAAAGATCAGAAACATTAAAAGTAGCAGATACACCATACTCACCAGGAAGATCCAATTTGTAGGCATTATTGTTAATCTTCTCTATCACTTGGAATGGTCCATCTCCTCAAGGATGCAGCTTGGTTCGTCGCTGAACAGGAAACCTCTCCTTTCTCATATGCACCCAAACCCAATCACCAGGCTCAAAGACTACTTTCTTTCGATGCTTATTTGCTTGGGTGGTATACTATTCAGTCTTCTTTTCAATAGCTTGACGAACTCTCTCATGGAGTTGCTTCACAAACTTAGCCTTCTGTTCTCCATCCAAGTTACTCTGCTCCGCACTAGGTAATGGCAACAAATCCAAAGGAGTAAGAGGATTGAAGCCATAAACAACTTCGAATGGAGAGCAACTAGTAGTGGAGTGAACACTGCGGTTATATGCAAACTCCACATGGGGCAAGCAATCTTCCCAATTCTTCAAATTCTTTTGGATAATGGACCTCAATAAGGCAGATAGGGTTCGATTGACAACCTCAGTCTGTCCATCAGTCTAGGGGTGACAAGTGGTGGAGAATAACAATTTTGTTCCCAACTTTCCCCATAACGTCTTCCAAAAGTAACTAAAGAACTTGACATCACGATCGGAAACAATAGTCCTCGGTACACCATGTAGACGTACTATCTCTTTGAAGAAAAGGTCAGCAACATTGCTCGCGTCATCCGTCTTGTGGCAAGCGATGAAATGAGCCATCTTAGAGAACCTGTCAACCACAACAAAAACAGAATCTCTACTGTGTTTTGTTCGAGGCAAGCCCAAAACAAAAGCCATAGAGATATCAGTCCACGGAGTAGTAGGAATGGGTAAAGGAGTATATAAACCATGATTATGAACTCTAGATTTAGCTTGCCTACATGAAATGCATCTAGCACATAACCTCTCTACATCCCTCCTCATGTTAGGCCAAAAGAAATGTTCGTGCAAAACATCTAGAGTTTTCCTAACTACAAAGTGATGGAGATCCACTTGCTCGTGATGTTCGTGATGCTAAGGATCCATTGGTCATCCAAGGAGGTCCAATTACCCGAGCTCGAGCTAAGAAGATGCAACAAGCCTTGGCCTCATTAATGCAACAAGCTCTGGCATCATTGAAGTGTCAAGGAAGCTTCCATGAAGAGTCCCAAGACATCTATACTTACTTGGAAGCCCAAACGACATGAGCATGGTTTACTGTCTTATTTTAGCTTAACAATAAGATGGGCTAAGTGTTTGGATAGCCCACGATTGAGTCTTGTTGTGTTTTGGACTATTTATTTTATGTAACTAGGTTTAGGCATGAATTTGGGTTTAGTCTTATTTTCTATTGGTGTTAATTCCAGCCCACTTGTTTATGGGCTTAAGTGCTAGGTATTATTATAAATGCCTTGTAAACGCTATTGATGAACAGATCAGTTAATTGAATTTTCAGAAATTGAGTGTGCCTTTCTCTTGGGTTCCCTCTCAACTAGGCTTGTCAAGGTCTTTTTCCTTGTGGCGCCTCCTTCTTCACCACCCACCATTGTTATACCTTAGGTTCTCGAATTCTTATTCGTAGGGTCAAGGTCCAATACCTTTGGGTTCAAGTCTCTTTAGGCTTCGGGTCTAGGTTTTCAGAAGTTGACATTCATCAACTTTGCTTCTGTCTTCTTGCGTGTCAGCTCCTTCAAATTCCAAGCTACGTTTCCTCTTGTCCGTACGCATCAGTTGGTAATCAGAGCTTAAGTTTCGATTTTCTGGTTTGTTTCTACGTCACTCACTTTTCGATTTTTGGTTTGTTGGTTTCGATTTTTTTTGTCTTTTGTTGGTTTCAATTTCTGGTTTTTTTTTTGTGCGTCTCTCACTTTCGTTAGAACCCTAGCCGCCACTTATTTCATAACCCCCTAGCCGCCACTTATTTCATAACCCTAAACCCTAGCCGCCACTTTTTTTTTTCATAACCCTAGCCGCACCCCTTCAATCAAAAAAAAACCCTAGCCGCAATTCCTCAAAACCCTAGCCGCACTTCCTCACAACCCTAGCCGCATCTCTCCAGAACCCTAGCCGCATCCCTCAAGAAAAAAAAAAAACCCAAGCCGCAATTCCTCAAAAAAACCCTAATCGCACCACTTCAAAAAAAAAAACACCTTGCTACACCCCTACTCTTTTCAAGGAAACCGCAAAACTCAGATTAAAAAAAAAAGAAGAGGAAAAAAAAAGAAAGAAAAGAATTCAAAAAAAAAAAGAATTCGAAAAAAAAAATTGTTGTGGTACTGTTCAAACTGAAAATTTTGGTTGAGTTAGAAGGTGTGCAAGTACCCGTTTTAAAGAAAACGACGAAAGAAACCGAACCAGTTAAGCTTAGCTTTACTGGCCATACCCTATCTTAGCCAAATTCCATTGTTTTCCTATAGTTTTAGGCTATTTTTCATTTTTTTTGTCCTTCTACTGATTTTTTTTTTATTTTTTTGATTATTTTTTTTATTCTGTCTTTCTTTCTTTGAGTCACCCTAGCCCTAGCCGTACCTTTCTGTGAAAAAAAAGGGAATTCAAAAAAAAAAAGAGAATTCGAAAAAAAAATCAAAAAAAAAATACTTGGTGAAAATACCTGGTGAATTAGTTGATTTTGTGAGGTTGATTCTTTGACTGAGTCTCTAGTGCGATTGTGAACCTGTAGAGTTAAGGTAGAGTAAGGGAAAAAGGCAGGAGTGTGTGAGAAACATTAGTAGAGAAAAGCCACATTACTTGAGTGAAACACGAGTGTAAACACGTGAGGATATCTTTGTTGAAAATGTCTTCTGAAGGTGATAAGTCCGACTTTAAAAAAATTGAATTCATGCTTCAGGCAATGCAACAACAGTTCCAACGGATGGACATAAAATTCAATGACATTCATGATAAGTTGAACCAACATGACGCTCGGTTTGCAAAGATCTAGCAAGGTGATACTTCTCGTCTAAAGAGTAAGGTTGTTGCCAATGACGAGTATGATGGTAATGTTGGGTATGATTCGAACGAAGAGTCTGGGATTGATAGACATCATAGAAGGTACCATGGGTATAGAGATCGAGTTGATAGAGCCTGTGATAGAGGCAAGGAGAAGATGGATGGAAACCTTGGCAGTATAAAATTGAAGATTCCTCCTTTCCAAGGCAAGAATGATCCTGAGGCATATTTGGAGTGGGAAAGGAAGATTGAAATGGTGTTTGACTGCCACCACTACTCTGAGGAAAAGAAGGTCAAACTTGCAGCAATTGAGTTCACAGAGTATGCTATGGTTTGGTGGGATCAGTTAGTCACTAGTAGAAGAAGATATGGTGATCCTCCAGTGTCTACATGGGATGAGATGAAGCGCATCATGCGGAAGAGATTTGTTCCTACTCATTACTACAGAGAGTTATACCAGAAGCTCCAAGGTCTTACCCAGGGTTCAAAGAGTGTTGAGGATTTTTACAAAGAGATGGAAATAACCATGATCCGAGCCAATATCCAGGAGGATGCAGAAGCTACTATGGCTCGTTTTCTCCAAGGCTTAAATCGTGATATTGCCAATGTAGTAGAGTTGCAGCATTACATGGACTTAGAGGAGATGATGCATGTGGCCATCAAAGTCGAAAGGCAACTCCAACGGAAAGGTACATCCCGTTTCACTCCTAGTTCAGTTCCTGTTTGGAAATCTAACACCTTTCGTAGGGATGATACGCCTGTGTCTACACCTAAGTCAGAGAGCCATGCTAAGCCCAAGCTTGAGGGCCCTCCAAAGCCCAAGACTGAACCTGCCCAAGCATCCCAAAGCAGGACACGTGACATTAAGTGTTTCAAGTGTTTAGGTCGTGGACATATTGCCTCACAGTGTCCCAACCGTAGAGTGATGATCATGCATGGGAATGGAGATGTTGAGAGTGAAGGTTCTGAAATCGGTGTAGAAGATGAGATGCCTGCGTTAGAAAATGTTGATGAAGAAGAAGTTGTTGAGTATGCTGCTCATGGTGAAGCACTTGTTGCTAGGCGTGCTCTTACTACTCATGTGAAGTTTGAGGATGAGGCACAGCGCGAGAACATCTTCCATACGAGATGCCATATTCGTGACAAGGTATGTACTGTAATCATTGATGGTGGGAGTTGTACTAATGTTGCTAGCACATACCTTGTTGATAAGTTAAAGTTGCCCACTACCAAGCATCACCACCCATATAAGTTGCAGTGGATTAATGACTGTGGTGAAGTCAACGTGGTGAAGCAAGTCTTGGTTCCTTTTCGTATTGGAAGGTATCACGATGAGGTGTTGTGTGATGTGGTGCCCATGCAAGCTAGCCACATGTTGTTGGGCAGACCGTGGCAGTATGATTGGAGAGTCATCCACGACGATTACACCAACCGTTACTCCTTTACTATGGATGGCAAGAAGATCGCTCTTGCTCCCCTTAGCCCCAAGGAGATTTATGAGGACCAATTAAGGCTAAAGGAGCAACATGATGAGCAAAGGAAGCAAGCAAAAGAACAGAAAGAAAAGAAGGAAAACAAGGAAAGCAAAACAGTGAGCTGCTATGCCAAACCCCGAGATGTGAAGACTGCATTTCTTGCTAAGTCTCCTATCCTTTTACTCTTATTTAAAGATTCTTATTTTATTGATGCTGAACTCCATGATACTTTGCCTACTGATGTTGTCTCATTGTTGCAGGAGTTCGAGGATGTATTCCCTGAGGAGATCCCAAGTGGATTACCACCGATTCGTGGGATCGAGCACATGATTGACCTTGTCCCCGGAGCTACCATTCCTAACCGTCTAGCCTACAGAAGTAATCCCGAGGAGACGAAGGAGCTTCAACGGCAAGTTGAGGAGCTCATGAGGAAAGGTTATGTGAGAGAGAGCATGAGTCCATGCGCCGTGCCCGTACTGCTTGTGCCAAAAAAAGATGGGACGTGGAGGATGTGCATTGACTGCCGAGCCGTCAACAAAATCACTGTAAAGTACCGCTATCCTATTCCTAGGCTAGATGATATGCTTGATGAATTGCATGGTGCATGCATGTTTTCTAAAATCGATTTAAAGAGCGGATATCACCAAATTCGTATGAAAGAAGGTGATGAATGGAAAACCGCATTTAAGACTAAACATGGTCTCTACGAGTGGTTAGTTATGCCTTTTGGCTTGACTAATGCACCCAGTACATTCATGAGATTAATGAACCATGTTTTACGTGATTTCATTGGTAAGTATGTGGTTGTCTATTTTGATGACATTTTGATCTACAGTAAGAGTCTGCATGAGCATGTTGAGCATCTTAGGAACGTTCTTACTGTTTTGAGGAATGCAAGTTTGTATGCCAATTTTAAGAAATGTACATTCTGCACTGATAAGATTGTTTTTCTTGGGTATGTCGTTTCTTCACATGGCATTTCTGTTGATATTGAGAAGGTAAAGGCAATTAAAGATTGGCCTGTACCTAAGTCTGTTTCTGAGGTGCGTAGTTTCCATGGTTTAGCTAGTTTCTATCGTCGATTCGTTAGAGATTTTAGCACTATAGCTGCACCTTAGATTGAAGTTGTCAAAAAGAATGTTGCATTTCATTGGGGTCCTGCACAAGAGCATGCTTTTAATTTGCTTAAGGATAAACTTTGTTCTGCTCCTTTGTTATCTCTGCCTGACTTTACTAAAACTTTTGAGATTGAGTGCGATGCCTCAGGTGTAGGTATTGGAGCTGTGCTTATGCAGGAAAAACGCCCAATTGCTTTCTTTAGTTAGAAGTTAAGTGGAGCAGCACTTAACTATCCCACATATGACAAGGAGATGTACGCGTTAGTGAGGGCGTTGGAGACATGGCAACATTACTTGTGGCCCAAAGAATTTGTCATCCACACTAATCATGAGTCCTTGAAGCATTTGAAAGGACAGAGTAAGCTGCATAAGCGTCATGCCAAGTGGATAGAGTTCATTGAGATGTTCCCGTACGTGATCAAGTACAAACAAGGTAAAGAGAACGTCGTAGCTGATGCGTTATCTCGTAGGTATACTCTTATCACTACTCTTGATGCTAAACTTTTAGGATTTGAGTATATCAAAGAACAGTATGCTGATGATGTTGATTTTGGTAATGTTTATGATGCATGTGCTACATCTGGTTTTGGCAAGTTCTTTAGGCACGATGGGTTCTTATTTAGAGAAAATAAATTATGTGTGCCTAGGAGTTCATTGCGCGAGCTGTTAGTTAGAGAGGCCCATAGTGGCGGATTAATGGGTCACTTTGGAGTTAGGAAAACTCTAGATGTTTTGCAAGAACATTTCTTTTGGCCTAACATGAGGAGAGATGTAGAGAGGTTATGTGCTCGATGCATTTCATGTAGGCAAGCTAAATCTAGAGTTCATAATCATGGTTTATATACTCCTTTACCCATTCCTACTACTCCGTGGACTGATATCTCTATGGATTTTGTTTTGGGCTTGCCTCGAACAAAACGCGGTAGAGATTCTGTTTTTGTTGTGGTTGACAGGTTCTCTAAGATGGCTCATTTCATCGCCTGCCACAAGACGGATGACGCGAGCAATGTTGCTGACCTTTTCTTCAAAGAGATAGTACGTCTACATGGTGTACCGAGGACTATTGTTTCCGATCGTGATGTCAAGTTCCTTAGTTACTTTTGGAAGACGTTATGGGGAAAGTTGGGAACGAAATTGTTATTCTCCACCACTTGTCACCCCCAGACTGATGGACAGACTGAGGTTGTCAATCGAACCCTATCTACCTTATTGAGGTCCATTATCCAAAAGAATTTGAAGAATTGGGAAGATTGCTTGCCCCATGTGGAGTTTGCATATAACCGCAGTGTTCACTCCACTACTAGTTGCTCTCCATTCGAAGTTGTTTATGGCTTCAATCCTCTTACTCCTTTGGATTTGTTGCCATTACCGAGTGCGGAGCAAAGTAACTTGGATGGAGAACAGAAGGCTAAGTTTGTGAAGCAACTCCATGAGAGAGTTCATCAAGCTATTGAAAAGAAGACTGAGCAGTATACCACCCAAGCAAATAAGCATCGAAAGAAAGTAGTCTTTGAGCCTGGTGATTGGGTTTGGGTGCATATGAGAAAGGAGAGGTTTCCTGTTCAGCGACGAACCAAGCTGCATCCCCGAGGAGATGGACCATTCCAAGTCATAGAGAAGATCAACGATAATGCCTACAAATTGGATCTTCCTGGTGAGTATGGTGTATCTGCTACTTTTAATGTTTCTGATCTTTCTCCCTTTTCTTTTGATGAAGGTATATGCGATTTGAGGACAAATCCTTTTAAGGAGAGGGGGAATGATGGAGATCCACTTGCTCGTGATGTTCGTGATGCTAAGGATCCATTGGTCATCCAAGGAGGTCCAATTACCCGAGCTCGAGCTAAGAAGATGCAACAAGCCTTGGCCTCATTAATGCAACAAGCTCTGGCATCATTGAAGTGTCAAGGAAGCTTCCATGAAGAGTCCCAAGACATCTATACTTACTTGGAAGCCCAAACGACATGAGCATGGTTTACTGTCTTATTTTAGCTTAACAATAAGATGGGCTAAGTGTTTGGATAGCCCACGATTGAGTCTTGTTGTGTTTTGGACTATTTATTTTATGTAACTAGGTTTAGGCATGAATTTGGGTTTAGTCTTATTTTCTATTGGTGTTAATTCCAGCCCACTTGTTTATGGGCTTAAGTGCTAGGTATTATTATAAATGCCTTGTAAACGCTATTGATGAACAGATCAGTTAATTGAATTTTCAGAAATTGAGTGTGCCTTTCTCTTGGGTTCCCTCTCAACTAGGCTTATCAAGGTCTTTTTCCTTGTGGCGCCTCCTTCTTCACCACCCACCATTGTTATACCTTAGGTTCTCGAATTCTTATTCGTAGGGTCAAGGTCCAATACCTTTGGGTTCAAGTCTCTTTAGGCTTCGGGTCTAGGTTTTCAGAAGTTGACATTCATCAACTTTGCTTCTGTCTTCTTGCGTGTCAGCTCCTTCAAATTCCAAGCTACGTTTCCTCTTGTCCGTACGCATCACAAAGTGACCCATTAATCCTCCACTATGGGCTTCTCTAACTAATAGCTCGCGCAATGAACTCCTAGGCACACATAATTTATTTTCTCTAAATAAGAACCCATCGTGCCTAAAGAACTTGCCAAAGCCAGATGTAGCACATGCATCATAAACATTACCAAAATCAACATCATCAGCATACTGTTCTTTGATATACTCAAATCCTAAAAGTTTAGCATCAAGAGTAGTGATAAGAGTATACCTACGAGATAACGCATCAGCTACGACGTTCTCTTTACCTTGTTTGTACTTGATCACGTACGGGAACATCTCAATGAACTCTATCCACTTGGCATGACGCTTATGCAGCTTACTCTGTCCTTTCAAATGCTTCAAGGACTCATGATCAGTGTGGATGACAAATTCTTTGGGCTACAAGTAATGTTGCCATGTCTCCAAGGCCCTCACTAATGCGTACATCTCCTTGTCATATGTGGGATAGTTAAGTGCTGCTCCACTTAACTTCTCACTAAAGAAAGCAATTGGGCGTTTTTCCTGCATAAGCACAGCTCCAATACCTACACCTGAGGCATTGCACTCAATCTCAAAAGTTTTAGTAAAGTCAGGCAGAGATAACAAAGGAGCAGAACAAAGTTTATCCTTAAGCAAATTAAAAGCATGCTCTTGTGCAAGACCCCAAAGAAATCCAACATTCTTTTTGACCACTTCGATCAAAGGTGCAGCTATAGTGCTAAAATCTCTAACGAATCGATGATAGAAACTAGCTAAACCATGGAAACTACGCACCTCAGAAACAGACTTAGGTACAGGCCAATCTTTAATTGCCTTTACCTTCTCAATATCAACAGAAATGCCATGTGAAGAAATGACATACCCAAGAAAAACAATCTTATCAGTGCAGAATGTACATTTCTTAAAATTGGCATACAAACTTGCATTCCTCAAGACAGTAAGAACATTCCTAAGATGCTCAACATGCTCATGCACTCTTACTGTAGATCAAAATGTCATCAAAATAGACAACCACATACTTACCAATGAAATCACGTAAAACATGGTTCATTAATCTCATGAATGTACTGGGTGCATTAGTTAAGCCAAAAGGCATAACTAACCACTCATAGAGACCATGTTTAGTCTTAAATGCGGTTTTCCATTCATCACCTTCTTTCATACGAATTTGGTGATATCCGCTCTTTAAATCGATTTTAGAAAACATGCATGCACCATGCAATTCATCAAGCATATCATCTAGCCTAGGAATAGGATAGCGGTACTTTACAGTGATTTTGTTGACGGCTCGGCAGTCAACGCACATCCTCCACGTCCCATCTTTTTTTGGCACAAGCACTACGGGCACGGCGCATGGACTCATGCTCTCTCTCACATAACCTTTCCTCATGAGCTCCTCAACTTGCCTTTGAAGCTCCTTCGTCTCCTTGGGATTACTTCTGTAGGCTGGACGGTTAGGAATGGTAGCTCTGGGGACAAGGTCAATCATGTGCTCGATCCCACGAATCGGTGGTAATCCACTTGGGATCTCCTCAGGGAATACATCCTCGAACTCCTGCAACAATGAGACAACATCAGTAGGCAAAGTATCATGGAGTTCAGCATCAATAAAATAAGAATCTTTAAATAAGAGTAAAAGGATAGGAGACTTATCAAGAAATGCAGTCTTCACATCTCGAGGTTTGGCATAGCAACTCACTGTTTTGCTTTCCTTGTTTTCCTTCTTTTCTTTCTGTTCTTTAGCTTGCTTCCTTTGCTCATCATGTTACTCCTTTAGCCTTAATTGGTCCTCATAAATCTCCTTAGGGCTAAGGGGAGCAAGAGCGATCTTCTTGCCATCTATAGTAAAGGAGTAACGGTTAGTGTAACCGTCGTGGATGACTCTCCGATCATACTGCCACGGTCTGCCCAGCAACATGTGGCTAGCTTGCATGGGCACCACGTCACACAACACCTCATCGTGATACCTTCCAATACGAAAAGGAACCAAGACTTGCTTCACCACGTTGACTTCACCACAGTTATTAATCCACTGCAACTTATATGGGTGGTGATGCTTGGTAGTGGGCAACTTTAACTTATCAACAAGGTATGTGCTAGCAACATTAGTACAACTCCCACCATCAATGATTACAGTACATACCTTGTCACGAATATGGCATCTCGTATGGAAGATGTTCTCGCGCTGTGCCTTATCTTCAAACTTCACATGAGTAGTAAGAGCACGCCTAGCAACAAGTGCTTCACCATGAGCAGCATACTCAACAACTTCTTCTTCGTCAACATTTTCTAACGCAGGCATCTCATCTTCTACACCGATTTCAGAACCTTCACTCTCAACATCTCCATTCCCATGCATGATCATCACTCTACGGTTGGGACACTGTGAGGCAATATGTCCGCGACCTAAACACTTGAAACACTTAATGTCACGTGTCCTGCTCTGGGGTGCTTGGGCAGGTTCAGTCTTGGGCTTTGGAGGGCCCTCAGGCTTGGGCTTAGCATGGCTCTCTGACTTAGGCGTAGACACAGGCTTATCATCCCTACGAAAGGTGTTAGATTTCCAAACAGGAACTGAACTAGGAGTGAAACGGGATGTACCTTTCCGTTGGAGTTGCCTTTCGACTTTGATGGCCACATGCAGCATCTCCTCTAAGTCCATGTAATGCTGCAACTCTACTACATTGGCAATCTCACGATTTAAGCCTTGGAGAAAACGAGCCATAGTAGCTTCTGCATCCTCCTGGATATTGGCTCGGATCATGGTTATTTCCATCTCTTTGTAGTAATCCTCAACACTCTTTACACTATGGGTAAGACATTGGAGCTTCTAGTATAACTCTCTGTAGTAATGAGTAGGAACAAATCTCTTCCTCATGATGCGCTTCATCTCATCCCATGTAGACACTGGAGGATCACCATATCTTCTTCTACTAGTGACTAATTGATCCCACCAAACCATAGCATACTCTGTGAACTCAATTGCTGCAAGTTTGACCTTCTTTTCCTCAGAGTAGTGGTGGCAGTCAAACACCATTTCAATCTTCCGTTCCCACTCCAAATATGCCTCAGGATCATTCTTGCCTTGGAAAGCAGGAATCTTCAATTTTATACTGCCAAGGTTTCCATCCATCTTCTCCTTGCCTCTATCACAGGCTCTATCAACTCGATCTCTATACCCACGGTACCTTATATGATGTCTATCGATCCCAGACTCTTCGTTCGAATCATACCCAACATTATCATCATACTCTTCATTGGCAACAATCTTACTTTTTAGACGAGAAGTATTACCTTGCTGGATCTTTGCAAACCGAGCTTCATATTGGTTCAACTTATCATGAATGTCATTGAATTTCACGTCCATCCGTTGGAACTGTTGTTGCATTGCCTGAAGCATGAATTCAATCTTTTTAAAGTCGGACTTATCACCTTCAGAAGACATTTTCAACAAAGATATCCTCACGTGTTTACACTCGTGTTTCACTCAAGTAATTTGGCTTTTCTCTACTAATGTTTCTCACACACTCCTGCCTTTTTCCCTTACTCTACCTTAACTCTACAGGTTCACAATCACACTAGAGACTCACTCAAAGAATCAACCTCACAGAATCAACTAATTCACCAAGTATTGTCAGCAAGATTTTTTTTTTCCTGATTTTTTTTTTGAAATTTTTTTTTGCACAGAAAGGTGTGGCTAGGGCTAGGGTGACTCAAAGAAAGAAAGATAGAATAAAAAAATAATAAAAAAATCACTAGAATGACAAAATAAATGGCATAAAACTATAAGAAGACGATGGAATTTGGCCAAGATAGGGTGGGGTCGTTTTCTTTCATCGTTTTCTTTAAAACGGGTACTCGCACGCCTCCTAACTCAACCAAATTTTCCTGTTTGAACAGTACCGCAAAAAACAAAATTTTTTTTTTCGATTTCTAATTTTTTTTGAATTCTTCTTCTTTTCTTTTTTTTTCTCTTTTTTTTTTTTTACTTTGAGTGTTGCGGTTTCCTTGATGAGAGGAGGGTGCGGCTAGGGTTTTTTTTTTTTGAGGAGTGCGGCTAGGGTTTTTTTTTTGAAGGGTGCAACTAGGGTTTTTTGTGAGGGGTGCGGCTAGGGTTTTTTTTTGTGAGGGTTGCGGCTAGGGTTTTTTTTAGGGGTACGGCTAGGGTTTTTTTTTAGGGGTGCGACTAGAAATCAAAACTAACAAGAGAGGAGGAAAAAAAATCGAAACCAGCAAACCAAAAATTGAAAAGTGAGTGACGCACAGACAAACTAGAATCGAAACTTGAGCTCTGAATACCAACTGATGCGTACGGACAAGAGGAAACGTAGCTTGGAAATTGAAGGAGCTGGAAACGCAAAGGACAGAAACAAAGTTGATGAATGACAACTTCTGAAACCTAGACCCGAAGCCTAAAGAGACTCGAACCCAAAGGTATTGGACCTTGACCCTACGAATAAGAATTCGAGAACCTAAGGTATAGCAATGGTGGATGGTGAAGAAGGAGGCACCACAAGGAAGAAGACCTTGATAAGCCTAGTAGAGAGGGAACCCAAGAGAAAGGCACACTCAAATTCTGAAATTCAAAACTGATCTATCCATCAATAGCGTTTACAAGGTATTTATAATAATACCTAGCACTTAAGCCCATAAACAAGTGGGCTGGAATTAACACCAATAGAAATAAGACTAAACCCAAATTCATGCCTAAACCTAATTACATAAAATAAATAGTCCAAAACACAGCAAGACTCAAACGTGGGCTATCCAAACACTTAGCCCATCTTATTGTTAAGCTAAAATAAGACAGTAAACCATGCTCATGTCGTTTGGGCTTCCAAGTAAGTATAGATGTCTTGGGACTCTTCATGGAAGCTTCCTTGACACTTCAATGATGCTAGAGCTTGTTGCATTAATGAGGCCAAGGCTTGTTGCATCTTCTTAGCTCGAGCTCGAGCTCGAGTAATTGGACCTCCTTGGATGACCAATGGATCCTTAGCATCACGAACATCACGAGCAAGTGGATCTCCATCACTGTTTTTTTTCTAGCATTTGGGCTTTCTGGTTGGGGAGTAGGTGGTAGAGGTGGCTGAGCCTGCCTTCGAGAGCAACCTCGTCTCCCACTCATAGTGCGTGATCAAATACTTGCACATAAACCCTGTGTTTTAATCAAACTCTAACAGATATACTCAATTTTATAACCAAACAAGCACAGATACTTGGAATGTAATCTTATCCTAACTATCGACACTGACAGTACTAGACAACCCTTGCTCTGATACCAAGAAAGACTGTCACACCCCGGAAATGTGAAAGTTTTGGGCTAAATTTTTTTTTTAAAAATCTTATATATACATTTAATCTTAATTTCTTACTTGGGTTGCATTCCTGCCAACGTCTCATCACACTTTTCCAACCACAGAGATATCATAATATTTTCATTCACATTATATTGACTAATTTCTCAAAGTAACGTTTACATTCGTACGATATCGATTACATCCCAAAAGTATTATTTATATACAAATATCTGTGCTACACAGGATGTCTGGTATTAAAATATGAGTATACCTTACGTAAGTACACAAAAAGTAGTCGGAGGAGAGACGTATCCCTCAGTCTACATCATATGCGCAACAGGCAAGGAGATGATCACTGCAAATAATCTGGTAGAGTAGGGGGGTGAGCTTTTTGGAAAGCCCCATAAGAAATGCATTTAAAATAGTCATAGCATCTATATATATGCAGAAAACAAATGCCATAATAATGCATTTCATACTTTCAAACATTATATGAATTCTTTAATACATATATATCAAAATTCATAATTGATTAAACATGCATCTTACTTTAAAAATTTAGATTCAAAATTCATAGAACATATCATACAGTTCATGGAGACTAGGCAGAATCATATAGCCAGTATGCGGTCATGACACTTACTTCTTCCTCCGAAGAGGGAACGGAATACCTATGGCCATGGTATGGGCTGTAGACCTGATCAGAGTTGTACAGCGAACATGCACCACGAAGGACCAACATACCCACAAAGGATGTAATCATACACAATGTGGGCGAGGACAGGCACAACGTGGCTAAACTTATGCCACAATGTGGCAAGCATGACAGGCAGTAACATAAACTATAGGAAGGCCTTAGTCTCAAAACTTACTTTCATACAATTGATATAAAATAGTAAGGACCGGGCGTGCCAGGGTCTAAGTTAGCCTGGGGTGTGCCACTCCGATACCTTTTTTGGAAAACATATACTTAAATCATACAACTGATATAAAATAGTAAGGACCAGGCGTGCCAGGGTCTAAGTTAGCCTGGGGTGTGCCACTCCGATACCTTTTTCAGAAAACATATTTATTTCACATCATACTTAAAACATTATGGAAAAATATACATAGAAGTTATAAAGTTCATTTAACAAATTAAAAGATTATGAAAATTAACTTCGGAATAAAATTCATGCTTCAGGCATTTCTTTAAAATTTGCGATGAAAGTAAAGGATACCATCACAACTTTAAATTACATCCCTTACCTCAGTACACTGTAGAGCAACGCCTTATGTTGCGCTCTTATGCTTCTTGTCTCTCCGAATTATAAACTGTCACGTCAAAATTTGATATAATTAATTTTCGGTATTAAATTTCCTCCTTGTCTAATTCTTAATTAAATTCCCTTTACTTAGAATATTAGAATTTCTTAAAATTTCTTATGCTAATAAATATTTATTCTCATGTAAAATTTCCAATCACTTTAGTTGACTGCTTCTCTCATTTCCTATGTCACTTATCTTACTTTCCTTGTACAATTTTTAATAACCAAATATCTCCCTTAATTAACTAAATATATTTGGCTTATAATATATATTTCCTATGGTACCATATTTGTTTTATTCTTGTATAATTTCAAACCTTTTGGTCAACTTAACATTTTCTTCCTATCTTCCATTTTTTCTTTCTTTCCTAACATTATTTGTTTAACCCGACAGCTTACTTATTTTCTTTCTTGATCTGCAGTTCACGTTAGCATCATCTTGTCTCTATATTATGGCCATACCTAGTACATCCTAGGCTACCAAAATCTTCCACCGTTCATACTTATAAAAATTAGTCAAGGCTAGCTTCTTCTTCTCTCTTTTATTTTGCATAACCGGTTGCCTTATTTTCTTTGTCTTCTTTCCTGTTGTTTACTGACCAAACGTGAGTTTCTACTTGTATCTATATTGTAGCTATCATATAGTACATCTTAGGTTGTTAAAATTTCCAGCATTCACACGTATAAAGTCAAGAAATATCAATCTTTACTTCTCTCATTTATTCCTTATTTCGATTGTCTTCACCAGCTGCAAATTTTTTTTCCACCTACGGCTGTACAACAGCCCATTTTTCTTCCATCAACCAGCCACCTTTGTTGACTACATTTAAAACATTTCTTTTCTCCTTCATGGTTCACGTCAATCTCACCAAATTTTCACTCAAAATCCTCCTCAACCGAACATGCAACTCAGTTTATCTTTTCTTTCTAATTCCCTTTCTTTTCACGTCAGCTTCATGTTTATGTTCATCATCAATTCCACATCAGTTTCCTTCTTTAAACATCATCTTCTACCTATAAATCCTTACAACCTAACACTATGATTTTCCTTACATAAATGTTTACTTCAAACAAGGATATAACCAATACATTCTTGCTCACTATAATCATAATAAAAGAACAAGAATCTGGAAAACTGAGTTGGACATTACCTGTACAAAGAAGCAATTCTGTCCACGTGAATCCCTTGCTGTTTTGAAGGTTTTTTTTTTTTGCTAGCTTCTTTGAGGTTTTGGAAGCTTAATATCCAAGGTTTATTTTCCTTCCGAAAGCTTGATTTATTTGCTAAAGGTTATGCATGGTTTTGCTATGGATAGAAGAACTTACACGGTTTTTAAGGAGCATAATACTTTCGGTGATGATGTTGGCTGGAGAGGAAGACCACGATGGGGAGCAAATATAAGGCACTAAAATATATATTTGTTGGACTTTTGCTAGCTTCATTAAAAGCTATCTTTATTGTCTATATTTTTTTTTCTTTTGTTTAATGCTTCTTCTTCTCCAACCGGCTACACTTCCTTTTCTTCATATAGCCCACGTTTTTTGACTTTCCAGTTAAAGTCTTGCAATCTCATAATTTTTCCCATCTTTTCCTTGCTTTTGTTCCTTTATTGTCTTGTTATTGTGTTGGTCTTCGGTGCAGCAAGAATAAACAAAATTCATGTTATATATTTTTTGTCAACTTAGGAAAAACGTGGGGAGACTTTATCTTGTCTTTCTTTGTTAGCTATCCTTTATTCTTTTGTTTTCCTATTAGCCATTTACTCAACCGAACTTCACTCCCTTTCTTCTACTCTTTCTTCATGCCGTCCCCACCTTGACTTTCTAAGTTAATGATTTGCCAAGCTATTTAATCTTCTTTTCAACATTTCCACCAATAAACTTCTAGGCCTTTGTTATATATATAAACTTGACTTTATTATATATATTTTATCCATGCTTGAATTTCATTTCCTTGCAATTTCCTTCCAGCCGAATGCAATCCAAGTGCAGATTTTATTGTTGGTGTGAATGGCAATTTAGTTTCTCCTCTTCTCTTTTACATTCCATCGAATGGAATAGTTTTGCATGAGCACACATTCAATTCATCTTTTCTTCATATCTTTGATTGCTATTAAGCCAATAATTCTAACAATGAAATTTCCATTCTTAAAATTTTAGATTTTCATTCTACTTCATCTGCACCATATTAAAATTAAAATTTCAATTTCCATAATGTAAAATAAAATCTCATCTTCAATCTTTATTTAATTCCATACTTTAATTTATTTCGGTTATTAATCATGTACAATATGTTGTACAATATATACAAAATACCGGGTCTCACAAAGGCGAAAAGGGGTCCAGATGATAGAGCAGGTAGAGAGCAGCCTAAGAAGGCTAGCCCTTCGGGCATTCAAATCACAATGGGGTGTTTTGCAAGACCAACTGCCACTGTAAAGACTGCGAAACTTTGTACCATGTTAGTGAATAAATAAAAAACATAAGATAAGCTAGTACTGAGATACATTTTTGTAATTATTATTCTTATGTCAAGTAATGAGAATGAAGTCTCAAATTAGTGAAATTAGAAAATAAATAATTTATACCTTTGTGTAATTTAGAAATCCTATAACTAAGCTCAAGAATTATATAAGAACAAATAGATGCATATATTTCACAAAATATATATGTATATTTGTTTTAATAAAATGAAGGCACAAGTATACTAAAGGAAATGTAGTGTACTTGAACATTAAAACAATTAAAATATAAATAAGTGAGGAATACATAGATATATATATATTTATACATATACCTATTGAGTATTAAATATGTATATATATATGTAAATTTTAAAGTAAAGGAGGAATATATATGTATATGCATATACCTCCATTAAAAATATGTTAGACATAAAATATATATTGATATATATGTAGATAAGTATAAATATATATATATATATGTGTATATATATATATATACACATATATATATATATATATTATATATGTAATACTTGAAATAGGTATACACATACTTATTATATATATACAGAAATACAACAAAACAAATAAATATATATTTATAAATGTAAATATATATATATTAGTTACATATATATATTAATTATGCAACTATAATTATAAAATATATAATATGGATAATTGTGATAGGAATAGAAAACTAAAATAAAAAAAAAACAAACTTAAAATACATTAAAATAAGACTTAGTGGAGTTTGATGGGACTTTCTCCCATCAAACTCCACTAACATTCTCAGCAACAACACAAAAGCTTCTCAAGGAAGCCTTGAAAATAAAAGAAAAGAAAAGAAGTGAAAGGAGAAGTGAGACACAACGGGGAGGGAGGGCTGAAGGCTAAACATTTGGTGAAGAGAAAAGCAAGGGAAGCTGAGAAGGAAAGGGAAGGAAAGAAAGGTGCAGCTGAGAAGAGAAGGAAGAAAGGAAAGGTAAAGCAAGAAATATTGTCATTCAATTTTAACTTGTAATCGTGATTTTATGAGGTTGATAAGTCTATTTACTGCCTTGGATTGAATTTAATTCATGTACAAGTAATTATGGTGTGTCTGATCAGGAAGTAGAAGTAAGAAAATTTTTGTGATTTGATGAATGTTTTGATAGGAATTTGTAAAAATGATGAAAGGAATCTCATTTGGAAATTGAATTAATGATTTTGAATTGATTACTTATGCTAAATTCTGGAAATGGCGTGAAGAGGGAGGCTACCAATCCTTGTGTGGTTGAGTGGTGATGATTAAATTCTAATGAACTTAAAGTATTTGATGGATATACTAAGTGAATAGAAAATGTTTATAAGGTTAGAGTTAAGAAAAGAAGAGAAACAAAGTGCTAAATGTTGATTTCAATTTTTGCTAGAAAACTGTCTGTCCGAGCCACATATTTAAAAATTCAGTTTGGGGGTTTTAGAATGAAATAAATTCTGGAAAACTTATTACAGGTAGCTTTATGAGTTAGGAAAAATTCAGTTTTGGAATTACCTAATTTGGAGTTGTGTAGCCTGATATATAGGCAGTTGAACACAGGGCACTCAGTGCAGTAGGTGAAATGCTCTGTGTCAACTTTGAAAATTTGTAGAAATTAGCACAGATTGAATTTGGCTGCAAAATTTATGTTTCTAGAAAGGTAAATGAGTTAAGAATAATATAGTTTGAGTTTGCACAATTTGGACAACCTTATCTTGAGATATGGCTCAATTTGTACATAGAGGTCAGTAAACAATCTGCTAGAATGCATTTGGAAACTGGGCAAATTTGAGAAATTATTAAAAATAATTTCGAGATGATAAAATTGTAAAACTTGCTATTCTGACTAAGGAATTGGATTAAGATTCATATGGTTTTGGGATTTCATAATTTTGGATATCCCTATAATTAGTAATATAAAATTTAATATACAAAGGTCAGAAAACCATCCTATCATATGAGTCAGAATTAGGCTAAACTTTGAAAAATTCTGAGGAACAATATGGAAAGAACTAGGAATGCTCTCTTGATTTAAAAGTTTTAGATGAATATAAATATATAGATAAGGGTGAGAATGGTGATGTATAATCGATATATATATGTATATACACATAAATATATCATTTTAATCAATGTAATGACAGACCATTAAAAATAAAGTTTATATATATATATATATATATATATATACACATAGGTATATACATATATGAGTATACAAATATATTATGTTGATACATATCTATATGGAGAATGAATATATATATATATATATATATATATATATTCATGAAAAAAAAAACAAGAAAAGATATATATATATATATATATATAAGTATACAGGTCAAAGTTAATGAATATTTTGTTATCTTATGAAAAATATAAGATAAGGTCACATTAAAATGATAGGTAGTGCTTTAGAAAGATACATGAAGGTTTAACTTTTAACCAAGAGGTAAACCCAAGTAATTATAGTTCCAAGAGGTGTGTTTGATTTGTGATTTAAGATAGATAATATTAACTCAAGGTTAATATATGAGCATGCTAGGGGATGAGAATAATGATAGAGATATGGATATATATATACATATATATATATATACCATGATGATCAATATGTTATGTTTCGTTAAAAGGATATATACGTATAAATATATATTTTACGTAATAAATATTAATACGGAGAAAGAAAAAGAGATGAGCATAGGTAAATAAATATATATCTATAAAATATACATATTGGAATATACATATGGATATAAACACATATATGCTTAAACGTATATATGTATATATAGACTCGTACCATGGGTACATCGTAATTGACGATAAGGAGGTAGCCTTAGATTAATAGTTACTTGAATTTAATAGCGTTTTTAAGATCCTTGTTTTAAGTACATGATTTAGCATAATGATAAAAACTTATCGAAATGATAATGGATTATGTGTAGTGAATCGGAACAGTTGAGAATTTGAATATGGGTTCAAAAGGGTCGTGAAGAAGCGGTTGAACCTCGAGGTAAGTGGGTTAAATAAGCCTTACTAGTATCATCTCGTAAGAGATGAATGAATCTTTATTAAATACTTATCTAAATTCGCATCAAGTTGATGGAATACTATGGAAAAGACTATAAGAGTAAGTATGGATAAATTACAAGTTGGATTGATGTGTTTGTGAATAGTTTTCAGAGTATTTGCGAATTATGTGTGATGTGTTATAACTTATTGTGCTCACTGAGATTACAAACTCGTATAAAACATAGATGTCTATGTCATGAGAAATGTATGTGATTTATTTAAGTTGCACCTAGTGAGCATGCCAATACATTGTTATACTTTAAAAGTGTATATACGGATTAGTGTACAATATGTATACAACCTACAATATTTAGCTCAAAGAACTCGAATAGCTCCAAGTGGTATTATCGAAAAGCTAGGACACTGGAATTGTATGACCACTGACGTGTATATACAACTTGAGGGCTTGAATGATGGTGGAATATAACCCATTAGAAAGCATGCGCCATAGAGGCCAACCCAAGTAAAACTCATGCCTTTGTACCGTGTGAGCCACCTCTAGAGAACTCAAAGGAACTACGTGCTACACAGCTGTCTTCGTGAACTGCGGGAGCTGCCTCTAGAGTCCTTTGAGAGCTAAGTGCTACACGAGTTCTGATGAACCATTTGAAAACATGTGCCATAGAGGCCAACCCGAGTAAAACTCATTCCTTTTTACCGTGTGAGCCACCTTTAGAGAACTTAAGGGAACTACGTGCTACGCAGCTTTCTTCGTGAACTGTGAGAGCCACCTCTAGAGTCTTTTGAGAGCTAAGTGCTACACGTGTATCGATGAACCATTTGAAAACATAACCCACAGAGGCAAACTCGAGTAAAACTCGATCTTTTGTATCGTGTGAGCCACCTCTAGAGAACTCACAGGACCTACGTGCTACATAGACTCTTTCGAAATGTGGGAGTCACGTCTAGAATCCTTTGAGAGCTAAGTGCTACACGTGTACTAATGAATTATGGGAAATCATATGCCATTGAGACAATGAATAAATGATTGTAATCTGTGAATGTGATGACTATCGTTAGATAAAATAGATCTTATACATAAGACAAAGAACAGGAATAATTGTTGAACTATACTTATATTATGTTATTGAATCATGTGTTATTTGTAATGGTTGTTTCTTTCACGCTTAACCATATCGATAAAAAGAGACAAAAAGAATGATATTGTGTGAGTTAAAGAAATGAACAAAAGCATAAACGAGCTTATGAAATATGTTGTACATACAAGTTAGTAGCTAATCTTGATATAAGGCATACATGCTATTTTATGGAGTTCATGCATGTATGATCGTGTTTTACGATATGAGCCTAGTTTGTATTTATTTAAGCTACTTACTGAGCCGTGGATTTGCTCAACCCCTTAAATTTAACATCTACAGATCATATGGGTTGATATTCAGCTCAGGCTTCATATAGGCTCTCTCGAGAACTGTACCTAGCTGTGGTACTCGTCTACGTTCTCTGAGCCTTACTTTTGTGCTTTTGAGGTATACAATGGTATATCATTTTGATAATTATGCAAACTTTATTTTCACATCAATCTCATCGTATATCATGTTTAATTGAGATATCGTATCAAGTCACTTTTCGTCTCATAATCATATTTCTGTATTCTATCATCTCATATCACTTTCCATATAGAGAATCATAATCACGGTGGTACGAAGTCATAATTCTCTTCGTGTATATTCTATATTCATGTATCATATCATATCATGACATCACGTAGATGAAATATCGTTACCATCGAGTCATGATACTCCTCATATACTCTTCATGTTTTTGTACCATATAAGGTCATGACATATCTTATGTAAAAAGCATACTATTATGTCATGATTTAGTAGGTAGTTTATGTAACTTCACTGTATGAGCCGCTATTATTTTAAATCATATCATATATACTTTAGAACATGCTCAACATATGAATTTTCAATTCATTTCATATTTACCTTTAAGGTATAATAGGAACATGTACAATTTCAATTCATGTATTTGTTTTTAGAGCATGTCTAAAACATGTGCGGTTTTAAAACATTTTTTCATATACTGTAAGTCATATCAGGTCTAGAGTTCATATTAAATTAATCTATACTCTAGACCGCATATCATGTCAAGTTCGACACAAAATCATATATAAATCATATAAGTATCGAAATCATATCACATGTACTTTTAAAACATGTACAGTTTCAAAATATATTTCATTTCAAACATGTCTCATGTACTGTATAAATCATGTCAAGTCTACAGTTCATATTAATAAAATCATACTCTAGACTTCATATCATATTGGTTTGAGACTAGGCTAGATCTCTAATGCTCTATCAATAAAGACTTAAATCACTGTAGCTAACAGTGAAAATCATGTCATCATTCCTTGGAAACCAACTAGGGTGCTATCTATGGTCATAGACCTCATCTCTCTCAGCCCCACTGATCAGGCGTGACTGAGACCTGTCCACGACTATTGTTGGACAATCATCTCTGCCTAATGAGTAAATCTCCAATTAGGCGGTTTCCACTATGCTTTATTGAATTTAATTCTTTTAGGGTGCCTACAGCCTCATAAAACATTTAAATATTTAACTTTTCTTGTCAAAATCATGTAAAGTATATGTTAAATTCTTCAAGAGGTTTCATATATCAAAATATATATATATATATATATATATATATATACCATATACTTTCTTTTAAAATTAAACTATACTTTATAGCATTCATATAAATTTTATTATAACATATGAAGTTGTAGCAAGTTATGCTTAAAGGCGATGCTATAAAACTATTTCAGTATGCAACTTCGGTAATATTGTCATCTAATACAGTGAAACAGTTCATCTAAATTATCACCATCAATCATTCGATTTCAAAACTTTCTTTCTGTCAAATCAGTAAATCAGTATTCAAATCATTCAATATTCCTTTCATTCGGTATTCAAATTATTCAGTACTCAAATTATTCAATAATCAAATCACTTGGTATTCAAACCATTCGATATTCAATATCCTTTTCGATGATTATCAACTATAACAATCATTCGTATATTTCATTATCGATGCTAGCACCACATCATTAGTATGAATCCTCTTAGTATCTGCGAGTATTTAAATACCATGTTTTCTATATAGCCATCAAGGTACTGAAATTATGCAATACCAATATCATCATTCGATATCTATTCCAGAGTCGACATTGAAGATGACAGAACCACAAGATCAATAGTCACTTATCAAATCCATCTATGGTTTGGTCTATTGACACACGTTCATAATTTTCGACTTGAGATTCAATTTCATTTAGTATCACAAAACCATATCACAATTCTCAACTCAATTCTTATATGGCTTGTATAATGTAACGCCATGCTAGAATTATCTGTAAAGGCATCATCAATTCAATTTTTGATTGGTGATTTACCCACTTAAGAGAATTTGCCAATTTCCACTATCAACAGTTTTTCAATCATTTAAGTCGCCTTGCGACTATCCATGTTATTGCGAAACTCCCAGTTTACGTCTATTTAATATCGGTGTGTCCAAGTATATTTTTATATGGTTGTGTATTCTATCAAATGTCCATACTGAAGGAAACCGAAACAAACACGCAGCGGAATTTAAATCATTCGGCCTACACCAGGATCGATTCGGAGAGTTGCCTGATTAGGGTTTCGAGATTTTACCTAACATTTTTTTTTCTGATTTCTGTCATTGGTTGAGTCACAAGCAACAACTTTTCGTTCCTGCCTCTATGGTATCCACACGAATGGATCTCACGACTCTTGAACGTCTCAGTCAGAAGCCTTAGAGAGCGTTTTTTATTCTTTATAATCGAATTGCTAGCTTCGATTAAAAGAATACTTTTTCTGTTTTTTTATGTTTTTAATTATACGGCTCTGTTTTAGAAAAACATCCTTTTATAGGCAGTAAATTTTACCCTAAAATTTACTGCCAAACAGAACTCTAATCCTACTTAGAATAGGATTAACTATATCCTTAATCCAATTCAGAATAGGATTAGATATATCCTTAATCCAATTCAGAATAGGATTAATTAAGCTCCTCATTGATCCGTTCTAAGTGTGCGACCCAATAGGTTCTCAAAACAATGGCAATGACAAAATTGTCATAGGCAATGAGCGGTATCTAGCAACACATCAATGCTACCCATGTAACGAGAATGTCAATAACTCGACATAACCTTACTCGTGATAGATGTTACCGTGTAGTCTAATCCCTTTATCCTTTGATGTCTTGATTAGACACAAGTCATGGAATGTGTCACACTTGTATAGTCTAATCAGCGTTTCTTGATTCTTGAGTAGACTAATTAAACAAATAAAATCAATATCTCATATTGACTTATTCTAGCACGACCATGCATTTCTTAGTCTCACTCTATCAAAGGGCCCAAGACATCACTCTTGTTATATAAGAGGGATAAATCCTATCTTGATCACTCAACATCCCTCTATATAGATCAAGGCATACCCAATTACTACCTTTATAGTCCATCCTGTTACGAATGACATCTAGAAGCATTAAAGTATGCAATTCTCTATGTTGGGATCTCTGATGATCTCAAGTCAAAGGATCACATACACCATCATCACTATGAGAATCGCTTATGACACTCATATAACAATCCATGTAGCGTTCTCATGAAGGGTCGATCCAGTACATAGTTCTCTAACATGTACCTATGTGATGACTTGATATCCTATATCTATGACAATGGTCATCAGTCAACCACATACTAGTCTTATTGTACATTGTTATCCTTGTTCACAATAATACTTGACTAGGGATATTTTAAGAATAGTGTGTTATTACTATTCTAAGGACATTATCATATAAGATTACATTACGCAGTTATAAGACAAATATAATAATGAGCTATAATAAAATGTCATGATAAATAAAAATGTCAAAGTCAATCATCTAATGAATGGTTTTAAGGGCATAATCCAACACATACGGCATCATGATCTACTTTCTTATTATCATTGTCTCAATCATACTACTAAGACAGACCATTCATCATGTCCTCTAAATTTCTCCAAGTCACTCAAATGTAAGAGAATATATATATTTTTTCAAGATCCATTCCAAGATTATAATTGAACCTGTATAGTCACATATGTGACACCCATTTATTTGAATCTATCAATTCTGAAATCATTACTCGATTGATAATCCCGCAATTCAGTCATTCGACCATCTAAATTACAACTTCGATTTTCTCTCTTAAGTTATACATATAATCATCGTTACTTTCATCAATACTCTAACTAATCGATATTCCACCTCATTTTCAACTTGATAATCAACTTATAATGTTAAGATGTCACTCGAATTATCGATTCTATAAAACTCTCAATATAATTCCTCACGTTATCGTGTTCATCCATTTACCTTCTCAACTATTTAAAAAAATTCAATTTTTCTACGACATGATAAGGTCCTTTCAAGCTTATCTTTGATAGTTCTTTCCAAGGTTCCATTTATACTAGAAAACTTAGCATTTTTCATTAAAATTCTCGTATAAATTTCGGCAGCATAACGGCTTAATTTTTATTAACACCTCCTGCAAGGAAACACAATTTATAATCCAGCCGTTGATTCTCACAATCTATTTATCTTTTACCAAGACTCCCACCATCAGTTGTGGGTCCTCTTAGCATTTTAACATCAATTTATCAATGCATCACATCAAAAATCACAATTCCAAATCATACAATATAATGCTACTGATGCTTTATAAAAGTATCTTACCTTTCCGACTTCCGAGCCTAACTGAAATCCACCACTAGCCTCATTTCCATGCTGCCACAATTTAATACACATATATTTGCTTAGAAAGAAATTTAATAAATTCCATAAATTTCTACGGAATATAGCAAAATCTTTAAATTTCTTACAATTCCTTTCTTTTCTTTCCTTCCTTTTCTTCTCTTTCTTCTTCTTTCTTTTTCTTTTCTTTCTTTTTTCTTTCTTTCTTTCTTTTCTTTCCTTCTTTCTTCTCTTTCTTCTTTCTTCTCCTTCTCTTTCCTTTCTTTCTTTTTCTTCTCTTTCTTTTTCCTTTCTTTTCTTTTCTTTTCTTTTCTTTTCTTTCTTTTGCTTCTCTTTCTTTTTTTTTAGTCTGAACTGGTTCGAACCGGTTTAGCCTCTGGGGGCTAGTTCTCCATCGGTTCAACCCTTCCTCGGCTGGCAGAGATGGTGGCGAAGCTGGATCTGGCCTCCGTTTCTCCAAATCGATGGCGGCGGTGTCGGATCTGGAAGCTTCACGTTTGGCTTCTTCTCCTCCGTTTTTCCCCCTCTTTTCTCTTCCTCCTCCACCGTTGACGGCTCCTTTTCCTTCCTCTTACCTTCGCCGGTGAGGGGGACGTAGTGGCGATGACCGGATCGACCGGCACTGCCCCTTTCCTCTCCTTTTTCTCTTCTTTTTTTCTTTCGATTTTCTTTCTCTTTCCTTTCTTTTTTCTTCCCCCGCCGCCAGTCGGCTTCTCTCTTCCCCCTTATCGGCTCGCCGACGACGTTCTATCCTCCCTCGTCTCTCCTTTCCCCTTGGCCGGCCGACGAGGGTCGACTGGCTCATCTATTTCTTCTCTGTTTTGTCAAACAAAGAAGAAAACATGGGAATCGGGTTTCCCAATTCCCAATTCTATTTATTTTATTTTATTTTATTTATTTTATTTTTTTCATATATATTATAATTATACATATTGTTTATATCAATATATATAATTATAATAGTAATATGTATATACATATTTTATTTCTATGTATGATATTCATGTATATATATACACTATATTAATAAATATGTATATATATATTTTGTTTATAGTTTATATAAATATCTATACACTTAATTTAAAAATAAAATATATATTTCTCATGTATATATATTCACATACTTTTATCAGAAACAATAATATATATATACATATATAATTTTATAAAACATATATAATATGTTTAAAGATATATTTATATAATAAAATTATATAAATATATAAATACTCACATTTTATTTCTTAAATCTTGGATTTCTTAATATCCCATTTATTTCTCCATTTCATTTCTTATTTAATTTGGATTGCAATTTATCCAAATTAAATTTTCCCGAATATTTACTATTTATTTTTGAAATTTCATGGTCTTCACATTAATAATACATGGCATTTATTTATCATTATTGACTATATTTAATTTGATCAAGTCATAATAAAATGATAAAGTCCCTAGAATATTGGATTTGTATAAAAGGAATCAAAGTAGTGACTTTGATAATGAGATCCTTATGATACAAAGAATGCTATTCTCAAATATCCTTAGTCGTAGTATCACTGAAAAGGGACATTAGTGATACGATAAGACTAACATGTGTTAGATTCCTTTGGGTGACTGATCTCATAAGTCATGGATATGGTGATATCCAGATCAACACATAGGTGATCATTGTGAATGAATACACTGGATTGACCCATCTTGAGAACTCTATGTGGATTGTTACATTGAGTGTCATTAGATGTTCTCAAATGGCAATGGTATATGTGTCATTGGGTATATCATGAATCATATGAGGGTTGTGAGTGATCAAGATAGGATTTGTCCCTCTAGGTAACAAGAGTCTATATCTCAAGGACTCTCAATAGACATTAATGATTGAAAATTTGTGGCCACAGTACAAATGAGATTTAAGATGAGATCTTGAATTCATTTGATTAAATCATTTATCTTGAGATTGAGAAACAATGGAGTTGAACTTTAATAGAGATGACACATTCCATACTCTATGTTCAACTGAGATATTAGGTGACAAAACGATAGAATTATACGGTAATTGCTCATTTGATATGGACCTCACCGAAAGAAGATAAGGTTCAATGAAGAAGACAAAGAACACTTTAAGAAAAACAATAACAAGGTAAAAACGCAGTAAAGGAGAACAAAAATTAGAAGTAAAACCAAGACCCGTTTTGTAGAAACACAAGAACCTATGGTGTTGGACCAAGACCCGTTGCTTAGAAAAGCAAGAACCTATGGTATATATTGGTGGAAGGTAGAAGAACGCCACAAGGAAGACCTTGATAAGTTCAAGAGTTCTCAAGAGAACCAAAGAGAAGAAGTCTCTCAATTTTATTACTAAAATCAATTGTGTTCTCCCCAAAAGGGTTACATAACTATTTATAGGCAACTAGCTAACTTGCAGCACAAGTAATAGGAATCCTACTTTCCTAACTTGCAGAATAGGAAATAGCAAACTTGCAGAACAAGTAATAAGAATCCTACTCTCCTAACTTGCAGAACAAGTAATAGAAGTCTTACAAAATCTATTATTTAAAAAGGAATTGGGCTTAAATTAAATTAAGACAATGTTCAGCCCAATAATACTTAACTAAATAAAATATGCATCTAGCCTAATTTGCATTTCGGCCCAATACTTGTGTGTCTTCAAGAAGGTTGAACTTGGGCTTGGATCATGTTGTAGAAGACTTTATCATCCTCCATGCTCAAATTTTGTTGGGCTTTCTCTCTAGCAATATCAATGAAACCAGCCAAGGCTTGTTGCATTATCTTTGATTTAGCTCAAGTCTTACAAAATCTATTATTTAAAAAGGAATTGGGCTTAAATTAAATTAAGACAATGTTCAGCCCAATAATACTTAACTAAATAAAATATGCATCTAGCCTAATTTGCATTTCGGCCAAATACTTGTGTGTCTTCAAGAAGGTTGAACTTGGGCTTGGATCATGTTGTAGAAGACTTTATCATCCTTCATGCTCAAGCTTTGTTGGGCTTTCTCTCTAGCAATATCAATGAAACCAGCCAAGGCTTGTTGCATTATCTTTGATTTAGCTCTTGTAATTGGACCTCCATGGATACTCAAAGGATCACAATCATCACGAACATGACTTGAGCTTTGTGAGCTTGGATCTCCATCATTCCCCCTCTCCTCAAAAGGATTTGTCCTCAAATCAGAATCACCTACATCAATATCAAAGGGAGAAAGATCAGAAACATTAAATGTAGCACTAACATTATACTTACCTGGAAGATCTAACTTATAAGCATTGTCATTGATCTTCTTAATCACTTGGAATGGTCCATCTCCTCGAGGTTGCAACTTGGGGCGACGCTGAGCAGGAAATCTCTCTTTACGCATATGTACCCAAACCCAATCACCAGGTTCAAAGACAACTTTCTTGTGATGCTTGTTGGCTTGAGTAGCATATTGCTCAGTCCTCTTCTTAATGTTTTGACGTACCTTCTCATGTAGTTGCTTAATAAAATCAGCTTTCTTTTCCCCATCCAAACTAGCTCTCTCCTCAATAGGTAGTGGCAAAAGATCCAATGGAGTGAGTGGATTAAAACCATAGACAACTTCAAATGGAGAATAACTAGTAGTAGAATGCACACTTCTATTGTAAGCAAACTCCACATGAGGCAAACATTCTTCCCAATTCTTCAAATTCTTTTGAATAATGGACTTCAACAAAGTAGACAAAGTACGATTGACTACTTCAGTTTGACCATCGGTTTGTGGATGACAAGTAGTGGAAAACAATAACTTTGTTCCTAACTTTCCCCATAATGTTTTCCAAAAGTAGCTAAGGAACTTCACATCATGGTCAAAAACAATGGTCCTGGGAACACCATGTAGACGAACAATTTCCTTGAAGAATAAATCGGTAATGTTGCTTGCATCATCTGTCTTGTGACAAGCAATGAAGTGAGCCATCTTAGAGAACCTATCAACAACAACAAAAACAGAATCTCTATCTCTCTTTGTTCTTGGTAACCCCAAAACAAAGTCTATAGAAATGTCAGTCCAAGGAGCAGTAGGAATAGGCAATGGAGTATAAAGACCATGATTCATAACTCTAGACTTAGCTTGTTTACAAGTGACACATCTTTCACATAATTTTTCAACATCTCTTTTCATGTTAGGCCAAAAGAAGTGATCATGCAATATATCTAAAGTTTTCTTTACTCCAAAATGTCCCATTAACCCACCACTATGGGCTTCTCTAACAAGTAATTCTCTTAAAGAACTCCTAGGCATACATAATCTATTTTCCCTAAATAAGAATCCATCATGCCTATAAAACTTTCCAAAACCAGTTTTCTCACATGCATTGAACACATTTTCAAAATCCTTATCAATAGCATACAAGTCTTTAATATACTCAAATCCAAGTAGTTTTGCATTAAGAGTAGTGATTAGAGTATACCTTCGAGACAATGCATCAACCACGACATTTTCTTTACCTTGTTTATATTTGATCACATATGGAAATGTTTTTATTAACTCCATCCACTTGGCATGACGCTTGTTCAACTTGCTTTGTCCTTTCAAGTGCTTCAAGGACTCATGATCAGTGTGGATGACAAATTCCTTGGGCCATAAATAGTGTTGCCATGTTTCCAAGGCCGTCACTAATGCATACATCTTTTTATCATATGTGGAATAGTTAAGGGCAGCTCCACTTAACTTCTCACTGAAAAAAGCAATGGGGCTCTTCTCTTGTATTAAAACAGCTCAAATACCTATGCTTAAAGCATCACACTCAATCTCGATTGTTTTCTCTTTTTGCTTAACATCGGCTTCACTCACTACTTTTTCCTCACTCTCTTTTAATCTTAATTGATCCTCATCTTTCAGTAGCACACTAAAGTTTGACATGCTATAGATTCCTTTCCATCTGTGGGTGATTCCATACTATCCTCATCATCCTTTAATTGCAGCATAGAATCATCATCAAAATCTTCTCCGTAATTGCTATCCAACTTATTATTAGCTACGTTATCACATGCATAAAAAGCATTATCTTGGTTTACCTTAGCTAGGGCAACGTCATGTTGCTCCAACTGATCATATTTAATCAACTTCGACTCTATCCTCGAAAGTTGTTTTTGCATGGCTAGGAACATGATCTCAATGTTACTCAAATCAAGCTTTTCACTATTAGAAGACATAATTGTAACCTGCAAGAAACGTTAGTAAAAGAAACAGACCTCACAAGTATGACCTCACATGTTTACACTCAATACACACAAGAATGTAACACTCACACTCGTGTTTCACACAATTTTAATATGGCTTTTCTCTACTAATGTTACTCACACACTCTTGCCTTTTTTTTCTCTCACACAACTTTTCTCTATAGGTTCTATATTGAACTCAAGACTCAATCAAAAATCAGCTTATGGAATTCAACTATCAACCAACAATAAACAAGCTGAGCACAAGATTTTAATCAAGGGAAAACAAAACAATGAAGACTCAACAAGACTTTGCAAGACTCAAGAAGGCTTAAGAAGACTCTAATGAAACTAAACCTTGAAGGAAATATGCGTGTTTTTGGGTGTTTAATTAGGGTAGGGTTTAGCCAAAGGTGAGGTAGTTTTGTCCTTTTATGTGGTAGGGTCAAAAAGGTAATTTTAGGTAGTAGGGTAGAATGGTAACAATGAATTTTCAAATTAGGCAAATAAGAAATCTCAAAGCTCAAGAAAGAATGACTACCTCAAGATTTTGATGAAGCACACCTCCACAAATTGCCTTTGATGTTGCACTTGCTACACACGATGTAATAAATCCCCTCTTGAATTGATTTTTTCTTTTCTCTTTTTTTTCTTTTTTTTATTTTACTAAAGTAAACGAACAATGAAGAAAAAAATAAAAAGTCTAAATAATAAGAAGAGGTTTACTTGGGGAACAAGGCAACTTTTTGACAAAAACAAGCTAGTTTTGGTAGCAACTTGTGTGGTAAGGAATGAGAGGGAACGGTGGCTTGTGAAACAAGTAGTCTTTATGTGATATAGAGTTTTTGAAGGTTTCTTGGTGAGCAAGAAAACCTTTGAGATTTGATTGCTTGGAGAACAAGATAGGGTTTACTTGGTGGCTAAGTAAAGAAAATAGGTTTGAGGGACAAACAATATTAGTGGTGGCTTGGAAAAGGATTCAAGATCAAGGTTTATCCAAGACAAGAAGACAAAGAAAGAAAAGAAAAAAAAACAAAAATGAGACTCCCACGAATTGAACCTAAGCTTTGATGCCAAATGATATGGACCTCACCGAAAGAAGATGAGGTTCAATGAAGAAGACAAAGAACACTTGAAGAAAAACAATAACAAGTTAAAAACGCAGCAAAGGAGAACAAAAATTAGAAGTAAAACCAAGACCCGTTGTGTAGAAACACAAGAACCTATGGTATTGGACCAAGACCCGTTGCTTAGAAAAGCAAGAACCTATGGTATATATTGGTGGAAGGTAGAAGAACGCCACAAGGAAGACCTTGATAAGTTCAAGAGTTCTCAAGAGAACCAAAGAGAAGAAGTCTCTCAATTTTATTACTAAAATCAATTGTGTTCTCCCCAAAAGGGTTACATAACTATTTATAGGCAACTAGCTAACTTGCAGCACAAGTAATAGGAATCCTACTTTCCTAACTTGCAGAATAGGAAATAGCAAACTTGCAGAACAAGTAATCGGAATCCTACTGTCCTAATTTGCAGAACAAGTAATAGAAGTCTTACAAAATCTATTATTTAAAAAGGGATTGGGCTTAAATTAAATTAAGACAATGTTCAGCCCAATAATACTTAACTAAATAAAATATGCATCTAGCCTAATTTGCATTTCGGCCCAATACTTGTGTGTCTTCAAGAAGGTTGAACTTGGGCTTGGATCATGTTGTAGAAGACTTTATCATCCTCCATGCTCAAACTTTGTTGGGCTTTCTCTCTAGCAATATCAATGAAACCAGCCAAGGCTTGTTGCATTATCTTTGATTTAGCTCTTGTAATTGGACCTCCATGGATACTCAAAGGATCACGATCATCACGAACATGACTTGAGCTTTGTGAGCTTGGATCTCCATCATCATTGAAAGGTTATTGTCAACTCACCGAACTTTTCATTACTTGGGTAGCCATGATGCATTGCTAGATACCAATCTTGGCTTTTGATTTATGAATGAGATTCTAAATCACTGCCAACGTAATGGAAACCTAAAGGGTCACACATAATAAGGGTGTGACCAAAACAAGGCAATTGGAGTTGGATCCATGTGATGAATCCTAGTACAAGTAGGATTCCTAGTGAGACTAGAATCCTGTTCCAACTAGAATTTGGGATTTAATTAATAGTAATTTTAGCCCGAGATTACCAAAGGGTATTTTGATATTTTCAATTATAATGAGATTTTAATTATGAATTATTAATTTAATAATTCATGGGCGGAGCAAATTATTAATCAAAATGCATAACCAATTGGTTGTAGTTCAAGTGGGAGATTGTTAGAGTATGTCTTACAATTAATTGGATTTGGATTAAGCAATTTTAAAAGGCCCAAAAGACCCAATTTAGTTGGATTAAGGCTAGCACTCTCAGAAAACAATTCCTTTCCTCCTCTCTTTGCTTCTGATCACATCTTGTCTCAAGCAAAGGTCTTGTTTTGCGTCCTACTCATGTGGATACCGTTAGAGGGCTTCTCTTAGCTAGGAGTCTTGAGTTAACGATAAATCAAGGGCTGTACGTGGGCTGCCATATTCAAAAGTCAAACATTCCTACACGAGTACATCAAAAGGTTAGATTCTATCCCGAAATTAATCTTGTTGCGTGATCCTGGTGATTTTGGTTTTGTTGTTTTTAATCCGTTGCTTATTTTCGTGTATGACATGATAAACCGAGACAACAAAACCTTACACAAATTGCGTTGGAAATTTAACTCGACGACCTTTTCGACCATGTATGGCTCATATTTTTATACATTTTGGATTGATCTCGATGAATTTTTAAAGTTGGTTATAAGTGCAGTAAAGCAATTAGAAAAATGAGATTTATGTTTTGGAGATTAAATTGGCTTCCAAATTAAATTATATGGATGATTATTAAATCAAATAATTATAAATAGTTTCAAGATATTTATGAAGAATGAGGAGTATGGAAAAATTACTCAAGGCTTTGTTTGAAGAAACAATGAAAAATGAAGTTTTGAAGAAGGGAAAGTGTAATAAAACAAACTGAACTTAGTAAATTTAAGTGGTTACAAGGGTATTATAGCAAAAAGTCATTAAAATCTGAATGTTATGGTTATAAATGAATTTAGCACATGTTGAAATTCATTAAGAACTCAAACAATCGGCTTTCTCTCCCAAAACAACCCAAACTCCATAGCAGCCCCTATTTTAGGCGTTAGTCATGAAATCATTGTGCCAAGCAGAAACGACCATGAAAATGGCCTCGGTTTGGGTCGGTCAAGAAGGATCAATTGAAGCCCTACCTCTTCTCTACCATATAGCCAAAAATCAGCCAAAACAGACCTCATTTGGTGGGTGAAAACTGAGCTGGAATTTGACTGCACAGAGGTGAGATTATGCTGGAAAGTTCAGGTTGCTTTAAATGAATATATGTTTAATTTCTGATTTTTCTAAGCATATTTCTAGTGTTAGAATGATGTAAAATGTTCCTAAAGTAGTGTAGAGAATTTAGCCAAATGGGTTTCATGGTGGAAAAGTATGGGTTTTTCTATGAAGAGGAGATCTGTTAATGAATGGGTGATGTTGAGTTTAGCTATGGTGTTTATTTTGAATAAATCTTAGGGGAAGTTTAGAATAGGCATTTGGTCAACAAGGGTTTTAAAGGGATTAGTGTGCTTTAATTTGATAAGTGTGATGAAGGGTAATATTGAATATAAAGAATAATACAGGAATAGTTAAAACCGAAAGAAAATGGTTCGGATATCAAAAGGTGCATTGAGCTAGGTTAAGGGCATTGTTAAATTGAGATTGAAATTATAATTCAATAGTTTTAAATGAGTTAGAAAATAATATTTAAAGTATCGATATAGTTGAAATTGAAAGAAAACCGAAAAGATTGTGAAATGATCATTTTGGCCTTAATAGAAAAGTAGTGAAAAACTACCTTGATTGACTAGTTTAAGGTTAAAATGATATTCCTTGAAGTGTAATGAGATAGAATTAAGGTTGAACGACCTTGTTCGAATATTGATTTCAGCTAAGAAATTTGTAGGAGCAAATTTTGGAAAAGAAATGATAGCCATAAGTGAGTTGCAATCGAAGGATGTTGGCTAAAATCGCGAGGAGCAAGGTAAGAGACATATATCAAAGTAAGATGATATCATCTTTGCATACAAAATTGATTTGGTTGTTATTGGAAAAGAATAAAGCCCAATAAGTTGAGCCTAAAGTTTAAAAATACATATATAGAAACCCATGTTTGCGGATTTAAACAAATTCATGAATTGTAATTGTGATAGCTATAGTTAAAGAATGATGTTGATATAATTAAGGTTGAATGTTGATAGATAAATAATAGTATGATTGTTTAATGTATGATTCAAGAAAAATAATCATTTGTGGTTGATATAAAACATCTGTGGTTTCAATAGATTGAGGTTTTTAAGGTAGAATTGAAACTATCTATAACATTGAATTGATTAACGGTGGAGATTAAATATTTTATTGTATCAAATCAACTGGTTTTGGATATTGATAATTTAGTTTTAATATGTGGATAATGGTGTGAGAAGTAGACAAGCATTTGAAATGAATTGTACTGGAAATTGTGACTAAGTGGTGATATATAAAAACTGTGTTTTTCATGCAGGAGGGTTAGGACAATTATACCTGTTATGCTACCAAATTTTTATGAAAATCATAGATAGAAAATAATTGTTTATCATATGAAAGTTTAAGTGTATAGTAGCAAGATAATAAATTGGTAGTAAAAGATAAAGTTGGCCAAAACTTAGAGGAAGGTGAATTAATATTGTTGGTAAAATGCTTTGCAGCTCGGGAGAAGTGGATTACGTGCGACGTTATTGAGAAAGTCAATAACACTAAACATGTAAGGAATATGTATGTGAACTGAAAGGATATTTCGAATGCATGATTTTAATGCAAATAATTTTATGAGAATTTTTTGAAAGTGAATTGCCTTGGAAATTGTGTAATTGTGGCTGTTTGTGAATCTTGAAATTGGATTGAAAGTGCAGGAAGGCTGGAGTAATATCAGTCGTTAGGCTGTTGAAATTTCCTAGAAAATTTTCTAAAAAGTCTCATGAAATATTTTAATACATATTGAGATAATTTCCTAACCTTGAAAATGATAAAATTATTATTTAAATATTCATGTTGCAGAATCCAATGGAAGTGAGGTTATTGAAAATTCTTCCTATATATTTTACAATATATGAAATGGTTTATAAAGTGAAAAGTGGAAAGGTGAATATTTTATAAAATTATTTTCCATAAATATTCACCATATGTTTTAATAAAAACCTTTATGGACTGACTGAAGATTTTACTTGTTTTATTGATTTCCATAAAGGTGATATTATCCTGTGAATACTATTTTGAGACTGAAATGTTTCTAAATGTATTCCATAGTGAAATGGTGTGTTTATGGAATTACTATTAATTTTGGAAAGTAAATATTTCTATTTTCCATAAAGTATGAAATTATCGGAAATGATTTCCAGTAATCTTAAAAGTGAAAATTTTGAAAGGAAAGCGTGGAAATACGAGCAATTTGTTTAAGGTGAAATGGAATATTTATAAGATTTATTACTACGGAGTCATTATTCTATAACACTGTTTTCGCCGTACAAGATATTGTGATTTATACCTTTAGGGATTTTCTGAAAGATATTATTGATTTTTCTTAATTCCATAAAGGTAATGAGATTTTATTTATATTGTTTTGAGACTGATAAGCGCTGTATCATACTGATGTGACATAATATGTGATATGTGATATGTGATATGTACATGCTGTGTGAAGCTATTGACACTGATCTTGTCTTCAGCGTCCCTCTTGACATCTGATCAGTGTATGACCGAGGACACATATAGACTATGACCATAGATCTCACATGTTTACTAATACTGTTCCCTACGAAGATTATAGCATGATATATATTGAGGGTGTTGCCTTAGTCTCCACTATTTAATGAGATGAAAAGTGATGATTTTAAATGAATGACGATATGAAAAGATGAATGGTTATTTATATGTTTTGAATGAAATGAAAGATGGTTTTCTAAACAGTTTACTGTACCAAATTAAGTACAATACTGTTTAGGAAATTTTTAGTAATGTACGTGACATGTATTTAAAAGGAAAAAAATGGAAAATTATCAATCTAATATTTTTTTAGGATTTAAATGTGAATATTAGATTATGTGGCTAAATGTTTTTATATATGTTGAAAGTATCGTTTTGAAATGAATGTGAAATGTTATGATTGTTGGATTATGCCCTTAGAACCATTCATTAGATGATTGACTTTGGCATTTTTTATGTATCATGACATTTTATTTATCATAATTCATTATTATATTTGTCTTATAACTGCGTAATATAATCTTATATGATAATGTCCTTAGAATAGTAATAACACAGTCAAGTATTATTGTGAATAAGGATAACAATGATACGATAAGACTAGTATGTGGTTGACTGATGACCATTGTCATGGATATAAGATATCAAGTCATCACATAGGTACATGTTAGAGAACTATGTACTGGATCGACCCTCCATGAGAACGCTACATGGATTGTTATATGAGTGTCATAAGCGATTCTCATAGTGATGATGGTGTATGTGATCCTTTGACTTGAGATCATCAAAGATCCCAACATAGAGAATTGCATACTTTAATGCTGCTAGATGTCATTCGTAACAGGATGGACTATAAAGGTAGTAATTGGGTATGCCTTGATCTATGTAGAGGGATGTTGGGTGATCAAGATAGGATTTATCCCTCTTATATAACAAGAGTGATGTCTTGGGCCCTTTGATAGAGTGAGACTAAGAAATGCATGGCCGTGCTCGAATAAGTCAATATGAGATATTGATTTTATTTGTTTAATTAGTCTACTCAGGAATCAAGAAACGCTGATTAGACTATACAAGTGTGACACATTCCATGACTTGTGTCTAATCGAGACATCAAAGGATAAAGGGATTAGACTACACGGTAACATCTATCACGAGTAAGGTTATGTCGAGTCATTGACATTCTCGTTACATGGGTAGCAATGATGTCTTGCTAGATACCGCTCATTGCCTGTGACAATTTTGTCATTGCCATTGTTTTGAGAACCTACTGGGTCGCACACTTAGAATGGATCAATGAGGAGCTTAATTAATCCTATTCTGAATTGGATTAAGGATATATCTAATCCTATTCTGAATTGGATTAAGGATAGATATATCCAATCCTATTCTAAGTAGGATTAGAGTTCTGTTTGGCAGTAAATTTTAGGGTAAAATTTACTGCCTATAAAAAGGAAGTTTTTCTAAAACAGAGCCGCACCTTTTAAAATAGAAAACAAAAAAAAACATTCCTTTTAATCGAAGCTAGCAGTTCGGTTATAAGGAATCAAAAACGCTCTTCAAAGCTTCTGATCGTGAGACGTTCAAGAGTCGTGAGATCCGTTCGTGTGGATACCATAGAGGCAGGAACGAAAAGTTGCTGCTTGTGACTCGACCAACGACAGAAAATTCAGAGAAAACGTTAGGTAAAATCTCGAAACCCTAATCAGGCAACTCTCCGAATCGATCTTGGTGGAGGCCGAATGATTTAAATTCCGCTGCGTGTTGTTTCGGTTTCCTTCAATGAAAAGTACCTTATTTTCAAAAGAATACTTATCCGAATGATTTAAATTCCGCTGCGTGTTGTTTCGGTTTCCTTCAATGAAAAGTACCTTATTTTCAAAAGAATACTTACTCCCTATAGTTGCTTCTAGGTTCCGGGACAAGACAGGTATTTCACAATACCTTCCTTACTCCATTTGGATCCCTCAGTGACTATAGTATCCTTCTTATTTTCGGTCCCTAGTGAACCTATAAGAAAATAAAGGATTTTATTGCATATAGATTTCAGAATATCAAGATTTGCATACAATTCCTTTACTGTGCCATGGTTTGCTCACTCCTTTACTTTCATCATCCACAAATTATATGTATCGGTTAACTGAAGTATCAATCTGTGGATTAGTTGTGTTTTAAGTAGCTCGAGGTAGCTCATAATGGATCCCGAAGGTATCATGCTTACATTTGTATGTCCAGACATTTTTATATAGTACTACTTGTTGTAAATTTTAATTTCAGGGAATGTAACTGATTCATGCAGCTGTGAATATTAATTATTAACAAAAAAAATGTTGTCTAAATCGTTCTAATGTTGTAGATGAATGGTGTTAAAGGCGTTACAAATAGCCCAATCAAAATTTATAAGGAAAATGTGTGATTTACTGTATGTTTAGACTGTTACAAATAGTCAACAATCGATTCAAAAAATATAAATCATATAAAAATATGAAATGATGTAAAATTAATTTAGTTTTACATTAATATAAGTGAATTCCTCCTAGTTAATTTTAATTTATAAATATAATATTTTGCTTTGATTGACTTATTTAAATGACTTATAAATTTAATATTTGATTATGATTATAATTATAATCTGTTTTCATTAAAAAGGACTTCGTAAATAAGGAGCCTAAAAATGATCAACATTGAATCTCTAATTAATTAGCCATTTTGTATGTGCCTGACTGTTCAACCAAAAAAATCACCATACAAAAATCATATACTCCAAAATTGGAAACCATAATAATTTTTTTTATGATAGATAATGATACCTGCAAAACAATCGCGATCGAACATCAAAGATCTAGCTTGAACACAGTGAGGATAAAATGGAGAAAAGAAAAGGAGGCAAGGGAGGGGAGAGGACCGAGCTAGGGCCTAGCGGGAAAGATTTTTTTTATACACCAGTAATCACCAGAGTAAACAGCTGAACAGTGGCAAATCAACTCCTCATTTGCGTTGTTGGTGGCAGCCACGATTAAACGTATTCCCTTTGCAATTTTCAGATCTTTTAACATCTTTATTACCCGGTGGAGTGCATAAGTAGCCGAACTTATCACGACCACAAGCTGCATTCCCAGGATCAAGAGTGTTAGTCGAAGGTCTACCTCTCGGCTGCAGCATTCTTCTCGTTTCCGACACCATCGAGAACTCGAATCCCAAATCGTCCTGAAACCGACGGCCGAAGCATTCAGCGGATGAGCCGTTGCAGTAGAAGAAGCTGAGGGTATTGCTCTCTGGTGAACCGATTGCAGAATGGCTTGTGCTGGATGGAATCATTACCACTAGCGACAGAATCAGAAGAACTGGTAGATATAAACCTGTTGTTTTAAGGTCTCCCATGTTTTTCTTCTCCCCTGCCAAAATTTCTCTTACCTTCAGCATATTCAATCACTGCTTTAGAAAAGTGGGAGATTAGGTGGTTATCATAAAGAACAAGCAACTCCAAGTGGATTGAGTGGTTGACTTTTTGTCTTTTGGCCATAGAGAAATTTGTAACCTCATAATTGAGCACACGTGCTTGATTTAACAATTTTTCGGTTTTTATTTTTATTCTTTTTTTCTATTCTTGTTGTATCATAAATATATTGGGATACAGCTTGAGCCTTCACATTACAACTTGTATTCATGTTCGTATTAAAATTTCAACTTTGTTTTTTCTTTTTTGAATTTTAATAAAAATTAAGAAATAAAAAAAAAGAATAAAACATTGGGTTTAAGGCTCAATCAAAACCGAAAAATGAATCCACAGTTCAATTTCATGTGCCAAAATGGAACCAAAGTTCAATCATTAAATTGAAACTCGAAATTAAATGGTAAATTTGATTAAATTTGATTCGCATTTCAATTAAAATTTTCATAGCAAAATTTTGGCATTTCATTATAAAACACTAGACTCAATTTTGGATTTAGATTCAACAATAAACTCAGTGAGTGCGATATCTGATAAATCTTTGAAATATACAATTTTTAGAGTATTTAATTACATGAATTGTGATTAAATTTTAGAATTTTAATGTAATTTTTTTTAATTTAATTAAATTTCTTTCATGTGTAGGAAGTTCAAGAATAACAAGAAAATCGAGAAAATGGCAATAAAATCAAAGACAAATGGTTAGATTTGATGTTTAAATCCTAACCTTAACCTTACCCTAAAATTCCTACACCTATCCATTTTCCTAACCCTAAACCCTATTCCTATTATCCTAAAACCCAAACCCAAAAACTTAATTAAATCTCAAATTTTCTTTTAAACCTCAAACATCCACCTTACCTCTACCTTAAACACTAACCCTAAAAATATATATATTTTTTACTTTAAACCTCTTCAAACCTTAGGAAAACTTAAATACTTTTAGAAAACCTTTAAAACCTTTTTACCAAAACCCTACTATAAAGTCGTAAATTACCATAACCCTAAAACTTTTAACCCATACTCCACTATAATCCATTTAAAACCTACCCCTTCTCACGTAAAGCCCATGTATTATTTAAGCCTATCAAAAATACCAAAACTTTAACCCTAAAACACTTAAAATCCAACCCAAAAGTCGACCTTTTTTTACGAAAGCCCATGGAAGCAACCCTAACTTACAGAAAAGAGTAAGCAGCCGGATGAAAAAGTGTGGACGGGAGCTCGGTGACGGCAACTCATTCTTCACCATTTTTCAAGCTTTTCTTTTCTCTCTCTCTCTCTCTCTCTCTCTCTCTCTCTCTCTCTCTCTTTAGTTCAGGAATTAATTTAAGTTTGTATTCCCCTTCTTAAAGTAGATTTCAAAGGGAGGCGCACGTGAAGCGATGATGAGCTGGAGACGCAAGGCTTGGTAGTTGCTGGAGGCTTGCTGCGTTGCCGGAAAGGAAAGGTGATGGACAGCAAGTGCTTCTGGCTGATGTTGCGTGGAAGACTGGTGCAGGCACGCATGGCTGCTACGTGGTTAGAGAGGAATGGCGTGGCAAGGCTAAGTAGTAACTTCTTATGTGCATGGCACTTCAAATACATATATATATATATATATATATATATATCACTTTTCTTTATAGATTTATATATGATGCACTGACAGTGTATAGTTTCTATACACTGTTAATGCACTAGAGGTTGACATCTCATCAATAGGCCCTTATATGCAAATATAAATAAATTTTTTTAATTTGCCCATAAGGGCTTATTGATGAGGTGTCAACCTTTGGTGCATTGACAGTATATAGAAACTATACACTGTTAGTGCATCATGTACAAACTCTTTCTTTATTGAGTTTTAGCTTGTTAATTTTTTTTTTATATTTTTATTAATCGTTCGTTTAGGTGTTGTTAGGAGTTGAATTTTAATTAATTTGCATGTTAGACTAATTTTTTTGAATTTTAGTTTATAAATTAATTTTAAATTTTAGTTTGACAATAGTTAAATTTTTATGCATTAGGATTTAAGTTAAATATAGTTAAATTAAATTATTTCACATTTTATTATAGGTTTTATTTATTATTATTTTTTTATAGTTATAAATTTTTTTTCAATTGTTTGAATAAACTTAGGATGACCAATTATAGTATTTAACTATAGCAATTCAAATTAATCCTCATGTGAACGATACTCTACTCACTCTTTATTTCTTGTCATGACCTATGCACTGGCAATATAAGTTTTAGATGCAATAAGTTTTTGGTGTTGTTGCTGAGGATTAGTTAAGGTTGTTCTTAGTTAATATTAAAATCAATCATGCCTAGGTTTAGTTCAAGCCTTTTTTTTTCTTATTTTTGTAAATATTTCTTCTTCTAATATTTTAATTTTGTTACTTTGTGAGGTACCACGATGGATCTGGTGAAGCCCTGAACTTGGGAGACTACGTTATGCCTTGTGTGAGTGTGATTCATTCAAGCATTAGGAAGCCCAAGATTGAAGCTAATAGCCTTGAGAACGAGCTGGACTTCATCCCAATGTTATTGAATTCAATTTAGTTTGGAGGTTTGCCTACTGAAGACTCATATGCTTATCTTGTCAACTTCTTAAAGATATGCGACTTGTGCAAGTACAAAGGCATTTCTGATGACACCATTCGTTGAGACTCTTCTCATTCTCACTCTAGGATAGGGTGAAGAACTAGCTACAGTCACTTCCTCATCATTCTATTTGTACTTGGGATGATTTGTCTTGTAAATTCTTAACTAGTTTTATTTCATTGGAATATATGGAGAAGATGAGGAATCATATTTTGTCATTTGAGCAACATGACTCCAACCTCTCTGTGAAGCAGGGAAACATTTAAGGGTTTTATGAGGAGATGTCCTTCTGATGGATTACCCATGTGGATACAAATACAAAGTTTCTATAATGATTTGGGTGATTCATCGAGAGCAGTGATTGATGTGACAGCAGGTGGAGCACTTATGGGGAAGTCCGTTGAAAAAGCATATGAATTGACAAATCTAATGGCTTCCAATAACTTCCAATGGCAGTATAAGTGAGATATATCGAGGAAGATCGTCAATAGTCACAAGATTGATCTTATTGAGACTTGGACTTCTCTAAAAGCCGCCTCACCCAAAAAAGTCTACCAGAGTCTTTTTATTTCTTGTGAGAAATGTGAAGAGAGTCATGCTACTGAGAATTGTCCCATCAATTTGAGTTGGGAGAATCATTCAAGCTATTACTCAAGCAACTACGATAAGCTTTCATTACCTTATTCGGAGCTCATGGAGACATGTGTCCTTTCTCATCAAGCTCTTCTACAAGTATTGTAGCAAGAGGTCTTAACTGAAGATGTTGAAAAGCTTACACCACTCGAGCTTATTGAAAATGAAAGTGTGGTTGAAGAAAAAGAAATGAAGAATAGTAAAGGTGAGGAAGAAGTCCAAGAGGGAGGGTTTAAGATTGAAATCCAAGTTGTAGAGGTTGACGTGAAACATTGAAAGGCAACCTTCATTGTTTCTTCATGGAACTTTCCACAAGAGCATGAAGTGTGTTATATCTTAAAAGATTGTGGAGTTAAGTTCTTTGAAGTAAAGTATCTTATGGAATGACCTTCCATGGTGGTACACTATGTACATCCATCCATCTGTAGATCATTCAAACCATCTTGAAGGATGACAAAGATAGTCAAGCTGATGACTATAAATGAAGTGCTTTTGGGGAGACAACCCTAGTTTTTTATTAATTTATTAGTTGTTTCTTTCTTTTATTAGCTTTAGTGTTAATATTCCATAGCTTTGATTTTCTTTTTCTTTCTATTTTGTCAATTTAAGTCTAAGTTTAGGTGAGCAATTAAAAAACCTTGTGGCCATGTAATTTAGCTTCAATGGAAAATTCAGGGAAGTTTTATTCTATCTTTTCTGAATTCTTGAATCACTTACACATTGAGGACAAAGTGCACTTCAAGTTTGGAGGGAAGGAAATTTGAGCTTATTTTTTCAAAAAATTTCAAACTTTTTTGGCGTTAAATGTTTTGCCCTGAGATATATTCTGCTTGATTCAGTTATTACCCATGTCCCCATGATTAAGATGTTGATCCTTGTAAATGCATGATTATTGAGAAGCATGAGTTGAATTCTTGACTTGCCTTGTTCTAATTATGATTTTTCCATCTTTATGTATGTCTGGATCAGGGATTCGCATGCACGTTTAGAGATGGATTATGTGAATATAGGATTAATTTGTCTTTGAAGTTATGAGCATATCTTAGATGTTTTTTGATCTTCTCTCATGGTAAAATTTTAGCCCATGCTTAGTTAAGAAGATGATTTAAGCCATCCTTGGATTGTTTAAGCTTTTCAAGCTAACCTTGTACATATTTCTCTTAGCCACCCTCTGTATCAAATTAGCCTACTTTTGTTTACGAGCCTATAAGTTAATTTCCTTTATCTAAATAAATATGCTTTCCTATCCCTTACCCTGATAGCATGTGATTTACTAGGATATATCATGAGCTATGTACATATTTAGGTAGATAAATAGAATATAAAAAATGAAAATGATGAAAATGAAAAAAAAAAGAAAACAAAATAGAAAAATAGAAAATTCAAAAAAAATGAGAAAAATACAAAAAATAGAATAAAGTGTATAACAAAGTAAGAAGAAAATAAGTTCGGGGGAGTTAAGTGAAGCTCAAAACATTAAGATCCTAGGATATGATGCGTGATTAGGGGTTATTAAGCCTAAATTTTCTTTTATCATACCTTCACCCTAGCCTTATATCATAAGCTTAATGAAGTCCTATTGATTCTTGATTAAGTATGGCTACATTAGTTGAGAGAGAAGTGAAAAGCAAACATATGGGATTGTTCATGCTTTAGAGATTTTGCTTTTCATGTTTGTATAATCTCATTCGAATATGCATACATTGATATGTGATTGACATTCACACACACATGGAGAATCTAATTAGGTCTTGGCATGTGATTGGAAGAAACTATGTGCTAATTAATAATTATGATTATTCTTTGTTTAGATTAGTACTCTTTCTCTAAGATGTATGTCGAGAATGAATCTTTCAAGTAAATGTTATCTCTTACATATTTTGAGATTGTTTTGCTTGAGGACAAGAAAATATTAAGTTTGGAGGTATGATAAGTCTCTAAAATATACAAATTTTGGAGTATTTTATTACATGAATTTTGATTGAATTTTGGAATTTTAATGTAATTACTTAATTATGAAGCATTTGTAACTACTTAAATATTTCAATGTGATTACTTAATTATGCTTTGTATGCGGTCACGCCCTCATTAATTTCTACCAAAAATTATAACTTATAGATTCATACTAGTTGCTAAAATAATGACTAAAGGGCAGTTTAATGGCGTCCTCTTCATTGGAACCTCCAGCTGGTAATGGATCTGTACGAAGGGATGATACAATTATTGCCTCTCAGAACGAAATACCAATGTGTATTAAGAAAAAAGTCAAGCGTGGACGTAATACAATAAGGATGGGTCAAGTGATCAAGATCTCATGGAAGAGATTGATACTCCTATCATTGTTGAGGTTAACCCCATCGAAGATGCCAAATTTTCATACAAAGACATGTTGATAGGTGGAAACAATGGTGGTTTTGATTCTTGGGATGACTGGGGGATTTTAGATTGTATTAGTGCAAAGATATTTGATGAAGATGATTCAAACAATGAAAATGGATTGGATGTACAAGAAACGAGGATTATTTTCACCAAAGAGGAGAAAGCTACAATGAGGAATCCTTGGTGAAATGCACTCATAATCAAACTATTTGGAAGGGTGTGGGATTTCAAACCCTTTCCAGTAGGATAAAGCAGCTCTCGAATTTAACTAGGAGATATAAGGTTATTGACATCAGAGATGATTATTTTTCTATTTAAATTTGAGAGGAAGATAGATTATATCAATGTCATGGATAGAGTGCCATGGATTGTATGTGGGATCTACTTAACAATAACGCAGTGGATAGATTATATCAATAGGCCATGGATTATAGGTGGGCACTACTTAACAGTAAAACAATGGACTCCAAATTTCAACTTGACAAAAGACACAATAGAGGGTTGTTGCATGGATCAAATTCTAGTATCTTCCTATGGAGTATTTTAGTCGCTTGGCATAAACAAAAATGGGTGAATGTGTTGGCGGGGTCATTAAGATTGATAAAAATAGTAAGGAAGCCATTCGTGGCAAATTTGAGAGAATCTATTGTAACGTCTGAAATTATAAAATTATGAGCTAACTTTTTCCTTTTCGCTACTATCTTTCTCATTCAATTATTCGATATCAATCGGTTTGTGATAGGATGATATTTTGTGAATTTTATATATGCTAATATATTTTATTTATTGATGTTTTATGCATAAAAGAGCTTACTAATGTTTATTTTATGTTTTAGGTATTAAATATCAAAGTTGGAATAAAAAGAAGCTAAAATGAGCAAAGTGCAATATTTTCTGACCAGCTTGAAAGATTGACATTTTTGACCACTTTAACAACCTGATCTCAAGAAGTCGACTTCATAGAAGTTGTAGAGGACTTCTCAAGGTTTCCAGAATGCACAAGATCGCAAAAATAGGAGTTCATTTGGTGGGTCAAACGTCTGGACAAAATCAGTATGAAATTCTGGGCAGAAAAACGAGATTGAGAAGAAATTCCAACAAAGCTAGTTCAAGACTAGATTTTGTTGAGAGAAGATAATTTCTTAATTTTATTTTTGTCTTAGATCTGTAATTAGTTAATAAAAATAGGCCTTAGGAATTTTACTTAGAAAATAATTGTAAAAAGATGATGGGATAAAGGTAAGAGTTTGACTAGTCAAATTACTTGTTTTCCAAGTAAACTCTTATCTGAATCCCACATTGCTTAGGAAAGTCTTTTAAACTCTTCCTTAGGCCTATATAAAGAGCACAAGGCTCTCATAAACATCATCCCTCTTCTCCCTCTTCGCTTTTAGTCTTGTAGGATTTTCTTTAGGGTTTTTAATAAAAATTTTATTTTTCTTTATTTTTAATTAGTTGCTGATTTCTTAATATTGTTTTATAAAATTATTTTCTTTTTATTTTTTTTTAGATTTTGTGATTTCTTTTTTTGTTAAAATCTTATTAGATCATAATCTTGATTATAGATTTCTTGTTTGATATTATTAAAGATTGATAGTTTAATTGTTTATTGCATGATAATTGTCTTCTTTATAATATTAAACTTGAATTTTATGATCTTGAATATGTCTAGTGAGTAGTTTTCTTATTCAGTTATGAGGTAAATTAATTATTCTTGGGAAAAGCATGTTGTGAGATTCTTGAACCTATTATATAATTGTTGATTAAATATCCAAGATTCTCTGAGCACATTATAATGATTGTTTGTTTGATTAGATAGGGTGCACACTATTTAGTTAAATTAAATAATCTACCGCCAGATTAAAAACATAAGTCCGTAATTGCTTGTGGAGTTAATCACTAGGGATGGAGGAGAATTAAGGTTTAGATTAAATAAACCGAGCTTATGTGTTTGTTATCTAATGTCAACCCATATCTCTCTTGTTGTTAATGCTGCTACAACTTATATCTAGAGAGCTTGTTCTTGGTAGGTTAAGTAGTTAGAGATTAGTTAAAGAGCTTGTTTTAACTAACGACTCAGTAAGGAAAGATGGTGTAACAGAGCTTGTTGTTATGCTACGGTTGACTATTTAATTGACAATAATATTTTGTAATCAATGATCAACATCAAAATCCAAGAATGATTGATTGCCTCATAACTGAAGCTTTTTGCTATTTGTCTTTGATACTTAATAATTCTTGTTTTCTTTATTTTAGAATAGTCTCCAAAACCCCCAAACTTCTTCTTCCCCTAAACCCTAAGATTAGATTTTTAATTTAATAATTAACTTAAAAAAAAAATTCAGTCTCTGTGGGTTTGACCCTTGCTCCGCTATCTGCATGGTAGAGTTAGGAAATTTTATTTTTGGTGACTGACGACACTAATCAAATTTTGGCTCCGTTGCCGGGGATCGAAATTTTTTTAAGATAATTATTTTAATTTTAAGTCTAATTTTTTTTCTTTTCTTTTCAGGGATTGCTTGTCTGAGAAGGATTCTAATCACAAACTTCAATAGATTAGGGAGTACATACAAGCAACCCAAAGTGTGGTGCCACAAACACCACAACATCCACCACCACTACCTCCCAAGACGAGAAGTGAGAGGACTCCATGGAGCAAGCTTATGAACCATACTATGATAATGACCCATACTATAATTATGAACCACACTATGATATCTACAATCAAGGATGGTGGGATCATTCTAATTTTAGTTATGGGAATCAATATAAGGTTTACAATGCGCCATTCCAAGATACATATCAAGCTCCATCTCAAGACTCAGGTATGCCTCCACCTCAAGAATCAGGTATGTCTCTTGAAGATATTGTTAAGACTCTTGAGATTAAAACTTTACAATTTTCACAAGAGGCTGATGTTTATATTAAGAATATTGATCACCATGTGAGTCAAATAATGAATTCCATAAGTAACATTGAAGCTATGACCTCTCAACCTGTGGAGAATCCAAAAGATAATGTTACTAACATCACCTTGAAAAGTGAAAGGGAAATTGAATCCAAGGAAAGTGCACATGAAGATGTCAACAACTTTATAGAAAGGGAGGATGAATCCAATGTCTATATTAGAGGTGGAGTTGTTGACATGCACAATGTAAAAGGGAGAGAGAATTTCGACAACTTTATAAAGCACTATAAGGATGTTGAAATCAAGGAATTCAAAGCTGAGGTAAGTGATAAACAAATTCCTTTTAATGCTTCTACTTACCCTCCTCCTTTTCCTGGTAGGTTTGCAAGAGCTACAAATGAAGAGCAAGACAAGGAGACCTTGAAGACATTTAGGAAAATGGAAGTTAATATTCCTCTCCTTGATGAAATTAATGATCAAGTGCTTTGCAATGCCAAGTTTTTAAAGGAACTATGCACTTCCAAAAGGAAATTAAAGGGTGATGAAAAGCAAGTTCTTAAAGATGAGCTAGAAATAGCCATGAGCAAAAATCTTGTGAATGATGAACTCAAGAGACCGATAAAAAGGTTGAGGTTTGGGATTGGATGATGGAAGGTGGAGCGGTCGAGCTAACGACATTAAACAAAAGCGCTACTTGGGAGGCAACCCAAGGATGTAAAACGAGGGAGTATTTCTTCCTTTTCTTGTATTACCATTTAATTTTTGAGTTTTTATTGTTCTTCTTTGCATGCTAGACTTACTTTGAGGACAAAGTAAGATTTAAGTGTGGGGGGGGAATATTGGTTTAAGAGTCTATAGAGTGGTTTTTTTTTTAGGAAGTGGAAATTAAAGAAAAAAAGGGTCAAATTTTTTTAGTTTTAAAGATCATGATATGTTTTCTTTCTTTTAAGGATTGATTCTAAACTAAAACAAGGTTTTATAAGAAAGTTGAGAGTATTTTGATTGTTATTATTGTTGAAGTGAATACTTTCTAAAGAATTTATGTGAGTTCATGATTAAATATGATTGCTCATATGATATTGATAATGTGATTAGTTCATTGAAGTTGGTATAAGCCAAGGATAAATAGACAAGAACAAAAAAAAAACATAAAAAGAGAAGAAAAATAGAGGTTGAAAGCTTTAAATTCTACTCCAATGTTTTGAGTTACTCGATCTTGTTGATTAAATTCTTGAAGTGACTTAAAATATGAGTATGCAAAGCACTCTAAAAGAGGGCTTACTTGTTGAGTAACCGGGTGTTGGTATCACCAATATTAACATTCGTGTAAAAAGGCAAGTAAGTACTTAGGGAAACCATTATTAAAACCTCAAAAGAAAAAAAAAGAAAAAGAAGGAAGAGAAAATAGAAAAAAAAAATTCTTGATCTATTGACTTTGTTTGTGGTAATGTAAAATGGATAATTGCAAAGTTGATGTTATATGTTTAAATTGTGTTGATTGTGAATTTTGCATGAATTTATTTAGAAGTATGCATGAATATGAGAAGTAATGATTAGAATATGATTGACTTGATTATTTGACTCTTGTTAAAGTTATGAGTTAAGAATTGAAATATTTGAAAATATGTTCATGATCTTAATCTTGTTTTGAGTCTTAATTTTTAATTTTTGAGTCTTATTTTGAATTTTTAGGATTGAGTCTTGAGTAAAAGATTTTATGGGTATATCTTCTGAAAGCCCTCACGAGACACAACTCGTCCACTAGGGGTGACCTAGGGGTTTAAAGGCTTATTGCATAAGCTAAATGCAATCGTGATTCCTACGAAAGTGAGTTAGGATTTTAGGATTTAGTTCTTTAGGAATTAGTTTGCTAAGGTTTGCTAGAGGACTAGCAAAAGCTAAGTGTGGGGGAATTTGATAGGATGATATTTTGTGAATTTTATATGTGCTAATATATTTTATTTATTGATGTTTTATGCCTAAAAGAGCTTACTAATGTTTATTTTATGTTTTAGGTATTAAATATCAAAGTTGGAATAAAAAGAAGCTAAAAAGAGCAAAGTGCAGTATTTTCTAACCAGCTTGAAAGATTGACATTTTTGACCAATTTAACGACCTGATCTCAAGACGTGGCCTTCATAGAAGTTGTAAAGGACTTCTCAAGGTTTCCAGAATGCACAAGATCACAAAAATCGGAGTTCATTTGGTGGGTCAAACGTCTGGACAAAATCAGTATGAAATTCTGGGCAGAAAAACGAGATTGAGAAGAAATTCCAACAAAGCTAGTTCAAGACCAGATTTTGTTGAGAGAAGATAATTTCTTAATTTTATTTTGTCTTAGATCCGTAATTAGTTAATAAAAATAGGCCTTAGGAATTTTACTTAGAAAATAATTGTAAAAAGATGATGGGATAAAGGTAAGATTTTGATTAGTCAAATTACTTGTTTTCCAAGTAAACTCTTATCTGAATCCCACATTGCTTAGGAAAGTCTTTTAAACTCTTCCTTAGGCCTATATAAAGAGCACAAGGCTCTCATAAACATCATCCCTCTTCTCCCTCTTCGCTTTTAGTCTTGTAGGATTTTCTTTAGGGTTTTTAATAAAAATTTTATTTTTCTTTATTTTTAATTAGTTGCTGATTTCTTAATATTGTTTTATAAAATTATTTTCTTTTTATTTTTTTTAGATTTTGTGATTTCTTTTTTTGTTAAAATCTTATTAGATCATAATCTTGATTATAGATTTCTTGTTTGATATTATTAAAGATTGATAGTTTAATTGTTTATTGCATGATAATTGTCTTCTTTATAATATTAAACTTGAATTTTATGATCTTGAATATGTCTAGTGAGTAGTTTTCTTATTCAGTTATGAGGTAAATTGATTATTCTTGGGAAAAGCATGTTGTGAGATTCTTGAACCTATTATATAATTGTTGATTAAATATCCAAGATTCTCTGAGCACATTATAATGATTGTTTGTTTGATTAGATAGGGTGCACACTATTTAGTTAAATTAAATAATCTACCGCCAGATTAAAAACATAAGTCCGTAATTGCTTGTGGAGTTAATCACTAGGGATGGAGGAGAATTAAGGTTTAGATTAAATAAGCCGAGTTTATGTGTTTGTTATCTAATGTCAACCCATATCTTTCTTGTTGTTAATGCTGCTACAACTTATATCTAAAGAGCTTGTTCTAGGTAGGTTAAGTAGTTAGAGATTAGTTAAAGAGCTTGTTTTAACTAACGACTCAGTAAGGAAAGATGGTGTAACAGAGCTTGTTGTTATGCTACGGTTGACTATTTAATTGACAATAATATTTTGTAATCAATGATCAACATCAAAATCCAAGAATGATTGATTGCCTCATAACTGAAGCTTTTTGCTATTTGTCTTTGATACTTAATAATTCTTGTTTTCTTTATTTTAGAATAGTCTCCAAAACCCCCAAACTTCTTCTTTCCCTAAACCCTAAGATTAGATTTTTAATTTAATAATTAACTTAAAAAAAATTTCAGTCTCTGTGGGTTCGACCCTTGCTCCGCTATCTGCATAGTAGAGTTAGGAAATTTTATTTTTGGTGACTGACGACACTCATCAGTTTGCAATCGGTATCAATGTAAGTTTGATTCTATAATTCTCATTACCAATACATCTCTATACCATTAAATTTATTTATCCATAAATAATAGATAAGAAATCATAATAAAATTATAACATAATATTTATCATTCTATTTATATCAGTTCAATGTCATTACATCCCACTAGGTTATATACATTCCTTTAATTTAACATTTTACTATCTACATCCCATCACAAATTCATCTACTATGCATATATTTGCTTGAATATAAAAATAAAATTCTACATATTCCTATTCTCTTAACACTTTAACTTCTAATCACCTTCTTCACTACCCTAAAGCAGCTATAGTCATGTACACAGAAGAACTATCTGGGATGGGTAAGGGGGTGAGTTTTGGAGAAAACTCAGTAAGAAACATATATAAAAGTGCATACTAAATGCAGTTAAATAAAAATATTTTATTTTACTAATGATGAAAAAAGCATATTAAATATAAACATTAAAATGTAATAAAAACATTTATTTCCTAACAGCTCACTAGGGGATGTTATAGGAAGGATACTATAGTTAACTAGGTAATGGGGTAGAGTATGGGAGGTACTTTGAAGTACCTGTTGTGTTCTGATCCCTAGATGTGACTATAGGGAGTAAACAATTGAAGATAAATTAGTATGAAACATGTTATAATTTAGGCAATGCAATTTCAAATCAATATCAGTATATAAATAATTTATTTAAATAATGGTATAACACAGTTTTAGTAAAAATTTCAATAAATAAAATAGTAACATTTCAAATCATAATAAAAGCAATATTTTTCGTATTCTTGTTTAATACAATAAATCCCTTCATTTAAAAATCCTTATTATCAATTAGTCAAATTAAACATTTCTTTCTTTCTATCAAATCAATAAATCAATATTCAAATTACTCATAATCAATTTAGTGGAGATAATCACAACCAATAGAATCATGCATAAAAGATATCCCATAAAGGATGTACATAAAAGTGGCGTACCCAACGCGTGGGCCAGGGATCGTCCCTTAAGCCAAGCACATAAAAGAAGACAAATGGCCATCATCAGAAGTCCGCAGTGTACACTAGTCAAGTGACAACTGTGATGCAGAGGACTTGACTAAGGTCTCACAGCCATATATATGTAAATCACGTAAGTACATAAGCATTTAAGTATGCATGATCACCATAGGAGTTAACAATGTCATGACCCGTGACCACATTTCTCACCTTATTGTACACAACTTAACCGGTTGGGCTGTCTGTGATACTTCACTTATACTGACTGTTAAACAATTTTACATAACATTGTTTATATTATACACATCCCTCATCGTAATTAATCAGATAAGTAGTACTGTTGACATGTCTAAATACAGAGAATAAATGATCATACCTCAAATAACTCAGTCGGTCTGTCACATTTTTCTTCGTGTACAGCTGAGATCCACAATCCACTGAACTCACAAGCATCAAAACCTGAAATATTTAATATTAAGGGGTGAGCAAAACCACGGCTCAGTAAGAGAATTATATGCCTCACTTGATACTCAGCTTCCTATATGCTGAAAATCTTTTCTTTTTTTTTCCTATGGGCTCTAGGCTCGCATGTAGGAAGGATACTACAGTCGGCTAGGGATCCGAATGGAGTAAGGTAGGTATTTTAGAATACCATACTTGTTACGGAACCTAGAAGCAACTGTAGAGAGAAATTTTCATTTCGTTTGAATTAATAAATCCTTTTCCTTTTTAATTTTCATAACCTTTTCATATTCTTTTCAATATGATGCTTTTATGAAATAAAGCATTTAAATAAAATGATTAGTATTCGTATATTCCTTGAAAAGAATATTAGTTAAATCATCATCTTATTTCTTTAAAACTCATTTCATGTTTTAGTGTACTCTCTTAATTAGTACCGTACTTTAAAGAGCAAAATAAGCTATTAAAATTTATTCCAATATAACCGATTACTTAATCACTTTAGGTGTAAGCCCCAATTCACTGATTCAGTTACGACATCCATTTTAACTAACAATGGAGTTAAGTGTTATATCGAAACTCGTGTAGCACTTAGTTCTCGAAGGACTCTAGAGGTGGCTCCCACGGTACAGAAATTTCTTACTAACACATCGAAACTCGTGTAGCACTTAGTTCCCGAAGGACTCTAGAGGTGGCTCCCACGGTACAGAAATTTCTTATTAACATATCGAAACTCGTGTAGCACTTAGTTCCCGAAGGACTCTAGAGGTGGCTCCCACGGCACAGAAATTTCTTATTAACATATCGAAACTCGTGTAGCACTTAGTTCCCGAAGGACTCTAGAGGTGGCTCCTACGGTACAGAAATTTCTTATTAACATATCGAAACTCGTGTAGCACTTAGTTCCCGAAGGACTCTAGAGGTGGCTCCCACGGTACAGAAATTTCTTATTAACATATCGAAACTCGTGTTACACTTAGTTCTCGAAGGACTCTAGAGGTGGCTCCCACGGTACAGAAATTTCTTATTAACATATCGAAACTCGTGTAGCACTTAGTTCCCGAAGGACACTAGAGGTGGCTCCCACGGTACAGAAATTTCTTACTAACACATCGAAACTCGTGTAACACTTAGTTCCCGAAGGACTCTAGAGGTGGCTCCCACGGTTCGGAATTCAAGTCTTTAATCGGTTTGGCCTTTAGTTTTCCTAGCTTTCGACAAATATAACTAGGTGCTGATTAGGGTCCATTGACTCAACATTGGGAGCGATATGTATATTTAGTACTCAAATCACATGTCTTAGGAAAGTCATCTCACAATACTATAATCAGTACCGAAACGAGCATTTTGTAAAAATGCTATAAATCAATTGATTTTCTCCTCATATCATATAAACATATTCTTTTCACATGTCACGCATCATATTTCACATTTTTCATTTGACATATTCCACATCATGTAAAACGCTTTCCTTTTTAACATGTCACCTATTATTTATGGAGTCTAAGATAGACATCAATCTTATCATATTATAACCCCGGAGAGTAAAGAAATAAACCGGTCAAATCTATGACCATAATCTATATTGTCCTCGGTGGGTCACTGATCAAGTGTCGACCGGGACTAAACTTATCACATATCATGCATCAGCATGATAAGATGCTGACGAGTCTCAAAACCGTATTTTTGATCATAATATAAACCTTTATGGAATTTATATAAATATATAATTCCATAATTTAAAACCATAAGGGTTAAAATTCTTTTAGTTAATATTTATAAAAATATTCATAAAAATATTCATTGTATTTCACTTCATATTTCGTCTCGTATTACGTGTAATTTATTTATTCTGAGAATTTTCGGTGGTTTCATTATCACCATTCCCGAATACATGAATATTTTAAACTTCTATCTCATTATATTCATGTTTTATGAGATTTAGTAATTTCCTCATGTTTCGTGATTTAATATCGGCTTTCGAAAATAAAATCATCAAAATCATTTAATTTGATTTTATAAAGTTTTTTCTAAAATTTTCGGCAGCATAACGGATGCCGATTTACTAACCTCCTGCATGAAAATACAGTAATAAATTTGTAGCCAGTACTTCATCTCAAAATTTTCAACAATTCATGCATCATAATAATTTTCATAAAATATCTGCATAAAATATTTCACTTTAAAATATGCAGACTGAGTATCCTTACAGTGCTGCACATGCATCCCTTACCTTTTTCGGGTCGGCGACTTCCTCTTATCGATCGCGCCTGTACTCCTTTTCTCCCGATTCCTTATCCCGATCGCTGAAAATAATTTCTGGAAATAAAAATTCTAATTTTTAGAATTTTTTCATAATTTATTTAATTTTTTTCTGAAAATTAAATTTTCGGGAATTTCTTACCGAATTTCCGTAAATTCCGTGTTGTCGAATTTCCGGGAATTTTTCAAATTTTCGAAATTCTCCTTTTTTCCTCTTTTTCTTCCTTTTTCCTCTTTTCTTTTTCTTTCCTTTCTTTTTCTTTTCTTTCTCTTTCTTTTTCTTTTCTTTTTCTTTTTTTCTTTTCCCTTTTTCTTTTCTTTTTCTTTTCTTTTTTCCTTCCTTTCCCAGTCAGGCCGATTCAAACCGGTCCAGTGCCTTTCCTCACCAGTTCCTCACCGGCGGCCGGTTCTCCGATAGTTCGGGTGTCCCTCAGCTGGCCGGCGGCACGACGAACTTGTCGGTGCCCTCCGTTTGCCATGGATTAGCGGCACGGCGGCGGATCTATTCGGTTTTGCCTCGGTTTCTTCTCCTCCTCCGTCGGCCCTCCTTCGCCGTTCATTACGCCTCTGGTGGCCTCCATCGGCTTCCTCTTCTTCCGCCGGTGCTTCAGTGGTAGTGGCAGCGGTCGATTTGGCTGGCACTGCCAGATCTAGTTTTCTCTTCCCTCGGCTTCCACTGCATTTTCTGCCTCCATTTCTTTCTTTCTTCCGCCGCTGGTGGTTTCCTTGACTTCTTCTTTGGTCGGCGACGACATCCCCTCCATTTTCCTTCACCGACGGTGGCATCTCCGCCACCGACGGCTTTGGTTGGGAGGGTCGGGGTTCCTTCCCCGATCCTGCCTTTTTCCTTTTCTTTGGTTTTTTGTTTTATTTCCTCTTTTGGTTTTTATCCTCTTTCTATATATAGTATATGTTTTACTATATACTATATACTATATCATATAATTTATACACATAATATTTATCATATATTACACATATAATATTATTTCATATATATTGTAATACAATATATATTATATATAGATTATATATATATTGTACATTACAAAATATATATATCTAGTATATATATATTTATATTTATATACTTTAGAATAAATAACATTTATATATAGAATTATATAAATGTTATAATACAATATATATATACCTATAAACTTTAATATAAAATAACATTTACATTTTCTATATATGTATGTATATATATAATTATATATAATTATATATATACACATAAAATATTAGGTTTATATACATATGAATTATTTAAATTTATGAAGTAATATATATTTTCATATATATACCAACGTATATATAAAATACTATATAGTATTTTTAAATACATATGTATTTGTATATGTTAGCTTTAAATTGACATATATATTTTGAAATGACAAAAACTTAAGTAAGCCTTAATGCTTTAATCCATATTGTAAATTTGCCTTATCACACATGATTTTCTCAATATATTTCAAGTGATCATATCAAACATTAAGACCATGATTAAATGATGCATACTCTTATTGGTCTTAATACTTTGTAAATATTTTGAATATTTTAGAAAATCACTTGATGAATTTTTTAGACCATGTTTTCATCAAAGAAAGTCAAGAAAAACTCCCACAAAAGTGCCAATATGTTTTGGGTTGGATTAGGATCAAAGGTCACATCATTTCTAACCCAAAAGTGCAGGAAAATGGTTTTCTGGAGGCATGGGATCGATCCCCTAAGGGAAGGGATCGATCCCCTAGTGGCAGTAAGCTTTTTGGTGGAAGAAAAGGTCCCTCAGCCCAGAAAAATCAGTTCTGGAAAGAAGGGATCGATCCCCTAAGGGAAGGGATCGATCCCCTAAAGGCAGAATGGCTCCCAATGGCTAGAAAAGGTCCCTCAGCCCAGAAGATTCAGATCTGGATCCCCTATGGAAAGGGATCGATCCCTTTGCCCGAAAATAGCCTATAACGGCTAGTTTTGTGAGATACAACGGTCATATTCGATTTTGGCTCCACCCAACGTTCACAAACCATCCAAGGGACTATAAATAGAGGCTTAGAAGCTAAAGAAAGCAAGAGGAACAACCAAGCAACATCTTTCATCATCTTATTCATCTTCCTCAAGCCTCAACATCAATTCAAGAGATAAAGAGTCTTCATCTTCTATCATTCATCTATTTCTTGTATTGTTTAGCACAAACTTTGTATAGGCTTTTCATTGTGCTTAATTTCTGTAATCACTTGCCTATCTAGAGGCGTTCTTTGATTACTTCATTTGTAAACTCATTTCATTCCTTGTAAAGGGGAGGTTTCTCTTTAGCCTTAGAAAAAGAGGGAGGTTACTCTTTAGCCTAAGAAAAAGAGGGATGCTTCTCTTGAGCCTAGAAAAAGAGGGAGAAGAGGTTTCTCTTGAGCCTAGAAAAGAGAGAGGTTTCTCTTGAGCCTTGAAAAGAGGGAGTGTAACAAATTCAAGGATAGTGAATTTGGGAAAATCCTTGGGAGCGTCTCAAGGTAGAGGACGTAGGCAAGGTTGCCGAACCTCTATAAATCACTTGTGTACATTTCTCTATCCTTTCTCTCTTTACTTTCTTGCAATTATATTTGTGTTTATTGCATTGAAGTTATATTGTATAATTGCCTAGCTAAGAGAACTTAGAAAATATCAATATAGGCTAGAGAATATAGAGAAACCGAAAAACGAACATAAGGTTAGCTAAAAACCGATTCACCCTTCCTCTCGGTATAGCCTATAAGATCCAACAATTGTATCAGAGCTTGGGCTCGAGATTGAATTAGATTAACCTCTATCGAGCAAAACGATCTTAAATGGCTCACTTGAATGTAGGCACACCCCTAGGAGAAGAGGGACAATCGTTAGTTAGACCACCACTCTTCAATGGAGAGAATTACTCTTATTGGAAAACAAGAATGATGTTATTTGTACAATCCAATGACTATGAAGTGTGGAGAATTATAGTAAATGGTCCTAAATTCTCATGAAGAAAGTAGATGGAAAAGATGTCCCTAAGCTAGAGGATGAGTGGGACACAAATGACATGAGAGTGGCACAATTGAATGCCAAGGCTATGCACACTCTCTTTTGTGCATTAGGTCCCAATGAATATAATAGAGTGTCCCTATGTGAAAATGCTAAGCAAATATGGGACAAATTGGCCATCACACATGAAGGGACCAATCAAGTGAAAAAAACCAAAGTATGTATGCTCACACATGATTATGAGCTATTTAGGATGAATGAAAATGAGTCCATTAGCGAAATGTTCACTAGGTTTAATGATATAATTAATGGACTTAAGGCATTAGGCAAGAGCTATTCCAATGTAGAAATGGTCAAGAAAATCTTGAATAGCTTGCCAAAATCTTGGGAGGCAAAGGTGACTGCTATAGAAGAATCTAAAGACCCTAACACCTTGTCTCTAGATGAACTTATGGGCTCCCTACTTACATATGAAATGAAATTAAAAAGAAATGAAGAGCCTTCACAGAAAGTAGGGGTAGCACTTAAATCTTCCACTCATGAGGTCATTGAAGATAATAGTGATGAGAGTGGAAATGAGGAAGAAAAGGAAATGGCAATGTTTGCCAAAAGATTTAATAGATTTATGAGAATGAAAGAGAGAGAGCAAAATAGGAAACATCATAGGGGAGAGTCAAGTAGAAGAGAAAAAGACCACTTAGTGTGTTATGAATGCAATGAACCGGGTCACACTAAGCTAGATTGCCCCATACTTAGGAAGGAAAAGGATAGGAAACCTAAGAAGAAAGCATTTGTGGCTGCATGGAGTGATAGTGATAGCTCCGATGAGGAAAATGTAGATGAAGAGGTAGCCTACTCATGCTTTATGGCCATTAGTGATGATGAGGCTAGTTGTAGTTCTAGTGAAGATAATGATTATACATTTGATGAACTACAAAATGCCTTTAATGATTTAGCAAATGAATTTCAATGCATGAATTCTAAATATAAGAAAATCATTGCTAAATTGAAAATAGAAAATGAAGCCTTGACAAATGCTAAGCTAGAATTTGAAAAGAAATTAGAAGAGGCTAACTTGGAGATAAATGAGTTGAATAAAAGGAACTTAAACTTACATAACTCATTTACTAGGTTTTATATGGGTCAACAAAATCTAGATCATATGTTAGAGACCCAAAGAGCTTTCTTTGACAAAGATGGGCTAGGATACAATGAAATACATAAAGAAACTCATCTTAGGAATTTCTTAGTGAGCAAAAATACTATGCATGATACATCTCTCACATGCTCACTATGTAATAGGATAGGCCACTCCTCACAAGCATGCACATATAGAAAAACTACCTTTAGAGGAAAAGTGGTTAGGAAGATGTGGATGCCAAAGCTTGCAATAAATAATGATGACTTGTGCTTGAAATGGATCCCAAAAGGATCAAAAATTATTTGCACTAACTTTCAAGGACCCAAGAAAATTTGGGTACCAAAGCATGCTTGAATGTGTTTGTTGTAGGAGTGTTAGAGCATGGGAATACAATGGAACAATGGAATTTAAATGCTCAACACATCCTCATGGAGTTTGCTTGTGCTAATGAGAAAAAGGAAGAGCTTGAGGATCCATCCTTGGCAAGGTCACAACAACTCTTCAAAGAATGACACAAGGTGGATTCAACTATTCAAGGCAAAGCATTCTCTAGCAAAGGAGTTTTGTAAGCTTAAATCCTATCTCTTCAAAACTCATATATATTAAAATTATTTGTTTGATTTAATGAGACACTTAGTTGATGATCATTGGTGCATTGTGAGTTGAATGAATAAAGAAAAGGCATGATAAATGATTATTGAGTGTTTGATGGACAATTCTTGATGGATGAATGAAAGGCATGATTTATGATTTTGAAATGATTTTTGGATTTCTGTAGTTTGAGCAAGTTTGATATGCTTAGATAATATATTTAGTTGCTCAAAAACTGATAAATGTGTCATACATGCAAAATACCATGTCATGAGCTTTAATGAAGAGTTTGCATGTTGGAAATTATGGCATGTTGTTCACATAATATATGCTTTGATGATATATGTGCTTAAAATCTATGTGAACAAGTTTGTTTTGACATATTTATGTAATCTAATGCATTGGTTTGGTCAAAATATGCTTAAATCTTAAAATGACTCCCTTTGAGGCCAAAAATGCATTTTATTGTGTAAATTCTTCCAAAATTACAAAATCTTTTGTAAAATGGTTTTTCATTCAGATTTTTCATTCATACAAGTCCAAAATCATGTTTTACAAATGTTTAAACCCTTACTTGGACTTAAATTACTCAAAAACGAAGTTTTGGTACCTCACAAGTCCAATTTTCTGTCAAAACATCTGCAGAATCTGCAGAAACAGGATGAGGGATCGATCCCTCAACTTACAGGATCGATCCCCAAGGCAGAAATGTAGAAATCTGCAATTCTGGGTATAAGGGATCGATCCCCTTACCAAAGGGATCGATCCCTATAGGCATAAAGTGTCTATTTCTGGGTTTTTAAGCCTAAGTTGAGAAGTTTTCTTAATTCTCTTAATACTTTCTTTCTTCTCAACTTAAAATTCATTGTTTTAACTTCTTTTTAATGAACTTTAAAATATGAAAAATCATTTTTCATTGATAACATGCCTCAACTTCATCAATTAATATCATTTCCAACAAATGGTATCACTTTCAACAATCTATATCATTTTTCTTGAACTCACAAGTGCAAAATCAGTTTTCTCATTGAAAATAGTCATGAATTGCATAAATCTTGAAATAATCTTGAAATATACTTTTAATGAATGCTTAAACATAATTTTGAAATTTATTTCAATGATTTATGGACATATTTGAGAATTTGATAAACTTGTGCATAATGAGTGTTTTTCATATCTTTTGTTCATCTTAGTCAAGCATGCTTATAGGATTATGTCTCTTGGCTTGACTTATCTATTCCACACTAGGCTCATGATAATTATACATCTTGTGGATTGATTTCTAATGTAAATTCAACAATTGGTAATGGTTATTGGCCTATAATTTGTGATGGTAAATGGATCCTCAATGTTCAAATGCATGAAACTTTGTCATCCTTGTACTTAAAGAACTAAGGTCTTAATGACAACACCAACATTCAAAGATAAATGAAAACTTGAACAAATTTAATATCCATGCATTTATTATTTGAATATTTCCTTGTTCATAATTAGTTAAGAACTTGAATTAGAAAATGAGCATAGGATTTGTGTGCTTGAAACCATGAAAGAAAATGTGTTTGCTTGAATTCCTTGATGTTTTGAATCTTCCATATGGTATCAATTTGTGAATATGAATATGGATTAATATTTTATGATTGTGTACTAATGTTTAATTGATCCATATGCATATTTGATGATATGTGTTGTGTTCTTGCATATTTAGAATGAGTATTTTCTTGACACACTACACATAAATATTGGATTCATGCAAAATGCCTAAGTCAACCATTAGTAACAATTGGTATTTAGATTGAAATAACAATTAGTATCATTGGAAACCATATTTTCAATAATTGGTAAGCCAAAACTAAATTGCCAATTGATTTGAGCTTTAAATTGACAACACTTCTCATGCTCCTTAGATTGAAATGACAAATAGAGAAGAATTCTCTTAGGATACTTTTGCATGAAGCTCTTGTGTGCTAGAATTTGTAGTTAATTGTTATATGTTTTGAATCTATGCACACTCTTGCTTGAACATGATTTATGAGCACATGCATATGATATGTTATCTAATTTTAGCTCATAATCATGATGTATTGACATGCACCTTAGTTGGACCTTAGAGAAAAATTGATATACTTAGGTGCTTGCTTAACTTCTTACCAATTGGAACCTTCTTGCAAAATTACTTATCAACAATTGGTATCAAAATTATTTATAAACAATTGGTATAGGATCATAAGTCATATTCATTGCATAAATATTTCATACTCTTTGAGAATATTGACTTATTTATTTGTGCTATAAGTCCCATGTACTAACATGTCTCTTGTTGGATGGAGCATTTTTATTTATTCTCACATAGCCATGATTTTAGGGGGAGCATATTTTTTAGTATTTTTCCTTCTTTTTGCTATGACAAAAAGGGGGAGAGATAGATATAGGGAGAGATATTAAGGGGGAGAAATGGTTTGAAAATTCATTTTCAAGACCCATGCTTATATTAAGGGGGAGCTTTATAAAATCCTGCTTTATTTGAGGAGGAGTATTTTTTTAAAGAATTTTCAAAGCAAATTTACATTAAGTTTTTTCATATCAAAAAGGGGGAGATTGTTAGCTTTAAATTGACATATATATTTTGAAATGACAAAAACTTAAGTAAGCCTTAATGCTTTAATCCATATTGTAAATTTGCCTTATCACACATGATTTTCTCAATACATTTCAAGTGATCATATCAAACATTAAGACCATGATTAAATGATGCATACTCTTATTAGTCTTAATACTTTGTAAATATTTTGAATATTTTAGAAAATCACTTGATAAATTTTTTAGACCATGTTTTCATCAAAGAAAGTCAAGAAAAACTCCCACAAAAGTGCCAATATGTTTTGGGTTGGATTAGGATCAAAGGTCACATCATTTCTAACCCAAAAGTGCAGGAAAATGGCTTTCTGGAGGAATGGGATCGATCCCCTAAGGGAAGGGATCGATCCCCTAGTGGCAGTAAGCTTTTTGGTGGAAGAAAAGGTCCCTCAGCCCAGAAAAATCAGTTCTGGAAAGAAGGGATCAATCCCCTAAGGGAAGGGATCGATCCCCTAAAGGCAGAATGGCTCCCAACAGCTAGAAAAGGTCCCTCAACCCAGAAGATTCAGATCTGGAATGAAGGGATCGATCCCCTATGGAAAGGGATCGATTCCTTTGCCCGAAAATAGCCTATAACGACTAGTTTTGTGAGATACAACGGTCATATTCAATTTTGGCTCCACCCAATGTTCACAAACCATCCAAGGGACTATAAATAGAGGCTTAGAAGCTAAAGAAAGCAAGAGGAACAACCAAGCAACATCTTTCATCATCTTATTCATCTTTCTCAAGCCTCAACATCAATTCAAGAGATAAAGAGTCTTCATCTTCTATCATTCATCTATTTCTTGTATTGTTTAGCACAAACTTTGTATAGGCTTTTCATTGTGCTTAATTTCTGTAATCACTTGCCTATCTAGAGGCCTTCTTTGATTACTTCATTTGTAAACTCATTTCATTCCTTGTAAAGGGGAGGTTTCTCTTTAGCCTTAGAAAAAGAGGGAGGTTACTCTTTAGCCTATGAAAAAGAGGGAGGTTTCTCTTGAGCCTAGAAAAAGAGGGAGAAGAGGTTTCTCTTGAGCCTAGAAAAGAGAGAGGTTTCTCTTGAGCCTTGAAAAGAGGAAGTGTAACAAATTCAAGGATAGTGAATTTGGGAAAATCCTTGTGAGCGTCTCAAGGTAGAGGACGTAGACAAGGTTGCCGAATCTCTATAAATCACTTGTGTACATTTCTCTATCCTTTCTCTCTTTACTTTCTTGCAAATATATTTGTGTTTATTGCATTGAATTTATATTGTATAATTGCCTAGCTAAGAGAACTTAGAAAATATCAATATAGGCTAGAGAATATAGAGAAACCGAAAAACGAACATAAGGTTAGCTAAAAACCGATTCACCCCCCCTCTCGGTATAGCCTATAAGAGCCAACAGTATAAAATACATTTATAAAATTTTTAATTATACAAACATACTTTATTTTCATTTCTCGTTTTCCGTATTTAAATTTGGATTTTAATTTATCCAATTTAATTATTTTTCCTCTCTCTATTATTTTTATTTTTACTTCCAATTTAATTTCCTTTATACGAATTTTTCGATTTCTCACTTCCTCGATTCTCTGGATTTTCACCAATATCCCGTTCTCGCAAAATTTTATTTATTTCCTCTTATTCAATTTCTCCAATATTTATTTTCAATATTTATAATTTCCAATAAATGAAAAATTTACGGTTATCACATCCTCCCCACCTTAAGAAATTCGGTCCTCCGAATTTAACTTAAGTCCAAAAAGGGGTACATGCCGTATACTTACGGCTTCTGACCTCTAGTTCATCCTTCAAATAATACTGCCAGTATACTTTCAACATCAAGAGTGCTTTAGACCACTACATGCTGTCTTTCATCATATATGTCTATGCTCCCGTAAGTTCATTTCTCAAATCGGAAGTTATTCACTTTTACTATTTTCATATAAGAGTCCATACACAATATTTTTAGTATTACAGCTGATCTATGTTGTTCATCATCCATTCTTCTCACTTAGTGTCGAGTCAATATAATTTGGTACTATCATGTACTCATGTCAATCAATTATATGTAAGTGTCCCAGTAGCTTTCACATCTCATGCACACGCTCTCTCAATATCATGGAGCGTTTACATCTCACACTCATATATATAAATATATATCAGTATGGAGCGGTGTTATCAATACATTTGAGATCTAAAAGCCTTTTGCTATCTCTCATTAGCATATGGCAACACAGAGAATCCCATCAAATGTAAGGCTTACTGGAACTGTACATACACAGTCACATCGTTTAACACTTATACTGCGACTAAGGCACTAGAGAATCTAGAAGTTTGATAATGGAAAGTGATTCTATTTAAATCATTAGTCGTTAATCACTTCCATATCATCATTTCTCTTTTGGACTCTTTATTGTCAACAATATTCATTTTCACACTTATTCCACCAAGGCTGCATCTCATTTACCGACTTTACTATAAATCATCTTTTACAATCATAATTCATGAGACTATCATATTCTCTTCATGTAGTATGGTCTTTAAATCTCTTTTCATAATTTAGATTCTATGATTGAATTCTCGAATTATCCATTTAAGCACCACATTATCTATACAATTCCACCATCTCTATCATTTTGAGGTGGTTATATGTACAAACATTTCTTATTTATATACTGGCAGTAAACATATCAATTATCTTACTCCCTTGAGTATCATTAATTGTGCTTACCAAAGTTGGCTTGCTTTTACATCTTACCACAGTTATGTGATAACCAACACCAATCACCCTCAGTCTTAACTTCGGGAACTGTTTCATATTGATGTTCCCTTCTCATCATGCAGTTTATTTCCTTATTCCACTTTCACTTTCGTTTTCATATTCTTACTCTCATCCCTTTTTGTCGGTTTTATCAATTGATATGGTACTATACTGTTAAGATCTTTTAAAATCTTGCATACCATCTTTTTCTTTACACTATCCATCTACTGACTTTAATTTCTTTAATTAGATCTCCTCTATAGAGCAGCTAGTCTCATCACTCTTTTATAGGCTGACAATAGTATTTAGCTAGACTCATTACTTTCGTATCTCAATCATTATCTTTATATCATAGATAGGTTCACTGTCATCCTGTCGTCTCGAGATCATATATCTCAAGAGGAGATACTGTCTAGCCAAATTTCTTAGTTGCTAATCTTAACATAATTCCACAGCCTTTAAGAGTTTAAGATCATATCACAAGGCTGCTCATGTTCCATTTATACTTTAGACTCTATCAGTATTTCGTCAATTTGCTCATGTAAGGATGTCTCATTCTTTAGGCTTATCTACTTCATAAGGTAACTCATTACCCTTGTAACTTCAATAGGAACTCGTAAAATTCACTCCGAGTTCAAATCATCATCTTATGGATACAAATCTTCAATCTTTTGTCTAAGGACTCTTTATATTGAGGCTAGTCTTATTAACTCCTCACGTGTCTTTAATCAGCTCCATAAAGCGTCTGTTTTCATGTAGATGAATACTTGTTCTTCACCAGAACTTTATCAATGATAGGAAATTAATACATCCTTTTTAATTCATCTACAACTCAATATCATTTGTATTTCTCTCATTTATACTTATACAGACAATTTCATTATTCTCAATTTTTCATTATCTGTATTTTCGTCATCTAGACCTTTACACGTGAATTTCATTATTCACACAATTTCCAAAGTTATTTTCTTAAGCTTTTCGGATTCTTTCTACATCCTCCGATATAAACTTAGAATTTAACTTCATATTCAAAATCGAGTCAATGTTATCTCGATTCCTCTAATTTATATAACTCTGGAAGTTCTATCGAAAATCAAATCTGATATTTTCTTTAATCATACATTTCTTATCATATTGTGACCATCGTTCTTGAACTTTTCATCTGATGATGCCCTTTACAAAGATTGCTCTTATAAGCCCTTTATACATCTCCGATTGAATCATATTTAAGGCATCACTTCCATATAGATATTTATTTGTTCTTTATAAGAACTTTAGTGTATAACCAAAAATTTTAATACATCATTTAATTCATCCTCAAATCATATCATTTGTATTTCCTTCCTTTACATCGATACTTGTGAATTTCATCATCCATAATATTTTACAAAAATTATTTTCTTAAGCTTGTCGGATTTCTTCTATATTCTTCGATACAAGCTTAAGAATAAATTTCATATCCACGATCGAGTCAATATTAACCTGATTTCTCAATCTATGTTACTCTGAAATTTATCGGGATTCTCATCCGGTAGTTTCTTTAACCACACTTCTTTTATCATTTTGGACCTTCATCATTGTGTCCCATCATTTCACAGTGTATTCCTAAGGCAGAGACATTCAATATTCAAATCATTTTGATACATACTCTACTTTGATTTCATTACTTAGTCATACTTTACAGCATTACGAATCTCATTCTGGTAAGTTGTATCAAGTACAATGGTTATCAACACACTTTACAGCTACTCGTTTCAATTCAGTTATTCACTTTAAAACCATTTTCATTTACTGAATTCAGGCTTAATTCCCTTGAGTATATTATCCACGAGGTTCGAACCTTGGCACCCTTACGTACCTAGTTCCTTACACTCGTGTTACCATTGAAATAATTGTAAGAGTCCCGCCTGTTCGAATCGACCGTCGGTGAGCATCCCCTAAGCAATTCTTTCGCCCCAGGTTTACCCTTACTAGTGAGTTGGCGATAACATAGTTCGCCTGTATCTCACAACACATGATCCACTACAGGTCGCCCATCACAGTTCTGTCTCAAGGGTCCTGAAAAACTTAGGTTAGCTGTGATCTTCTTTTTATCACTTCACTGTTCTTATAATTATTCTCTAATTCACAGTACTCCACACAGTACCTCATTCTGTAGCACATATTTCAAGATATGTCGATTCTATATAAGATTATATGTTTGATACCTCAAAGTAGTAAAAATCGATAGAACCTTAAGTAACCACACCGGTATGTATTTTATTATCGATACTATTCACCTTATCAGTCAATTCCTGTAGTCATTTCACTTTTCATAGTATTCAACGATCCCATTCAGTACACTCTTAATTTTTTGACCCTTACAGTCAATAACCGGGCTAAACATCTGATGACATTCCACTACACTCTTTGGATCTCATCACATAAGGCCCCGGCCCGTCCGCCGTCCGCCTGTACACATCTGTACTGTTCGCTTTGGGTTCTAGAGGTGGCCCCCATCACACAGACGTGGCACTTAGCCCTTCACGGATTTCTTTCGCATCCATAATCTAAGTGTTAGTGGAATCAGTAATAGGGATCGTTAGATTCATATGACATCTTCTATGCCATTAATAATTCCATTACTATCAATGGATTCCAATTCAGCTCGGTTTTAACACTATTCCGAACATCGCCCAATATAAGGGCATTTTCGTCATTTTGACATTTGTTTCTATCTCCTCAATATACATTTAAATCAATGAACTGATCATCTATATGTTGATAGTATCCTTTCTGATACTTATAACAGCAATTTAGATCTCATTCGATTTTCAACAGAGAAGTTCACTAAAATCCACAATGAGATTATTTTTCTTGTAATTTAGCTTTATATCTTTAATTTCTCTGTCAAATCGGTCAATTCCAACTTCTGGCGATCTATTTTGACTCCCGGTAAAATTTTGGGGTAAGGGTATTTTGATCATTTTTGGCTAAAATTTTCTCTCTCTTCAAATTACCCTCAATCGGTGATCTTAAAGTCTATTTAATGATATTATTTCATTCCCCTCCTTTATACCATCACTTTCGAGTCTCAGTTCAGTTCGGACAGAAAAGTACTAGTGGGGCCCTCACCGAGTCCATTTCTGTTCCTTACCGAACCGACCTTCACTTAGATCATAAGATCACTATTTCAGGTAACATTCCCGATCTGTTTTTCCCTTTTAGCATTCCTTATTCCAAAATTGCTCACTCTCTTCTAAACACTTAATTCAATTTGCAATCATTTATTTTCTACATGTATTCAGACCACACAATACTACAGGGGATGTTTAACTCTTTTCCTTTCAAAAGTATCCACAGACATCAGGCCAACCATTGCTCTGATACCATTAAATCTGTCACGACCCGTGACCACATTTCTCACCTTATTGTACACAACTTAACCGGTTGGGCTGTCTGTGATACTTCACTTGTACTCACTGTTAAACAATTTTACATAACATTGTTTATATTATACACATCCCTCATCGTAATTAATCAGATAAGTAGTACTGTTGATATGTCTAAATACAGAGAATAAATGATCATACCTCAAATAACTCAGTCGGTCTGTCACATTTTTCTTCGTGTACAGCTGGGATCCACAATCCACTGAACTCACAAGCATCAAAACCTGAAATGTTTAATATTAAGGGGTGAGCAAAACCACGGTTCAGTAAGAGAATTATATGCCTCACTTGATACTCGGCTTCCTATATGCTGAAAATCTTTTCTTTTTTTTTCCTTTCTTTTTCTTTTCTTTCTCTTTCTTTCTCTTTTCTTTTTCTTTTTTTCTTTTTCCTTTTTCTTTTCTTTTTCTTTTCTTTTTTCCTTCCTTTCCTGGTCAGGCTGGTTCAGACTGGTCCAGTGCCTTTCCTCACCGTTTCCTCACCGGCGGTCGATTCTCCGACGGTTCAGGCATCCTTCAGCTGGTCGGCAGCACGACGAACTTGCCGGTGCCCTCCGTTTGCCATGGATCGATGGCACGGCGGCGGATCTACTCGGTTTTGCCTCGGTTTCTTCTCCTCCTCTGTCGTTCATTGCGCCTCCGGTGGCCTCCATCGGCTTCCTCTTGTTCCGCCGGTGCTTCAGTGGTAGTGGCGGCGGCCGATTTGGCCGACACCACCAGATCTAGTTTTCTCTTCCCTTGGCTTCCATCGCGTTTTCTGCCTCCGTTTCTTTCTTTCTTCCGCCGCCGGTGGTTTCCTTGACTTCTTCTTTGGCCGGCGACGACATCCCCTCCATTTTCCCTCACCGACGGTGGCATCTCCACCACCGACGGCTCTGGTTGGGAGGGTCGGGGTTCCTTCCCCGATCCTGCCTTTTTCCTTTTCTTTGGTTTTCTGTTTTATTTCCTCTTTTGGTTTTTATCCTCTTTCTATATTTAGTATATGTTTTACTATATACTATATACTATATCATATAATTTATACACATAATATTTATCATATATTACACATATAATATTATTTCATATATATTGTAATACAATATATATTATATATAGATTATATATATATTGTACATTACAAAAAATATATATCTAGTATATATATTTATATTTATATACTTTAGAATAAATAACATTTATATATAGAATTATATAAATGTTATAATACAATATATATACCTATAAACTTTAATATAAAATAACATTTACATTTTCTATATATGTATGTATATATATAATTGTACATATACACATAAAATATTAGGTTTATACACATATGAATTATTTAAATTTATGAAGTAATATATATTTTCATATATATATATATATATATATATATACCGATGTATATACAAAATACTATATAGTATTTTTAAATACATATGTACTTGTATAAAATACATTTATAAAATTTGTAATTATACAAACATACTTTATTTTCATTTCTCGTTTTCCTTATTTAAATTTGGATTCTAATTTATCCAATTTAATTATTTTTCCTCTCTCTGTTATTTTTATTTTTACTTTCAATTTAATTTCCTTTATATGAATTTTTCGATTTCTCACTTCCTCGATTCTCGAGATTTTCACCAATATCCCGTTCTCGCAAAATTTTATTTATTTCCTCTTACTCAATTTCTCCAATAATTATTTTCAATATTTATAATTTCCAATAAATGGAAAATTTACGGTTATCACAAACAATCTCAAAACATTTTCATATATTCATAATCATGAAAGAAATCATTTTCAAATAGCAATTATCTTGAGTCAATCCATAATCATATAAAGAAATAATTATTTCTTTTGATAGTAATAAAAATTCATTAAACTATCAATATAAATCTTTAATAATCAACTGGCATATTTAAATATAACTAATAAGTCATTTCATGTAAAATAATAATAAAATTTCGTATATACAATTTAAACATTTCATGTAATTCAATTCATATAAATCATTTTATGTAAATCAATTCATGTATATCATTTCATGTAATATAATAATAATAAAAAAATATATTTCATGCAAATAAAATCATATTTAGATTTGTATAAAGATGAAATAAATTTATATTTTCTTGTTTAGGAGAGTTGGGTGTGGAATAGTTACGATTTGATTTCGAGAATTTATGGTGCAAATAAAACGTTTCCTATTCAACTCTTATACATATTCCTTACCTTTACTTCCGTATAGTACAAAATTCGATAGCGCCATTTACGCCTCTTTATCTTTCAAACTTAGTGCTACAAACAATATTGAATTATAGTTAAAATTTAGTTCTTCAATTATAAAGAATGTTTTACACTTTGAAATCTTTCTCTTCACCCCATCTCACTATATGAGTACTATTATTCTTTATAAGAATTTCTGACCTATCGATGCCTTTCTGCTCATAACCAAAAATATTGGATTCTAATCAATACACCGTCAATTTTATATGTAACCTAACTTAATTCCCTATTAAGAGGTGTAAGGTTGATTTTTAATTCATTCTGTATTATTTTTAACAATTTTCCAAATTTCAGCCTAATTTTGTCCATTTGGCAGGATAGTTTTCTCACATTTGTACATTAAAAATTACATTACTAATTATAGGGATGTCCAAAAATTATGAATCCAAAACCATGTGATTTTTAATTCAATTCCCAATTTGCAATGGTAAGTCTCACAATTTTATCATTTCTGAGTCATTTTTAATAATTCCTCAAATTTACTCCATTTTTATTGCATTTTGGCGGATCTATCTACTGACCTCTATGCACAAAGTGGTTCATATCTCAGTGCAGGGTTATCCAAATTATGCAAACCCAGACCTTGAACCATATTATTCCTAACTCATTTACCTTTCTGGAAATGTATGGCTTGCATCCAAATTCAATTTGGTCTATTTTCTACAATTTTTCAAAATTAGCCATTTGGGTAACATTTTTTAGGTAGAGTGCCTTGCATTCATTTGCACATATCTTAAGCTACAGAATTCCAAATCAAGTGATTCCAAAACTGAATTTCTCCTAACTGATAAGGATATCTATCATATGTTTTACGGAATTTATCACATTACAAAACTCCTAAATTGAACATTTAAACATTAAACCCAAAATCAGGACAATGCATTAGGATTGCTATTTCAGCACATATAGACATTTTACACTTTGTTTCTTGCAACTTTACAATACTTTGAGCATGAGAACACATTTTCCTCTTAGGAAACCCTCATAAAAGAAACCCTAATATGTTCTTATAATCTGATTTGCTTTAAATTTTTCTCATAGACATGTTATTCATGCATTAGCAACTAAATACTATTGCTAGACATAGGAAAAATATCATCACTTGTCTTACCCCTTAAAATGAAAACTTGTAGCTACTCGAATAGCCTCCAAATGTTGAATTTAATCCTCCAAATTCCAAGTTTAAGGCGTTTTTGAGGTGAGGAACAAGGTTGGTGAAGGAAGCTTGGTGAATTAGAGACTTGAAGCGGGGATTTTTCATGGTAAAATGGTGTGGTAACGTGAGAGGAAGAGAGGAAAATGAAGCTGCTGCAGGCAATGGGCTGGATAGGGAAGAATGAACCAGAAAATTCTGGTTCCAGCAGATTTTTAAGGGAGAGTTTTATGTCCCATGACCAAAATGACAATTTTGCCTCTTAAAAATTCCATGATTTACACTTAAGCCATTTCAAATATTTTATTAATTTCAAATTTCTGATTTTAATTTCATTTTAATTAAATTTAATTAATTTAGGTGGATTCTAGTCAACTTTGACTAATTTGACCAGCTCTTATATTAAATGACCATTATACCCTTGTATAATTTCATTATTTCCTTTTATGTCCTATCATTTATTTAATATTTCTAAATTCAGATTTAATACTTTATTTTTATTATTTTCCCTATATTTAGGTCAAACATGGTCAATTATTGACTCTCAAGGGGGTTTGACTGATCATGGGTAGTAAAATTACCAAACTACCCTTTAACGAGGGTTTTCAGTTTTGTTCGTGTTGTTTTTAGCACTTCGTGTAATTCAATTCACGGGCTAGATCCACATGAAATTTCTTTACGCGAGAATTATCCTATGATAGTCTATAGGTCCAAAGTCAATTTGGTTTGACCATTATTCAGAAAAGTTCTCCTAGGGTATAGACACAATCGTCATTTTCAAATTTGTTGCACGTAAACCTAGGTGCACTCATCTTAAAGAATTTCAAAAAATTGTCTTCTTAGCCTATAAGTATTTCGAGCCCAAGTTTCACATTTTGCCACTTTAGAGGTCATCCCTGTTACGAATTGCCCTGTGAGGCTCACTTGGCAATTTTCTCGATAATTTCATAACATAGGAGAATTAATTTTCGTAACTTTACTCATTATTCCAATTCTTCACCTTCAATAGGTATAGGGAGAATAGAGAAATTTGGACTCTCACATCTATGTGGAAATTGATCTTACTAAACTGCTAGTTTCAAATATCTTCGTTGGCAACTATGTTCAACAATTGGTAGAGTTTGAAGGCTTTCACCTTATCTACTTCCATGGTGGAAAGGTAGGGCATAAAGTTGAAATTTGTCCCATGATGGTACGAAACGAGCATAAAAACACTAGAAATGTCATGAAACAAGCAGAATCTAATGATGTGAGTTCTAAGGAGAATAGCCTTAGTCCATGGATGCTGGTGTAGAGTAATGCCAGACCAAGGTAGTACAGGGGTGATGCAAAAAAAGGAAAGTCAAAGGTATCCCAAACTTCAAGCCGCAATCAAGGTAACAAATTTGATGTTTTGGGAAGTGAGGATATTCTGAAGGGTGATGGCGGGGTTAGGCGTAATTAAGGAATCTACTCAAGATTTGACATTTCCTAAAGTTGCACAGACAAAGAATCAAAAATTGCCATATTCTATGCCAAATAAATCGAAGAATATTAAATGCAATGTCGTTGAGAAGGAAAGAATAAGGCAAGGGGCATATTTTCGGGTTTTGGTTTAAACTTACCATTGGATTTTTATGCTGGAGCATCATCATCCTCAGAAAGGGCTAAGGTTTCAAGTGGACCCAGGACTAATATGGACCAAGCGAAAAACATAGTTAGGCCTAATACAATTTTGGACCATGTTAAAGCACCATCGAGCTTCATCTTTCAGGCAGGTTCGTTCATGAATATGGATTCTTCCGATATAATGATTGAACCGAACCCCAACATAGACAAGCCCAAAGAAATAACAACCAACAACCACAGAGGCCTTTTATCCACGCCTATAAATCACCTATGTCTTCCACAACCAAAACACACTACAAACCCAACAACACAGGAGCGCAGAGTTTTCAAATAAAAGCAATGAATATCATATGGATAATCGGGATGTTAATATGCAGGATGCAAGAGACCATGACACTAATTCTATGGAGGTCATGTAACCATATATATGGTTTTTCTTCTCTTCTAACCTATTATCTAAGTCGATTTTATTATGGAACTGTAGGGGTGCTGCTAGTATGGAATTCAGACAAAATGTGATGGAGATAAAGGGCTCATAAGTTTGATTAATTGATAATTGCAAAACCACGAATAAGTGGTCAAGTAGTTGACAGAGTTATTCATAGGCTACAATTTGAAAATGCTTTCAAAGTTGATGCAAGGGGTTTTTCTAGAGGCATCTGGCTGTTGTGGAATCCCAAGTTCGGTGCTGTCGATATAATTCACAACAATAGACAAATAATTTCCTTTACTGTGTACCAAGGATGGCTGTAAATGGGCAATTTCAGCTGTGTATGCGAGACCATTTCTTTCTCAACGACTTCATCTTTGGCAACACTTGAATGATTTCAACGATTTTGATACTTGTCCATGGATGTTGATGGTGATTTTAATCAAAGTGCTTCATCGATAGAAATGCAAAGTGGGAGGCCTGAATCATTTGCTAAGATGTAAGCTTTCTGTGTGTGATTGCCAACCAAAACCTACTTGATCTTGGAGTATCGAGGTGCTAATATACATGGACGAATAATGTAAAGACCGCGAATTCTCAATCCTGAACCTATAAATTAATATGAAATTTAAGTGTAATAAGTGTGAAGATATAATTTTAGAGATTGGTTGTATGAATATTGTTTCGATTTGAAGGAAACCGAAGTTAAAAAAATAATAATTAAAGGATAATTATGAAAATATTTTAAATATACATATTGAAAGGTATAATTAAAATATAAAATAAATATGTATATATAAAAGAGTAATAATGAGTGTGTTTATATGTACATAAAAATGTATATACATATAGGTATGTTTGTAAATATTTATAGTGAAAATATATTATATATATTAAACAGATATTATATATATATTAAAATATCATAAAAAATAAAAAAAACATATAATAATATGTGAGTGGGGTTGGTGGGAATTGTCCCAGCAAAACCCACCAGCAGACCACTTCTGCATAGCACTTATATATATATATACATATATATATATATATATATATATATATATATATATATTGAAGTGAAGGGACGGTGAAAGAGTGAATTAAAATGAAAAAAAAAGAAAAAGAAAAATGAATGATGAAAAGAAAGGATAGCTTAGAAAGGCGAGAGAGAAAAGAGATTAAAGAAAAGAAAAAATAGGAAAGTGAAAAGAGTGAAGCGGTGAAGTGAGAGTGAAAAAGGAACAAAAACCATTTTGGTTTAAAGAACTGAAGCTCCACGTGTGAAAAGGAGCCGAGGCAGGGGAGTAGTGCGGTGTATGGGGGCGCGATCAAGGTTCTTGGTTGGGGTATTTGGGTGTTGTTTGGGGGCGCCTGCCGCCTGATAACGTGACTGAATAGAGGGGTTTTAAGTTGTTGTAACAGAGGCAATAAAAGTTGTTGTAAGGGGTTGCAAATGGCTTGCGGTTGGTGACAATTCAAGGTTGAGCGATGGCTGTGTAAAAGCTGGAGATAGGGGATCTCAACAAGGCTTTTAGGCCGGCATTTTCAAGCTATAAGTGGCGCGAGAACAGGGGCTTTTAAGGAAGTAGAAGGCTAGCATTTGGAGCTGTAAATCAAAGGCGAGAAGCTGACTATCGGGGCTGGACAGAGCGCACTTAAGGGTGCCAAAACAATGCTGAATTGAGGCTAAGAAGCAAAGGCCGAATGGTGAGGTTAGGTGTTTGAACATAGGCTTTTTCTCGGTGTGTTTTGATGTTGGAATGACCAGCTAAAACAAGGATTGCATAGAGTTGTATATGTGGCTGTGTTAGGCTGTGTTGGAAGCAAAAAAATGGTGGCTGCTTAAGGGTGTCTTTAGGCTGGCTGAACAGTGACAAAATGGAGGATTAAAAGGCGAGTTTAAGCCTGTTTCAAGGGCTGGAATAGAGGTCTTGTAAGGGTTGTAAATAGGATCGAAATGTTGGTTTTTGGTGGCTGTTGGGTGGTTCCTTAAAGGCTGAAAAAAAAATAGACAGGGCTGATAGGGAAAGCCGAAAGAAAGAAAGAAAAAAAAGGAAAAAAAAATAGAAAGAAAGGAATATTTATAATCCTTGGCTCGAGTTAGTGTAAGAAAATCGATAAGCATATACCATTTAAATTTAAAATATATATTTGGAATTATAGTGAATTCATGCTAAATTGATTAACGATGTTTCAAGGTGTATCCATGTCAAGTTTGGAGTACACACAAAACTTGGTGTACGCACGGTAAACTCGAAGCATGGTGCTAAAGCAACAACCCGAGTCCGGACTAGGCTCGACACATGAGCTTCAACCACAAGAGTCGGTAAGACATTTATATAATGTAGAAGTAGAATTATACTGTATAGGTTGATATATGTTTCTTGAGGATCTGAGTACCTAGAGATTTCGACTTAGCTAGTAGTTAAGATATAGTATAAATTGAGGTAATTGACAAGACGTGATATAATGGTGTTGGATAAATTACACTTGCACAAATCAATGAGGGAATTTTTATAGCCTTTAAGATTATTTGTGGAAACAAGTGGTCATAGTAAATCTTGGTTAATTACTAATTGAGCATGCATGAATGCTTAAGAATGAAATTTAATATTGTGGAAAATAATGGATATCAGATTAACTACTTATGTATGATATGTGAATGGATGATTAAATGAAGTGAAATGCAAGTATAGCATTAAGCTTGATAAAGATACATACTGATGCAATTTCTGATTAAATGATCTAATGTGGTATTGGACTTGTAAGCATCACTAGATCGAAATGACATTGCATGGATGCATTCCATTAGCATTATACTGTACAGTTTCAAACTCATATGTTTAGTTGCATTACCTTTAAGCATGCTTTACTTATAACTTGAGATCTTGAAAAGATTTGTCCATGCAATACTTATATGAATACTTTAGATATTTAAATTGTTTTGAAAAGATTGAGTATATAGTGTAAGTGTATGTATTTTTATATGTAAATGATCTTAAAGAAATGTGTTACATACCCTACACTATCTTCATAAGAAAAATGAAATGTTTAAATGTTTTTGAGACTTTAGGCACCTTATGAGAGTTAAATTCAATAAAGCATAGTGGAAACCGCCTAATTGGAGATTACTCATTAGGCAGAGATGATTGTCCGACAATAGTCGTGGACAGGGCTCAATCACACCTGATTTGTCACGACTCAAGGGCCGTAACTTACACTTAATACTCATACTTTTTCCTTCTTACAAATTTACGAACTAAATTTTTCTTTTCCATTTTATAGTTTGTATTCAGCGTTAGTGTAGTCACTAAACCACTTTCATTCATTCTTTAATTCCATTATAATTAAAAGTACTTTCTAAGGTAGAGGAAGATCATTTATAGTTCGTAACTTACTATTTCTTAGAAATAGATTGAAAATATCCCCCCTTATATTTTGAGATTTCCCCCGTTAACTACCTGTAAAACATCACAATATAATACAACATTTTCCAAAGTCCACATTATATTCATCAAATGTCTATCTTTTCAACAGCTCTAGTATTTACTACTAATCACCATATACATATCATATAATATCAAAATATTAAATCAACTACTCATTATCCTAGTTTACATCCCATCTTATAGTACTGTATAGAAATTGCATGAAAATAAAAGCATATGCGAAAGAGTGTATACCTCAAAAGCAACCAAATAGGTTCGGATGACAAGGACCAGTATCAAGCCTAGATACCGTCTCCGAAGTGCCACTCAAAAGCCCTCATGGCGAAGTTTAACTCAAATAGTCTGAAAAGAGGTGAAATTAAGAGGGTGAGCAAATTCACAGCTCAGTAAGTCATTTATATAAGTGCAGAATTAGACTTATACTGTTCTAGTGCAAATGCATAAAACCTTTAAGTAAAGAATTTCATATCATGTTCCATTAGTAATTGTTTATCAAACATCTCAGATCATGCCCTAAAATCTAAAAGTGGGCAAAGAGTTTTAAGATGTCGATATAAGGGTACTTGAAAATACCTTATCATTCCCGTCTTGGCACCTGTTTATCTTATAAACCTCTGATCGTATCAATTCAGTTATTTTCAACCCTTTTGTCCTTATACAACAGAATATCATGCATAGTGCATCTTATATAATTCCAATATTGTATGATACTAAACCATGCTTATATTAATCTCATGGCGTATCACATATCACATAAAAACCATGATCAAACACAATATCAATCAAGTCATTTATCGTATACAATTTATTCTAATGTACTCTATTAAATCATCTCACTTTTCATGTGGAAAAACATGATCATAGATAATATACTGTCATGGCACTCTTCATATAAATTCCACTTTTATATATAGTATAAGGTTATGACATCTTTCATGTATAAAGCATATTGTTATATCAGAATCTAATATGCAGCTCATGCAAGCTTTACGGTGCAATACGACTATACTTTCAAATCATATTACGTTTGACATATAGTCATATATAAAGCATATACAATCTAGAAATCATATTATATATACTTTTAAAGCATGTTCAAAACATGTATAATCTCAATTCATTTCATGTTCACTTTTAAGACATGACAAAAGCATGTAGAATTCGTAAACCATATCACGTGTACTTTTAAAGCATGTTCAAAACATGTTTAATCTCAATTCATTTCATGTTCACTTTTAAGACATGATAAAAGCGTGTACAATTCGTAAATCATATCATGTGTACTTTTAAAGCATGTTCAAAACATGTACAGTTTCAAAACATATCTCATGTTCATCTTTTACAGTATGTCTAAAACATGTATCGTTTCAAAACATATCTCATGTACTGTAAAAGAATTGTGTCAAGTCTAGAGTTCAAATCGAACAAAATCATACTCTTGACTACATATCATATCGGTTTAAGACTAGGCTAAATCCCTAATGCTCTATCAATAAAGACTTAAATCACTGTAGCTAGTAGTGAAAATCATGTCATCGTCCGCTGGAAACCAACTAGGGCGCTATCTATGGCCATAAACCTCATGTCTCTCAGACCCACTAATCAGGTGTGACTGAGCCTTGTTCACTACTATTGTCGAACAAGCATCTCTGCCTAATGAGTAATCTCCAATTAGGCGGTTTCCACTATACTTTATTGAGTTTAACTCTCTTAGGGTGCCTATAGTCTCATAAAACATTTAAACATTTCATTTTTCTTATGAAAATAGTGTAAAGTATGTAACACATTTCTTTAAGATCATTTACATATATAAATACATACACTTACATTATGCATTCAGTCTTTTCAAAACAATTTAAACATATAAAGTATTCATATAAGTATTGCATTGATAAATCCTTTCAAAATCTCAAGTTATAAGCAAGGTATGCTTGAAAGCAATGCAACTAAACATGAGTTTAAAACCATATAGCATAAAGCCAATGGAATGCATCCATGCAATGTCATTTCGGTCTAGTGATGCCTATAAGTCAAATACCACATTAGATCATTTAACCATAAATCGCATCAATATATACCTTTATCGATCTCAATGCCATACTTGCGTTTCACTTCATTTAATACTAAATCCATGATATCATCCATTCACATATCATACATAATTATTTAATTTGATATCCATTATTTTCCACAATACTAAATTTCATTCTCAGGCATTCATGCATGCTCAACTAGTAGTTAATCGAGATTTATTATTACCACTTATTTCTACAGATAATCTTAATAGTTAAAAAAATTTCCTCATCAATTTGTGCAAGCGTAATTTATCCAATACCATTATATTACGTCATATTAATTATCTCGATTTGTATTATATCATAACTACTAGCTAAGTTGAAATCTCTAAGAATTCGGATCCTCAAGAAACCATATATCAACCTATACAATATAACTCTACTTCTACGTTATATAAATGTCTTACTTACTCCTGTGCTCGGGCGTCGAACCTAGCCAAACTCGCATTTGACACCTTAGCGTCGCGCGACTTAAAAACTTATGCGCAAGATCCGAGCTTCGTATACATGTACTGAATTTCATGCGTACTCCAGGCTTGATGCGCGTACCCTTTAAACATTGTTAATTAGAATAATATAAATTTAATAAAATCCAAAATGTATATAATTAAATTTAAACAATATTAGCTTACCTATAAACCCGAGCCAAGATATATATCTTTCCTTTTCCTTAAATATATATATATATTCCTTTCTTTTCTTTTTTTCTTTCTTTTTCTTTTTTTTGGCCTGGTCAATCTTGATTCAACTCAGCAGGCCCTAAATTGCCCATTGAAGGGCACCATTATCGACCTCTTTTTACCAGCCTCAAACCGCCAACTAAGACCCCTATTTTGCCTTTATCTCAATCTTCAGTATTGGCACCTAGTTCCCTCACTTGCTAGCCACCAACCAACACCTAACAGCCATGAAAAATATGTCGCCTAAGAGTCCTATACACGTTCCAATTTCCAACCTTTAAACACAATTAAAATTTCAGTTAAAGCTCCCCATTTTTAACTCCCATTTTGGCATGTTTTAGCACCTCTATTCAGTGTTCTATCTAGTCCCTGATTCGGTGCTATGCACAGCAACAAAACACCTAGTTTAGACCCATGTTTGGCCCTTGTTCCAAGACCTAGAAATCACCCAACATCAACCTCATTCCAGAACCTAAACCAGCCTTCAAACACCACCGATCCAGTGCTGTTTTCAGCCTTGAACAGTCCCAAAAATCCAGTCTTTTTCAACCACACTAATCTATTTCTACCACACTCCATTTTCCAGCTTCCAAAACTCTTTCATCACGACCCGAAACCACCACAAAACAGCCACATACTGCAGCTTCGAACAACATCCAAGCAAGTCTTCACTCTCTCAAATGGCTTTCGAATGCCAACGCTCGGTTGTCCCCTTCCCCAGCCTTCACGAGCTGGACTCCAGCCTTGAACCACCTCCTAACCACCACGCCAACAATAGAAATCAATCCAACCTTGGCCTGCCCCTGATCAATGTTTGACAGCCCATAAACCTTCTTTGTTTGCTACCAAACTTGCCACCAAAAAGCTCTCTGTTTTGGCCTTGGTTTGCCTCTGTTTCAGATCAAACAATGCACCCTTACACAAGCTAAAAACGCCATTGTCTAGCTCCCTCCAAACCAACATCTGAAGCGACCAAACACCAACCCTTGATCGACTAAAACACAGCCACATTTTCAGCTTTGAAAACAGCCGTTCACAATAGCCCAAAACCATGCCTAAACCAGTAACACATCACTCCTGGCCAGCTTGTCGAGTCTCCTGCTTCAAACCTTCATCAAAACAACACCTCAATCTGCTTCCTCCACTGGCAGCATCGGTTCACACCACTTTCAGCCTGAGAACTCCTCTCTTCTTTATTTCTTTTAGGTGCTGCTGCCTGGTTTGGCAGTAGCTTCTTTGCTTTCCTTTCTATTTTTTTTTGCTAAATCTTCTCTCATCCTCGGTTCTTTCTCTCATTTTCACCCTATTTCCTTCTTTAGTTCTCTTTTCTTTCTCACGGGTCTCTCTTTCTCTGGTTCCATTTCCTTCCATTCTTTTCTTTACATTTTTTTTTATTTAAAAATATTGATGGGAAAGGGTAAGGCGCTGATCAGTTTCTGCCTTTGACAGAAACGTATGGGTCAGTTTTTGGTGGGAATTTTCCTATCGACTCCCCTCCCCTTTTTACATTTAATTTTCCCTTTTATATATATATATATATATATATATATATGTATTTATATATTTTTAAATCTTAAAATATCTGTATATTTTGTAAAAATATTTATTTCTATAAATATATTTTAACTACTAATATGTAATGTATATTTTCTTTTTATAAGATATATGTAATCCACATATATATACATTTATCCCGATATATGATATATATATTATTTTAAATTCTTAAAATATACATATATCTTATTTTAATTTCTATATGAATATATGCCTGTATATATACATACACCCCATATACTTGTATGTACATTTATTAATCCATGGTATACTTATTTAAATTCCTTGTTCTCTCAAATATATTCATATTTATATACATATATTTTCAAATATATACATATATTTACACATGTAATTTTTAATTTATATATATTATTTTTACTTCACTTGATTGTTCATTTATATAATTAGTTATATATATATATATATATATATATATGTATTTACATTCATACGTATGCATACACGTTGCATGCATTAGTTAGCGCATGCATGTACGTAACCTATACGTAGAACTTTGAGTACTCCTTCCATTTCAATTTAAGTACATTGTATATACTGCATACGTGCACGTTTCACGTCATTCTTGATTTCTATTCTTGAAAACTTAATTTTGTTAAATTGCATTATCTATACTCATAATTACATGTTGAGTATATAACCGATTAAAGAAAATTGTGGTTCTCTGTGACATCCCAGTCACTACGCATTTACCTATAACTTTTTTTTTATTCGCATAAATTTGATTAGACTTGCTCGTCAATGTCATTCCTTCTTCTTCTTGAACTTTGTATTTAATAGTTCATCATAAATAATTTTAACATCAATTAAAACATAAAAATGATATATATATATATATATATATATATATATATACATATCATTCCTTCCTACAGGATCTTACACATCTTACTTAACCTAAATCCCCAAAATCTTACATTCATTATTGTTAGCTTGTACTGTACAATAGCTGAATTACAATACACTTTCCATGATTACATAAGTATACCTTCAATATTAACTGGGAAGCGTATCTCGAAGGTAACTTTCAAGATCCACTAGTAGGCTCTTCTATCGAGAGTGAGGGATCACTTTAAATGGTTTGTATAAAAATATTCGTAAAAGGGTGAGTTTAAACTCGGTAAGAAAAATATGTAAAAGAGCGTACTATGCCTCTATATGCAGTTTTCCTGCTTGGCTATATAATGTCATGTAAAATCATTATAAAGCATATTCATATACTTTCATCAAATATATAAGATTCTTCATAATAGCATATGCTTATAAATCAAATAAATCATGTACTTCTTTAAATTAGCATATGTAAACATACTTCATGTACTTTCTTGAAAACATACTTCATATACTTTCTTTCAAATATCATTTGCAACCATACATACTTCTTTCAAAACGTTTTATACAAGTAAATCAAATACTTTCGATTTCTTGATTCTTTGAAATCGCATATACATACATATAGCTTTCAAATAACATAAAACTATTTCATCTTTACGAAATTATGCACTATTATGCACTGAGTCATCAAGTGGTGTACCCAGTAGGGCCAGGAATCCTCTCATAGCCGAACAAGTAATATAGACAATTTGGCCAACTGTCGGTGGCTATAGTTAACACTAGTCAGGTGTCCTTCTGTAGCGACTGAGGCTTGACTTATGGTTCCTCAGCCAACATAAATCATACTGGGACTTGATCAGAGCCCTTACTATCAGTATAGAAGTGCATAACCTCAAAACCTTTGTCATATAGCTTTTTGCCATGACATTTCATACATTCTTGAAATAGGTTTAAAAACCTCTTTTCAAATAGGGCAGTCGGCTGCTGCCTCTTATTTCATTTATCGAAATTCTTTTCTTTTAAAATTTTGATATTTTTATTTTCTAAAAACAGGGGGCAGTCAACCGGTCCATATAGTAGTCGGCTGGTTTTTCAAATAGAATGCTTTTCAAACAGATAGTAGTTGACTGGTCCATATAGCAGTCGACTTTTTTTGAAACAGAATGCTTCTGAAAACAGGGCAGTCGACTGGTCTATATAGGCAGTCGGCTGATTTTGAAACAGAATACATTTTAGCAAATAGCAGTCGACTGTCCCATATAGCAGTCGATTGGCTTGAAACAGAATACTTTTTTGGAAAATGGCAGTCGATTGGTTTGTATAGCAGTCAACTGGTTTGTCTCGGTTTTCGAAAAACTACGCTTTAGTTGTCTCTAGGTAGTCGACTACTCCTAGCCTAATTGGCACTAGGAGTAAAACCCGAAAATCATAATTCCTGCACTTAAAAACAACTAGTACTTCTTTCTAAATGACATTTAAAATGCACCAAAACATGCGGACATGGCCACCCTACGTCCGTTACATAAATTCCTTACCTCAATAGCCAATAATCCTCAAGCTTGGTTGCATCAACAACCTTAGCCTTTCACTTCTTCAAATATGAAATTATCATCACAATTTTGTTGGATTATGCCCTTAGAACCATTCATTAGATGATTGACTTTGGCATTTTTATGTATCATGACATTTTATTATAGCTCATTATTATATTTGTCTTATAACTGCGTAATGTAATCTTATATGATAATATCCTTAGAATAGTAATAACACACTATTCTTAAAATATCCCTAGTCAAGTATTATTGTGAATAAGGATAACAATGATACGATAAGACTAGTATGTGGTTGACCGATGGCCATTGTCATGGATATAGGATATCAAGTCATCACATAGGTACATGTTAGAGAACTATGTACTGGATCGACCCTCCATGAGAACGCTACATGGATTGTTATATGAGTGTCATAAGCGATTCTCATAGTGATGATGGTGTATGTGATCCTTTGACTTGAGATCATCAGAGATCCCAACATAGAGAATTGCATACTTTAATGCTGCTAGATGTCATTCGTAATAGGATGGACTATAAAGGTAGTAATTGGGTATGCCTTGATCTATGTAGAGGGATGTTGAGTGATCAAGATAGGATTTATCCCTCTTATATAACAAGAGTGATGTCTTGGGCCCTTTGATAGAGTGAGACTAAGAAATGCATGGCCGTGCTCGAATAAGTCAATATGAGATATTGATTTTATTTGTTTAATTAGTCTACTCAGGAATCAAGAAACGCTGATTAGACTATACAAGTGTGACACATTTTATGACTTGTGTCTAATCAAGACATCAAAGGATAAAGGGATTAGACTACACAGTAACATCTATCACGAGTAAGGTTATGTCGAGTCATTGACATTCTCGTTACATGGGTAGCAATGATATGTTGCTAGATACCGCTCATTGCCTGTGACAATTTTGTCATTGCCATTGTTTTGAGAACCTATTGGGTCGCACACTTAGAACAGATCAATGAGGAGCTTAATTAATCCTATTCTGAATTGGATTAAGGATATAACTAATCCTATTCTGAATTGGATTAGGGATATAACTAATCCTATTCTAAATAGGATTAGAGTTCTGTTTGGCAGTAAATTTTAGGGTAAAATTTACTGCCTATAAAAGGATGTTTTCTGAAACATAGCAGTACAACAATTAGAAAACAGAAAAGTATTCTTTTAATCGAAGCTAGCAGTTCGGTTATAAAGAATAAAAAAAAAACGCTCCTTAAGGCTTCTGATCGTGAGACGTTCAAGAGTCGTGAGATCCGTTCGTGTGGATACCATAGAGGCAGGAACGAAAAGTTGTTGCTTGTGACTCGACCAACGACAGAAATCTGAGAAAACGTTAGGTAAAATCTCGAAACCCTAATCAGGCAACCCTCCGAATCGATCCTGGTGGAAGCCGAATGATTTAAATTCCGCTGCATGTTTGTTTTCGATTTCCTTCAAATTTAACTTCTAAGAAATCACCATAAACATATCATACCAACTCACTAAAACTCCAAACCATAAACAAGATCGACAGAACTAACTTCTTCTCTTACCTTTATCAATAGCCAACTTGGATAGAATTCAGATCTCCTTAATCACTTGGATTCAATCCACCAAACTTCGAATATAGCTTACTCTAGTGACTATGATCGTTTTTCGTTCAACTAACTAAATGAATCGATGGAGGAACAGGGTGGTTTGTCAAGGTGAGTAGGAATGGAAACTTAGGAAAAATGAAAGAGGAACGAGAGAGGGAGAGGGCTAGGAAAAAGGGGCTATCGATCGGTGATGGCTGATGAGGATGATGACTCATGAATTTTTGCATTAAATGCATGTTAATCCCCTAATCATCTCAGCCATGCTTCCTTGACCCTTTGACTTTTAATTCTCCTCCTTTTCTTCCCTTTTCTTATATCAGTCACATATACCATTAAATTATGAAAATATGATATTTGTTTAATCATCATCTAATTAAATCATTTCATCTCAACCTTTGACCATCATTATTTGACCATTCACTTAATTGGTCTCTTTTCTTTCATTTGTCAGCCACATCTCATTTAACTACATAAATTTCTGATATTAATTCTTTTCTCATGCTTCAATTAGTCTTACAATATCAGAATTTCATCTTGACCATTTGACTATCAATCCCATCATTCTTCTATGTCCCATATATCATTCACACATTAAAACTTCATAATTCTCATATTTATTTAATTCTTTTCAACTGGAATTCTTTACAATTATGAGAAAATTACATGAAAATTGGGGATTTCACATTCTCACATGATCAGTGGGGTTAAGAGACATGAGGTCTATGGCCATAGATAGCACCTTAGTTGGCTTCCAAGGGACGATGACATGATTTTCGCTGCTAGCTACAGTGATTAAAGTCTTTATTGATAGAGTATTAGGGATTCGGCCTAGTCTCAACCTTGATATGATATGTTGTCTAAAGTATGATTTTATTTAATATGAACTCTAGACTTGTCGTATATGAGAAATGTTTTGAAATTGTGCATGTTTTGACATGCCATAAAAGTGAATATGAGATGTTTTGAGATTACATGTTTTTATTTTAAAACATGCTTTAAAGGTACATGTGATATGATTTGTGAATTATACATGCTTTAGTCATGTTTTAAAAGTAAAGATGAAATTATTTGAGATTTTACATGTTATGAACATGCTTTAAAAAGTATATATAATACGATTTCGAGATTATATACATCTCGCACATGATTATATAACGAACGTGATATGATTTGAAATGATAGCGGTTTATACAGTAAAGCTACATAATTTGCATACTAAATCATTATATAACAATATGCTTTTTACATGAAAGATGTCATGACCTTATATTGCACACGAACATGAGAATTATATGTGATAACTGAGAATTTTTCTATGTTTGGTATTAAATTACTCGGGAATTTAATTTTATGCAAATAAATAAGCGAAAGTAAATAAATAAATTTATTTACGAGATGAGAAAATTGTTGGAATTCTCGAATTTGATGAAGTGATGAAGTTGAGGAAATTATTTTGAATAATTTTTTCGGACATTAAGAGATCCAAATATTAAAGAGATGAAAGTGAGTATAATTATTTTGGATAATGAGAAATCCAAAATTTAAGAAAATAAAAATGTGTATATATGTATGTATTAATTAATAATTATATTTATAAATATTTATTTATAAATATAATTAAAAAAAAGAAGGAAAAGAGCAGGAATCGGGATACAAACCCGATTCCCTTGTTTCTTTTTTTCTGTTTTGTAAAACATAGAAGAAAACAAGAGAAGCAGCTGACCCTCGTCGGCCGGTCGAACAAGAGAAAAGGGAGGCGAGGTCACCGGCTAGCTTAGAAGGAGAAGAGGAGAAGCTGGCCAGCGACAAGGAAAAGGAAAAGAGGAAAGAGAAATCAAAGCGGAAAGGAAAAATCGAGAAGAGGAATAGGAGAAGGGAAACGGCGGTGCTGACCGGTTCAAGCATCGCTACCACCATCGGCATCACCAGCGAAGGCCGATCAAGAGGAACGGGGTAACCAGCGGTGAATGTGATAACCGCTAATTTTCTAAAATTAATATTAAATAATTGTAAATTTAATATTAAAACAAATAAATAAGTTAAAGAAAATAAATGAATTTATTTAAGAGAACGGAATATTTGTGAAAATTCCGTGAATTGAGGAAGTGACGAAATTGGAAATTCAAGTGAAAGAAAATTTAATTGGAAACAAGATTAAGGTTGAAATTATGGAAAATAATGAAAGGAGGAAATTTAATTTGGATAAATGGAAATCCAAATTAAATAAGAAATGAAAAGGAGAAAATAATTGGATATTAAGAAATCCAAATAAAATGAAATAAAATGCGTATATTATATATTTATATAATTAGATTATATAAATATATTTTGATATGTTTTTATATAAATACATATGTATATATGAAATATAGTATATATTATAAAATGATATATATACTATTTCATATTAAATAAAGACATATGTATATGTTTATATATAATTATGTATATAAATAAATATATATGGAATATATATTAATTTTAAATTAAAGTGTGAATATATATACATATATTGTTAAAATAAAATATATATTATTAATAATATAATTATATATATAATTATAAAGATAATTATATATATAAAAAAAAAAGAAAAAGGGGTCGGGTAAATCATTTTTGGGTTAGGAAAAACAAAAGGGAAATAGAAGAAGGAGAGCTAACCCCGTCAGTCGGCAGGGAAGAGAAGGAGAGAAGGGAGAAAGAGCGGCGTCGCCGGCGAGAGGAGAAGCAAACGACGGTGGCCAACGACGGAAAGAAGAAGCGAAACGCAAGAAATCTGGAGGAAAATAGAAGCGGAGAAAGAAAAACTAGGAGGAAAAAAGAGAAAGAGGAACAGTGGTGCCGGCCGATCCGGGCACCACCACTGCCACTCCCGCCACCGGTGAAGACCGACGAAGGAGAAGGAGGCCACCGGCGGTGAAGGAAACGGTGGAGGAAGGAAGAAAAAGGGGAGAAAGGAGCCAAAACCCACCATCCAAGATCCAGCATCGTCGCCGCCATTCGGAGGAAAGGGAGACCAGAAACAGCTTCGCTGTGACCTCAAGTAGCTGTGGAGGAGATGAACCGGCGAGATGACATCGAACTGGCCAAACCGGTGGAGGAAGGTTGAACCGTCTCAACCGATTCAGACCAGAAAAGAGAAGAGGAAAAAAAAAGAAAAAGGAAGAAAAAAAAGAAGAAGGAAAAAGAAAGAAGAAAAAGGAAGAAAGAAAGAGAGAGAAAGGGAATTTTCGGGAATTTGGAAATTCCCGAGAATTCGAAAAATACGAAAATTACGAAAATTTGGTAAGAAATTCTGAAAATTAATTTCGAATGAATTTTAATAAATTATGAAAAAAATTCTAAAGTTTAGAATTTTAATTCCAGAAATTATTCTCAGCGGACGAGATGATTGAATCGAAAGAGATGGAGTACGGGCACGACCGATAACGAAGAAGTCATTGACCCGAAAAAGGTAAGGGATGCATGTGCAGCACTGTAAGGATATTTAGTCTGCATTTCTTTTCATCACGAAATATTTTATGAAAATATTGTGGCGATTTGTCTGGAAATTTGTGATGATGTACTGGCTGAATTTATAAATTGTATTTTACGTACAGGAGGCTAGTCAATCAGTAGCCGTTATGCTGCCGAAAATTTTTAGAAAATTTCATAAAATCATATTAAATGATTTTATTTCACGAAAATCGATATTCGATCATGAAAAACAAGAAAATCATTATTTTTCATAAAACATGAATATAATGAGATTAAATTTTAAAATATTCATGTTTTCGAAAATGAAATCATCGAAAATTCTCGTGAAAGGTAAATTACACGAAATACGAGACGAAAAATGAAAATAAATACAATGAATATTTTTATGAGTATTTTTATAAATATTTCTGAAATATTCACTAAATGATTTTTAACCTTTATGGTTTTAAATTATGAAATTATATATTTTATATATTCCATAAAGGCTATTTTATGAGAAAAACATGGTTTTGAGATTAGTTGGCCCCTCTATCATGCCGACATGTGATACGTGATATGTGATATGTAACATGTGATATGTGATATGTAGTCCCGGCCGACACCTGATCAGTGATCCGCCGAGGACAATTATTGACTATGGCCATAGATCTGATATGACTATTTTATACCTTCGGGTATTATTGCATGATAGGACTCGGTGGTTGCCACTGTCTCCATATATGATTTATGATATGTGAAATGAAAACGTTTTTACGATATGTGACATGTAAAATGAATATGTTTCATATGATATGAGAAGAAAACGAAATGATTTATAGCATTTTTCTAAAATGCTCATTTCAGTACTATTTTAGTACTACAAGATGATTTTCATATGACATGAAATATGAATATGTAATATGTTTTCAAAAAGGAAAGAGGAGGAAAATAAATCTAATATTCTTATTAAAATTTTTAAATTGAAACGATTTAATGTTATACGAAAAAGATTTAAATAACTTATTTTGCTATTTAAAGTACTGTACTAATTACGATTGTACAGTAAAACATGAAATGAGTTTTAAATGAGAATGATGATGATTTGACTAATATTCTTTTCAAAGAATATATGAATATTAGTTATTTTATTTAAATGCTTTATTTTATAAAAGCATTATTTTGAAAAGAATACAAAAATGATATGGAATAAAAGAGAAAAAGGATTTAAATTCCAAACGAAAAGAAAATTACTCTCTACAGTTGCTTCTAGGTTTCGGGACAAGACAGGTATTTCAAAATACCTGCCTTACTCCATCCGGATCCCTAGCCGACTATAGTATCCTTCCTACATGTGTGCCCAGAGCCCCTATAGGAAAAATGAAAAAGTTTTTCAGCATATAGATAGCTGAATATCAAGTGACACATATAATTCCTTTACTGAGCCATGGTTTACTCACCCCTTAATATTAACATTTCAAATTTTTGAGGGCTAAGAGATCTGACATACAAGCATCACGGTTGCGCATTTGGGGACGATGTGACAGCTCGATTGAAATATGAGGTACAATCATTTTTTTCTGTATTTAGACTTATTACAGTACTACTTCCTTATGAATTAAGATAGGGGATGTAATTCATATTATAATTTAATATGAAATTGTTTATATGTAAAAAAAATGTAAAGTATCGCAGATAGCCCAACCAAACACGATGTATAGAATAAGGTGAAAAATAAGGTCACAGGCTGTGACAGTGAAGGGGAAGAGAAAAGGAAGGAGAAAAAGAGAAGAAAAAGGCCAAAAAACCCACCTCCAGATCCGCTGCCCCCACCGTCTTTCAGGAAAAGGAGGCCATATCCGGCTTCGTGGCAACCTTGGCTAGCTGTGGAGTGGCTGAACCACCAGAATGGGTGGCCGCCGGTGGCTGAACCGGCCAAACCGGCCAACAAAGGCTAAACAGGCCGAATCGGGTTGAATCGGTCTGAACCGGTCCAAACCGGTTTAGACCAAAAAAAAAGAAGAAAAAGAAAAAGAAAAAAAGGAAAGGAAAAAGAAAAAGAGAAGAAAAAGAAGAAAAGAAAAGAAAAAGAAAAAGAGGGAAAGGAAAAAGAAAAAGAAGAAAGAAGAAAGGGAAGGAAAGAAAAGAAAGAAAGAAAGAAACAAGAGGAGCTTGGGAAGTACTTCACTGAAATTTTTAATGTGGAATATAGGTAAGGAATTTAAAGATTTTGCTATATTCCATAAAAATTTATAGAATTTATAGGATTATTTTTCTAAGCGAATATATGTGTGTGTTAAAATTGAAGCAACATGGTAATGAGGCAAGTGGTGGAGTGCGGCTAGGCTCGCAAACACCTAAGCTCTGGTGAATAGGTAAGATACTCTTATAAAGTAGTGGTAGTGTTATATTGTATGTTTTGGAATTTTGATCCTAATGATGAATGATTATTGAAGTGATTTTAAATGCTAAAAGGACCTACAATTGGTGGTAGGGGTCTTAGTAAGAGATAAATAAATGGTGAGAATCAACGGCTGCGATTATAAATTGTGTTTCCTTGCAGGAGGTTTTAATAAAAATTAAGCCGTTATGCTGTTGAATTTTATACGAAAATGTTGATAGAAAATGTTAAATTTTCTCGTATAAATGGAACCTTGAAAAGAATTATCGAAGGATAAGCTTGAAAGGATATTATCGTGTCGTAGGAAAATTGATTTTTTTAAAATAGTTAAAAAGGTAAATGGATAAGCACAATATCGTGAGGAATTATATTGTGGGTCTTATAAAGTTGATAATTAGAGTTATCTTAACATTATAAGTTGATTATCGAGTCGAAAATGAGGTGGAATGTCGATTAGTTGGAATATTGATGAAAGTAACGACGATTATATGATATAGCTTGGAAGAGAAGATCGTAGTTGAAATCTTGATGATCTAACGATTTAATTGTGGAAGTAATAATGGAGTGATGATTCTAAACTTTATTGAATTCAATCTATTGATTTTGAAGTAATTCCGAACGTGATAACATAGACAATTCAAGGGGTCAATGTTGAGATAGTTTTATCATATTACATCGTATTGTCGGATATACGTGAGATAATAAGCAGACCTACACTAGTAGTATGGGTCTTAGTATCAATATTGTGGTATACAGTGGATAGTGATGATATTGTATTATAATGGATGTATGACTTGTGCATACATATTCTTATTGAAATTGAGGTTGAATTACGACACAATCCAATCATTTATAGATTCAAATAAATGAGTGATAAACATGTGAATATATGGTTTCGGTTATTATGAGATTCCAAATTTCTCCATTCCTCCTATACTTATTAAAAGTGTTAAATTAAAATAGTGAGTAGAGTTATGGAAATTAATTTTTCCTATGTGCCGTGGTTATCAAAAATAAAATAAAATAAAATAATTTAATAAAAAAATAAATAAATTCTGACTTGGACAGAAAAATACATTATGCAGTGGCAACTCTTGTAAATAATTGAGTTTTAAAGGGGTAATTAGGTTATTTAGGCACATATTAAATTTCATTAATTAAAAATATAGAAATCCACCAATAGAAATGAGACAACAAGCCATCATCTAGCCAATTCTTCAGCCCTTTTTACCGACCCCTGTTTGCTGCAGTTTCTTCTCTTGTTTTCTCCCAATTTCCCTAAGGGTTTGTCACGTTTTCTTGATAGAGCTTCCCTTTTCTTCAGCTATTTCCTTGGATACATTAAGGAAAATTAATCCTTGCCTTAAGAGCTTTCTATATATTCCAAGAACTCACCCAAAAACCTCCATACGTGAGCTGTCCTGTAGCTGGCAGAATTGAAAACTGTACAGGTAAATTTCCAGCAATGGTTTTGGATACTTTTACCTCTTGTTTATGGTTATATTTGATGAGTGTGAGATGTTTATGACATTAGCTTGAAGTAAGAACATGTATAGATTAGGCTAGGGTATTTGGTCATAGTGAAAACGATGAGAAGATGATGTTGATTTTGTGACTGATGGTGTAAAAAAAAAATTGCCATAAAGCTTAAAGTAATAAAAATATGAAATGAGTCAACATTGTACAACTAGTGGTAGAGAAATGGAGGAAAGATTTTGCTTTTGATGCTTAAAAAGATGAGGGTGGCGTCACCTTAATGTATGGTAATAAGGAAATTGTTGTAAGAATAAATAAGATATGATGGTAAGGGGAAGACTTAAAAATGATAGGTGTAGAGAACCGGTCATGGGCAGTACAAGAAGAAAATTAAAAATAATTTCGTTTTATAAATAGTAGGAAATAATCGGTTCTTATGTAGACTCAATAAGGATGATGAGAAATTAATAATAAAGTGAGTGTTTGATAAATTTTCTAAGTGAATAGAAAATATTCATAAGGTTAGAGTTGAGAAAAGAAGAGAAACAAATGTTAAGGGTAGATTTCAACTCTGCTGGAATTCTATCCTGTCCGAGACCCAATTTAACAAATTCAGTTTGGGGGTTTTAGAATGAAATAAATTCTGGAAAAATTATGAAGATAGCCTTATGAATTAGGAAAAATTCAGTTTTGTAATTACCTAAATTGGAGTTGTATAGCCTGAGATATAGGCAGCTGAACACAGGCACCCAGTGCAGTAGGCTAGATGCCCTGTGGAAACTTTGAAAAATTGTAGAAAATAGCAAAGATTGAATTTGCCTGCAAGCTTTACGTTTCTAGAAAGGTAAATGAGTCTAGAATAATATGGTTCTGAGTTTGCACAATTTGAACAAACCTAACCTGAGATATGGCCCAATTTGTACACAGAGGTCAGTAGACAATTTGCCAGAATGCCTCTAGAAACATGGTAACTTTGAGGAATTATTAAAAATAATTCCGAAATGATAAAATTGTGAAACTTGCTATTCTGAATAGGGAATTGGATTAAGATTCATATGGTTTTGGGATTCATAATTGTGGATATCCCTATAATTAGTAATATAAATGTTAATGCACAAAGGTTAGAAAACCATCCTGTCATATGGGTCAGAATTGGGCTGAACTTTGAAAAATTGTGAGGAACAATATGGAATGAACTTGAAAATGGGCTTTATATTTCTGGATAGGGAATTAAGCCAGATTACATATTAAATTGACGGTGCATTAATCAGAATTCAATATTTTCTGTTATGAATAGAAAGGCATTGATAGGTTGGAAATTTTTATAAAGAATATTTCACCTTAATGAGTAGGATTTCTAAGAATGCTTAGTGTATATGTATGTTTCGGAATTGAACTTGTATGACTCATCTTCTGCAGCTCCGAAGCTAAATAAACGAAATGGGAAAGGAGACAAATAAGGACATAATTATGGTTCAAAAAGTGAATCGGAACGGTTGAGGACTTGATTTCGGATTCCAAAAGGTCAGGAAGAAACGATTAAACCTCGAGGTAAGTGGGTTAAGTAAGCCTTACTAGTATCATCTCGTAAGAGATGAAAGAATTCTTATTTAATAATTATTTAAATTCATATCGAGCTTGGTAGGACATTACGGATAAGACTAACAGCGTAAGTATGGTAAGATATAAGTTGACTCGATGTAAACGTGAATAGTACTTGTCTGGAAGGAAATCTTGTGTGTTGACTTGCGTGTTATGTGTTATGATTTAATTATGTTTACTGAACATATAAAATCGTATAATTTTTGGTGTTTGCATTATGAGAAATGCATGTGAATTAATTAAGTCACACCAAGTGAGTACATTACTATATTGTGATACTTTGTGGATGTATACATGATTTATGTGCAATATATGTAGCTCCCAATATTGAATTCATGGACCTCGATTAGTACTTAGTCGTATTTTTCGAAAACTAGGAAAATGGCAACTGAACAAAACTCAATCTTGTGTACCGTGTGAGCCATCTCTAGAGAACTCAAAGGAACTACGTGCTACGCAGCTTTCTTCGTGAACTGTGGGAGCCACCTTTAGAGTCCTTTGAGAGCTAAGTGCTACACGAGTTCCAATGAACCATTAGAAAGCTAACCCATAGAGGTAATCCAAGTAAAACTCAATCTTTTGTACCGTGTGAGCCACCTCTAGAGAACTCAAAGGAACTACATGCTACGCAGTCTTCGTGAACTGCGGGAGCCACCTCTAGAGTCCTTTGAGAGCTAAGTGCTGCATGTGTACTGACGAAACATCAGAGAGCATGCGCCATAGAGGCAAATCCGAGTAAAACTCATTCCTTTGTATCGTGTGAGCCACCTCTAGAGAACTCAAAGGAACTACGTGCTACGCAGTTTTCTTCGTGAACTGTGGGACCCACCTCTAGAGTCCTTTAAGAGCTAAGTGCTACATGAGTTCCGATGAACCATTTGAGCATGCGCCATAGAGGCCAATCTGAGTAAAACTCATTCCTTTGTATCGTGTGAGCCACGTCTAGAGAACTCAAAGGAACTACGGGCTACGCAGCTTTCTTCGTGAACTACAGGAGCCACCTCTAGAGTCCTTTGAGAGCTAAGTGCTACACGAGTTCTGATGAACCCTTTGAGAGCATGCGCCATAGAGTCCAATCCGAGTAAAACTCATTCTTTTGTACCGTTTGAGCCACCTCTAGAGAACTCAAAGGAACTATGTGCTACGCAGCTTTCTTCGTGAACTGTGGGAGCCACCTCTAGAGTCCTTTGAGAGCTAAGTGCTACAGGTGTATCAATGAACCATTTGAAAACATAAGCCATAGAGGCAAACCCGAGTAAAACTCGATCTTTTGTACTGTGTGAGCCACCTCTAGAGAACTCAAAGGAACTACGTGCTACGCAGCTTTCTTCGTGAACTGTAGGGCCACCTCTAGAGTCCTTTGAGACTAAGTGCTACATGTGTATCGATGAACCATTTGAAAACATAAGCCATAGAGGCAAACTCGAGTAAAACTCGATCTTTTGTACGGTGTGAGCCACTTTTAGAGAACTCAAAGGACCTACGTGCTACATAGATTCTTCGAAACTGTGGGAGCCACCTCTAGAATCCTCTGAGAGGTAAGTGCTACACGTGTATTGATGAAATATGGGAAAATCGTATGCTATTGAGACAATGAATAAATGGGTGTGATATGTGAATATGATGAATATTATTAGATGAAATAGATCTTATACATAAGACAGAGAATGAGAATAATTGTTGAATTATACTTATATTATGCTATAGAATTATGTGCTATGTGAATTGGTTGTTTCCTTCATACTTAACTATATCATGAATAAGCTTATGTAATCTATTGTACATACCAGTTGGTAGCTAATATTGACATAAGGCATACATGCTATTTTATAGAGTTCATGCATGTATGATCGTGTTTTACGATATGAGCCTAGTATGTACTTATTTAAGCTACTTACAGAGCCGTGGATTTGCTCACCCTTTAAATTTAACATCTACAGATCATACAGGTTGATATCCAGCTCAGGCTTCATATAGGCTCTCTCAAGAATTGTACCTAGCTATGGTACTCGTCTATGTTTTCTAAGCCTTGCTTATGTGCTTTTGAGGTATACAATGGTATATCATTTTGATAGTTATACAAACTTTAATTTCACAGTATTAGGAAGAAATATGGGATGTAACTTTGGATCGCACTAGATTATTATGTAAGTCTATGTGATTATCGAGCATGATCCAGGATTAGATATATATATTTTGAAATACGTATAAATTGCAAAATGTGGAATTATTACTCGTCTAGATCCTTGAGAAACATGTGATGTACGATGATGTGAATTCTGGGATTTAAAGTTGGCTATGTTATGAAAGATTGAAATGTATTTTAATGCAGGTGATTTTATTGGGAAAAGTGATAAAATACAAGGGGGAGGTTTTCGACTCGTTTCTTTTGGATAAGTGAAAATAAGGCTAAAATGATTAAAATCACTTTAAGAAGTATGACATAGCTAGGGATATAATATTATTAAGGCAAGATTTGATTTAGTTGCTACACTAACACCGAATACAAACCGTAAATAGAAAAGAAAAAAAAATTTAGTTCGTAATTTTCTACATGAAATATGGTAAGTGTTAAGGGAACGTCATGGCTTTCGAGTCGTGAAAGTTATAACCTTGGAATAGGCCTTAAATAATAAGATCAACAATTGCATAAGTTCAATATTAAATTATGCAAGCCATATGAAAATTGATTTGAGGACTGTGATCTGGTTTTGTGATAGCGAATGAAATTGAACCTCAAGTCGGAAATTATGAACTTGTGTCAATAGGTTAGCCCATAGATGGATTTGATAAGTGAATATCGATCTTGTGGTTTTGTTACCCTCGATGTCGACTCTGAATTAGATGTCGAATGATGATATTGGTATTACAAAATTTCAGTATCTTGAAGGCTATATAGAAACACGGTATTTAAATACTCATAAATGCTAAGAGGATTTATACTAATGATGTGGTACTAGTACCAATAATGAAATATACAAATGATTGTTATAGTCGATAATTATCGAAAAAGGATATTGAATACCGAATGGTTTGAATGCCAAGTGATCTGATTATTAAATAATTGGAGTACTGAACAATTTGAAGACCGAATGAAATGAATATTGAATTGATTTGAATACTGATTTGACAGAAAGAAAGCTTTGAAATCGAATGATTGATGGTGATAAATTTAAATGAATTGCTTCACTGTATTAGATGAAGATATTGCTTATATTGGCATTTGAAAATATCACCTAAGTTACATACTAAAATGGTTTTATAGCATCGCCTTTAAGCATGCCTTGTTACAACTTGTGATGTTATAATAACATTTATATGAATGCTAAAAAGTATAGAATAGTTTTAAAAATAAAGTACATGGTATATACATTTTTTATAGATGAATCATCTTAAAGAATTGTACCATATGCCTTACATGATTTTTGACATGAAAAGTTAAAGATTTAAATGTTTTATGAGATTGTAGGCACCCTAAAAGAATTAAACTCAATAAAGCATAGTGGAAACCGCCTAATTGGAGATTACTCATTAGGCAGAGATGCTTGTCCGACAATAGTCGTGGACAGGTCTCAGTCACGTCTGATCAGTGGGGCTGAGAGAGATGAGGTCTATGGCCATAGATAGCGCCCTAGTTGGTTTCCAGGGGACGATGATATGATTTCACGACTAGCTACAGTGATCTAAGTCTTTATTGATAGAGTATTAGGGATCTAACCTAGTCTCAACTGATATGACATGCAATTTAGAGTAAGCTTTTAAATTGATAAGAACTCTAAACTGATATGATTTCATAGTATATAAAATGTGTTTTCGATATTGTACTTGACTACACATGATATGAAAAGAGAAATGTGCACGTTTTGATTTGAAATGATATGAAAAGACATGTTTTGATTTGACATGATATGAAAAGAGAAATGTGCACGTTTTGATTTGAAATTATATGGAAAGACATGTTTTAACATAACATGATATGATATGCGGTCTAGAGTATAGTTTTATCTGATATGAACTCTAGGCCTGATATGACTTTACAGTATATGAAAAATGTTTTGAAACCGCACACGTTTTAGACATGCTCTAAAAGTGAATATATGATTTGCAAATTATACATGCTCTGACCATGTTTTAAAAGTAAATATGAAATGAATTGAATATTTACATGTTTGAGCATGCTCTAAAATATATATGATATGATTTGAAATGATAGCAGTTTATACAGTAAAGTTACATAATCTGCATACTAAATCATGACATAACAATATGCTTTTTACAAGAGATATCATGATCTTATATTGTATACAAACATGAAAATTATATGAGGAGTGTCATGACTCGGTATTAACGAAATTCCATCTACATGATGTCATGACATGATACGATACATGAATATAGAATATACACGAAGAGAATTATGACTTCGTACCATAGTGATCATGACTCTCCATATGGAAAGTGATATGAGATGATAGAATACAACAGTATAATTGTTAAATGTAAAGTGACTTAACAGGATATCTCAATTAAACATGGTATACGATGAGATTGATGTGAGTATGAATTAATAGTATATGATATTCAAATTATACACGATGCATTGTTGTATGATGCAATGTAGTATAAGGATAAGAAGATCGAAAGTGATTAAGTCGATCTATTTAGAGGTCTGAATGATAGATAGATGACAGGAATTGAGATAACGAGATGTTATCGATGAAAAAGGTGAACTGTAATTGCAAACTTGCAGGTTTTAAGCATTGTAGTTAAGATAGTATAATTCTACTCCTGCATTTATATTAGTTTCTTACTGAGTCGTGGTTTTGCTCACCCTACTTAATTTCATCTCTTTTCAGATAATTAAGTTAAACTCTGCCATAAGGGCTTCTGAGTGGGCCTCCGGATATAGTATCTAGACTTGGTACTAGTCTTCTGAGGTATATGTTCCTTATAAAACACTTGTTTATATGTAAGACTTTAATTGATGCACAGTACATATTTTGTTAAACAAGTCGGCATGTAACTTAGAACTGTTTCCTCACTAGTTTAATATTTAAATGAAATGACTATAGGTTACCTAGATAGTATATTAACTACATTGACACCGAATACAAACCTTAAAATGAAAAAGAAAAATTTAGTCCATAAATTTGTAAGAGAGAAAAACTATGAGAATCAAGTGAACGTCACAGTCTTCGGGTCATGACATTATATGAGGAGTGTCATGGCTATATAAAACAAGCGACCATGTTTTTACACACGAAAAGTGATATGATTTAATATCATACAGATAAATGACCTGAATTTGGTATGGCATTTGATCATGGTTTGCATATGAGATGTGACATAATATGAGATTGACATAAGCATAGTTAATACCATATGAGGTTGGATCTACATATGTTTAATTGTCGTACAAAATATTGTGGTATAAGAACAAGCAGATTGAAAAAATGATTGAACTGATATAATTAGAGATTTATGTGATAGATAGGTGCTGGGACGTGGATGATGAGGTATTTCAAAATACGCTTTTTCCATTGATATGTTAAACCCTTGCTCACTTAGAAAACTTTAGGCATGATCTAATCTGCCTGATAAACGATTACAAAGTGAATATGATATGAGAATCTTTACCTAAAGGTTTCATGCATTTGCATTAGAACAGTGTAAGTCTAATTCTGCACTTAAATAACTTATTAAGCCCTCACTCATTAAACAAGAACTATTTTTCAGATTGATTAAAGGAACATGTTGGATAGTTCTGGCGATTTCATAGTGTCTCAACACTTGAAGTCATTGTTGTTGAATATCTTGGTATAGTAATATTTCTTCTCCATATGCTTTTATTTTCAGGTAATGTTAGTACAGTACTATATGATGGGATGTGAACTAGGATAATGAGTAGTCGATATAATAGTATGACAATATATGATATATATATATATATATATATATATATGGTGATTAGTTATGGATATTAGCGATGTTGAGATGATACCTAGTTGGCAAATATAATGTAGATTATGGGGAATGTTATGCTGCTGCATTATGATGATTTGCAGGAAGTTAACTGGGAAAATCTCAAAATATAAGGGGGATATTTTCGATCTGTTTTTAAAGAATAGTAACTTATGGGCTATAAATGAGATTTCTCTATTTTTAAGGAGTAATTAAAATCATATCAGAATTAAAGAATGAATGAAAATAGTTCAACGACAATTGGTTAAGAGTGACCTGACCTTTAATGATGTTAAGGGTTTGAGTCGCACCAGACGCGAAAGAAATCCTTGAGGGGTGGTGGCCTGTGTGGTGCACCTTAGAGCGGATAATACAGATGAGTGACTTGCCTAGGGCGGTGGCTCGGGTCTGTGGACCAGCGAGTGGACCCCGGGGCGTCACAAATAAATACAATCTGAATGGCTTCTTAAGTGGTTAGATAGAGATCTTTGCAATACTAACTAAAGAATGTTATTTCCTGAAGCTATGGTAATGAATCTCTTTAGAACATGCAGTGATCATTGCCCTTTAATTTTGAGACTATCCTTTACCTTTGTGCATAACTGAAATTGTAGACCCTTTCGATTGGAAGTTGTATGGAAATTGCATGATGGATTCCGTACACTACTTAGTTCAAGTTGGAAAAAAGGAAGATTCACTTACTTCCAATCTTAGCATGTTTCAACAGGTGGTCACAGATTGGAATAAGAATGTCTTCGGCAATATTTTTAAGAGAAAGTGTAATTTATTAGCTTGGTTGGAGGGAGTGCAAAAGGGGATGGAATCCCATCCAAGTTCTTTTTTAGTATGGCTGGAAAAAGACCTATCACTAGAGTATAATAAAGTACTACAGTAAGAGAAGTTACTTTGGTTTTAGAAATCTAAATCCAAGTGGGTGCAATATGGAGATCTCAACACTAGATTTTTTCACACAACCGCGGTAATTAGGTGAAACAGAAACAGGTTGGTTGCCTTGAAGAATGACATTGGCTTATTGTTACAGCCCGTGACCTTATTTTTCATCTTTTTCTATACATCTTATATGGTTGGGCTGTCTGTCAATACTTTACTTTTCATTTACATATAAACAATTTCATATAAACATCCCTTATCTTAATTTACAAGAAATGTAGTACTGTAGATAAGTCTAAATATAGAAAATAAATGATCGTACCTTCTGTAATAAATCAAGCTGTCGCATCATCCCCAAATGCGCAGCCGAGATGCTCGTATGTTAGATCTCTTAGTCCTCGAAAATCTAAAATGTTAAAATTAAGGGGTGAGCAAACCACGACTCAGTAAGAGAGTTATATGCAACACTTGATATTCAGCTATCTATATGCTGAAAACTTTTTCGTTTTCCTATAAGGGCTCTAGGCTCGCATGTAAGAAGGATACTACAGTCGGCTAGGGATCCGGATGGAGTAAGGTAGGTATTTTGAAATCTTGTCTTGTCCCGAAACCTAGAAGCAACTGTAGAGAGTAATAAATTTCTTTTGAAATTTAAATCCTTTTTCCTTTCATTTCATGTCATTTTCATTTGAAATCTTTTCATGTTTTACTATACAAAGCATAATTGGTACAGTACTTTAAATAGCAAAATAAGCTATTAAATCCTTTTCATATAAAATATACATCATTTAAATCTAATATCCAATTTAAAAACTAAAATAAGAATATTAGATTTATAAACTCTTATCCCTTTTTAAAACATATTACGTGTTCATATCACATATCACATGAAAATCATCTCGTAGTACTAAAATCAGGACCATAATAAGCATTATGTAAAATGCTGTAAATCTCTTTCATTTAACTTGTCACATATCATGTAAAACATTTACATTTCATGTATCACAAATCATATAAAACATTTTCATATATGGAGACTGAGGCAATCATCACTCATATCATGCTATAGACCCCGAAGGGTATAAAATAATCATGTAGATCTATGGCCATAGTCTATAATTGTCCTTGGCGGATCACTGATTAGGTGTCGGCCAGGACTACATATCACATATCACATGTCACATATCACATATCATATATTAGCATGATAAGGTTGCCAACTAGTCTCAAAACAATATTTTTCATCATTAATAAACCTTTATGGAATTTATAAAAATATATAATTTCATAATTTAAAACCATAAAGGTTATAAAACCATTTAGTGAATATTTAAGAAATATTTATAAAAATATTCACTTTATTTCCTTTCATCTTCCTTTTCATGTCACATATAGTTCATATATCGAGAAAATTTTTACTGATCTCATTATCACCAAATTTGAAAACATGAATATTTTAAAATTAAAATTCAGTATATTCATGTTTTATGAAAAATAATTAATTTCTTAATTTTCGTGGTTGGAAATCATTTCTCGTGAAATAAAATCATTTATTATGATTTTCGGTAATTTTCTAGAAATTTTCGATAGTATAACGACAGCCGATTGGCTAACCTCCTGCACGGAAAATACAGTTTATAATTTCAACCGGTAAATCACCACAATTTTCCAACCAATCATTATCAACAGCATTTATAAACTTAAATCCATAATTAAAACATGTGTGCCGAATATCCTTACAGGCTGCACATGTCTCCCTTACCTGCGTAGCGTATTTCGACTCTTTTCGAGTGCGCCACTCGTAATCTGATTCTTCCGAGCTGCAGATAATTCCATTTACAATCATTAGCTCATTTAAATACTTATTTTTGACCTATTGTTCCTATCTATATGCAGCATATTGTACACTGCAATTATTTTCGCAATAAAAATTTATCGATAGTATAACATAACTTTTTTGTTTGTGTTAGATTTTAAATCCAAGTATATCGGCACTCCTTGTAATTTCTATAGTCTAAATATGTCTTTAAATTATTAAAATCAGCCATACATACTGTACTCTTTATGTTGATTGAATTGCTATCTTCCAATAATTTTCAACAATATAATGGCATATCCTTATTCTACTATGTTTAACCATCCAATTGGCATCCATTTTATACATGAAGCACACTAAATGCATGAGAAATCATGCTTGGCTGAATGCTCCTTTAATGAGCAAATTTTATTTTATTTTCTTTTCTCTCTTATTGTCTTATAATTACTCTCACATCTTTTTATATTTTCATCAAACATTAAAATTTCACAACAGCACCATCATCCACGTGAAACTATACTACAACAAAAATTATTTATCATTCACACCACCATCAATTTCTACTTCATTTCCGTAAGCTGATATTCAACTTACCTTCATGGTTCCTCCTCTTATGTTCACTTCAATCTTTACAATACCACTTATTCATTTAAGAGTTTTATCCAACATGTTGATCTCAACAAAATCACTCCCCAACGTGACTGCCCTGTTCCCGAACAGCACTTCCTTCCTGTCAATTAAGTGTTTTATCACTAATCAAAATTCTACACTTCATCACAAATTTCAGGTTTTATGCCATTTCCATTTTTCATGTTCTTCAAATCCTTCCCAACAACATTAAAATACCTAAAATTTCTCCATTTATTTCTTCCAACCGAACATCATTTTACTGCCATAACATAATTTTATTTCAATTTAAGTTTTCCAATATACTTCCCATGCATAATACCATTCAAAAGCCTAACTAAAACTAAAGAAAACATCAACCCATAATTTCTTACCTTCAATCGCCACTGTCAGCAGAGGTGGATGGTAAGCCTCTCTTGTGGGGTCCTTGGCTATAAGAATCATTATTTTATAAATCATTATTAAATTAATTTAGTATATTTTGAAGTCATGAGGAATATGAAAAATGATTTAAGGCTTTGTTTGGAGAAAGAATGAATTATGGAAAACTTGGAAAAAAAAAAGAGAATAAAATAATCTATTTTATTCCTTAAGCTTATGAGATAAGCTTTAAAACATTATTTAATTAAAATTTTCCCTTCCTTTATAAGTTACACGGCAACACAAAAATTACAAGCAAAGTTACCCAAAAAAATAAGTGAAAGCTGGAAAAAAAAAACATGGAAAGACATTGCAATTAGTGCTTTCACACCAATGCAACTAATGCTTTCACACCATTGCAATTAGTGCTTTCACATCAATGCAACTAATGCATTCATACCATTGCAATTAGTGCTTTCACACCATTGCAATTAGTGCTTTTACAACAAAAGTGGTCGGCCAACCCTTGTAGAATAAGGGAAAGGAAGCAAAGTCAAAGAAAGAAGGTCAAGGAAGCAAGGTTTATGCAAACTTAGACTTTTGGGTTGAAAAGCTTATGAAATAAGCTTCCCTCTTATCAAGTGTAGGTTAATTATTTCTTTCCTTCATTGAATGACCAGCCAACTTCTTACTCCAGGCCCTTTCCTCAACTATTTAAAAGCCAAGATAGAAAGAAAGAAAGAAAGAAAAGCAAAACATGAGAGATTGGTAGGAAAGATGGAAATCCCGTAATTCACTGTGCAAGCAGATTTTGTTGCCATTTTTCATCCTATTTCCAGTCCGTTTTAGTTTTTCCTCCCTTCATGAAAGTTGTTCCAAATCCTCTCCTCTAAAACATATCTGAAATTCATCTCAAACAGAGTTCGTTTGACGGGTGAATAGTTTGCTGGAAGTCAAATCTGTCAAGCTACCCTATTTTGACGAGATTGAGAGAATCATTTTTTAGGGCAGAAACGATCAGGGAGATGACTTTTTATTGAAACAGTCAAGAAGGATCAATTGAAGATCTACCTCTTCTCTACCACATATCCGAGAATCAAATCAAACGGACCAACTTTGATAGGGGAAATCTGTTCTGGAAATTTCTGCTGCACAGGGTAAGCAGTGCTGGAATTTTCGGTTCTTTCTAAATTGGATATAGGGTGCATTTCTAATTTTTCTAGGCCTATTTCTAGTGTTATAATGGGGTAAAATTGACCCTAAAGAAGTGTTTTAAGTATTGGGCAAAGGGGTTTCCATAAAGAAAGTGTAAGGTGGTAATTGACACTGTCTGTATATGCTTGTAGTGTTAACGACGCGGGTTGGTGGTATACAAAACACTGATTGCCAAGCTTGAACGAACGAGCTTAGTCTTTGCTTTCGGTAAGTTGCTATGCAAGTTACGAATAGTAGCTTACAGGGTAAGTACCCTACATGAGCTACGCGTAATGATTTATAAAATAAATGAAAAGTTTATGAAGTAAAGAAATTGATTTGGATGTGAATTTCGAGATGTGCTATTGGAGATATAAATTGATTTTTCTTTGCAGGCTGGTTAATAACACATCCTAACCCCGGCTTATTGCAGAAATTTTGCATAATTATTTTATTATTATATTGGCAAAATTGATTAAAGTTGGATCTGGATCTCCATGTCTACATCAAGTTATTGCATCTTTATGCATAATTGTTTTATGAGATTTAGGCTTACATGAAGTTTATATGAAATGTATGAAAGCTTTTACATCTCATTTACATCATGTTTTGAAGTATGTGAATGATATGACTTTATAGCATATCCATACGAGTTTTTGAATTGTGCAGGCATTGCTTGTTCATCCTATTGATATGAAACTTCAAAACATGAGATGATGACTAGTTTACAGACTTTAATGGCATCCCATTGTACTATGAGACTAATAGAGCATATGGAACATGCCCGAGTAGCTGATACTCTTATATGGGCACTACGAGGCTTGTCCGACATTGTCGTCGATAGGTTCCAATTCTGGCTGATCACTGGGATTGGAGATGACGAAGATCTATGGCCATAGGTAACACCCTAGTTCCAGGGTAACGAGGACTGCTTGTTGATAGCTACAGTAGGCTAAGACTTTATTAGTTGAATTACTGGGTTTGCCTAACAAGAAATGTTTTATGAACATGATAAATGAGATTACATGATATGTGATTGAACTTTATGAAGCATTGCTTTTATGATAACTTCATGGTTTGACAAAATCGACTTTGCATCGTTTTACGTACATTGCATCGGTTTTACCATAAAGGCTTGGTGCTATTGAGTTACATGAGATATGAAGTTTAAATGAGTTGTTAATATGTGATTTTACACGAAACACGTGTTGCATACATTAATGGTGCTATATCCTGTTTGTTACCATCTCTGCCCTTGTGTAGTGGCTTACTGAGCTTTTCCCCAAAAGCTCACCCCCTCATTCTCCTCCACAGGTTAAGCTGAGATAGCAACATTTGATTAGAGTCGTTCCTCGTTTTGACGTTTCAAGCTAGACGTCAGACCTCAGTTCATAGCTCGGTATATATGTTTACCATTCCTATGTACTTGGAATTTGATAATTTTGTATAGTAATGTAGTGTGAGATGTGATAAGTATGAATATGTGATTATTTTCAAAAATCGAGTTAAAACGAGATGTAAATGAGGGTTGGTTGATTGTTGATGTGAATAGTATTTTAAGTTGTGAAATGAACTGGGACCTAAGGAAATCAACCTTGAACTATAATCGATGAATAGAAAATCGAAATTAAAGGAGTAAGACTACTCGTTATGCAAACCGTAGTTAAAGGAAACGGAAAGAGTCAGCTCCAAAAGTGAAAACCCCAAATTCATGTAAATCCCTTATATTTGTGTAGTCTTCCAGCTTAAATAATGTAAATAAATGTGAAATTCTGATATATAAAGGATATATGGGACATGAATGGAATTAAAGCAATAAAATAGTCAATAATCACATTGTCAAAGAATTTAATGGTCAATGGCTGAGATAAATTAAATGAGACATTAAGATCAGAGTTTACTTATTTAAAGGACATTTGTCACATGAAGAAGAAGAAAAATTAAGGTTGTCAAATTGTCAAAGGGTCAAGGAAGTTGGCTGACATGAAGTAAGGGATAAATACACATCAATTATGCATTTAATGCAACTGTCATCTTTTCCAGCAAAGAGGGTCGGCAGCCATAGCTCTTCCTCTGAAATTCTCTAAGGTTTTCTTCCATATTCACCTTATAGAACTGCCTTATTCCTCCAACGAATCAACAAACTCCTTAAACAAAAAACGTTCCTTATCAATAGCTCTGCTCATACTTGTAAGATGAAAGGCTGAAACAAAGTCTTTGAGGAGATCAGAAATCCTATAAATTTGGCTATTGACAAAGGTAAGAAAAGAAATTGATTCATTTGATTTCGTCCATAATTTGGAGTCATGTGATGTTGGTATAGTATACTTATGGTGTTGAAATGAAAGAAAGTTAAAGGTTTCAATTTATATGAATTATGCAGTTATGAAGAAGTGAAGGAAAGAATCAGTGCAACCAAAGGATTTCGTGTTATTTGGCTAATTGAGGTAAGGAATATATGTAACGGACGTAGGGTGACTATGTCTGCATGTTTTAAATGTTTTGGGATGAAACAAAAGCTGGTGTAAGTGCAGGAAATGTAAAATTCACGGTTTTCGCCCAGTTACGATTTGGCTAGGGGAAGTCGACTGCCCTAAATAGCGCCGACTGCTCATAGACAGTCGTGACGTAACTTTTTCCGAAACCGACTTAGAGCAGCCGACTGCCCTATATAGCAGTCGACTGCCATTTTTCCAGAAGCTTTCTGTTTGCAAACCAGTCGACCGCTAAAGAGCCAGTCGACTGCATTTTTTCGAGAAACATTCTGTTTGCGGGCAAGTCGACTGCCCTATTTTAGCAGTCAACTGCCCTACTTGCATCCGAAAATTTAATATTTTAAATGCAGAAAGAAAATGAAATTTATTGAATATTTTTATACTATAGCAGTCGACTGCCCTAAAAGAGCAGTCAACTGCCCCCTTTGAAAAATAATAATTTTTAATTTATTTATATAAATGTATTTGGATTATCATTAAAGTATATAAGAAGGGTTATGAATATCCATGGTTTTACAAGAATGAGTTTTACTACCCAATATTTTGAGATTAACGACTCCATTGGTGATCATGCATATTACTTGCTTATTTGTATTTGGCTGGGGGACTCTAGTCAAGCCCTGAGTACCACGGGTGTCACCTGACTAGTGCACACTGTGGAATATTGACAATGGCCATTAGTCCTTTATATGTGTTTGGCTTAAGGGAGGATCCCTGGCCCATACGTGGGTACGCCACTTTATTTGGTGCATGATTCTATTAGATGTTGACGGTCTCCCCCTATTTGAAGACTATTTGTATATGAAATTTCAAGTTATTTGACATATATATATATATATATATATGTGAAAGTATTTGAGTTATTTGAATACGTGCAAGTGACTTCATATGATTTTATCATGTGTTATATGGTATTTGATGAACTTATATTGTATACGTTTTTACAAGAATATTACATGACATTATAGAGCCAAGCAGGAAAACTGCATATAGTGGCATAATACGCTCTTTTACATGTATTTCTTACTGAGCGTAAACTCACTCCTTTACATTATTTTTCATCCAGACTATTTGCAGTGAAGTCTGCTTATGATAGAGGAGCGTACATTTTGGGTTATACAATATCTCCTTCGAGGCACGCTTCAAATCCCTTGAAGGTATATACCTTCTGTAATGTAATTCAGACTGGTATGGTACAACGATGTATATTGGGGATGTAAATTGAGAAAAAGATTAGTATGTAGATATATGAAAGTTTTACAACTTATGTGTAAGACGATCCTGTATGTGTATGAGAAATATATCATCATGTAAACAATATAGTGTTAGCTATATTAAAGAAGAAGGATGCACCGTTGAACAGCCTAACCAAATCTTATGGGAAAGAAAAAGTTAGTTAGTATTTGGGAGTGACGAGGATGTCACACCAAAATCCTTTCTTCCGCTAATTTGTTATTGAAATTGTCTCGTATTTTCGGGGTGTGACATTGGCCCCCCCAAACTTCTGAAAAAAAAATTTTATATATATAATATAATTGTAAATTAATAAATATATTATTTATAATAAATAGTTTTGGCCCCTACAAACATTTGAATATTTCTTTATACAAGGTTTGTATGTCATTTTATTTTTTTATATACTTGTAAGTATATGCTGGATACTATTTAAATTATTTTTATTTAATAAAAAATTCGAATAATTAAATTTTTGTTTTTTTATAGCATAACATTATATTCAATTGTCTTGATTACCTATGAAGAATTATTCTTTAAAAAATCTTACAATTTTTTTCAATACCAAAATTAGATTGGGATCACTTTGTAAAATGTAAGAAAAACATATTCAATTTTATTATATTAAAGATATATTATATATTTTTTTGATATAATTTAGTTTATTTATATATATTTAATTTTAAATTTTCAAAGGAAATGATAAAAAAAGTTTACCCATATATAATTCACTTATTACATAGTTCAGATTCAATTTTTGAAAATTTAAAAAAAAAATCGTTCACAATTTTAGATGAAATTATAATCTATTTGTTGTATTTTGTTTCATTATACTTTTGTTTATAAATTTATAAGATTTATAATTTTACAAACTTGTTATTTTTTATAATTAGTATACATAACTCAAGTAAAATTGATGTAATTTAAAATTTACTTGGCTTTAGAATTGTAATTGAGTATAGATGATTTAGTATCAAACTTGACCTAGGTTTAACTCGAAAATTCGAGGGTTTTTTAAACTCAAGTTCGGCTTGACAAAATACTTGTGCCGCTCAAGCTCGAACTAAACTTGATGGGCTCACTTTGTTAATTTTTAATTATATATAATAAGAGTAAAATAGTAAATTAATAATAAAATATTAAAAATATATATTAAAAAAATTTGATTAGACTCACTAGTCGTTCGATTCGAGTATTAAAATATTCAAATTTAACTCAACTAGTTTCTCGAGCAACTCAATCTTAAGTTTAGCTCAAAATAAATGAGCCAAATTCGAGTAATTATCGAGTCAAGTCACTCATGTCGAACTTAAATAGTTCACAAATAGCTTGACTGGTTTATACTTAGCCCCTTCAAATTCGAATGTCAAGATCCGCCACTGATTGTCAGCGTGATTTTTCTAGCTTCCAATTGCTGAAATTTCAGCCACTAAATCCAAGTTTAAGAAGCTCATATGGTAAGGAATAATTTTTATTCCAAAGGCTTAGTGATTTGGTGTTGATTTGGTGAGGTTCCACAATATAGAGAGGACTTGGCGTAGAAGAAATGAGAGGAATTGCAAAGAAATGGAGTAGAATCGTGAGCAGCAGAAAGACAGGGGAGACTAAGTCGGTTTGCTGGAGAAAATGGCTGAACTGGCTGACTTTTATTCCTCTTTTATTAATATTCATCCAATAAAATTACAACATGTAGTCCCCTCATTTAATTCCCCACTTTCTCTTCTTTTTATTTTATTTTTTCGTCTTCACTTGGTTTGTTATACAGACAGGGGCGGCTCGTCATTGCCCCTTGAGGGGGTCATAGTCCTCCCAAAATTTGTACAACTCTTATGTGTAAACATAAGAAGTTTATGCTCTAATAGAGGTTTAGCCCCTTCAAAGTTTGGACAAGCTTAATTTTGCTTATTTATGTTTTGATCAAAAATTAAATTTTATATATTGCAATTTATGAGAGGTTAAAGTCATATTATTATTTGTCTATATATTATGCCTACTAATAACTATTTATAAATTTTTAAAAATTAAAAATGTCACAATATTTAAATTACAATAATTTTGACAAAAATCGCACTAACTTTTTATCATTCTTATAAGATTTTAAATTTCTTATCAAGTTCTAAATGTTTTTTTTGTTCTTTTCTTTTATTTTTAGTAAAAAGGAGCTCAAACCCCATGAGAAATAGGAGAGACTAATTTTTTTTTATTTTCTTTGTAACTTATTATAATTTCTCCTCTCTATATAATTTTTCATCTTATTCCATATCTTTATTTCATGTTATTTTGCAATCTTCTTTCAATAAAAAGTTAGATTAAAAGCACTTTATAAAAAGTTTAAAAAATCATAAATTTTTATTTCAAAGTTTCAACTTTAGTTTTATAAAAAAATATATATATCTATTTTTCTTATTCAAATAAAAAATATAATTTAAAAATTGATTTATTTATTAAATTGTTCAAAAAAGTTTTCATAATTCATTGAAAGATTGTATAATTGGTAAATTTACTATTATATTAAAAGTTTTGACATTTTTAAAATTTTAATGTTGTCATTATAATACTTTTATTTTCTAATTTTATGACTTTATTTTTTTTATTATTAATATATATTTTCATATAAATAAATATGGGGGGCTGTGCACACTCGAACATCATTGTGTTTATCTATGTGATGTGTTGATAGACTATGTCTTATAAAAGAATAAAATAAATATAATATTAATTGGGCCCCCCAAAATCAATTCTCAAGATCCGCCACTGTATACAGACCTCCATTCAGTAGCAAGCTTCCACGTAAAGCTTGTTGCATTTTCTTCCTTTTTTCTTAAATAAATATACTATAATTATATATTTACAATTTTATACGTATAAACATATCTTTGGTATATACTATATTTTATATACATATATATATATATATATATCATCTTCAAAACTTTAGTTTCATATTTCTGATTATTTTACTACACTTATAACTAACTTTAAAAATTCACCGAGATCAATCCACAATGTATAAGAATATGAACCATACATGGTCAGAAAGGTATTCGAGTTAACTTTTCAACGCAATTTGAATCACCTCAATCGGAGTTCCCTATCAAAACTTATGTCCAACTCTTTACTGATTGCTCAATGCTGAACTCCATACATGTGACGTGAATGTAGAAATTTCTTGTGATTAATCTATAATGAATTAAAATACAAGCCTTACATTGATAAAACGATATTTAAGTTAGCTTTCTAATGGAATTTGATTCACCTTAATCGGAATTTCCTACCAACCGCTATGGGCGAGTCTTTACAGATAGGTCGGTTGAGTCTGTTGGTAGAATCTATTGCTCATGGAGTAAGTTTACAAAATTTCTGGTATTGATCCATGAGGAACTAGAATATGAAGCTTATATGTTTGGAAAGATAATTAAGTTAACTTTCCAAAGAATTTTACGGTTTACCATTTGGATACTCTGATAAAATTTTATAATCGAAACACTACCGATGAGTCATTCAAGTCTCATGATATTTTTATCCTCACAATTTCCAATCCTTAATTCAACCTCCAAAAATATACCTTCTCACTCATATCATCGTCTGAAAACCAAAATCTAAGTGGGGTCCACATAACTTTTTATTTAATATTTGTAAAACTGTAGAAAATAATTTATTCCTTAATTAAAATTTACATGTCCATATATGTACAGTACGAAAAAATCAGATCTTACATTTTCTCCCTACCTTAAGAAATTCGGTCATCTGAATTTTGCTTAAACCGATCATTGACATGACTTATGTACTTTAAATTCTCTACTTCTCATATCATTTCTTTCTTAAGTATTTCTTCCACCATGCATTTGAAATGCAACATTTCTTATAAGGAATTCCCAAGGTCGTCATTAATTAATTATATAACTTTACTGCCGCCTCATATATGTTAATGTGATAATCGCTAATTTTATAAATTTAATATTAAATATTTGTAAATTTAATATTAAAACAAATAAATAAGCTAAAGAAAATAAATGAATTTATCTAAGAGATAGAAATATTTGGAAATTCGAAAGTTGATGAAGTGATGAATTTGAGAATTCGGAAGTTGGAAATTTAATGTGGATATTAAGAAAATCCAAATTAAATAAGAAATGAAAATGGAGAAATATAATTTGGTTATTGAGAAATCCAAATTATAAGAAATCCAAATGTGAATAATTATATAATTATATAATTTCATTATATAAATATATTTTTAAATATATTATATATGTTTTATATAATTACATATGTATATATATATATATATATGAAATATAGTATACATATTATATATGGATATATACTATTTTATATCATTAAATAAATACATGTGTATATTATAAAATATATATTTATATATTTATAAATATATATGTATATATATATGAAATATATATATACCTTATTTTTTTTAAATAAAAGTATATAAATATATATATAAGAAATATATATTATTTTATTTTAAAGTGATGTGTATATATATATATATATATATATATATATAAATGGGTGATATAAATATATATATAATTAAAAGAAATAATTATATATATAATATATATATATATATAAATAAAACAGAATGGGAATCGGGATAAACCCGATTCCTATATTTTCCTTCTGTTTAGCTAACAGAAGAGAACCAAATGGAGAAGCCGGCCAGTGCCGGGAAGAAGGAGAAGAGGCGAGGTCGTCGGTGAGCAGAGAAGAGGAAGTCAACGCTGACGACGGGAAAGGAAAAGGAAAGGAAAAAAGGCGAAACGGGGCGAAGCCGAAAAGGAAAAGAGAGGGAAGGAAACAGCTGTGCCCGGACCGCCACCTGCACCACCGCTGAAGGTCGACCAAGGTGAAGGGATGGCCACCAGTGAAGGAGAATGGCGAAGGAGGGAAGAAACAGAGGAGAAAAGGGCCGAAACCCATGATTCCAGATCCGGCGCCGTCGCCGGTGATGGGGAGAAATGGAGGCCAGATCCGGTATCCCCGCAACATCAGCCAACTGTGGGAAGCATGAACCGGTGAAAATGGTGGCCGTCGGTGACTGAACCGACCTAACCGGTGGGATGGGTCTGAACTGGTCTGAACCGGTCCGAACTAGTTCAGACCAGAAAAGAGAAAAGGAAAAAGAAAAAGAAAAAAGAAAAAGAAAAAGGAAAAGAAAAAGAAGAAAAAGGAAGAAAAAGAAGGAAAAAGAAAGAAGAAAAAGGAAGAAAAAAAAGAAAAAAAAGAGAGAAAAGGAAATTTTCGAAATTCCAAAATTTGAGAATTTTGGAGATCCTAGAAATTCGGTAGGAAATTATGAAAATTATTCCGATTATTTAATTAAATAAATTAATTGTGAAAATTCTAAAATGTTAGAATTTGGTTTCCAGAAATTATTCTCGTCGAGCTAGATGATGGAATCGGAAGAGATGGAGTACGGGTGCAACTGATAACGAGGAAGTCGCCAACCCGGAAAAAGGTAAGGGAGGCATATGCAGCACTGTAAGGATATTCAGTCTGCATGTTTTTAATTATGAAATATTTTATGAAAATACTGTGATGATTCATTGGTTGAAAAAGTGTGATGATGGACTGGCTGGATATTTAAACTGTATTTTTGTGCAGGGAGATTAGTCAATAGGCAGTCGTTATGCTGCCGAAAATTTTAAAAAAATTGCATAAAAATCATTTTTAAACGATTTTATTACAGGAGAAGTGATTTCCAACCACGGAAACGAGAAATAAGACATAATGTTATTTGAGAATTAACATTATATTAGTGTTACAAAAATATATATATGTATATATATATCCGATCAAAGTTAAAGAATATTTTATTGTCTTATGAGAAATAAAAGATAGGTTACATTAAAATGACAAGTAATATTTTAGAAAAATACATGAAGACTTAACTCTCGACCAAGGAATGAACCCAACTAATTATGGTTCAAAGAGGTATGTTTGATTTGTGATTTAAGATAGATAATATTAACTCAAGGTTAATATATGAGCATACTAGAGGATGAGAATAGTGATAGAGATATGGATATAAATACCATGATGATCAATATGTTATGTATCGTTAAAATGATATATATGTATAAATATATATATTTATACGTAATAAATATTGATATGGAGAAGAAAATGATGAACATGGATATATATATATATATAATATATATTGGGACACACACATAGATGTAAACATCTATGTGTTTAAATATATGTACATAAGGATGACTACCAATGGGTATGTCGCTAATGACGATAAGGAGGTAGTCTTGGATTAGTAGTTAATCGAACTTGATAGTGTTTTTAATATTTTTATTTTAAGTACATGATTAAATGTAACAATGAAAACTTATTGAAACATCATTGGATTATGTGTAGTGAATCGGAACGGTTATGGACTTGAATACGGATTCAAAAGGTCGGGAAGAAACGGTTAAACCTCGAGGTAAGTGGGTTAAATAAAACTTACTAGTATCATCTCGTAAGAGATGAAAGAAATCTCTACACATTAATTATTTAATTTCATATCAAGTTGGTGAAATATCACGGAAAAGACCATGAGGGTAAGTCTTGGTAAGATGTAAGTTAGACTTGATGTGTTCGGGAGTAGTATTCTTTCGGAATAAAACCTTATTTGTGAATTGTGTACTATGTGCATGACTGGTTTATGCTAAATGAGCATATAAAATCGTATATATTGTCTGTGTCTGCATTATGAGAAATGCATGTGAATTATTTAAGTTGCACCAAGTGAGCATGTGAATATATTGCGATATTTTAAGAATGTATATGTGAATTATATACAATATATACAGCTCACGATGTTGAATTCATGGAGCTAGATTAGTACCTAGTTGTAATTGTCGAAAACTAGGACAATGGAACTATATGATAACTAAGGTGTACATGCGATTCTAGGACTTGAATGATTTTAAAACATCATCTCTAGAGATCATGCGTCGAAATGGCAACTGAGTAAAACTCACTCCTTTGTACCGTGTGAGCCACCTCTAGAGAACTCAAAGGAATTACGTGCTATGCAGCTTTCTTCGTAAACTGTGGGAGCCACCTCTAGAGTCCTTTGAGAGCTAAGTGCTACACGAGTTCCAATGAACCATTAGAAAGAATGTGCTATAAAGGCTAATCCGAGTAAAACTCACTCCTTTATATCGTGTGAGCCACCTCTAGAGAACTCAAAGGAACTACGTGCTACGCAGCTTTCTTCATGAACTGCAGGAGCCACCTCTATAGTCCTTTGAGAGCTAATTGCTGCACGTATACTAATGAAACATCAGAAAGCATGCGCCATAGAGGCAAGTACGAGTAAAACCCATTCCTTTGTACCGTGTGAGCCACCTCTAGAGAACTCAAAGGAACTATGTGCTACGCAGATTTCTTCGTGAACTGTGGGAGCCACCTCTAGAGTCCTTTGAGAGCTAAGTGCTGCACGTGTATCGATGAACCATAAGGAAACGTACGCCATAAAGGCCAATTCGAGTAAAACTCATTCCTTTGTACTGTGTGAGCCACCTCTAGAGAACTCAAACGAACTATGTGCTATGTAGCTTTCTTCTTGAACCGTGGGAGCCACCTCTAGAGTCCTTTGAGAGCTAAGTGCTGCACGTGTATTGATGAACCATAAGGAAAAGTACGCCATAAAGGCCAATTCGAGTAAAACTCATTCCTTTGTACCGCGTGAGCCATCTCTAGAGAACTCAAAGGAACTACGTGCTACACAGCTTTCTTCATGAACTGTAAGAGCCACCTCTAGAATCCTTTGAGAGCTAAATGCTGCACGTGTATCGATGAACCATTAGGAAACGCACGCCATAAAGGCCAATTCGAGTAAAACTCACTCCTTTGTACCGTGTGAGCCACCTTTAGAGAACTCAAAGGAACTACGTGCTACGCAACTTTCTTCGTGAACTGTGGAGCTACCTCTAGAGTCCTTTGAGAGCTAAGTGCTGCACATGTACCGATGAATTATGGAAAATCATATGCCAATGAAACAATGGATAAACAATGGTGGTCTTGTGATGTGGTAAATATCGTTTGATAAGATGGATATTATACATACGACAATGAGTTGGAATAATTGTCGAACCTTACATATATTATGCTATAGTATCATGTACTATTCGAAATGTTTGTTTATTTCACGTTCAACCATATTGATGAAAGAAATGAAAAGAATGATATTGTGAGATTTAAAGATGTGAAGAAAAGTATGAATGAGCCTATACAATCTGTTGTAGATTATATGATAGTAGCTAATCTTGACAGATTGCATACATGTTATTTTATGGAGTTCATGCATGTATGATCATATTTACGACATGAGCCTAGCCTGTATTTATTTAAACTACTTACTGAGATGTGGATTTGCTTACCTCCTTAAATTTAATATCTACAGATCATACGAGTTGATATCCAGCTCAAGCTTCATATAGGCTCTCTCGGGAATTGTACCTAGCTGTGGTACTCGTTTACGTTTTCCGAGCCTTACTTTTGTGCTGTTGAGGTATACAATGGTATATCATTTTGATAATTACACAAACTTTATTTTCATAGTACTAGGAAGAAATATGGGATTTAACTTTGGATCGCACTAGATTATTATGTAGGTCCATGTGATTATCAAGTATGATCCGGGATTAGATATATATTTTGAAGTATGTATAAAAATGCAAAATATGGAATTTCGAATGAAATGAATATTGAGATATATGAGATGCATCATTGTGTGAATTGTGGGAAACAAAAGCTGGCTATATTGTGAAGTTTAGAATGTGTTTAAATGCAGGTGATTTTACTAGGGAAATTGATAAAATACAAAGGGAGGTTTTCGACCCGTTTCTTTTGGAATAGTAAAAATAAGGCTAAAATAATTAAAATCACCTTGAGAAGTATGACATTGCTTGAGAAATAATATTAGTAAGATAAGATTTGATTTAGATACTACACTAACACCGAATACAAACCGTAAATAGAAAAGAAAAATTTGGTTCGGAATTTTCCAAAAGCAATAAGGTATATGTTAAATGGACGTAATTGGCCTTCAGGTCATGACAGATTAAAAGAGATCAGAGCTTGGTTTGTCTAGTACGTGTTACTGTAGTTAAGATCATTTGTGGTGTTACATCCCATGTACTATGAAATATATGTTTGGAAAATTATATATTAATTATCTTATACTGAAATTGGCCTACACTTGGTGTAGGTTTCTATTCTGATTTAATTCGAAATTGAGGGGGGACTGGGCATAGAATTAGACCCAGAAGATCAGCTTAAGATAGTTGATTTCATTTCCAACCCCATCACTATTATCACCCCTATTACTATCATATTCGACTCACTCCCACCCAGATAATAGGGTGTTGAGGATGGCTAGAGTGGAGCAAGATCATGAGATAGCGATAACCCTACTATAGTAGTTAATGGTTAATTGAGCTAGTGCAACAAGCTCAACTCCTTATTATCACATGTGCTCTTGCAAGTAGCTTACACATAGAGTCAAAACTTCTAAGTTATTGGTTGTTACTAACATGTCTTTCAAAGAGCCTCAAAAGAATGAGTGTGTATCATAAGTATAAAGTGAAGGTGGGAGATAGAGACCTAATAGCAAATTTGCTAATATTGCACAATTACAACCTTGGTGTCATCTTGGATATGGATGGGATGGCCACCAATCGTACTAATGTACACTGCTATAAGAAAAATGTAACTTTCTCCCTACCTAATCCACATATAATATGTTTTGACAGATGAGGAAGATGATAGCTAACTTGAGATTATTAAATGAGAATGATCTCTAAAGTAAAACATAGTGATAAATAGGTTAGTTATAAAATGTGTTAGCTAAATGGTTATACTAGATACAACATACAAATTAAGATGATTGATATGCTGTGTAGTATAAGTAAACAAGAGGATCAAGGTGGAATATATATATGAAAATGAAATGAATGTTAAATGTCTCTGCCTGGAGGTTATATAGTGGAATGGAAGGACATAATGAGGAAGTGTCCAAATTGGTAATAGATGTAAATGATGAAAATAAAGATGATGTAATATGATGATGATTTATAATGGTGAATTAAATTTTATTAATTCATAGAGTTTTTACTAAGAACAAATAATCATCTATATGGAATTGACCCCTTATCTGATCTAATTAGAGATGTATAACGAGTTCCAAAGATTAGTACATATACAGTGTGTCGTTAGATGAAAAGTTGAAGACTGATGGTCAAAAGATGATAATAATTAGAACTCGATATAATTATCACAAGTTCATATTGAGGTTTACAAGGTTAATAAAATACCTTGTGATTTATATAAGCCTAATGAATAAGGCATCCGTATAAGGATAAAGTAATGATATACCGATACGGTCTAAGACATTAATGGAATATGAGTAGCACGTTGTATGACCCTGTAAACTCTCAAAGACAGTGAACTATATTTTAAGTATGGCAAATAGGAGATGTGGCTAGACAGTATCTCTTTCTAAGATATATGATCTCGAATGACAGAATAACAGTGAATCTGTCTATGAGGAAGAGATAATGATTGAGATATGAAATATACTGAGTCTAGCTGATACTATTGCCAGTCTATGGAAGAGTTATTGGGTTAGCTACTCTACAATGTGACTTATAATTAAAGAAATTAAGGTTGATGGATGAATAAGTGTAAAGATGATATTCAAAATGTTAAAAGAGTTGGATAGTGGAGTACTATACCACTTGGAAAAAAGGATTAAAATGATGAGAGTGAAAAGATGAAAATGTAATAAGAAGATAAAATTACATGAGGACTAGGGAACATGAGTATGAAGCAATTCCCAAATTAAGACTAAAAGTGATTTCTTTTGGTTATCACATGATAATGGTTAGATGTAAGATTGAGCCAAACTCCATAGAGGAAATTTAATGATATTCAAGGGAGTAAATAAATGAATTACATTTTTACTGCTAGTAATGTGAATGGAAAAATGTTATATAGATATAACCACCTAGAAATGATAGAAATGGTGGAATTGTATAGATAATGCAGTGATTAAATGGATAATTTGAGGATTCAATTATAGAATCTAAATTATGAAAAGAGTATATTCCCAGGTATATTCTAAAATTTAAGCGATATTGAATATACCATAAGCATAAGAGATGTAATGACCATACTACATGAAAAGAGACATGGAGAGAAAATGATTGTCTCATGAATTATTACTGTAAAGATGATTAACAGTAAAGTCTGCAATGAGATGCAGCCTTGATGGAATAAATGTGAAAATGAATATTGTGAACAATGAAGAGTTTAAAAGAGATATGATGATATGGAAGTGATTAAAGATTGATTATCTAAATAGAATCAATTTCCGTTATCAGACTCCTAGATTCTCTAGTGCCATAGTTGAAGTATGAGTATGAAATGATTAGAATGTATATGTACAGTTCCAGTGAGCGTTACATATGATGAGAATTTCTGGGTTGCCATATGCTAATAGAAAATAGCAAAACGATTTGAGATCCCAAATGTACTGATAGCACCACTCCATGCTAATGTAAATATATGAGCGTGATATGTAAACGCTTCATGATATTGAGAGAGCGTGTGCACGAGATGTGAAAGCTACAGGGACAATTACATACTACTGATTAAATTGGGTAACTGATGGTTATCAAACTATATCAACTTGGCACCAAAAGAGAAAATAGGTGATAAAAAGTGTGAAATAACTATTATGTGAAAAGACGTAAAAATTGATAACTCCCAAGCTAATAAGAAACTCAAAGGAACTACGTGCTGCGCAGCTTTCTTCGTGAACTATGGGAGCCACCTCTAGAGTCCTTTGAGAGCTAAGTGCTGCACGTGTATCGATGAACCATAAGGAAACGTACGCTATAAAGGCCAATGCGAGTAAAACTCATTCATTCATACCGTGTGAGCCACCTCTAAAGAACTCAAAGGAACTACGTGCTACGCAGCTTTCTTCGTGAACTGTGGGAGTCACCTCTAGAGTCCTTTGAGAGCTAAGTGTTGCACGTGTATCGATGAACCATAAGGAAACGTACACCATAAAAGCCAATTCGAGTAAAACTCATTCATTCGTACCGTGTGAGCCACCTCTAGAGAACTCAAAGGAACTACATGCTACGTAGCTTTTTTTGTGAACTATGGGAGCCACCTCTAGAGTCCTTTGAGAGCTAAATGTTGCACATGTATCGATCAACCATTAGGAAATGTACGCCATAAAGGCCAATTCGAGTAAAACTCACTCCTTCGTACTGTGTGAGCTATCTCTATAGAACTTAAAGGAACTATGTGCTACGCAGCTTTCTTCGTGAACTGTGGGAGCCACCTCTAGAGTCTTTTGAGAGCTAAGTGCTGCACGTGTACCGATGAATCATGAAAAATCATATGCCAATGAGACAATAGATAAATGATGGTGCGTCTTGTGATGTGGTAAATATCGTTTGATAAGATGGATATTATACATACGACAATGATTTGGAATAATTGTCGAACCTTACATATATTATGCTATAGTATCATGTACTATTCGAAATGTTTGTTTATTTCACGTTCAACCATATTGATGAAAGAAATGAAAAGAATGATATTGTGAGATTTAAAGATGTGAAGAAAAGTATGAATGAGCCTATACAATCTGTTGTAGATTATATGATAGTAGCTAATCTTGACAGAGTGCATACATGTTATTTTATGGAGTTCATGCATGTATGATCATATTTTACAGCATAAGCCTAGCCTGTATTTATTTAAACTACTTACTGAGACGTGGATTTGCTCACCTCCTTAAATTTAACATCTACAGATCATACGGGTTGATATCTAGCTCAGGCTTCATATAGGCTCTCTCGGGAACTGTACCTAGCTGTGGTACTCATCTACGTTTTTCGAGCCTTACTTTTGTGCTGTTGAGGTTTACAATGGTATATCATTTTGATAATTACACAAACTTTATTTTCACAGTACTAGGAAGAAATATGGGATGTAACTTTGGATCGCACTAGATTATTATGTAGGTTCATGTGATTATTGAGTATGGTCTAGATTAGATATATATTTTGAAGTATGTATAAAAATGCAAAATGTGGAATTTCGAATGAAATGAATCTTGAGATATATGAGATGCATGATTGTGTGAATTGTGGGAAACAAAAGTTAGCTATATTGTGAAGTTTAGAATGTGTTTAAATGCAGGTGATTTTACTGGGGAAATTGATAAAATATAAGGGGGATGTTTTCGACCCGTTTCTTTTGGAATAGTAAAAATAAGGCTAAAATAATTAAATTCACCTTGAGAAGTATGACATAGCTTGAGAAATAATATAAGTAAGATAAGATTTGATTTAGATACTACACTAACATCGAATACAAACCATAAATAGAAAAGAAAAATTTGGTTCGAAATTTTCCAAAAGCAATAAGGTATATATTAAGTGGAGGTAATTGGCCTTCGGGTCATGTCAGTTAAGGTCTTGTTTCCATATATTAAATCTTTATGTGATAGGGAGCTCACTTTATAATTCAGAAGTTAACTGCTTCGAATTCTCCATTCCCATCTATATCATTAGCAATCTACATTGTACACCATTTTATTTCCATGTAGTACCATGTCGATATTAGTTTGAAGCAAATTTATAGTAGTCCTAGGAGCCTTTGCATCCATAACACTCGCTTGCATGTATTCTCGAGCATCTAAGTAGTACGCTCAATTTCTTTATCCATTATAGGTAAGAAGCAGTGCTGGAACTATGTTAGAACTCCCATAGCATATTAAATTCTTTCCAAATTTAGAATGTGACATGGGAATCCATATCATAAACAATACTCCCTGGAACTTAACATACCATCTCACTATTTATCGGCTAAGGCACTAAGAAGAGTCATAAATCTGGTTACTGAAAAGTTTTGTTTTTTTAATTATCTCTATAACATTATGGTTCTTCCATTTCTTCAGTAACCTCAAAACAAAGTCCCTCTCGGTTGGCTCCTTTTTCACATTAATTTGATAAGGACTGTAATAGATTTGCATATTTTGCTGTTTAACTTCCATTTATTGTCTATAAAATTATATATATTTATATATATATATATATATATATATATATATATAACACTAGTCATATTCCTCAGGTGCCTTAACATATCTTGGCATTTCATCGTTAAGCACCATCACAATTAGCCCAAGTATAATTTAAATACCTCATTCATTTGACTCATATATCATTATTGCTCTCCCAAACAATTTAACACTGGTTTCTCCTATAGATATACATTAGGAGAAATAATTTCTTTATTCAATAAATTTTTGATGTGACTTCTTAAGCTTTTTAATCTTACTTATAGCATCTGGTAATGATTATAGCTTAGAAGTAGTCTCTATACTAATTATCGAGTAAGTATTAAACTCAATATTCCGAATCAGTGGTGGTATTCATCTAGAAATGTATCTAGAAATTTTCAATCACATGTCTCACACCACTTTGAACGTTTCATTTCTATGTCTTTCACATAATTAATATTTCTTACAACACATGCACATAACTCTTAAACAATTTTAACACACCTCTTTCTCTGATTCATTCATTTATCTAATAGTTCCACAATATTAAATTCAAAGTAAGAGAAGGTGATAAACTTAGTATAACAATTTAGTTTAACATAATCTGTAGATAACCTATCCATTTCTGGAATTACATCGAAATCATATATGTTCAATAAACTTAGGTTAGCTATCGTTTTCTTTCTCTTTTACAATCGCTTCACAGTTTCTATACACCCTTTTTCAAAAATTGGTGACATGTAGAACAGTATATCGTCCTGTGAGGTATGTCCCAAAATTCTCTGGTTCTACAAGCATCTGTTTAGTACACACTCCAAAGACAAAAGAAATGTGTAGAATTAGAATCAGCAATGCTGATATTGAATCGTCGAACACCCTAATCACATTCTCAATCATATTCAGTAGATATATCACTTTTCATATCATCAAACACTGCTTAACCAAATACCTCATTCATTCACATCTAAATTAGGCCTTAAGGAATGCATAGCAGGGCCAACAATCTTGTGACCTCCCATTAGGTACACATAATTAGGTCGCACTTATCATCTGAACATAGGTGGGGTCGAAAATAAGGATTGTTATACAAGAATTTCTCCATCACAATATTACAAGAAAAATTCTTTACACAATCCTCTTCTCTGTCACTTTCACTTAGTTTAATATCCAATCCGTTTACTGTTATTCGGGGGTTGTTTCAATGTAAAGACATATTCGTCAATTTCTAAATTTATTTCTCTCTCTTCAATATAATTTAAACTGATGATCTCAATATCCATATGTTGATAGTATCTCTTCTCACACTAATATCAGAATTTTATAAGATCTTGTTAAATTTAGACAGAGAAATCTTGATGGTATTAATAAATGGATCATTTTTGGCATATAATCCATTCATACACCATCAATTACTCTATCAAATCAGTAAATTCTAACTTATGTTGGTCTTCTATACCTCAGAAGAAAATTTCAAGGTAAGGGTAGTTTCGTCATTTTTTCATTAATTTCTCTTTCTTCAAAATACATTCAACAGGTGGGTGATCTTAAGATCTATTTACTGATGATATCTCATTCCAGTCCTATATCATCATTGTAAGGTCTCAATTCGATCCGGACAGAAAAACACTGGTTGGGCCCTCACCGAGTCCTTTCTGTTCCTTACCGAACCGACCTTCATTTAAGATATAAGATCACCTATTTCAAGAAAATTTTAGAGCCATTTTCCCTTCTTTAACATCCTTAATTCTTAATTTCTCACTCCCTTCAAAACATTTAATTTAATTTACAATCATTTATTTTTTTTATGTATTCAGACTATACAGTACTACAGAGGATGTTAATCTTTTTCGACACATTTTCCTTCCAAAAGTATTGACAGACATCAGGCCAACCTCACTCTGATATCATTAAATCTGTCACAGCACGTGACCTTATTTTTCATCTTTTTCTATACATCTTATATGGTTGGGCTATCTGTCAATACTTTACTTTTCATTTACATATAAACAATTTCATATAAAATTGTAATGTCATTTACATCCCCTATCTTAATTTACAAGAAATGTAGTACTGTAGATAAGTCTAAATATAGAAAATAAATGATCGTACTTTATGTAATAAATCAAGCTGTCGCATCGTCCCCAAATGCGCAGCCAAGATGCTCGTATGTCAGATCTCTTAGTCCTCGAAAATCTGAAATGTTAAAATTAAGGGGTGAGCAAACACGGCTCAATAAGAGAGTTATATGCAACACCTGATATTTAGCTATCTATATGCTGAAAAGTTTTCGTTTTCCTATAAGGTCTTTAGGCTCGCATGTAGGAAGGATACTACAGTCGGCTAGGGATCTGGATGGAGTAAGGTAGGTATTTTGAAATACCTGTCTTGTCCCAGAACCTAAAAGCAACTGTAGAGAGTAATAAATTTCTTTTGAAATTTAAATCCTTTTTCCTTTCGTTTCATGTCATTTTCATTTGAAATCTTTTCATGTTTTACTGTACAAAGCATAATTGGTACAGTACTTTAAATAGCAAAATAAGCTATTAAATCCTTTTCATATAAAATATACATCATTTAAATTTAATATCTAAGTTAAAAACTAAAATAAGAATATTAGATTTATAAACTCTTTTCCCTTTTTAAAACATATTACATGTTCATATCACATATCATATGAAAATCATCTCGTAGTACTAAAATCAGTACCGTAATAAGCATTATGTAAAATGCTATAAATCTCTTTCATTTAACTTGTCACATATCATGTAAAACATTTACATTTCATGTATCACAAATCATATAAAATATTTTCATATATGGAGACTGAGGCAATCATCACTCATATCATGCTATAGACCCCGAAGGGTATAAAATAATCATGTCAGATCTATGGCCATAGTCTATAATTGTCTTCGACGGATCACTGATCAGGTGTCGGCCGGGACTACATATCACATATCACATGTCATATATCACATATCACATATCACATATCAGCATGATAAGGTTGCCAACTAGTCTCAAACAATATTTTTCATCATCAGTAAACCTTTATAAAATTTATAAAAATATATAATTTCATAATTTAAAACATAAAGGTTATAAAACCATTTAGTGAATATTTAAGAAATATTTATAAAAATATTCACTTTATTTTCTTTCATCTTCCTTTTCATGTCACATATAGTTCATATATCGAGAAAATTTTCAGTGATCTCATTATCACCAAATTTGAAAACATGAATATTTTAAAATAAAAATTCAGTATATTCATGTTTTATGAAAAATAATTAATTTCTCAATTTTCGTGGTTGAAAATCATTTCTCGTGAAATAAAATCATTTATTATGATTTTCGGTAATTTTCTAGAAATTTTGGGCAGTATAGCGGCAGTCGATTGGCTAGCCTCCTGCACGGAAAATACAGTTTATAATTTCAACCGGTAAATCACCACAATTTTCCAACCAACCATTATCAACAGCATTTATAAAATTAAATGCATAATTAACACATGTGTGCCGAATATCCTTATAGGCTGCATATGTATTCCTTACCTGCGTAGCGTATTTCGACTCTTTTCAAATGCGCCACTCGTAATCCGATTCTTCCAAGCTGTAGATAATTCCATTTACAATCATTAGCTCATTTAAATACTTATTTTTGAGCTATTATTCCTATCTATATGCAGCATACTGTACACTGCAATTATTTTTGCAGCAAAAATTCTATCGATAGTATAACATAACTTTTTCGTTTTGTGTTAAATTTTAAATCCTAGTATATCGGCACTCCTTGTAATTTCTATAGTCTAAATATGTCTTTAAATTATTAAAATCAGCCATACATACTGTACTCTTTATGTTAATTGAATTGCTATTTTCCATACTTTAATAATTTTCAACAATATAATCGCATATCCTTATTCTACTATGTTTAACCATCCAATTGGCATCCATTTTATACATGAAGCACACTAAATGCATGAGAAATCATGCTTGGCTGAATGCTCCTTTAATGAGCAAATTTTATTTTCTTTTATTTTCTCTCTTATTGTCTTATAATTACTCTCACATCTTTTTATATTTACATCAAACATTAAAATTTCACAACAGCACCATCATCCACGTGAAACTATACTAAAACAGAAATTATTTATCATTCACGCCACCATCAATTTCTGCTTCATTTCCGTAAGGTGAAATTCAGCTTACCTTCGTGGTTCCTCCTCTTATGTTCACTTCAATCTTTTTTTTTGATCTAGACCATCCGGTATTCCCATACCTTTGATATAAAACTAATCCAGATTCGAGTCGGATAGAACCCAAAGGGTGTTCACTTCAATCTTTACAACACCACTTATTCATTTTAAGAGTTTTACCCAACATGTTGATCTCAACAAAATCACTCCCCAACGTGACTGCCCTGTTCTCGAACAGGGCTTCCTTCCGGTCAATTATGTGTTTTATCACCAATCAAAATTCTACACTTCATCACAAATTTCAGGTTTTATGCCCTTTCCATTTTTCAAGTTCTTCAAATTCCTTCCCAACAACATTAAAATACCTAAAAATTTCTCCATTTATTTCTTCCAACCGAACATCATTTTACTGCCACAACATAATTTTATTTCAATTTAAGTTTTCCAATATACTTCCCATGCATAATACCATTCAAAAGCCTAACTAAAACTAAAGAAAACATCAACCCATAATTTCTTACCTTGAACCGCCACTGTCAGTGTGATTTTTCTAGCTTCCAATTGCTGAAATTTCAGCCACTAAATCCAGGTTTAAGAAGCTCATATAGTAAGGAATAATTTTTATTCCCAAGGCTTAGTGATTTGGTGTTGATTTGGTGAGGTTCTACAATGGAGAGAGGACTTGGCGTAGAAGAAACGAGAGGAATTGCAAAGAAATGGAGTAGAATCGTGAGCAGCAGAAAGGCATGGGAGACTAAGTCGGTTTGCTGGAGAAAATGGCCGAACTGGCTGACTTTTAGTCCTCTTTTATTAATATTCAACCAATAAAATTACAGCAGGTAGTCCCCTCATTTAATTCCCTACTTTCTCTTCTTTTTATTTTATTTTTCTGTCTTCATTAGGTCTGTTATACAAACCTCCATTCAGCAGCAAGCTTCCACGTGAAGCTTGTTGCGTTTTCTTCCTCTTTTTTTTTTTTAATAAATATACTATAATTATATATTTACAATTTTATATGTATAAACATATCTTTGGTATATATTATATTTTATATATATATATATATATACTATCTTCAAAACTTTAATTTCATTTTTTTGATTATTTTACTACACTTATAATTAATTTTAAAAATTCACCGAGATCAATTCACAATGTATAAAAATATGAGCCATACATGGTCGAAAAGATCTTCTAGTTAACTTTTCAACACAATTTGAATAACCTCAATCAGAGTTCCTTATCAAAACTTATGTCCGACTCTTTACTAATTGCTCAATGTTGAACTCCATACATGTGAATTGAATGTAGAAATTTCTTGTGGTTAATCTATAATAAATTAAAATACAAGCCTTAAATTGATAAAACGGTATTTAAGTTAGCTTTCTAATGGATTTTGATTCACCTTAATCGGAATTTCCTACCAACCGCTATGGGCGAATCTTTACATATAGGTCGGTTGAGTCGGTTGGTAGAATCTACTGCTCATGGAGTAAGTTTACAAAATTTCTGGTATTGATCCATGAGGAACTAGAATATGAGGCTTATATGTTTGGAAAGATAATTAAGTTAACTTTCCAAAGAATTTTACGGTTTACCATTTGGATACTCCGATAAAATTTTATAATCGAAACACTACCGATGAGTCGTTCAAGTCTCATGATATTTTTATCTTCACAATTTTCAATCCTTAATTCAACCTCCAAAAATATACATTCTCACTTATATCATCATCTGAACACTGAAATCTAAGTGGGGTCCAAGTAACTTTTTATTTAATATTTGTAAAAATATACAAAATAATTTATTCCTTAATTAAAATTTATATGTCCATACATGTACAGTACGGAAAAATCGGATCTTACACTTATGGTGTACGGGCCAAGAGGAGATAAAAGGGATGGTATGTTTCTTTTATCACAAACGTTATGCTGTTGATTGCTTAAATATTAATCTGGTTGGATGCCCCAAATCTTGCTTTTCCTTGGTTCTTCAACAAGCTAAGTTGTTATGTGAGGTCCCTAATGATGAGGAGATATATAAAGCTTTATGTTTGATGGCACCTTTCAAAGCCTTAGGCCTAGATGGTTACCATGCGGGCTTCTACAAATCAAATTGGTCAATGATCAAAGAATCTGTTTATAGCTCTACTAAGCAAGCATTCCAAAATGGTTGTTTTGACATTGAATGGAGTAAGGTGTTAGTAGTCTTAATACCAAAAGTGGAACAACTTGAGCTGGTCTCTCTATTCATACCCATCACTCTATGTAATCTTGTCACAGCCCGTGACCTTATTTTTCACCCTTTTCTATATATCTTTTTTGGTTGGGCTGTCTGTGATACTTTACTTTTCTTTTACATATAAACAATTTCATATAAAATTATAATATGAATTACATCCCCTATCTTAATTCATAAGGAAGTAGTACTGCAAATTAGTCTAAATACAGAAAATAAATGATCGTACCTTATGTAATAAATTAAGCTGTCGCATCGTCCCCAAATGCACAGCCGAAATCCTTTAGACGTCAGACTCTCAATCCTTGAAAATCTGAAATGTTAAAATTAAAGGGTGAGTAAACCACGGCTCAGTAAGAGAGTTATATGCAACACTTGATATTCAGCTATCTATATGCTGAAAATACTTTTTTGTTTTCCTATAAGGGCTCTAGGCTCACATGTAGGAAGGATACTACAGTCGGCTAGGGATCTGGATGGAGTAAGGCAGGTATTTTGAAATACCTGTCTTGTCCCAGAACCTAGAAGCAACTATATAGAGTAATAAATTTCTTTTGAAATTTAAATCCTTTTTCCTTTCATTTCATGTCATTTTCATTTGAAATCTTTTCATGTTTTACTGTGCAAAGCATAATTGGTACAGTACTTTAATTAGCAAAATAAGCTATTAAATCTTTTTCATATAAAATATACATCATTTAAATCTAATATTCAATTTAAGAAATTATAATAAGAATATTAGATTTATTTTCCTCCTCTTTCCTTTTTAGAAAACATATCATATATTCATGTCACATATAGTCTAATATTCAATTTAAAATCATAGTAAGAATATTAGACTTATAAACTCTTTTTCCTTTTGAAAACATATTACATGTTCATATCACATGTCATATGAAAATCATCTCGTAGTACTAAAATCAGTATCGAAATAAGCATTATGTAAAATGCTATAAATCACTTTCATTTAACTTATCACATATCATGTAAAACGTTTACATTTAACGTATAACATATCGTATAAAACAATTTTCATATATGGAGACTGAAGCACGCCCAGCCCGTCCATTGGGTCGTTACTCATATCATGCTATAGACCCCGAAGGGTATAAAATAATCATGTCAAATCTATGACCACAGTCTATAATTGTCCTCGGCAGATCACTGATCAGGTGTCGACCGGGACTATATATCACATATCACATATCATATATCAGCATGATAAGGTTGCCAACTAGTCTCAAAACAACATTTTTATCATCAATAAACCTTTATGGAATTTATAAAAATATATAATTTCATAATTTAAAACCATAAAGGTTATAAACCATTTAGTGAATATTTAAGAAATATATATAAAAATATTCACTTTATTTCTTTTCATTTTTCGTCTCGTATTACGTAGAATTTACATATCAAGAGAATTTTCGATGATTTCATTATCACTATTCTCGAAGAGAATTTTCGGTGATTTCATTATCACCATTCTCGAAAACATGAATATTTTAAAATTACTTTCATTTTATTCATGTTTTTATTAAAATATTCAGTTTCTCGATTTTCGTGGCTGAAAATCATTTCTCGTGACATAAAATCATTTATTATGATTTTCAGTAATTTTCGGGAATTTTTCGGCAGTATAACGGCAGTCGATTGGCTAACCTCCTGCACGGAAAATGCATTTTATAATCTCAACTAGTAAATCACCACAAATTTTTAACCAATCATCCTTAATAGCATTTATAAAAATTTAAATGCATATTTAAAACATATGTGTCGAATATCCCTACAGACTGCACATGTCTCCCTTACTTGAGTATCGAGATCGCATTATCTGGTGCTCCTCTCGAACGCCGAGCTTCCGACTGCAATTAAATTTATAGCAATCATTAGCTAAAATTTCATTTTATTTTAAGCTATTGTCTACATCAACATGTAGATGTAAGTATATGCTTATAGCTAAAATGGCTATTTTTCATCCTCTTCTTCCTCCCTCATCTTACTATGGCTGAATGACCTTTAAATAAATAAATTTATTGTTTTAAATTTTTTGTTAATATAATAAATGCATGAGCTGCCCTTTACTTGTATATTTCTATCAATTAAAAAATAAAATAGCATATTTTTATTTCTTTCATTTCTTCTCCATTCGGTAGCTAGATGTATTGACTATATTCATTCTTTTATAAATTTTATTTTCTGCTCTAAGAGCTTTCATTTCAGCCTCTTTTATTGACTTTTATTATTGACTACATAGCACACATTTCAGCTCTGATTTCTTCCCCTCTTCATATCACTCACCACCTTTTCTTGTTTCTCGTTTCAGGTCACACACCACACTTATTTTCAGCCAATTTTTCCTTTCTCCTTTCATGTTTCATTAGCCTCTTTTATTGACCATCTGCTTCCTAGTCATTTTCTCACAAATTTAATCTTTCTTTCCCTGCCAAAGTCAGCCATTTTCTTTCTCATTTCATGCCTCATCAACCTCTTTTGTTGACTTTCTTGCCACTCTTTGTCAAGGCCGATCACTACACCAATTTAGACCCCCTTATTCTGTTCATTTTCAGTCCTTTACCACATTCGGTCAACACCCTACATCTCTTTCTATTTTCATTTTCGGTTCCAGCTCTTACTTTCTGTTCCATGTCTTTTAAACAGCATTTTACTCTTAAATTTTCAGCATCAACTGACCACAAAATCAGGTCAGTCTAACTTCATTCGATTTCTTTTTTTTTTTCTAGTCAGCCCCCTTTTTTTTTCTATTCGATCTTCATGCTTGTAATATACCATGTTTTATTTCTTAACATTATTATTATATATATATATATTCAATAGCATGTCCCCTGTATATATATATATATATATATAAAATTTCCTTTCCATATTTATCTCTTATTCAAGTCAGCCACGCCACATACACCTACACAGCAGAAATTTTTCTGCTTCTTCTATTTACGCCATACACGCATGTAATAGCAAGTTTTCTTATCAGCCATTAACATCACCATTAACCAGCAAAAATCCAGCCATACCAACTTGCTACATGTTTTTCATGCCAAATTATGTGCATATGCATCACAAACTTACAAATCATCACCATAAATCAAAGATTAATGCATGAAACGTTAGCTGGAAATTCCTTTACTTGGTTCAGACCACTGGTCAGCTGCAGGGGAACCCCTCTTAGGCGATTTTTGGCTGAATTTCTTTGAGAAATAAGTAGCCATGGAGGTGAGGATAAGGTTCTAAGAGAGATCTTAGCTAATTTGATGATGGGAGGATGGTGATTTTGGAGCTAAAGCATGAAATCGGTGGAGGTGAAAGCAGAACCGTGAGTTGAAGCCAGAAAAATGGTGAGGCGATGCAACAAGCTGCAAGAAATAAATGAAGGCTACTTATTGGCTTTTTCTAATTGGCCAAATATTAATTTTAATTAATAAAATTCTGATTTCATTTATCTAAAGTCCAAATTACCCATTAGAGACATTTTAATTACTCATTTTGCCATTGCATAGTAATTTTTCTGGTTCAGCCCATTTTCCATTCAAAAATTCATTTCTTTAATTGCTTCTTAAGCCAAATTATGGCTTATTTGGTCCACTTTGACCACTCCATGAGAAAACTAATTTTTCTCTTGTACAATATTGAAATTTTCGATTCCATTCCATCATAATTTCGATATTTAGAAAATATCAAAATTTTATTTATTTATTTATTTAAAATATTTTTATTATTCCGTACATGTACAGTACAATTTAATAAGTTCTCACAAATCTATATATGAAGTTAATCTTAAAGATTATTGTTCACAAACTTCGACCACATTTAGAGAACATCATAGCACCTACTCAATGCAGTTTCATTCCTAGTCAAAGTATCTCAGATAGCATAGTGGTGGTTCAGGAAGTGATTCACTCTTTGTCAAAGAAAAAAGGAAGGGATAGAGCGATGATAATGAAGATTGATCTTGAAAAAGCGTATGATCGGGTTAACTGGGAGTTTTTGAAATGGGTACTATCTGATGTTGGCCTTCCTCACTCTCTTATTGACCTTATCGTGTTCTACGTTACTTCAACAAAGATAACTTTTTGTGGAATGGGGAATTGACTGAGAACTTCAAGCCTTCTAGAGGATTAAGACAGGGAAACCCTCTTTCTCCCTATCTTTTGTACTTTGCTTACAAAAACTGATAGATTTAATTGAGCTTAATGTGAATCAGGGAAATTGGAAACCAATTTATTTAACAAGAAATGGCCCTATGCTATCTCACATATTCTTCGCTGATGATTTGCTTCTATTTGGTAAGCCATTGGTCTAACAAATCTAGGTGATGATGAACTGCTTAAATTTATTTTGTAACTTTTCGGGTCAACAAGTAAATTTTGGAAAATAAAAAATTTTTACTTCCCGAAATATTCATTATAATATTGTTGCTAGTATCCAAATGTGCACTAGAATGTCTAACAGTTCAAATTTTGGCAAATACTTGGGGGTCCTAATTCTTAATAAAAATTGAAAAAGGCTGACTTCCAAGCTCTATTGGACAAAATGAAGAATCATCTCCCAAATTAGAAGGCCCAATAACTCTCATTAGTAGGTCAAGCAACCTTGGTTCAACCAATCTTAAGCACAATTGCTTCTTACACAATATAGAAACCTATCTCCCTACCTCAATTACTAAAGAAATAGATAGAATGAGCAGAGAATTTTTGTGGGGTTCAACAAAAAAAAACAAGAGAAGAATACCACTAGTTAAATGGGACACAGTTTGCCAACCGAAAGGTGTAGGTACTCTAAGATTTCGCAAAGCCAAGGACATGAATTCTACGCTTCTAGCTAAACTAGGTTGGAAGTTGGAAATAGGTGATGCAGGTTTGGGCTAGGGTCCTTAGAGCCAAGTACTTTCCAAAAGAAACATTCTTAAAGTTTAAATGTCATTCTTCATCATCGCACACATGGGGTAGTATTTTTTCATGCAGAAACGTGATTGGTATTGCCAAGATCGTTGGAGATGGTCGTAACATATCCTTTTGGCATGGATCATTAGATAGTTGCCCAATCACTTGCTAAAGTATGGCCTAGATCAATCCCTTCTGCTAATCTAAATTGTATTGTGAGTGATTATGTACTGTCTAATAGAGGATGGGATTGGGAGTGATTGACTATGCTTCCTAGTGATATTACTTAGTTGATATCAATTTTACCATCTCTCTCCTTAGAACCAGATAAATTTTACTAGACGACATTTTCTTCAAGAGAGTTCACAATTAGTTTAGCATATGGCTTAATCTTAGGCTAAGTAAATTTTGACTTTCCATGGAAACAATTCTGGAGACTTGATGTATTACCACGTATTAGACATTTTCTTTGGCTTGTGGAGCACAATAGACTTCTCACGAAGAAAGTTACCATCTGAGGAAATTGCTTCATGATACCGTCTGTGCACATTGTGGAGGACCATTGGAGAACATCTTGCATGTATTAAGAGACTACCACACGTCCTAATAAATTTGGAAGAGTTGGTTACATGGCTTAGAACTTACTTAATTTAATAGCATGGACTTGGAGCAATGGTTGGCTTACTGTCAAGACCCGAAGGCCACGACATTCACTTAATACTCATAATTTTTTTTCTTACAAATTTATGGACTAAATTTTTTCTTTTCATTTTACGGTTTGTATTTGGTGTCAGTGTAGTCATTAAACTAATTTCACTGATCCTTTCTTTATACTTTAGCCTTGATAACTTAAACATTAATTTATGAGCGTATTTACTCGGCTATCTAGGTGAGCTATAGTCGTTTCACTTAAATTTTAAACTAGCAAGAAAACGGTTCTAAGTTACATCCCGACTTATTTAACAAAATATGTACTGTGCATTAATTAAAGTCTTACATATAAACAAGTGTTATATAAAGAGCGTATACCTCAAAAGGCTAGTACCAAGCCTAGATACCGTATCCAGAGGCCCGCTCAAAAGCTCTCATGGCGGAATTTAACTCAAATAGTCTGAAAAGAGATGAAATGAAGAAGGGTGAGCAAATCCATGGCTCAGTAAGATACTAATATAAATGCAGGAGTAGAATTATACTATCTTAACTGCAATGCATAAAACCTACAAGTTTGCAATTACAGTTCACCATTTCAATCGATAACATCTGATATTTATAGCCAGATCATGTCCTAAGGACCTTAAGTGAGCAAGGTATTTGGAGTGCTGATGTAAGGGAATTTAAAGTACCTCATTATCTCTATTCCCGACATCTGTCCATCACTCAAACCTATAAATAATTCAATTTAATCACTTTCAATCTTCTTGTCCTTATACTACAATGCATCGTACAATAATACATCATGTATAACTTGAATATCATATATTATTACTTCACGCTCACGTCAATCTCATGGTATATCATGCTTAATTGAGATATTATATCAAGTCACTTTACATTTAACAATTATACTCTTGTATTATATCAACTCGTATCACTTTTCATATAAAAAATCATGATCACGGTAGTGTAAAGTCATAATTCTCTTCGTATAAATCTTATGTTCATGTACAGTGTAATATCATGACATCATATAGATATAATGTCATTATGTCATGACTCAGCGTGCAAAACTTATGCAAGCTTTACTGTATAAGACGACTATCATTTCAAATCATATTACATATACTTTTAGAGCATGTTTAAAACATATAAAATCTCAATTCATTTCATGTTTACATTTAAGACATGTTAAAGTATGTGCAATTCGTAAATCAAATTAGTTGCACTTTTAAGGCATGTTTAAAAATACATGTAATGTTGTAAACATTTCATATTCAGTTTTAGAGCGTGTCTAAAACATGTACAATCTCAAAACATTTCTCATATACTATAAAACCATGTCAAGTCTAGAGTTCATATCAAATAAAACTATACTCTAGACAGTATATCATATCACGTTTGACATATAATCATATATGAATCATATGGAGTATTGAAATCATATTACATGTACTTTTAAAGCATGTTTAAAACATTATAATTTCAAAACATATCTCATATTCATCTTTTATAGCATGTCTAAAACATATTCTATCTCTGTGACGTCCCCGTCACTTCATCTTATCACTTAACTTTTTCCTTTTTCATTTAGATTGTAGTTCATTCAGTGTCATTCTTCCTTTATTCTTAAGCTAATTATCTGATAGCTCATAAAATTTTATTCAATTTCAATAGAACAGACTAATGATACATGTATATATGTATCATCCATTTCCACAGGATCTCATACATCGTCTTAACTTAAATCCCCGACATCTTATATACATTAATGATTGTTGTACTGTACCATAACTGAATTACAATTTACCTTGCATAATTACATAAGTATACCTTCTATATTACTTGGGAAGCGTCTTTCGAAGGTAAACTTTCAAGATCCACTCATAGACTCTTCTATCGAGAGCGAGGGATTACTTCAGATAGTCTGTATGAAAAATGTTCGTAAAAGGGTGAGTTTACGCTCAGTAAGAAAAATATGTAAAAGAGCGTACTATGCCTCTATATGCATTTTTCCTACTTGGCTCTATAATGTCATGTAAAGCATTATAAAGCATGCATCATAAACATCTTTCATACATTGTTTGCAACCATGCATATTTATTTCAAATGGCATGGAAATCATACTTTGTATGCTTCTTTTAAAATATAGCATACATATAAAACATGCATCATACTTCTTCTTCTTATACTTTCTTTAAAACATCATACTTCATAACTTACTTTAAAACATACTTTACATGCTTTTATAACATAGCATGTTTCATATACTTCTTCAAAACATATTTCAAGTACTTCTTTGAAATATCATTTACATACATACATACATACTTACTTCGTCTTCTATCTTTAAAACATACTTTACATGCTTTTATAATATAGCATGTTTCGTATACTTCTTCAAAACATATTTCAAATACTTCTTTGAAATATCATTTACATACATACCTGCTTTTCTTAAAACATCTTATACTTTCTTGAAAACATACTTCATATACTTCTTTTAAAACTTCTTGTACAAGTAAACCAAGTACTTTCGATTTCTTTATTCTTAGAAATCGCATATACATATAGTTTTCGATAACTTGAAAACTATTCATACTTTTGTGGAGTTATGCACTGCATCATCATCATCATCATAATCATGTGGCGTACCCCGTAGGGCCAGGAATTCTCCCTTAGCCAAACATGAAACATAAACAGATTGGCCAACTGCGGGTGGCTACAGTTAACACTAGTCAGGTGTCCCCTGTAGCAACTGAGGCCTGACTTATAGTCCTCAGCCCTTAACATACATCATTTCAGGACTTCATCAGAGCCCCTACTAGAAACATGAAAGTGCATAATCTCAAAACATATGTCATATGGCCTTTTTGCCATGACTTTTCATACTTTCTTGAAATAGGTTTGAAAACCTCTTTTCAAAACAGGGCAGTCGACTGGCCTCATAGGGCGGTCGGCTGCTTCTTCATATTTTCATTTATCGAAATTATTTTCATTTAAAATTCCGATAATTTCATCTTTGAAAACATATAAGGGCAGTCGACTGGTCCATATAGCAGTCGACTGGTTTTCAAACAGAATGCTTCTTAAGAAATAGCAGTCGACTGGTCCATATAGCAGTCGACTGTTTTTAAAACAGAATGCTTCTTCAAATTTAGCAGTCAACTGGTCTAATAGGCAGTCGACTGGTTTTCAAACAGAATGCATTTTGGAAAATAGCAGTCGACTGTCCATATAGCAGTCGACTGGTTTGAAACAGAATGCTTACTGGGTAAATAGCAGTCGACTGGCTTACTTAGCAGTCGACTGGTTTGCATCGGTTTTCGGAAAACAACGTTTTGGTTGTCTCTAGGCAGTCGACTTCCCTTTATGGCAGTCGGCTGCCCCTAGCCTAATTGGTACTAGGAGACAAGTCCGAAAATGCACTTTTCCTGCATATAAACAGCTGGTATTTCTCTCCAAATCACATGCACATATCATAAAACATGCGGACATAGCCGCCTTACGTCCGTTACATAATTTCCTTACCTCGATTCCTTCGAGAACGCGAGATCACTTGTGCGTTACCCTAGCTTTTCACACCTTCAAATCTGAAATCATTATATCATATCAAACTTTAAATTAAACCACATACACATGTTGTACTAACTCAAAACAACTCCAAATCACAAACGAAATTGCAAGAATCATCCTCTTCTCTTACCTTCACTAGAGACCAAAACTTCAAATGTTGAGATCTCCTCCAATACTTGGAATTAACTCACCAAACTTTGGATATCATCTAGTCTAGTGACAAGGATCATTTTTCGTCTAATAAACTTGTTGGATCGATGGGAGAGTAAGGTGGTTTAGCAAGGAGCTTGGAATGGAACTTGGGAGAATGGATATGGCACGAGAGGGAGAAGGCTGGAAGAGTGGCTGACGTTGGTGATTATGGTGAGGGTGATGACTCATGCTTCATGCATTAAATGCATGCTTTATCATCCCTTATCTCAGCCAACTTTATCCCATTACCCCTTTTGACTTAATTTGACTCATTAAATCCCTCTTCTCCCATTCTTCCATTCATGCATAAGCCACATATGTTTAATTAACCAATCAAAAATCTGATTTTGTTTCTTGTCTCATACTCTTAATATTTTTCTGATATCAACATTAAATCATTTGACTAATTGACATTCACTTCCTTATTTCTTCCATACATCATGCATACATCATTAAACTTCATATTCATTTAATTGGTCTTCTTTCTCCCACATAACACTTGTCCTTAGTTACACTTAATTTTCTGATATTAATTCTTTGCTCATACCTCCATTATTCTTATAACATCAATTTAATTTCCTCGACTATTTAATCTTTCATCTCATTACTTCTTCCATGTTCCATACATCCTTCATACTTCATAATTCTCATATCTACTTGTTTTCATTTAAGCTAACATACTTTATAATTATGGAGGAATTTCCTGAAATTGGGGATTTCACATTCTCCCCACCTTAGAGAATTTGGTCCTCCAAATTCAAATCAGGTCATGTCTCAAATAGTTCTGGATACTCTTCTTTCATCAAGCTATTTAGCTTCATGTACCTTTTTCCATAGTGTGGTATTGTCAATAATCTTTAACTAATGGAATAATTATAGACTTCTATACCTTATCTTTTCTGTCCAAAATCCCGAATGGCTTTTCTCACATGACTTATGTCTTTCTAAACTTCTAAGGTTTCACCTTTTATCACATAAGATGAATTTTGGATTATACTTTCGAAATATTGACACTTTCTATTCTTATAACATTTCATACAGTGTCATCTAGATACTTGTATAATAGCTATTTTCATAAATAACTCAGTAAATGGCAGATGGTCGTCCCATGAGCCTTTAAAATACATAGCACCAGCTCTTTACATATCCTCGAGCATCTAAACAATGTGCTCGGACTGCTCATCAGTCTACGGATGAAAAGCTGTGCAAAATTTTCAACTGAGATTCCATGGTTCCTTGCTAATCTCCTTAAATGAGAATCGAACCTGAAATCTCTATCACATGAAATTGCTCATTGGAACTCCACTTAGTCAAATGACGTTCTTTCATCTACATTTCTGCCAAAGTACTAAGTGCGTCCATAGACTTCTTAAGTAGGAAGTGAGCTGACTTAGCAGATCCGTTCATCAATTCTGGCTTAATCATTATACTAGCCATTATTCCGATTTACTTTGAAGGCATAACATTTAACTTAAGACTTGTAAATTGCTCAAATACATCATACTTTCTTATCATCATACAAACCATTATTACTTCATGCTTTCAGCTTAGAGCATTTACCACCACAGTGGTTTTCCCTAGGTGATCTAATTTCACCTTCACAATCCTTTGAAAACTCGAGTCATCTCTTCTATCTTAGCCATAATTTATTCACAATGGCTATCTATAATTTCTTGCCTTTGCTCTCTAAACACCTATATATCGATCACATTTTGAACTATTAGCATAGTTCTTTTAATTCGTATCTAAAGATGGTCCTCTTCTCATAGCATCAAACATACCTAATGAATGAACATCTTCATTCTCTTATGGCATTCTAGGGATCCAATAGGAAGGATACTATAGTCGGCTAGGTAACCGGGTAAAGTATGGAAGGTACTTTAGAATACCTGTCGTGTTCCGGTCCCTAGATGCGACTATAAGGAATAATTACCATCGTTGAGACAATCCATCTCATATTAATTCATATTCTTTTCAGAGTAATGCTTTCATAGAATAAAACATTTAAGTAAAGTAGACTAATAAAAGTCAATCATCATTCTTATTTAAACTCCTTTCACACATCACTATATATCATAAAACTTTATACCAAAGAGTACTTCAGAATTCCAACTATCATTTCTCATCAATTATTGTATTTCATTAAGTTCGGAACTTTTCTTTACTATCTCGACATCGTAAGCAAAAATCCTTCATATAACCATACATACCTTCTATTAACTTTCTTTACAATTTAGTCAGATCATACAACATACTTTTGCATTAGACATCTTCAACATTTACATCATAGTTAACAGGTGTCTTTCCCTTCTCTTCAGCAGTGGCCTTGCGTTACGGTTGAGGGGTCTCCTCAGATTCCTCGGGTGGCCTCAAATCCCTCTTGGGACAATCCCTGATCATATGTCCTTGTTCACCACATCTGAAACATGTGCCACTTGCCAACTGGCATGGCTGTGCTCTGTGAAACTTTCTACAATGTTCACACCTTTGTCTTGTTCTCTTAGGTGAGCTAACGATACTACTAGCTGAAGGTCGGAATCTATCATCATTTATCTTAATCCCAGTAGCTCTAGGATTCCCTGTACCATAATCATCATAATACTCCCAACTCAATATATATTCCACATAACCATTAAATGTAATTAATAATCATTTTCTTATAATTGACTTGCTTACCTATTGAGGCTCTTTCATATGGCCTACATCTCCCAGATGAGCATCCATCTTTCGAGGTTTTCCTTTCTGACTTCCGCTTTATCGATTTCTTACCTTTACCTTGGGTTCGAAAATCATCATAGTGAAACTCATAGTCCTGCTCACATAACTGAGCCTTACGGACTGTCTCATTATAAGTAGTGATACCCATAGTATACAACTTAGATTTGATAGGAGACTTCAGTCCTTCTATAAATCTGTATATCTTATATCCTTCACTCCTGATGGTCTCTCGGTCGAATCCGCTTAGAGAAATAAACTTCGACTCATATTGATTAACTGACATAGTCCCCTGAGTCAATTTCAAAAATTCAATCTTTAATCTAATCTGATCGATGCGTGGGATGTACTGCTCAGTAAAGGCTTCTAAAAATTTATCCCACATAACCTCAACATGTTGGGCTTCCAAAAAGGCCTGAGTGGACTGCCACCAATACTTTGCATCATTCACTAATAAATAAACAGCTAAACCCACCTTTTCCTTTTCGGAACATAACATATACTCGAAAGATCTAGTGATCGCCTTTACCCAATTCACTGCAGCCAACGTGTCCTTATCCCCCTTAAACTTAGGCGGATCCAGCTTCTTATATTCTTTAATTAAGGTCATACTGCAATAAGCTGTGAGATTCCTCCTTTCAATAACTGGGACTGGTGGGGGTAACTCTGTCTGTATTGATGGTGGCTGTACTAGAGGAATAGCAAATGGTACACTTGTGACCACATTTGGAAAGTTACCATAAACTGCGTAAACATAGTGGTCATATTCTCCACATGCTTCTCCATCTTCGCTAACCTAGTATTCAGGCTATGTGGTGAAGATGGGAAAGGAAACTGTGTTGGTGACTATTCTACATAATCCTTTCCTCTTCTTTCACTAACACCACTTCTACTTGAGCTCATTCTGTCGATAAAATCACAAAGATGAGCTATTTAGTATAACTTCAAACAGTTATACATCGTATATGTATTCAGACAAGTACAGTACAATTGGGGATATACTCTACTTCTAACTTATCGACACTGACAAACCTCAATCTAATTGCTCTGATACCACTCTGTGACGTCCCCGTCACTTCATCTTATCACTTAACTTTTTCCTTTTTCATTTAGATTGTAGTTCATTCAGTGTCATTCTTCCTTTATTCTTAAGCTAATTATCTGATAGCTCATAAAATTTTATTCAATTTCAATAGAACAGACTAATGATACATGTATATATGTATCATCCATTTCCACAGGATCTCATACATCGTCTTAACTTAAATCCCCGACATCTTATATACATTAATGATTGTTGTACTGTACCATAACTGAATTACAATTTACCTTGCATAATTACATAAGTATACCTTCTATATTACTTGGGAAGCGTCTTTCGAAGGTAAACTTTCAAGATCCACTCATAGACTCTTCTATCGAGAGCGAGGGATTACTTCAGATAGTCTGTATGAAAAATGTTCGTAAAAGGGTGAGTTTACGCTCAGTAAGAAAAATATGTAAAAGAGCGTACTATGCCTCTATATGCATTTTTCCTACTTGGCTCTATAATGTCATGTAAAGCATTATAAAGCATGCATCATAAACATCTTTCATGCATTGTTTGCAACCATGCATATTTATTTCAAATGACATGGAAATCATACTTTGTATGCTTCTTTTAAAATATAGCATACATATAAAACATGCATCATACTTCTTCTTCTTATACTTTCTTTAAAACATCATACTTCATAACTTATTTTAAAACATACTTTACATGCTTTTATAACATAGCATGTTTCATATACTTCTTCAAAACATATTTCAAGTACTTCTTTGAAATATCATTTACATACATACATACATACTTACTTCGTCTTCTATCTTTAAAACATACTTTACATGCTTTTATAATATAGCATGTTTCGTATACTTCTTCAAAACATATTTCAAATACTTCTTTGAAATATCATTTACATACATACCTGCTTTTCTTAAAACATCTTATACTTTCTTGAAAACATACTTCATATACTTCTTTTAAAACTTCTTGTACAAGTAAACCAAGTACTTTCGATTTCTTTATTCTTAGAAATCGCATATACATATAGTTTTCGATAACCTGAAAACTATTCATACTTTTGTGGAGTTATGCACTGCATCATCATCATCATCATAATCATGTGGCGTACCCCGTAGGGCCAGGAATTCTCCCTTAGCCAAACATGAAACATAAACAGATTGGCCAACTGCGGGTGGCTACAGTTAACACTAGTCAGGTGTCCCCTGTAGCAACTGAGGCCTGACTTATGGTCCTCAGCCCTTAACATACATCATTTCAGGACTTGATCAGAGCCCCTACTAGAAACATGAAAGTGCATAATCTCAAAACATATGTCATATGGCCTTTTTGCCATGACTTTTCATACTTTCTTGAAATAGGTTTGAAAACCTCTTTTCAAAACAGGGCAGTCGACTGGCCTCATAGGGCGGTCGGCTGCTTCTTCATATTTTCATTTATCGAAATTATTTTCATTTAAAATTCCGATAATTTCATCTTTGAAAACATATAAGGGCAGTCGACTGGTCCATATAGCAGTCGACTGGTTTTCAAACAGAATGCTTCTTAAGAAATAGCAGTCGACTGGTCCATATAGCAGTCGACTGTTTTTAAAACAGAATGCTTCTTCAAATTTAGCAGTCAACTGGTCTAATAGGTAGTCGACTGGTTTTCAAACAGAATGCATTTTGGAAAATAGCAGTCGACTGTCCCATATAGCAGTCGACTGGTTTGAAACAGAATGCTTACTGGGTAAATAGCAGTCGACTGGCTTACTTAGCAGTCGACTGGTTTGCATCGGTTTTCGGAAAACAACGTTTTGGTTGTCTCTAGGCAGTCGACTTCCCTTTATGGCAGTCGGCTGCCCCTAGCCTAATTGGTACTAGGAGACAAGTCCGAAAATGCACTTTTCCTGCATATAAACAGCTGGTATTTCTCTCCAAATCACATGCACATATCATAAAACATGCGGACATAGCCGCCTTACGTCCGTTACATAATTTCCTTACCTCGATTCCTTCGAGAACGCGAGATCACTTGTGCGTTACCCTAGCTTTTCACACCTTCAAATCTGAAATCATTATATCATATCAAACTTTAAATTAAACCACATACACATGTTGTACTAACTCAAAACAACTCCAAATCACAAACGAAATTGCAAGAATCATCCTCTTCTCTTACCTTCACTAGAGACCAAAACTTCAAATGTTGAGATCTCCTCCAATACTTGGAATTAACTCACCAAACTTTGGATATCATCTAGTCTAGTGACAAGGATCATTTTTCGTCTAATAAACTTGTTGGATCGATGGGAGAGTAAGGTGGTTTAGCAAGGAGCTTGGAATGGAACTTGGGAGAATGGATATGGCACGAGAGGGAGAAGGCTGGAAGAGTGGCTGACGTTGGTGATTATGGTGAGGGTGATGACTCATGCTTCATGCATTAAATGCATGCTTTATCATCCCTTATCTCAGCCAACTTTATCCCATTACCCCTTTTGACTTAATTTGACTCATTAAATCCCTCTTCTCCCATTCTTCCATTCATGCATAAGCCACATATGTTTAATTAACCAATCAAAAATCTGATTTTGTTTCTTGTCTCATACTCTTAATATTTTTCTGATATCAACATTAAATCATTTGACTAATTGACATTCACTTCCTTATTTCTTCCATACATCATGCATACATCATTAAACTTCATATTCATTTAATTGGTCTTCTTTCTCCCACATAACACTTGTCATTAGTTACACTTAATTTTCTGATATTAATTCTTTGCTCATACCTCCATTATTCTTATAACATCAATTTAATTTCCTCGACTATTTAATCTTTCATCTCATTACTTCTTCCATGTTCCATACATCCTTCATACTTCATAATTCTCATATCTACTTATTTTCATTTAAGCTAACATACTTTATAATTATGGAGGAATTTCCTGAAATTGGGGATTTCACAATCTCAAACATATTCATGTACTGTAGAAATCATGTCAAGTCCAGAGTTCATATCAAATAAAATCATACTCTAGACTTCATATCATATTGGTTTGAGACTAGGCTAAATCCTTAATGCTTTATCAATAAAGACTTAAATCACTGTAGCTAGCAGTGAAAATCATGTCATCGTTCCCTAGAAACCGACTAGGGTGCTATCTATGGCCATAGATCTCATGTCTCTCAGCCCCACTGATCAGGTGTGACTAAGCCCTGTCCACGACTATTGTCGGACAAGCATCTCTGCCTAATGAGTAATCTCCAATTAGGCGGTTTCCACTATGCTTTATTGAGTTTAACTCTCTTAGGGTGCCTATAGTCTCATAAAACATTTAAATCTTTAGCTTTTCTTGTCAAAAATCATGTAAAGTATATGGTACAATTCTTTAAGAGGATTTATATATAACAATATATATACACCATATACTTTCCTTTCAAAACAAATCAATATTTTATAGTATTCATATAAACATTATTATAACATCTCAAGTTGTAACAAGGCATGCTTAAAGGCGATGCAAATTAAATCATGAGTTTAAAGCAATGAACTATCATTTTCATGAAATATATCATTTAGTATAGTGCTAACTATAATCCAAATTCCTCATTTCCATCCTTTTGATTTCAATCGGATCATACCTAATAGGTAAATTCGATATTTACTGTAGTTCCTCAATATTCAATATCCTTTCTCAATAATTATTGACTATAACAATCACTTGTACATTTCATCATCAATACTAGGACCTCCACCATCAGTATGAGTCCTCTTAGTATCTATGAATATTTAAATATCACATTTCTGTATAGCCATCAAGATATTGAAATTATGCAAATACCGATATCATCATTCAAGACCTATTCTGAAGTCAACATCGAAGATACAAAAATTGCAAGATCAATAGTCACCTATCCAACCCGTCTATGGTTCAACATATTGACACTCGTTCATAATTCCGACTTGATGTCCAATTTCATTCACTATCACAAAATGAATCACAGTTTTCAAATCAATTTTCATATGGCCTGTATAATATAATACCATGATAGAATTATCTATAAAGGTATTATTGAATCAAATCTTAGATTAGCAGTTTACCCATTTAAGAGATTTGGCCAATTTCCACTATCAAACAATGTTCCAAGACATTTCATATCAGAATACCGAACTTATGCAATTGTCGAACTTATTATTCAACACCTATTCCAAAGTTATAACCGAAATCATAGAATCACATATTCGACCCTCAATTATTTGAATCTATCTATGATTAGATAATATCGAAATTCAACCTCAATTTCAATAAACTAATACATGCACAAGTCATACATTTGTTTTAGCCCTATATCACAACTATCCATCGTATACCACAATGTTGATACTAAGACCCCTACCACAAGTGTAGGTCCACTTATTATCTCACATATATTCGACAATACGATGTAATATAATAAAACCATCTCAACATTGACTTCTTGCAATGTCTGTGTTATCACGTTTGAAACTACTCTAAAATCAAGAATTCGAAATCAATTAATTCTAAAATCATCACTCCGTCAATAATTCCACAATTCAATCATTCAACCATCTAAATTACAACCTCGGTATTCTCCTCCAAGCTATATCATATAATCATCATTAATTTTGTCAATGATTCGACTAATCGATATTCAACCTCAATTTCAAATTTTTCGATTCTATAAGGCTTACACAATATAACTCATCATGTTATCATGCTCAACCATTTACCTTCTCAAACTATTCCAAAAATCAAATACTCCAGCAATACGATAAAGTCCTTTCAAAGCTTATCTTTCGATAACTCTTTCCAAGGTTCCATTTATACGAGGAAACCTTAACCTTTTTCATCAAACATTTTCATATAAATTTCAGCAGCATAACTACTTAGTTTTATTAAAAACCTCATGCAAGGAAATAAAATTTATAAACCACAAGGCAATTGGTTTTCACAATTTATTTATTTCTTACTAAGACCCCCACCACCAATTGTGGGTCCTCTTAGCATTTTAACAGCATTTCATCAATAATTCATCCTCAAGATCACAATTCCAAACTATACAATATAACACTACTACTACTTTATAAAAGTATCTTACCTAGTATCAAAGTTGACGATGTAATCTCTCCCAAATTCGTTCATGCTCCAATCGTACTTGAATAAATTTCTACAAGTCCAATTTCCACATTTAGAGTCATATAAAATTATTAAATAAAATAATAATAATAAATTCTACTTTTTTTTCCTACCTATTTTCCTTTCTTCTTCTTTCTTCTTCTCTTTTCTTCTTTTTCTTCTTCTTCTTTTTTTCTTCTCTTTCTTTTCTTTTTTTTTCTTTTTTTGGCCAGTTCAGCCGGTTCACCTTTGCTTGGCCGGTTTAGCCACCGGCGGTCACCATTTCCGGCGGTTCAGCCACTCCAAAGCTTGCTGGGGTGGCAGCAAGGCTGGATCTGGCCTCCTTTTCCCGATTGACGGTGGCAGATCTGGAACGTGGTTCGGCTTCCCCTTTTTCCTTCTTTCTTTCCCCTTTTTCCTTCATCACCGGTGAGCCCTCCTTCAGTTCTGGCTTTGCCGGAGTCTAGCCAAGCAGCGGTGGCACGGGGTTCGACCGGCAACCACCTCTTTTCCCTCTTTCCCTTTTTCTCTTTTCTCTCTTTTTTCCTTTTTTTTTGGTTTTCGATTTTTCCTTCTCCCTTTCTTTCTTTTTTGTCGCCGATCAGTTCCTTCTCTTCCTCTTCTCGCAGGTGACAGCCTCCCCTCCTTTCTTGTTTCTCTCACCGCCGACGGGGTCGGCTATTGGGTGGCTTTCTTCTCTTATTATCACAGAGAAGAAAACGGGGATCGGGTTATATATGTTTTTATCACAGAGAAGAAAATGGATAAATATATGTTTTAAGGATTATATATAATATATAAATTATATTTAAATATGTTTTTAATATAAAATAATTATATTGTAAAATATAAATTTTAAACATATAGAAAAATATATGTGTGTATATATATAGTATACGTTAAGAATATATATATATATATATATAAGTGTTAATATAAGTATGTGTATATATATCTGTAGTTGTTATAAATATATATATTCATGATATATTGATATTTTGTATTTATAAATAAATGAAAAAAAGAAAAAAAATTGCAGCAAGCTTCTCGTGGAAGCTTGTTGCAGGAAATGAGGAAGGGGTTTGCTATATTGAAATAGAAAAATAAAAATAAAAATAAAAAGAGAAAAGAGAGGAAATGGATTAGTGGACTATGTGGCCAATTTCTATTGGATAAAATGTAATTAAAAGGAGTCATTCTCAGCCATTTTTCCCAGCTCCATCATTGACTTAGCCTTGTGCTACTGTTCTGTTTCACGTTTTATTCTTATTCACCATGGGTTTTTCATGTTTCAGCCATGGAAACACCCTCTTCCTCTCACCAAATCACCTAGGTTCCTTCATGAAAATTGTTCTTCACCTTTTGAGCTTCTTAATCACCTAAAAAGTTCAGCCTAAATCAGCCAAATGCAAATTGTTCTGCTGCTGGACAAAACCAAACTGCACAGTGCAAAGTATGAGAAATAAGGAAACGTAAATGGGGCTACCGGATTTTTGTACAACACAGAAATAGAGGTAAGAAACATGTATAGGAGTTGCATAGGATTCATTTTATTTACATCAGTAATTTTTCGTAACCAAATCGTAACCGTTTCATACCCAAATCGTCCTCCAAAAGAAAATAGACATTTATTTTACGTTCGTATAAATCAAAATATGATTTTATTTGCATGAAATATGTTTTTATTATTATACATGAAATGGTTTACATGAGTTTAAATTCACATGAAATGATTTATGTGTATTAACCCATTTGAAATGAGTTATATGAATTGATCTACATGAGATAAATTACATTCATTACTTTACATGAAATGAGTTAAATGAAATGATTTATATGATATCTTTCAATTGCATAACATGGAATTTGATTATTTCTTTATATGTTTTTCGATTGACTGAAGATAATTTCTATTTGAAATGATTTATACTGTAAATTGCTATTTGAAATAATTTCTACTGTTAATTGTTATTAAAGATGATCTCTATTGCAAACTGCTATCTGAAATGATTTCTACCGTTAATCGCTATTTGAAATTGATTCTACTGTTAAATGAAATGATTTATGAAAATGTTTTGAGACAGTCGTACCTTAGTGATCATCCATACTGTTATATGACTGCGATACCTAATCAGTTCACAGGTTTATTGTATATGACTATGGGATTATGTTCAAACCCACAGGTCTCTACAGTGAGCACCTGACCAGTGCAAACTGTGTGCACTGTTTCGACGATGGCCATTCATTACTATTATTCATTGTCTCTATGAGGATACTATTATTGATCGTCCCTTTGGGGATAATGTTATTGATTGTGCATGATTCTATTCAATGTGACTGTCTTTATTGTACTGTATTGTTTTACCGAACGAAATTGCTTACTAATATGAAATTGTTTATTGATACTGAATGGTTTACTGATATAGAATTGTTTATCAATACTAAACTATTTACTATAGTGTTTTACTAAAATACTTCACGAGATGATTTTTATAGCATTATTTAAATAAATTGTTTTATATATGGATTTGAAATTGCATTTAATAAATCATTAAATGATTTATACTGATTAAGAATTTTATTATCAATCGCTCACTCCCTATAGTCGCTTCTAGGGACCGAAACACGACAGGTATTTCAAAGTACCTCCCATATTCCACCCGGTTTCCTAGTTGACTATCGTATCCTTCCTATAGCGTATCCTAGTGAGCCATTAAGAAATAAATGTTTTTATTGCATTTTAATATTTATATTTAATATGCCTTTTTCATAATTAGTTTGAATAAATTATTTTATTTAATTGCATATAGTATACACTTTTATATATGTTTCTTACTGGGCTTTCCCCAAAGCTCACTTCCTAACTCACCATCCTAGATAGTCCGTCAGTGTAAGCGTCAACTGCTGCGACAGGTTAGTCGAAAAAAATTAGTAGAAGTTCTAAAGTATCAAGTGAACAAGTATATTTGGAATTTTATATTTATATTCAGACATGTATTTGCACTACAGTTATAAGTAGAGTATGTATATGTATTATGGGATGTAATTTACCTTGAATTGTTTTACACAGAAATTATACATATCATGTTACAATTTTACTTATGAATACTTATTTATCATTTATAATTTTTTAATTTAATGGTATAAGTATTTAATTAAATTGGAAATTGTACATCTTACTTATATCGACACAAAATGTAAACCGACTGATATCGATTAATTGAATAAGAAAAATAGAACTAAAAAGAAAAAATTTAGTTTAAAATTTTCTAATTTCGAACGTTACAACTATGCACTTTGTTTAAAACGGATGAACTTACAAAAACCGAAAATTGATTTAGTTAGGCAAAATACCTTAAAGTAGTGAAAACAAATACAATTATCAAACACGTAACTGATCACTGTAGGTACAAGCCTCAAATTACTAAAAACAATTTCAAAACATATAACTTATCACTTTTAGGCAAAAGCCTCAAATCACTGGAAATGATTTCAAAACTGATCACTTATCACTTTAGGCGTAAGCCTCAATTCACTGAAAATGATTTCAAATCTGATTACTTATCACTTTTAGGCAAAAGTCTTAAATTACTTAAAACGATGATTGAGAGAGTTTAGATATAACCCTGATCACTTAAACACTCACTGATAAAGAAGTGTCACAAGAGACACACCACTATGGTCATAGATTTATTCCAATCTCGCTACACAATCGGGAGTTGGAAATTGTCTACTGGTTTTCTAGACAAGTATGATTACCTAGAGCACTAGACTCAATATGTACATTACACTACACTAGTCTAGAGCATGAAGCTTGATCGATAGTTAATAAAACCTAGAGTGAAACTCGATAGGCTCAAAGTGACCCGAAGGTCAAAGTGTACACTCCACTGGTAGTCTGGAGCATAGAGCTCGATAGATGGGTATTAGAACCTAGAGCGAAGCTCGATAAGTTCATAGTGACCTAAAGGTGTAAGTGTAACACTCCTTTGATAGTCTAGAGCACAGAGTTTGATGGACGAGTAATAAAACCTAAAGCGAAGCTTGGTAGGCTTGGAAGGTATGCTTCACTAAAAAATGGTTTGAAAACAAATTTCTTGTGTAGCACTTAGCTCCCTTGGGATCATAGAGGTGACTTCCATGGTCTCAGAGGAACTCGTGTAGCACGTAGGTCCCTTAGTACTTTAGAGGTGGCTCCCACAGATAAAAAACACTAATTAAAATAGTTTGAGTTTCAAATACGCATGATTTTCAATTTATTTCAAAGGTCAACTCAAAACCAAAACCCTTCAAGTTAAAACATAATGCAAGTCATTATAAAACTTATGCATAAAAGTAGCTTGAATCAAAACATGTTATGCATGAAGTTGTTTATGCATCGATGATTTGCCACTACACACTTTGCATTGTTACCTCGAGTAAGTAATGTAAGTCATGCACATGTATACTTAGCTTTAACATACACAACAAGAAAAGTTTATATAATTCTCTTGATACATATGCAATTCACTTCACCCAACATACAAGCTTGGCTGGCCATAACACATAAGGCAGAAAACAAGGTTTCAATCTAGCCTAAGCATAATCCAAAAATTATAATTCAATTTCATCTTGAATCTAACCTTTACTTACCTCAATTGCCCAATCAATAGCATTTGCATGGCTTAATCTAAAAATTCAACTTAAATATTAATAAAAAATTAAACATCTCTTATGAGATGATACTATCTGCACTTTGCTCTTTTTAGCTCCTTTTAATTCCAACTTTGATATTTAATACCTAAAACATAAAATAAACATTAGCAATCTCTTTTAGGCATAAAATATCAATATAGAGAATATATTAGCACATATAAAATTCACAAAATATCATCCTATCAAATTCCCCCACAGTTAGCTTTTGCTTGTCCTCAAGCAAAACCTAAACTAACTCCTAATTCTAAATTCCAAAATCCTAAATCCTAACTCACTTTCGTAGGAATCACGATTGCATTTAGCATATGCAATAAGCCTTTGAACCCCTAGGTCACCCCTAGTGGACGAGTTGTGTCTCGTGAGGGCTTTCAGAAGATATACTCACAAAATCTTTTACTTAAGACTCAATCCTAAAAACTCAAAAGGCTTAAATATTTAAAATAAGACTCAAAACAAGATTAAGATCATGGACATATTTTCAAATCTTTCAATTCATAACTCATAACTTCAAGAAGAGTCAAATAATCAAGTCAATCATATTCTAATCATTACTTCTCATATTCATGCATACTTCTAAGTAAATTCATGCAAAATTCATAATCAACACAATTGAAACATATAGTATCAACTTTGTAATTATCCACTTTACATTACTACAAACAAAGTTAATAGATCAAGAACTTTTTTTTTCTTTTGAGGTTTCAACAATGGTTTCCCTAAGTACTTACTTGCCTTTTTACACGAATGTTAATATTAGTGATACCAATACCCGGTTACTCAACAAGTAAGCCCTCTTTTAGAGTGCTTTGCATACTTATATTTCAAGTCACTTTAAGAATTTAATCAACAAGATCAAGCAACTCAAAACATTGGAGTAGAATTTAAAGCTTTCAACCTCTATTTTTTTCTTTTTTTTATGTTTATTTTTATTTTTTATTTATTTCTTTTGTTCTTTTCTATTTATCCTTTGCTTATACCAACTTCAATGAACTAATCACATTATCAATATCATACGAACAATCATTTTTAATCATGAACTCACATGAATTCTTTAGAAAGTATTCACTTCAATAATAATAACAACCAAAATACTTTCAACTTTCTTATAGAACTTTGTTTTTGTTTAGAATCAATCCTTAAAAGAAAGAAAACATATCATGATCTTTTAAAACTCTAAAAAATTTGACCTTTTTTTTTAATTTCTCTTCCTAAAAAAAACTCTATAGACTTATAAACCAATATTCCCCCCTCCCCCCACACTTAAATCTTACTTTGTCCTCAAAGTAAGTCTAGCATGCAAAGAAGAACAATAAAAACTCAAAAATTAAATGGTAATACAAGTAAAGGAAAGAAATACTCCCTCTTTTTACATCTTTGGGTTGCCTCCCAAGTAGCGCTTTTGTTTAATGTCGTTGGCTTGACATTTCCACCATCATCAATCTTCATAGGTTGGATCTTCCAATTGCATCTCATCCACTGTGTAGACTTTGAATCCTTCATAGTATAGTTTCAATCTTTGTCCATTCACTTTGAAAGCTTTAGAGGTATTTAAGCTTTGGATTTCAACTGCACCATGAGGGTAAACATTAGTAACAATAAAAGGCCCTAACCATCTAGAACATAACTTACCTGGAAATAACTTTAGCCTTGAATGATAAAAAAAATTTTGACCAATTTCAAAAGTCTTTCTTGAAATAATCTTGTCATGGAAGGCTTTAGTCTTTTCCATGTAAATTCTTGAATTCTCATAAGCTTCATTCTGTAAGTCTTCTAGCTCTTACAATTGCAACTTCCTATGGTTTCCTACCTTATCATAACTCATATTGCATTGTTTGATTGCCCAATAAGCTTTATGCTCTAATTCAACAGAAAGATGACATGGCTTTCCATAAACCAACCTATAAAGGGACATCCCAATAGGTGTTTTGTAAGCTATCCTATAAGCCCATAGAGCATCATTAAGCCTCATGCTCCAATTATTCCTTTGTGGGTTCACGATTTTCTCAAGAATGCTTTTTATCTCTCTATTAGAGACTTCTTCTTGGCCATTTTTTTGTGGATGATAGGCTATAGACACCTTGTGTGTGACATGGTACGTCTTCAATAAAGATTAACCATTCTATTGCAAAAATGACGCACCTCTATCACTTATCAAAGCTCTTGGTGTTCCATACCTAGCAAATATATTAGACTTGACAAATTCTACAACAACTTTAGAATCATCAGTCCTGGTGGCTTCAGCTTCCACCCCAGGAGCCTGCACAACAAAAGAAAGAAGCTTTGTATGAGAATCAGGTAAATTTTTATGTAAGCTTTCATACCTTATGGCTGGTAAGGATTGAAGTTCCATCACTTTCTCTTTTAGGGAATTATTAAAATCAGCACAACCTTCCTCTTCCAAAGTTTCCATTTTTAGGCTGTGGCTTATAGCCACTTCTAGCTTGTCCTTTTTTTCTAGCTCAAAGAATTGTTGAGTTAGATCATCAATTACATCTATTCCAAAAACTTCATGCGCATCACTAGGATATCTCATGGCTTCAAAAATATTAAATTTAACAGTCTCATCATCAAATTCCATAGTTAAAGTTCCATTGCGCACATCAATTTTAGTCTTAGATGTTTTTAAGAATGGTCTACCTAACAATATAGGTGCAGCATTAGGAGAGTGATCATCTTCCATATTCAGGACATAAAATCAGCAGGGAAAACAAGTTCATTTACTTTTACTGGTACATCCTCTACTAACCCTTCAGGATATGCATTAGATCTATCAGCCAATTGAAATATTACACCAGTCTCATTTAAAGTTCCAAGATTCAAAGTTTTAAAGATTGACAATGGCATAACATTAATTGAAGCACCTAGATCTATCATACATCTTTCAAATCTAGTATTACCTATTGTACAAGGGATAGTAAATGTACCTGGATCCTTGCATTTGGGAGGAAGTTTCCTTCGGATAATCGCAAAAACATTCTCCCCCACACTTACCTTTTCATTACCTTGCAATTTCCTCTTGTTAGTGCATAATTCTTTCAGAAACTTTGCATACCTTGGCACTTGGTTGATAGCATTAAGTAGAGGAATATTGATCTCAACTTTTCTAAAAGTCTCCAAGATTTTTTTTTCTTCTTCGACTTTCTTGTTCTTGGCCAACCTGTTAGGAAAAAGTGGAAGGTAAGTGCCTATATTAAATGGAACTTTTTTATCACTTACCTTTTTGTCGATATCTTTATAAAGTGGAGGAAGGTTGCTGACATGTCCTTCCTTATCTGCATTGTGCTTGTTAACATCTCTATTATCAAAATTAGTTTTGGGGTCCCTTTTTATAAAGTTGTCGACATGCCCTATTTGTTCCTTTGAATTTTCTGTTTCTTTTTTACTTGAGGGGTCATTGTCGACATCTACTATTAAGGGTTCCTTGGAACCAATTTCCTTACCACTTCTTAAGGTGATAGCATGAGCATTCTCTCTTTGATTGATTTCAGGCTGAGATGGCAATTTGTTAGAGTTTCTAGATTCAAGTTTGCTTAATAAAGTTGCCATTTGCCTAATTTGATTCTCAAGATGTGCAAATCTTTGATTATTTTCTTGTTGAGTTTGTAAAGTAGTAGAAATTAGGTTCTTTACCATATCTTCAAGAGACTGAGTGCTACTTTGGGCTTAAGGTCTTTCCTGAGGCTGTGGTCTAGGAGGTTGGAAATTGTTTGGCCTATTGTGTGGTGGAACATAAGGTGTAGGCCTATTTCCATATTGCATATTTGGGTGATTCCTCCAACCAGGGTTGTAAGTGCTTGAATAAGGATCATACTTACTTGGGGACCCAGGAAAACCTCCTAAAGCATTAGCTTGCTCCATTGAATCTTCTTGAAGAGTTGGACACATGTCAGTAGGGTGTCCTAAGTTAGAGTAAACTCCACAAGCCTTAGATTGTTGCATATTACCTACAGCCATTTGACTTACAAGAGAGGTTAAATCAGCAATTTGTTTTTCCAAGGAAGAAGTACTTACCTCATGTTCTTGTTTAGGCGGTGGTGGTAGTGGATCATGCCTGAAACTGAATTGTTGAGAATTGGTAGCTATGTTTGCTATCAAGTTTTGAGCTTCTTGAGGAGTCATATCCACCAAAGCTCCTCCACTAGCAGCATCTATCATGCTTCTATCATGGGGTAATAGTCCTTTGTAGAAGTATTGGATTAGTAGTTGCTCATGAATTTGATGATGTGGGCAACTAGCATAAAGCCTTTTAAACCTTTCGCAATACACATACAATGACTCACCATCAAATTGCCTAATTTCACAAATTTCTTTGCGAATGTTGGCTGCCTTTGAGGCTAGAAAATACCTTTCTAGGAAGAGTTTCCTTATTTCATCCCAAGTATTGATGGTTCCAGAAGGTAAATAGTAGAGCCAATCCTTGGCTGCATCTACCAGAGAGAATGGAAAGGCCCTTAGCTTAATTTGCACTTCACTAACCCCAGCAGGCTTCATGGTGGAGCAAACAACATGGAACTCCTTTAGATGTTTGTATGGATCTTCACCTGCAAGACCATGAAAAGTTAGTAAAAGATGTATCAAACCAGATTTTAATTCAAAAGCAACATCTAAAGTAGGATAGGCTATGTAAAGGGGTTGTTGGTTCACAGTGGGTACTGCCAACTCCTTCAAGGTTCTATTAGCATTTTGAGCCATGGTGTCCTCTTCTGAATCACTAGATAATTCAAAAGTACGATTGAACATGGGCTTGGTGGAAGGTGGATCGTTGGAAGTGGATGGTGGTTGTTGGGGCGTTTGTAGCACCGTGCTTTGGGTTGCTTGAATGTTGTCACAGCCCGTGACCTTATTTTTTCACCTTTTTCTATACATCTTATTTGATTAGGCTGTCTGCGATACTTTACTTTTCTTTTACATTTAAACAATTTCATATAACATTATAATATGAATTACATCCCCTATCTTAATTCATAAGGAAGTCGTACTGTAGATAAGTCTAAATACAGAAAATAAATGATTGTACCTCATATTTTGTAAGATCTAATTTTACTATATTGTACATGTACGGACATGTAAATTTTAACTAATGAATAAATTATTTTGTACATTTTTACAAATATTAAATAAAAAGCTATGTGGACCCTACTTAGATTTCGGTGTTCAGACGATAATATGAGTGAGAAGATATATTTTTGAAGATTGAATTAAGAATTGGAAATTGTTAGGATAAAAATAACATGAGGCTAGAATGACTCATTGGTAGTGTTTTGATTATAAAATTTTATCGGAGTATCCAAATGATAAACCGTAAAAATTCTTTGGAAAGTTAACTTAATTATCTTTCCAAACATATAAGCCTCATATTCTAGTTTCTCATGGATCAATACCAGAAATTTTGTAAATTTATTCCATGAGTAGTAGATTCTACCAACTGACTTATCGGTAAAGATTCATCCATAGAGGTTGGTAGGAAACTCCGATTAAGGTGATTCAAAATCTATTAGAAAGCTAACTTAAATATCGTTTATCCACATAAGGCTCATATTTTAATTCATTATAGATTAACAACAAGAAATTCTTACATTCACGTCACATGTAGGGAATTTAGAGTTGAGCAATTAGTAAAGAATCGGACATAAGTTTTGATAGGGAACTCCAATTGAGGTGATTCAAATTGCGTTAGAAAGTTAACTCGAAGATCTTTCCGACCATATATGGCTTATACTTTTATACATTTTGGATTGATCTCAGTGAAATTTTAAAGTTAGTTATAAGTGCAGTAAAGCAATCAGAAAAATAAGATCAATGTTTTAAAGATATATATAACATAGTATATGTCAAAGATATGTTTATACACATAAAATTGTAAATATATATTTATAAATATATGTTAATAAAAAATATATATACTTATAATATATTTATATTATGAAAAAAAAATAAGAGAAAACGAAGGGAAGAATTTCAGCAAGCTTCACGTTGAAGCTTGCTGCACATTAATGAGGAAAGCGTGACAGAAAAATAAAAGAAAAGGGCAGAAAGGAGAAAGGATTTAATAAGTGGACCACATGATAACTTTTTATTGGCTGGAATATAAATAAAGAACATATATTTCTGTCATTTGTTGCCCAGCCACAACCGACTTTCTTTCTTTGAATTTCTTTGCTGTGTCGTTCCTCTGCAGCTTCCATTTTCTTTTCATTTTCAAGTTTTCGTCTCATATCTCTCAACCGAAATCATCAATTTCTATTACTAAAACACTCAGCTCCCTTCATCAATCCTAATTCCTATAAAAAAAAGTTGATTAAAGCCAAGATATGGTGAGTAGAAAATCAACGTGACAGGTGCTGGAAGTTTAGTACAGTTCGGTTTGGTTGGGAAGGTGAGGATTGATGTTGTTTTAATTGTTTCTGGTTATGATTTGTTCATGCTTGAGAAGCTTGTGTATAATGTTGAATTGAAGTAAAATTTAATGTAGAAGAACAGGGAGGTTAAGTTATGACAAACAGTAAAAGAAAATTTCTGAAGATTGATGTAATTTGGATGTATTTTAGGTTGGGTTTAGTAGTAGATGATGGGAGAATATAACTGTAAATACTTTATAGTGATGTTTTTACAAAATATGGGCTAAACCATAGTGAAAGAATCTCAAAACGTGGAAAATGGCATGAAACATGGGTAAATGGCGTGAACAGGGGAGGCTATTCAGTCTTGAAGATTTGGCTGGATGTTGATGATAATAATTGATGAATTTAAGATGCTTGATAAAAGTCCTAAGTGAATAGATGATAAGTGTATAAAGAAAGGAAACTATGAAGAAGAGCTCATGTAAACAGTCGGCCATGGAAGGAAGAAAAATAAGAAGCTGAATATACATGTATGTTCAGCCAAGAAAAGGATAGAAATATTAAAATAAATTTAAATGGATGAGTATTTATGAAATTAATATGAAGACAAAATTATGAGTAGGTGGATGTTGGATGAATGCATAAAATGCATGGCATGAAGTGAATAAAGAGTGCTTATAATATTGAAATTTGAAAAGAAAGAGATCGAGAAAAATGGTAAAATTGGCCAAGTCAATATACAAGGGATCTTTATAGTAAGTTAATATGCTAAATGGTTAAAGAAAATTAAAGAAAGGAAAATAGAATTATTTATGAAAGTTGAATTGAAAAAGAATAAGTTTTAGGGCATGAAGACATACTTGATCAAGTAGACTTTACAACTTGATCATATTAAGTTTTGATATAAATTAGAGAAGAAATGAGGTAATCAATAGTAATAAAGTTATTGGTGAAGCAAATTGTAAAGAGGATAAATTATGATTATGAGAAGGAATATAATTTTCAGTGTGATAATGAGATTCAATGTGAATTTTATGGTATGAGAATGAAATATATATATATATATATATTTTATGGTAATAGAACTGTTGGTGGAATTGTCTACAGCTCAGGAATATCAGATTTCGTCTGATGACATCGGGAAAGTCGACACCAGGAGACAGATAAGGGATGCATGTGCAGCACTGTAAGGATATTCAGTCTGCATGTTTTTAAATTATAAATTATTTTATGGAAATGTTGCGATGATTTATCGACTGAAAATTTGTGATGACGTACTGGTTGGAATTATAAACTGTATTTTCCGTGCAGGAGGCCAATCAATCGGCAGCCGTTATGTTGTCGAAAATTTTTAGAAAATTACGGAAAATCATATTAAATGATTTTATTTCTGAAAAACGATATTCAATCACGAAAAACGAGAAAATTATTATTTTTCATAAAACATAAATATAATGAGATTGATTTTTAAATATTCATGTTTTCGAGATGGTGATAATGAAATCACCAAAAATTCTTTTCGAGAATGGTGATAATGAAATCATCGAAAATTTTCTTGATATGTAAATTACACGTAATACGAAATGAAAAATGAAAAGAAAAAAGTGAATATTTTTATACATATATTTCTTAAATAAGCACTAAATGGTTTTATAACCTTTATGGTTTTAAATTATGAAATTATATATTTTTATAAATTTCATAAAGGTTTATTGATGATGAAAAATACTGTTTTGAAACTAGTTGGCAACCTTATCATGCTGATATGTGATATGTGATATGTAGTCCCGATCGACACCTGATCAGTGATCCGTTGAGAACAATTATAGACTATGGCCATAGATCTGACATGATTATTTTATACCCTTCGGGGTCTATAGCATGATATGAGTAACGACCCAGTGGACAGGCTAGGCATGCCTCAGTCTCCATATATGAAAAATGTTTTATACGATATATTATACATTAAATGTAAACGATTTACATGATATGTGATAAGTTAAATGAAAGTGATTTACAGCATTTTACATAATGCTTATTTCGATACTGATTATTATACTACGAGATGATTTTCATATGACATGTGATATGAACATGTAATATGTTTTCAAAAGAAAAAAGAGTTTATAAGTCTAATATTCTTACTATGATTTTTAATTGAATATTAGACTATATGTGACATGAATATTTGATATGTTTTCTAAAAAGGAAAGAGGAGGAAAATAAATCTAATATTCTTATTATAATTTCTTAAATTGAATATTACATTTAAATGATGTATATTTTATATGAAAAGGATTTAATAGCTTATTTTGCTATTTAAAGTATTGTACCAATTATGCTTTGTACAGTAAAACATGAAAAGATTTCAAATGAAAATGACATGAAATGAAAGGAAAAAGGATTTAAATTTCAAAAGGAATTTATTACTCTCTACAGTTGCTTTTAGGTTCCGGAACAAGATAGGTATTTTAAAATATCTGTCTTACTCCATCCGGATCCCTAGCTGACTGTAGTATCCTTCCTATATGCGAGCCTAGAGCCCTTATAGGAAAAATGAAAATGTTTTTCAGCATATAGATAGCTGAATATCAAGTGATGCATATAATTCCCTTACTGAGCCGTGGTTTGCTCAACCCTTAATTTTAACATTTCAGATTTTCGAGGATTGAGAGTTTGATGTCTAAAGGATTTCGGCTGTGCATTTGGGGACGATGCGACAGCTTGATTTATTACATAAGGTACGATAATTTATTTTCTGTATTTAGACTTATCTACAGTACTACTTCATTATGAATTAAGATTGAGAATGTAATTCATATTATAATTTTATATGAAATTGTTTATATGTAAAAGAAAAGTAAAGTATCGCAGACAGTCCAACCAAATATGATGTATAGAAAAAGATTAAAAATAGTGTCACAGGCTATGACAGATTTAATAGTATCAGAGCAGGGTTGGCCTGATGTCTGTCAATACTTTGGAAAGAAAATGTGTTAAAAAGGTTAACATCCCTTGTAGTACTGTGTAGTTTGAATACATAGAGAAAATAAATGATTGCAAATTGAATTAAATGTTTTAAAAAAGTAGTGAGCATTATGAACTAAAGATATCAAAAAGGGAAAACGGCTCAGGAATGTTACCTGAAATGGTGATCTTATAATCTAAATGAAGGTCGGTTCGGTAAGGAACAGAAACGGACTCGGTAAGGGCCCCACCAGTACTTTTTCTTTCGGATCGAACTAAGACCTAAAAGTGATGATACAAAGGAGGGGAATGAAATATCGTCATTAAATAGACCTTAAGGTCACCGATTGAAGGTATTTTAAGGAGAGAGAAAATTTTTGGCCAAAAATGACCAAAATACACCTACCTCCAAAATTTTACCTGGAGTTATAATAGACCAACAGAAGTTAGAACTGACTGATTTGACAGAGTAATTGATGGTGTAAGGATGCATTTAATGCAAATGATCTATATATCAGTCCTATCAAGATTTCTCTGTCTAAATCAAACAAGATCTTATAAAATGGTGATATTAATGTGAGAAAAGATACTATCAGCATATAGATGTTAAGATCATTGGTTTCAGTTATATTAAAGAGAGAGAAATAGATTTAGAAAATGACAAATATGTCCTTACATTGAAACAACCCCTGAAAAATAGTAAACAGATTTGGATATTAAACAAGTGAAAGTGATAGAGAAGAGGATTGTGTAAAGAATTTTTCTTGTAATAGTGTGATGGAGAAATTCTTGTATAACAATCCCTATTTCCGACCCCACCTATGTTTAGATGATAAGTGCAACCTAATTATGTGTACCTAATGGGAGGTCGCAAGATTGTTGGCCTTGCTATGCATTCCTTAAGGCCTAATTTAAATGTGAATGAATGGGGTATTTGGTTAGGGAGTGTTTGATGATATGAAAAGTGATATATCTACTGAATATGATTGGGAATGTGATTGGGGTATTCGATGATTCAATATCAGCATTGCTGATTCTAATTCTACACATTTCTTTTTTCTTCGAAGTGTGTACAAACAAATGATTGTAGAACCAGAGAATTTTGGGACATACCTCACAGGACGATATACTGTTCTGCATGTCACCAATTTTCGAAAAAGAGTGTATAGAAACTGTGAAGCGATTGTAAAAGAGAAAGAAAACGACAGCTAACCTAAGTTTATCGAACATATATGATTTTGGTGTAATTTCAGAAATGGATAGGTTAGCTACAAATTATGTTAAACTAAATTGTTATACTAAGTTTATCACCTTCTCTTACTTTGAATATAATATTGTGGAACTATCAGATAAATGAATGAATCAGAGAAGGAGGTGTGTTAAAATTGTTTAAGAGTTACGTGCGTGTGTTGTAAGAAATATTAACTATGTGAAAGACATACAAATGAAACGTTCAAAGTGGTGTGAGACATGTGATTGAAAATTTCTAGATACATTTCTAGATGAATACCACCATTGATTCGGAATATTGAGTTTAACGTTTACTCGATAATTGGTATAGAGACTACTTTTAAGCTGTAATCATTACCAGATGCTATAAGCAAGATTGAAAAGCTTAAGAAGTCACTTCAAAAATTTACTAAATAAAGAAATTATTTCTCCTAATGTGTATCTATGGGAGAAACTGGGGTTAGATTGTTTGGGAGAGTAATAATGATACATGAGTCAAATGAATGAGATATTTAAATTATACCTGGGCTAATTGTTGTGAGATCTCATTTTCTTATACTATAGTTGTACATGTATATGAACAAATTATCAATAAAGAAATTATTGATAATATTTTGAGGAATTAAATATATAAGAATAGTGTCTTTTACATAGAGAATTTTAGTTCTAGATAAAATAAATATAAGTATGGAAATTATTACATAAAGGATGGAATAAATAATTAAATGGATATTGCAAATTTTAATTTGGACAAAATGGAAGAGTGTTGGCGGCATGAAGAAATGAAAGAATAAGAAGAAAGAAAAGGAAGTTTCAGTTGATCTAAATGGCTAATAGAAGTAAAGGTTAATTTTCTTGACTTTATACATGGGAACACTAGACTTTTGACAACCTAAGATATAATAGAAAAGGAAGCATGACTTCGGTTTGGACAAGTGAATAATAGGAAAACAAGAGAATAAAATATGAAGTAACCAATAAAGGAAGACACAAGAAAGTCTTCCTCACGTTTTTGTCCTAGGTTGGCAGAAGCTATAACAATGACTTTGGTTCATTTCCTTGCTTTACCGAAGACCAAACCATAACATTGACTTGTGTTGATTTTTGCTGCACCAAAGAGTAAGCAATAACAAGATAAGAAAAGAACTAAAGCAAGGAAAAGATGGGAAAGTCAGAAAACGTGGGCTGCATGAAAGAAAAGAGAGTTTAGCCGGTTGGAGAAGAAGAAGCATTAAACAAAAGAAAAGATATAAACATTAAAGAAGGGTTTTAATGAAGTTGGCAAAAAGTCCAACAAATATATATTTTGTGCTATAAAATCCTCTTTCCATCGTGACCTTCATCTCCAGCCATTCTCATCACCGAAAATTGCTCTGTTTTATTTCAACTGTGTAGCCTACTATCCATAGCAAAACCATGCATAAAGTTTAGTGAATAAACCAAGCTTTTGGAAGGAAAACAGACCTTGGATATTAAGCTTACAAAACCTCAAAGAAGCTAGCACAAAAACCCTCAAAACAGGAGGTAATTCACGTGGACAGATTTGTTCTTTTATACAGGTAATGTCCAACTCAGTTTTTAAGATTTTTATCCTTTGATTTTGCATGTAATGATCAAGAATATGTTAGTCACAGCCTTGTTTGAAGTAAATACATGTAGAATGAAAACCCTAGTTCAATAAGGAGAATTTAGAATGAAAATAGGATGATGCTAATGGTGATTTACGTGAAGATGGAATGCAAAATAGGCATGAACCGAAAACAAGCTAGAAAATTAAGAACCGAACCAGTCAAGGAAAATATGAAAAGGAAATAAAGACCTATAAGTTATGTACTAGGGTTGAATAAGTTAAGAAAGAGTGAGTTGATAGGAAATGAATACCACGTGAACCTTGAAGAAAAAGAGGAGAAGTTGTCGGCTTGAATAGAAATGAAGCAGAAAATAATTAAAGCTTGGTTGAAGAAGTTGTGAATTACGTGAGTTGAAGAAGAAGAAGAAGAAAAATAAACCAATAAAATGATGTTCCTTAAAGTCAAAGAAAATGGCTGGAAGAAAGAAAGTAAATGGCTGGTTGTACATCCGAAAGTGCAAAGGGATTATGTGACAGATTCATGCAGCCGAAAATGAGGAAAAATTGGGTAGCTTGGCTGACTTTTTGGCTGACTTCTAGGTGTGTGAATGCTAGAATATTAACAACCTAAGACATACTAGACATGACCATTATATAGATACCTAAGAAAGCCAACATATAATACAAACAGAAACAGAAAATGGAAGAAGACTCACGTTGGTCAGTAAACAATAGGAAAGAAAGAAAATAAAAATGAAAGAAAAGGTTAGTTTGGATTGACTAAATAGCTAGGTATTGTACCAATAAAGTTAATATATATAGACATTTTAAAGGAGTAAACTACCTAGCCAAACTAAAGCCAATTTGGGTAGGAAAATAAAAAGAAAAGGGAGCTCTCGGTTTGGATATAAGTGGCAGAAAAATAAAGGAAAAGAAAAGAACCAATAGAGGTTAAGTTGACTTACATGAAAAAAAAAATAAGTGATATATATATATATATATATATTAATATATATATATATATATTGAGTGGAGAAAACACCTACATTTAACCAAGGCCATTCGGCCACAATAATAGAATAAGAGGAATGACATGTTTTAGGGCCGAAAATGGGAGAAGTTGGTTGGAAATGATGGCTGGAAATATACATGGATAAAGCACATAAATAGCATGAAAGAAAATATAAGACATAAGTTAAATAAGCTTCGTCATCTAAGAAGGACATGCGGCCTTGCAATCTTTGAGGAAATGTTGACTTAGTAAAAAGGCTAATGATGCCAAAACAAGAAAAGAAAAGCAAATAAAATATTTACCTATGAGAAAATCATAGGAAATGTTAATATTATGAATAATGATGAGATAAATAGTAGCTAGATAAGCAAAAGGGAATTTTTATAAGTTATAATGAAAATTAATTACAGTAAAACTGTTATCTTGCAGTTTATAATTCGGAGAGATAGGAAGCACATGGGTGCAACATAAGGCATTGATCTACAGTGTATTGAGGTAAGGGATGTAATTTAAAGTTGTGATGGTGTCCTTTACTTTCATTACAAATTTTAAAGAAATGTTTGAAGCATGAATTTTATTCCGAAATTAATTTCCATAATCTTTTGATAATTAGCTAAACATACCTTATAATTTCTATGCATATTTTTCCATAATGTTTTAAGTATGATATGAAATAAATATGTTTCCGAAAAGGTATCGGAGTGGCAAACCCCAGGCTAACTTAGACCCTGGCACGCCCGATCCTTACTATTTTATATCAATTGTATGATTTAAGTATATGTTTTCCGAAAAAGGTATCGGAGTGGCACACCCCAGGCTAACTTAGACCCTGGCACGCCCGATCCTTACTATTTTATATCAATTGTATGAAAGTAAGTTTTGAGACTAAGGCTTTCCTATAGTTTATGTTATTGCCTGTCATGCTTGCCACATTGTGCATGTTTCCGTCCCTTGTGGCATATGTTTAGCCCACGTCGTGCATGTTCTCACCCACATTGTGTATGTTTTCATCCTTTGTGGGTATGTTGGTCCTTCGTGGTGCATGTTCGCTGTACGACTCTGATCAGGTCTACAGCCCATACCATGGCCATAGGTATTCTGTTCCCTTTTCGGAGGAAGAAGTATGTTCCCTCTTCGGAGGAAGAAGTAAGTGTCATGACCGCATACTGACTATATGATTCTGCCTAGTCTCCATGAACTGTATGATAAGTTTTATTAATTATGATGTGATGTTTATAAAGTATGATGCATGTTTGAAACAAGTATGAATTTTAGATATATGCATTAAAGAATTCATACAATGATTTAAAATATGAAATGCATTATTATGGTATTTGTTTTCTGCATATATAGATGCTATGACCATTTTAAATGCATTTCTTACGGGGCTTTCCAAAAAGCTCACCCCCTACTCTACCAGATTATTTGCAGTGATCAACCCTTTGCCTGTTGCGCATATGATGTAGACTAAGGGATACGTCTCTCCTCCGACTACTTTTTTTGTACTTACGTAAGGTATACTCATATTTTAATACCAGACATCCAGTATGGCACAGATATTTGTATATAAATAATACTTTTGAGATGTAATCGATATTGTATGAATGTAAGCGTTACCTGGAGAAAAAAATCAATATAATGTGAATGAAATATTTTATAAAAATATTGTGATGTTTCTGTGGTTAAAAAGTATGATGAGATACTGGCAGGAATGCAACCCAAGTAAGGAATTAATATTATGTGTAAAAAAAAAAATTAGCCCAAAACTTCTACGTTTCCGGGATGTGACAATTGTGATGGTGCTTAGCGATGAAATGCCAAGATATGTCAAGGCACATGAAGAATATGACTAGTGTTATATATATAATTTTATAGACTTTCAAAGGTTGAAAGCTTAATAACTAAGATGCACTGATTATGAATTTCAACTAAACGTATTCTTCTGAGACATGATCTTTGTTGACGAAGCAATTATGGATTTGGTTAAATTTGAGATGTAATGTTAATGAGAGAGATTACATCTCCAGATGAAAAGAGGTATAATGGGATTGATACTGAATATTTTATAGACAATGAATGGAAGTTAAATAGCAAAATATGCAAATCTATTATAGTCCTTCTCAAATTAATGTGAAAAAGGGAGCCGACCGGGAGGGACTGTGTTTTGAGGTTACTGAAGAAATGGAAGAACTATAATGCTATAAAGATGTTTAAAATAATAAAATTTCTCAGTAACCAGATTTATGACTCTTCTTAGTGCCTTAGCCGATAAATAGTGAAATGGTATGTTGAGTTCTAGAGAGCATTGTTTATGATATGGATTCCCATGTCGCATTCCCATGTTCCAGCACTGCTTCTTACCTATAATTGATAGAGAAAGTGAGTGTATTACTTAGACGCTTGAGAATACATGGAAGTGAGTGCTATGGATTCAAAAAAAAAAAACTCCTGGGACTACTATAAACTTGTTTCAAACTAATATCGGCATGGTACTACATAGATATAAAATGATATACAATGTGGATTTCTAATGATATAGACGGGAATAGAGAATTTGAAGCAGTTAGCTCCCGAATTATAAAGTGAACTCCTTATTACATACAGATTTAGTATATGGAAACAAGCCCTTAACATATATGAAGTCGCAGTAAAATTATATAATTGATTAATGACGACCTTGAGAATTCCTTATTAGGAATGTTGCATTTCAAATGCATCGTGGAAGAAATACTTAAAAAAGAAATGATATGAGAAACAGAGAATTTAAAGTACATAAGTCATGTCAATGATTGGTTTAAGCAAAATTCAGAGGACCGAATTTCTTAAGGTGAGAAGAAAATGTAATATCTAATTTTACTGTACTGTATATGTACGGACATGTAAATTTTAACTAATGAATAAATTATTTTTTACATTTTTACAAATATTAAATGAAAAGCTATGTGTACCCTACTTAGATTTCGATGTTCAGACGATAATATGAGTGAGAAGATATATTTTTGAATATTGAATTAAGGATTGGAAATTGTGAGGATAAAAATAACATGAGGCTAGAATGACTCATCGGTAGTGTTTTGATTATAAATTTTATCGGAGTATCCAAATGATAAACCGTAAAAATTCTTTGGAAAGTTAACTTAATCATCTTTCCAAACATATAAGCCTCATATTCTAGTTTCTCATGGATCAATACCAGAAATTTTGTAAAGTTATTCCATGAGCAGTAGATTCTACCAAATGACTCAACCGACCTATCAATAAAGATTCATCCATAGCGGTTGGTAGGAAACTCCGATTAAGGTGATTCAAAATCTATTAGAAAGCAAACTTAAATATCGTTTATCCATATAAGGCTCATATTTTAATTCATTATAGATTAATAACAAAAAATTCCTACATTCACGTCACATATAGGGAATTTAGAGTTGAGCAATCAGTAAAGAATCAGACATAAGTTTTGATAGGGAACTCCAATTGAGGTGATTCAAATTGTGTTAGAAAGTTAGCTCGAAGATCTTTCCGACCATATATGGCTCATATTTTTATACATTTTGGATTGATCTCAGTGAAATTTTAAAGTTGATTATAAATGCAGTAAAGCAATCAGAAAAATAAGATCAATGTTTTAAAGATATATATAACATAGTATATGTCAAAGATATGTTTATACACATAAAATTGTAAATATATATTTATAAATATATGTTAATAGAAAATATATATACTTATAATATATTTATATTATGAAAAAAAAAAAAGAAAAAAATAAGAGAAAACGAAGGGAAGAATTTCAGCAAGCTTCACGTTGAAGCTTGCTGCACATTATTGAGGAAAGCGTGACAGAAAAATTAAAGAAAAAGGGGAGAAAGGAGAAAGGATTTAATAAGTGGACCACATGGTAACTTTTACTGGCTGGAATACAAATAAAGAACAGATATTTCTGTCATTTGTAGCCCAGCCACAACCGACTTTCTTTCTTTGAATTTCTTTGCTGTGTCGTTCCTCTGCAGCTTCTATTTTCTTTTCATTTTCAAGTTTTCCTCTCATATTTCTCAACCGAAATCATCAGTTTCTATTACTAAAACACTCAGCTCCCTTCGTCAATCCTAATTCCTATAAAAAAAAAGCTGATTAAAGCCAAGATATGGTGAGTAGAAAATCAACGTGACAGGGGCTGGAAGTTTAGTACAGTTCGGTTTGGTTGGGAAGGTGAGGATTGATGTTGTTTTAATTGTTTCTAGTTATGATTTATGATTTATTCATGCTTGAGAAGCTTGTGTATAATGTTGAATTGAAGTAAAATTTAATGTAGAAGAACAGGGAGGTTCAGTTATGACAAACAGCGTAGACATCCTATTTTGTCCGGGGTCTTAATTTGTATAAATAATTAATTGGGTTAGATGACATAGTATCTTAGAATTATGCTAGAATTAAATTAGAATTTCTAGATATAGAATTAACATTAATTAGGAAATTAAAATTAAAATAGGATTTAGGAATAAAAAAGAGAGAGAAAAGATAAAAAGAAATAAAAATAAAATTAATTTAGGATTAGATAATTAGGATAATTAGATTTTTAGGATAATTATTTGGATTAATATTAAATTTTGATAGAGTTAGATTAGGATTAATATAAGAATTAGATAAATAAAATATTAAAAATAGGAGATAATTATTAGAATAAGTATAGTGGTATTAGGACTCTAACAAATTTGTGGCTATAAAAAGAGACACACAATCAAATACAGGAGGAGGCACTCAACCCGACCACCATCTTGCTTGTTGCAAATAACCCTTTTCACCGTTCAAGCTGTTTTATCACGTGCACCTCTCGCCTCTCTTTGTTGCTGCAATTTTGATCCTACTGTGTTGCCTTTGTCCACCTTCATCACCGACCGTTCTATCACAGCTGTACATCGCACCATCGCTTGCTCCTTCAAGGTGCTATTACATACTAAAACTGCTGCTGTTCGGCCTGCTCTTGCTTCAGCCCCGCGACGCCACCTTCAAGTCATCGTTGTGGAGTGGACCGAGTTACATTGAACCTGCACTACCTTCATCTTCTGACGCTGCTTACTGCCATCCCCATTAAAAGTTGTTGCAAAGAGAAGCAAACAAGGAGCGTGAAAGGTATAAAAGAAAGAAAGCTAAAGAGACTAGAATTGACCACTCACTAGGTTTGTTTCATTATTAATTTGATGAATTAACAATATTAAATTATATCTTATTAAGAATGCATTAAGTAATTAAAGTAGTAATAACTTAACAAATTCGTAATTTGATACTGACATATACTAATATATAATTTGATGAGTTGATTTAATACTTTAATGTTAACGAATGTTTTAATAATTGGATTTAAAAAAATTAATATTTTGCATGATAATTAATTTGAGTTGATAATTGCTTGTAAAATATTAATTTGTATATTTGTGTTATTTGATTTGTTGTATGACTATAGTATGGTACATTGATTTAGTTTGCATGTATACTTTTGATTTAACAATGTTGTATGATTTAGATGAGTATTTTAAGATTATAAAAAATATATGAACAATAAATATATATAATTAAAATCAAATAAATAAATGTGAATTATACCGAGGATGAAACTCCAAGAAAGTCAATTGAGACTCCTTGAAAATTTCTAGGTGAAAGAATCTTTCTTAAGTTTAGCCAAATTGATAGAATACTTTTGAAAGATTTTTTTTTAATTTTAATTAATTCATATTTATTTATGATAAATAAAAATAAAAGTAAGATAAGATAGATGGATTAGATATAGATAAATAAAAATGAGTAAATAAAGACAAGCAAACAAAAAAAGATAAATAAATAAAATAAGATAAGATAAAGTATATAAATAATAAATAGAATTATAATAAATAAGATAAATAAAAAAGAGTAAATATGAGTTATGCCGATGATGAAATTTCAAGAAAGTCAATTGAGACTCCTTGGAAATTTCTAGGTGAGAAGGTTCCTTTTGGGCCGAGCCAAATTGATGGGATGCTTAAAAGTGAATTTTCAATAAAACATAATTCATGTTTATTTCTTAAAAGTAAGGTAAATAAGAATATAAAAATTTCTTATAAAATGAATATGGAGTCAATATTAGAAACAAAATTAGGAGAAAATAGAAATCTCATAAAATATTAAAATCTATCCGACGATGGAGTTCAAGAAAGTCAATTGAGACTCTTTGGATATCTTGAGGTGAGGGGAATTTCTAAGGTTGGAGCCAAATCGATGGAAAAACCTTAGAAAATTTCCAATATATAAGTATATCGAAATTAATATGAACCCAAGGCAAACTATAAAGATAACATAAAGCTAGTTGGTAACATCTTAGGATGGGCGTTGTGGGGGTGCTAATCCTTCCCTACACATAACCGTACTCCCGAGTCTAAGAATCTTTGAACGTAGACCATGCTTTATCTTTAGACATGAATAGGTGACCAATCACACCTTAGGTTTGAATGGTTGGTGGCGACTCCTTGATATTAAGTCTAGCGGGTTAGGTCTTAGGACTTGACACGTTATGACAGTTTGGCGACTCCATTGGGGACTTTAGAGAGTCTAGCCAATGATTGGTTTTATGTTATTCTATGTTTGCCTTAGGAATGTTAATTTTGATAAAATAATTGTTTGTTCCTTCAACACACACTTCACGTGCATGTACATGCATTGGCCCTCTACCCGGGCTTTATCCTTTTTAGGAGTAAGTAGAGTAACTACGCTCTCGTGAGGTAATACCTCCGCAATGGCTAGTGAAATACTACTACTCAAATTGAACCTTTCCGTTTGTAGCCTGTCATGGGTGAGGATTGGGTACCTTACTAGTCTTGAGTGGACGACAGTGAGGGACAATTTGGGAACCTTTAGAACCTTTAATTATCCCAACCCAGCATGTAATGAAACATAAGACCTAGCCTTAGAGTGGAACCATGCTAGATTGAAGTGTAGATATAAACCTAAGATAGGACACATGAAGGAATAAGTTTTACTTCCTTTTTTTACATTGTTTTTACAAAAATAAAAAATAAAAAAATAGTTTTTCTTTCTTCCATTTTTCAAAAAAAAAAAGAGTTTGTCTGTATCATTAAGTCATGCATAGTTGTGTCGCATAACATATCAGTCATGTAAGTTTGCACCTATCTTATCATGAGAATGACCATACTTTTGATTGTTAGGAGAGATTGCTAGACCTAAGTGCATTCCATGTGCATTCATTTTTGTGCATAAACACATCACCATATGAAATAATTTCAACTTAATTGTGGCACTCAAGGTATCAAATTGCATCTAGTAGACGGTCCGCCCTCCATAAATACCATACAAGGTATCAAGCTCGCATAATGGAAGAAGACCAAAATAATAGGATAGAGAAGTTGGAAAGGAAAATGCAGAGATAAGGGGGCAATTGAGTGAAATTACCCAGTTGCTAAAAGCCATGATTAGAGGAAAGGAGAAGATGGGTAATCCAGACGAGTTTGTCCAAGAGGCTCAACAAAGCATGCGAGACAACCCCGTTTTTGTTCCTGAAGGAAGTACTGTCAAAGCTCCAACACCTCTACAGATACAAGTTCAAAACTCAGTAGAAGTGCCAAATTTGGATGATCCCACAGAGTTAGAAAAGTTAAAGCATAAGGAGGAATATAGCGGTACTAAAGCTCAGCTGAGCTTGATAGAGGAAAGACTAAGTGCCATGGAAGGATTTGACTATTTTGGACCCATTGATGCTGAAAGGTTGTGTTTGGTATCTGGTGTCGTGCTTCTACCAAAATTCAAGGTGCCTGAATTTGAAAAGTTCAATGGAACATCGTGCCCAAAAGATCATCTCACCATGTACTGTAGGAAGATGGCGGCATATGCATGGGATGATAAGCTATTAATTCATGTTTTTCAAGACAGTTTGACTGGGTCAGCCGCTAAGTGGTACAACCAATTGGAAAGGAGCAAAGTTTCTTCTTGGTCTGAGTTGGCGAGAGCTTTTATATCTCAATACAAACATGTGTCCAATGTAGCTCCTGACCGCTTATCTCTCCAAGGTATGGAAAAGAAAAAAGATGAGAGCTTCTGTTAGCTTTAAATTGCCATATATATATATTTTGAAATGACAAAAACTTAAGTAAGCTTTAATGTTCTAATTCACGTTGTAAATTTGCCTCATCACACATGATTCTCTCAATCCATTTTCAAGTGTTTATATCAAACATTAAGACCATCATTTAATGATACATTCTTATTGGTCTTAATACTTTATAAAATGGTTTTGAATATTAAGTAATTTTCTAAAGAATTATTGAATATAAGTTTAGAAAATTACTTATAAGTTTTTGGACAATATTTTCATTTGAGAAAGTCAAGAAAAACTCCCTTAAAGCTTATAAATGTTTTGGGTTGAATTAGGATCAAAGGTCATATCATTTCTAACCCAAAAGTGCAAGAAAAATGCCCTATGGAAGAAAAGGATCGATTCCCACTGTAGCAGGATCGATCCCTTTTTGGCAGAAAGTCTTTCCAAGGTCCCTGAAGACCAGAATCAAGATTCTGGACAAAAGGGATCGATCCCCTATGGAAAGGGATCGATCCCTTTGCCCGAAAATAGCCTATAACGGCTAGTTTTTGTAAGACAACGGTAATATTCGAGATTTGGCTCCACCCAACGGCTAGAATACATCCAAGGGACTATAAATAGAGGCTTAGAAGCTAAAGGAAGTAAGAGGAACCACTCAGCAACTTCAAATCTCATATTCCTCAAATCTACAAGCCTCAAACAACAAATCAAAAGCTACAAAGTTTCCATCATTTATCATTCTCTTATTCCTTGTAGTGCTTAGCACAAATATTGTATAGGCTTCTCATTGAGCTTAATTTCTGTAATCACTTGCCTACCTAGAGGCTTTTCTTTGATTACATCATTTGTAAACCAATTCAATCCTTGTAAAAAGGGGAGGTTTCTCTTTAGCCTAAGAAAAAGAGGAATGTTACTCTTTAGCCTAAGAAAAAGAGGGAGGTTTCTCTTGAACCTAGAAAAAGAGGGAGGTTACTCTTGAGCCTAAGAAAAAGAGGGAGGTTTCTCTTGAACCTAGAAAAAGAGGGAGGTTACTCTTGAGCCTAAGAAAAAGAGGGATTGTAATCACAAATTCAAGATAGTGGATTTGGAGAAAATCCTTGGGAGCATCTCAAGGTAGAGGATGTAGGCAAGGTTGCCGAACCTCTATAAATCGCTTACGTACATTTCTCTTTCCCTACTCTCTTTACTTATTTGCAATTATATTTGAGTTTATTGTATTGAATTTACATTGTATAATTGCCTAGCTTAGAGAACTTAGAAAACATTCAAATAGGCTAGAGAATTTAGAGAATCGCAAAAACGGGCATAAGGTTAGCTAAGAACCGATTTACCCCCCCTCTCGGTATAGCCTATAGAGCCAACAATTGGTATCAGAGCTTGGGCTCGAAATTGATTTAGACTAACCTCTATCGAGCAAAACGATCTTAAATGGCTCACTTGAATATAGGCACACCTATAGGAGAAGAGGGACAATCATTAGTTAGACCTCCACTCTTCAATAGTGAGAATTATTCATATTGGAAAACTAGAATGATGTTATTTGTACAATCAAATGATTATGAAGTGTGGAGAATTATAGTGAATGGTCCTAGAATTCCCATGAAGAAAGTAGATAGAAAAGATGTCCCTAAAAGTGAGGATGAGTGGGACACAAATGACATGAGATTGGCACAAATGAATGCCAAGGCTATGCACACCCTCTTTTGTGCTTTAGGTCCTAATGAGTATAATAGAGTCTCCTTATGTGAGAATGCTAAACAAATATGGGATAAACTAGCCATCACATATGAAGGGACAAATCAAGTTTGAGAGACCAAAATAGGAATGCTCACACATGATTATGAGCTATTTAGGATGAAAGAAAATGAGTCCATTAGTGAAATGTTCACTAGGTTTAATGATATAATTAATGGACTTAACGCCCTAGGTAAGACTTATTCCAATGTTGAAATGGTAAAGAAAATTTTGAATAGCTTGCCTAAGTCTTGGGAGGCAAGGGTAACCGCAATAGAAGAGTCTAAGGATCCAAATACCTTGTCTCTAGATGAGCTTATGGGCTCCCTACTTACTTATGAAATGAAAATGAAAAGAAATGAAGTGCCTTCAAAGAAAGTAGGGGTAGCACTTAAATCTTCCACTCATGAGGTCCTTGAAGAAGATAGTGATGAGAGTGGAAATGAGGAAGAAAAGGAAATGGCAATATTTGCCAAAAGATTTAATAGATTCATGAGGATGAAAGAAAAAGAAAATAATAGGAGATATCAAAGAGGGGAGTCAAGTAGAAGAGAAAAAGACCCCTTAGTATGTTATGAGTGTAATGAATCGGGTCATACTAAGTTAGATTTCCCCTTACTTAAGAGAGAAAAGGATAGAAAGCCTAAGAAGAAAGCATTTGTGGCTGCATGGAGCGATAGTGATAGCTCCGATGAGGAAAACGTAGATGAAGAGGTAGCTTACTCATGCTTTATGGCTATTAGTGATGATGAGGCTAGTTGTAGTTCTAGTGAAGATAATGATTATACCTTTAGTGAACTACAAAATGCCTTTAATGATTTAGCAAATAAATTTCAATGCATGAACTCCAAATATAAGAAAATCATTGCTAAATTAAAAATAGAAAATGAAGCATTGACTAATACTAAGCTAGAATTAGAAAAGAAATTAGAAGAGGCTAACTTAGAGATAAATGAGTTAAATGAAAAGAATACAAATTTGCAAAACTCATTTACTAGGTTTTTGTGACATCCTCGTCACTCCCAAATACCAACTAACTTTTTCTTTCCCATAAGATTTGGTTAGGCTGTTCAACGGTGCATCCTTCTTCTTTAATATAGCTAACACTATATTGTTTACATGATGATATATTTCTCATACACATACAGGATCGTCTTACACATAAGTCTAAAACTCTAATATAAATTACATACTAATCTCTTTAACAATTTACATCCCCAATGTGTCTAATATACATCACTGTACTATAGTCTGAATTACATAATCAAAATGTATCTACCTTCAAGGGATTGGAGGCTAGCCTCGAAGGAATATCGTATAGTCCAAATATATGCTCCTCTACCAAGAGCAGACTTTACTGCAAATAATCTGGATGAAAAATATTATAAAGGAATGAGTTTACGCTCAGTAAGAAATATACATAAAAGAGCGTACTATGCCTCTATATGCAGTTTTCCTGCTTGGCTCTATAATGTCATTGTAGACACCTAATTTTGTCCGAACAATTCTTTTAAGATAAAAAAATAAAAAAATCAAAAATGAAAAAAGGTAGAAAATATAAAAATAAAGATGGGAAATAATCAACTTTGGTCAAACCTTAAATCATGTAAATCAATGAGATTTGGTGCCAAATAAAGAGAGTTGACCAATTGATTAAATTGCCTTAAATAAAAGATATATAAACTGAGAAAGAATTAAATAAAATCTGCCCTTGAATGAAAGCCATGATTTGGGGCCTAAACTTGAGGAAAGTTGATTCTTTCCTCAGGTATACGGCCATGAAATGGCTATAAAAACCAAGAGGGAGCCTGCTAGGTAAAGGAGGGGGGACGGAACAAAAAAAAAACCTTGAGAAAAAAACCAATACCCATCCACGGGAGAAAAAAAACCTAAAAAATTTCTATTGCTCTTGGTGACCAAAGCTGCCATCCACCAACATCATCCTTATTGCCTGTGTCTTCTACATCTCAACCATCATCACTGCTGCATCCCGGTTTTTGCTGCTGCCCACGCCTCACACAACACAGCCACCATCGTTTTACTTGCACAAAAACCAATCAATTTCTTCACCACCCTCTGGCATCCTCATCGCCACTGTTATCTCGAGCTCACCGCCACTTGCTTGGCGCCTCCACCTTTGCTGCTACTGCACCAGCACTTCTCATCTCACACTACCAGCCCGTTCATCCTTTGCAGCACCTGCTCCTGTCCACTACTGCAGACCTGCTTGCTCCTGCTGCCTCTTCATCGCTTCGCTAGTCCACTTCACTGGTAAAAACTTGCCTGCCATTCTCTTGCCCACATATTCGCGTGAACCACTGTGTTGCTACGAGTAAGAAAATCAAATGGAGACAGACACGTGAAAGAAGCAAAGAATAAAAAGATAGCAAAGGAAATTGAAAGATGTTTGCACGTGGAGAGGGAAAGAAATAAAGAGAAAAGAAACTGCAAAAGGTAATAAATGCTCAATGACGGTAATTCCTTCTATCCATATTAATTATTCTAGTTTTTATTCCTTTATGCTTTACGTGTATTAAGCTTTCATTTTTTTTATTTTTTTATTTTGTCGTTTATTATCTTGTGTTGGTTTTAGTTTAAGCATGGACTATATATATATTGTGGTTTTGTGAAATTTTTATCATGTTTTTGGTTCCTTAATTAATTCATTATTTCGTTTTATTTAATTAACTTAGTAATTATAGTTAGTTTATTTATTTTGTTTTATTAATTTATGTATTATTTATCCCTATTCTTATTTTAGGACAAATAAATAAATAATGAGTTATTTAGAAATAAATAAATGAATGATAAAAAATCATAAAAGATAAAAACATACAAATAAATAAATGATAAATGCAAATTAATAAATTTAAATTTCCGATGATGAAATTCCAAAGAGTCACAAATGATTGACATTTGGAAATTTCTAGGTGAGAGAATTTTTCTTAAATTTTGCCGGTATGTTGGAAGATTTAAGAAATGTTTTCAATATTTTAAAATAGTAATAATAAAAGATAAATTATAAAACGTTTATAAAATAAAAAATAAATAATTAATGGATATAGGATTAATAATGTATTAATAATAATTAATAAAGATTATTCCGATGATAAGAGTCCAAAGAGTCACAAATGGTTGACATTTGGAATTCTTTAGGTAAGAACTTTTCTCAAAGTCTCACCAGAATGATGGAAGACTAAGAGGGTTTTCGATATTAATAATCTAAATTTATTTCTCGAATTAAATAAAATTAAACAAAATAATAAAAGAGATAAATAAAATTAAATAAAAATAAATATTAGTTTAAAATAAGTTAAGAAAATTTTGATCCGACGATTGAATCTTCAAGCAAGTCAAATGGTACTACTTGAAAACTCTTGAGGTGAGGATAAATTTTCAAGAAATTCCGCCAGAATGATGGAGAGTTTCTTAGAAAATTTACCAATATTTAATTATTTGGAATAAAATAAAAAAATACGACAAATTAAGATTATTCAAACAAAACCGTCTTAAGATAGCACAAGATTAATTAGGTACCATTCTAGAATGGGCGTTGTGAGGGTGCTAACACCTTCCTCACACGTAATCGACCCCCGAACCCTAAATCTGAAAAGAAGATCAATCCTTATCCTTAAATGAGGATAGGTGACCAATCACACCTAGGCTAAAAATGATTGGTGGCGACTCCATTGAAATTATGTCTAGCGGTTAGGTCTAGGGCCTAAAGTCGTTACGACAGCTTGGCGACTCCATTGAAATTATGTCTAGCGGTTAGGTCTAGGGCCTAAAGTCGTTACGACAGCTTGGCGACTCCGCTGGAGACTTAGAGGATCAAGCCAATAATTAATCTTGATGCTATGCTGGGTTTTGTTTGAATAACTTTGATTTGATTGATACTATTATGTTTGTTGAAATGGCATGTAAAAAAAAAAAATTATCACACACACCATCACATGCATATCATGACATAAGCTCTATACCCGAGCTTGTCCCTTTTAGGAGGGAGTATAGTACCTACGCTCTCGTGAGGTGGTAACCTCCGCAATGGCTAGCGAAATACTCCCACTCAAATTGAACCCTTTCCATTTGTAGCCTGTCATGGGTGAGGATTGGGGTGCCTTACTAGTCTAGTGTAGACGTCAGTAAGGAACAATTTGAGAACCTCTTGTCCTCTAGAACTCCAAACCGAACATATAGTAAACTTAAGAGTGCCAACTTTGGATAAAGTCATGTTAACCCATAGAAAATACCTATTGCTCAGGACATATCTTTGATCATGTATGTTTGCTTTTGTTTGACATGTGAGACACTAATAGGGAATCATAGGTTCTTTAGCAAAACATTTCCATGCATGATTTTTCCAAACACATGTAGCATTTTGTTCATTCATTCATCTTCATTCATTTTTTTCAAGCATCACCACATGTGAAATAATAAATTCTTAATTGTGGTAATAAAAGATTCGAAGATAGCTCGACCAAAGGTTCATTCACACAACACTCGTCATCAAGCTAAGATCATGGAAGAAGAGCAAAGCATTTGCATGGAGAAGATGAAAAAGCTCAAGATGATATAAAGGGGCAATTGGCCCAAATTATTGAGTTGTTGAGAAACTTGGGTAAGGGAAAGGGAGTAATATAATAAGTTGTAGTTCAAAAAGAGATTTGTCTTACGGGGGCATGAAGGGTTCTAGCCATGCGATATTGAAGATTTATAAATTCTAGTTTTTTTTTTGCTTTCTTTTATTTCTTTAAGTAATGCAAGAGAGTTTTTGAAAATGCTTAAGCCCATAAGTACGAGATAAAGTTTTATATGAGCTAACTCTTATTTATTTCCCTTTCAATAAAGCGACTAGTGTGATGCACTGTCAATTTCTCATTCATTCTATTCATTTGCCATTTCTCACATACTCACCATATCTTTCATTCACAAGTATCCAAATAATGAACATGATGATAATGATGTCAACAAATCTGGGATTCAAATTTGAAAGAACCACTTTTGCTTATGGATTATCAATCTGCCAAGGTATCCAAGTAAGAAAGAAGAAAATTTGTTCACAATTTTCACCCAAATTTGATGGTATAAGAAAAGGTGAATCTCTTATAGAAGTTTCTAACAAGTTTGTATTTGTTCAGTAAATGACCTTCAAGGAGAATATTTGCATTTGAAATGATAAATGGCCTTCTTTCACTATCCTTCAAGCGTGAGTAAAATTATCCTTTGATTACCCCTTTGAGCTTATTATGTATTCTTGTAATATAACCCACCAAGGATTACCCTCCACATTGGGGGCAAAGAAGATGAAATAAAGAATTTTTGGGGGCAAAAATGAAAGTGTTCATGATGAATCAAGGGGCAAGAAAAAAAGCCCATTTTTGTGAAAAAAAAGAAAAGGGTTTGAATACAAAGAACCCTAAAAGAACAAAAAAAGAGAAAGAAAGAAAAAAGATATGAGTGAATTAGAATGGGGCAAAATGCTCAAATGATTTACTTCATAAGAAAGTGATCCTTTGGTTTGTAAACCTTGAAACACATTTTGGGCCTATTTTATCCTTTTCTTGTAAACCCTCACCTGAGCCACATTATGTACCTTTAAAAGCCCATTTTGATCAAATGTAAATGCTCAATTTGAAGAATCATGCGTTGAATGAAAACATACTTGTACAATGAGATAATGGTCTTTTGAAGGAAGTAGATCAAGTTGAATGAAGAAACCCATGAGCTCTGGAAGATATCTTGGATCGAAATCAAAAACGCCTATTAAGGGCATGAACTTGGATTGAGCACTGAAGGTTGAAGTTTGTCAAAGCCAATGAAGTTGAAGATGAAGAAAAAAAGAAGAAAAAAAATATATATGAAAAAAGAGAAAGAAAAAAAAAAGAAAAAAAAGAGAAAAAGAAAAAGAAAAAAGGAGGATTCAGAATTGAAAACCCAAAAAGGGCAGTTTGGATCAAAAGAGGGGAACCTAAGTTGAAAACCTGAAAAGGCAACTTAGGAAAAGATCAAGAGTTTTGATATAGAAGCAAGATTGGCAGGCCTAACATGAATGAACATATCAAAAGAAGTGGATTTTTCATAAAAGAATTCTAGATTGACTTGATTGAAATTGTCAGAATGTTTATTAAATGGATACTGAAAACCCTATTCCAAACAAACTGGCCCATTGATTTTTCTTGATCTCATGTTCCTTTTCTAAGAATGAATACCCATATCTCTCATGATTATTTTAAATTCATTCCATCCCTATAGTAAATTGAGAAGATGTATGAGTGCATTACATTGGTAGTCGAATTGGAAGGAAAATAAATAAATGTTGGTAGCCCTTTTTGGGTAAATTTTTGAAAAAATATATTCTTTTGAGAAATTTTGCATTACTAAAAGAGAGAAAGAAACAAAAATAAAAAAGATGAAAAGATAAATTTGAAAGCATGATGGCAAGTCTTCAAGCATAATGGGACCAATACTCATTAAAAGGTGGGATGAGAAGTGGAGATAGAAGATTTGAATAAGAAGAATCCAGCAGATATGTGGAACTTGTGGAAAATGAGATGAGCTTGAGAATCTTGTTACCACAATTGAGATTGCATTTACATACATTCATGGAACAATTCAGGGGCCATGACATTGACATGTGCATAACATTTATAGCATTCATGGTATTCATGGCATTCATTATATTCATGACATGCATGACATTTCATCAGTGCATTTTGGCATTGAACTATTTGTTAAGACATTAGGATAAGAAGTCCTGAATGATTAAAATTTTGAGGAAAAGAGAAAATATAAGAGACAGTAATTTGAAAAATGATGAGGTATGAGAAGATGATGAGAAAAATACCTTTTTGAAAAAACTTTAGATGAGAGCAAAGTCCAGTTTAGCTGGCACCTTAAAGGAGGATGAAGCCTAATATTGTTGGCATTAAAATGGAAGTTAAGCCCAGTCAAGCCCATGTTAACTGGCATTCTGAATGAAACTTTTATTTTTAAAAAAAAAAAGTATCAATGCCTCTGTTGAGAGGAGCTCTTTATTTTTCAAAAGTTTCAATGCCTCTATTGAGAGGAGCTCTTTGTCTCAAAGTTCCAATGCCTCTGGTGAGAGGAGCACAAGGTTATTTTTTCAAAAGTCTCAATGCCTCTGGTGAGAGGAGCACAAGGTTATTTTTTCAAAAGTCTCATTGCCTCTGTTGTGAGGAGCTTTATGTTTTTAAAAGTCATATTACTTCTGTTGAGAGGAGCTTTTTGTTTCAAAAGTTTCATTGTCTCTGTTGAGAGGAACTCTTTGTGTTTCAGAAGTTTCAAAGCCTCTGTTGAGAGGAGCTTTTATTCCATGATAATCTTGCATTCCTTAGTCTTATGATAGGAGAGACTAGGAATTTCACTTTGCATTCCTTAATCTTATGATAGAAAAGATTAGGAAATCCCATTCACTTTGCATTCCTTAGTCTTATGATAGGAAAGACCAGGAAATTTCATCTTGCATTCCTTAGTCTTGTGATAGGAGAGACTAGGAAAATTTCATCTTGTATTCCTTAGTCTTATGATAGGAGAGACTAGGAATTTCACTTTGCATTCCTTAATCTTATGATAGAAAAGATTTGGAAAATTCATGTTTGCATTCCTTAGTCTTATGATAGGAGAGACTAAAAAAGGAAATTTCACTTCTCATTCTTTAATCTTGTGATAGAAAGGATTAGGAAATCCCATTCATTTTATTTTCCTTAGTCTTATGATAGGAAAGACCAGGAAATTTCATCTTGCATTCCTTAGTCTTGTGATAGGAGAGACTTGGAAAATTTCATGTTTGCATTCCTTAGTCTTATGATAGGAGAGACTAGGAAAATTTCATCTCGCATTCCTTAGTCTTATGATAGGAGAGACTAGGAATTTCACTTTGCATTCCTGAATCTTGTAATAGAAAGGATTAGGAAATCTCATTCTACATTCATTTCCTTAGTCTTATGATAAAAGAGGCTAGGAAACTTCATTTTGCATTTATTCCTCAATCTTTATAAGAGAGGAAGATTAAGAAATTTCATTTTGCATTTATTCCTTAGCTTTATGATAGAAGAGGCTAGGAAATATCATATTTTACAAAAAAAAAATCACTAATAGGTCTTGCATTCGGACAAAATGGTTGTCTATGTCTTTGCACCATTACTGTTTCACAGCAAAGAGGGGCAGCTGTAGACACCTAATTTTGTCCGAACAATTCTTTTAAGATAAAAAAATAAAAAAAATCAAAAATGAAAAAAGGTAGAAAATATAAAAATAAAGATGGGAAATAATCAACTTTGGTCAAACCTTAAATCATGTAAATCAATGAGATTTGGTGCCAAATAAAGAGAGTTGACCAATTGATTAAATTGCCTTAAATAAAAGATATATAAAATGAGAAAGAATTAAATAAAATCTGCCCTTGAATGAAAACCATGATTTGGGGCCTAAACTTGAGGAAAGTTGATTCTTTCCTCAGGTATACGGCCATGAAATGGCTATAAAAACCAAGAGGGAGCCTGCTAGGTAAAGGAGGGGGGACGGAACAAAAAAAAACCTTGAGAAAAAAACCAATACCCATCCACGGGAGAAAAAAAACCCTAAAAAATTTCTATTGCTCTTGGTGACCAAAGCTGCCATCCACCAACATCATCCTTATTGCCTGTGTCTTCTACATCTCAACCATCATCACTGCTGCATCCCGGTTTTTGCTGCTGCCCACGCCTCACACAACACAGCCACCATCGTTTTACTTGCACAAAAACCAATCAATTTATTCACCACCCTCTGGCATCCTCATCGCCACTGTTATCTCGAGCTCACCGCCACTTGCTTGGCTCCTCCACCTTTGCTGCTACTGCACCAGCACTTCTCATCTCACACTACCAGCCCGTTCATCCTTTGCAGCACCTGCTCCTGTCCACTACTGCAGACCTGCTTGCTCCTGCTGCCTCTTCATCGCTTCGCTAGTCCACTTCACTGGTAAAAACTTGCCTGCCATTCTCTTGCCCACATATTCGCGTGAACCACTGTGTTGCTACGAGTAAGAAAATCAAATGGAGACAGACACGTGAAAGAAGCAAAGAATAAAAAGATAGCAAAGGAAATTGAAAGATGTTTGCACGTGGAGAGGGAAAGAAATAAAGAGAAAAGAAACTGCAAAAGGTAATAAATGCTCAATGACGGTAATTCCTTCTATCCATATTAATTATTCTAGTTTTTATTCCTTTATGCTTTACGTGTATTAAGCTTTCATTTTTTTTTATTTTTTTATTTTGTCGTTTATTATCTTGTGTTGGTTTTAGTTTAAGCACGGAATATATATATATTGTGGTTTTGTGAAATTTTTATCATGTTTTTGGTTCCTTAATTAATTCATTATTTCGTTTTATTTAATTAACTTAGTAATTATAGTTAGTTTATTTATTTTGTTTTATTAATTTATGTATTATTTATCCCTATTCTTATTTTAGGACAAATAAATAAATAATAAGTTATTTAGAAATAAATAAATGAATGATAAAAAATCATAAAAGATAAAAACATACAAATAAATAAATGATAAATGCAAATTAATAAATTTAAATTTCCGATGATGAAATTCCAAAGAGTCACAAATGATTGACATTTGGAAATTTCTAGGTGAGAGAATTTTTCTTAAATTTTGCCGGTATGTTGGAAGATTTAAGAAATGTTTTCAATATTTTAAAATAGTAATAATAAAAGATAAATTATAAAACGTTTATAAAATAAAAAATAAATAATTAATGGATATAGGATTAATAATGTATTAATAATAATTAATAAAGATTATTCCGATGATAAGAGTCCAAAGAGTCACAAATGGTTGGCATTTGGAATTCTTTAGGTAAGAACTTTTCTCAAAGTCTCACCAGAATGATGGAAGACTAAGAGGGTTTTCGATATTAATAATCTAAATTTATTTCTCGAATTAAATAAAATTAAACAAAATAATAAAAGAGATAAATAAAATTAAATAAAAATAAATATTAGTTTAAAATAAGTTGAGAAAATTTTGATCCGACGATGGAATCTTCAAGCAAGTCAAATGGTACTACTTGAAAACTCTTGAGGTGAGGATAAATTTTCAAGAAATTCCGCCAGAATGATGGAGAGTTTCTTAGAAAATTTACCAATATTTAATTATTTGGAATAAAATAAAAAAATACGACAAATTAAGATTATTCAAACAAAACCGTCTTAAGATAGCACAAGATTAATTAGGTACCATTCTAGAATGGGCGTTGTGAGGGTGCTAACACCTTTCTCACACGTAATCGACCCCCGAACCCTAAATCTGAAAAGAAGATCAATCCTTATCCTTAAATGAGGATAGGTGACCAATCACACCTAGGCTAAAAATGATTGGTGGCGACTCCATTGAAATTATGTCTAGCGGTTAGGTCTAGGGCCTAAAGTCGTTACGACAGCTTGGCGACTCCATTGAAATTATGTCTAGCGGTTAGGTTTAGGGCCTAAAGTCGTTACGACAGTCATGTAATATTCTTGTAAAAACATATAACATATAAGTTTATCAAATACCATATAACACATGACAAAATCATATGAAGTCACTTGCACGTATTCAAATAACTCAAATACTTTCACATATATATGTCAAATAACTTGAAATTACATATACAAATAATCTTCAAATAGGGGGAGACCGTCAACATCCAATAGAATCATGCACCAAATAAAGTGGCGTACCCACGTATGGGCCAGGGATCCTCCCTTAAGCCAAACACATATAAAGGACTAATGGCCATTGTCAATATTCCACAGTGTGCACTAGTCAGGTGACACCCGTGGTACTGAGGGCTTGACTGGAGTCCCCCAGCCAAATACAAATAAGCAAGTAATATGCATGATCACCAATGGAGTCCTTAATCTCAAAATATTGAGTAGTAAAACTCATTCTTGTAAAACCATGGATATTCATAACCCTCCTTATATACTTTAATGATAATCCAAATAAATTTATATAAATAAATTAAAAATTATTATTTTTCAAAGGGGGCAGTTGACTGCTCTTTTAGGGCAGTCGACTGCTCTAGTATAAAAATATTCAATAAATTTTATTTTCCTTTTGCATTTAAAATATTTAATTTCGGGATGCAAATAGGGCAGTTGACTGCTAAAATGGGGCAGTCGACTGGCCCGCAAACAGAATGTTTCTCGGAAAAATGCAGTCGACTGGCTCTTTAGCGGTCGATTGGTTTGCAAACAGAAAGCTTCTGGAAAAATGGCAGTCGACTGCTATATAGGGCAGTCGGCTGCTCTAAGTCGGTTTCGGAAAAAGTTAATTCACGACTGTCTCTGAGCAGTCGGCTGCTATTTAGGGCAGTCAGCTGCTCCGAGCCAAATCGTAACTGGGCGAAAACCGTGAATTTTACATTTCCTGCACTTACACCAGCTTTTGTTTCATCCCAAAACATTTAAAACATGCGGACATAGTCACCCTACGTGCGTTACATATATTCCTTACCTCAAATAGCCAAATAATACGAAATCCCTTGGTTGCACCGATTCTTTCCTTCACTTCTTCAAAACTGCATAATTCATATAAATTGAAACCTTTAACTTTCTTTCATTTCAACACCATAAGTATGCTATACCAACATCACATGACTCCAATTTATGGATGAACTCAAATGAATCATTTTCTTTTCTTACCTTTGTCAATAGCCAAAATAACAGAAATTCTGATCTCCTCAAAGACTTTGTTTCAGCCTTCCATATTACAGACATAGAGAGAGCTAGTGATGAGGAACGTTTTTCGTTTAAGGAGTTTGTTGATTTGTTGGAGGAATAAGGCAGTTCTACAAGGTGAATGTGGAAGAAAACCTTAGAGAATTTCAGAGGAAGAGCTATGGCTGCCGGCCCTCTTTGCTGGAAAAGATGGCATTAAATGCCATTAATGTGTATTTATCCCTTTATGCCAGCCACAACTCCTTAGCCCTTTGACAATTTGACCACCAATTAATTCTTCTTCTTCTTTCCTTCCTCATGTCAGCCACACATATCATTTAATTATGAAAATCTGATATTTATTCTTCTTTTATCATTCTCTAATATTTTTCTGATATCAACATTAAATTCATTGACCATTGACTATCCATTTCATTCCTTCTTCTAGGTTCCTTACACCATTTGTACATTAATTCTCATATTCATTTAAATCATTTCTACCTATAGTACTTTAATAAAATAAGAGGACTTTACATGAAATTGGGGATTTCACATTCTCCCCACCTTTAGAAATTTGGTCCTCCAAATTTAAATCGGGTTACTACTCAAATAGTTCCGGATACCTTTCCTTCATCAAGCTCTCTAGCTCCCGCGTAGCTTCTTCCATGGTATGGTATTGCCAGAGAATTTTGACTAGGGGAATCGTCTTAGACCTTAGCACTTTCTCCTTTCTATCCAAAATTCGAACTGGCTTCTCCACATAACTCATGTCCTCCCGAATCTCTAAGGGCTCATATTCAATGACATGAGATGGATCCGGATTATACTTCCGAAGCATCGACACATGGAAAACATTATGTACTCCCGAGAGCTCCGGAGGTAATGCCAACCTATATGCAACATCTCCGACTCGATCTAGGACTTCAAATGGCCCTATGTAACGAGGACTAAGTTTACCTTTTCGGCCAAATCTCATGATACCTTTGGATGGAGAAACTTTCAAAAATACCGAATCCCCGACCAAAAACTCGAGTGGTCTCCGTCGAGTATCTGCGTGACTCTTTTGTCGGCTTTGAGCTGTCTTAAGTCTTTGGCAAATTAACTTAACATCCTCAGAGGCTTGCTCGACTAAGTCTGGGGCTAATAACTTACGCTCGCCCACTTCTTCCCACCCAATCGGAGATCGACATCTTCTACCATATAGAGCTTCATATGGTGCCATCCCGATACTTGCATGGTAACTATTGTTGTATGCAAACTCAGCCAATGGCAGATGATCATCCAAGGAGCCTTTAAAGTCTAACGCACAAGCTCTCAACATATCTTCGAGCGTCTGAATGGTGCGCTCGGATTGACCATCAGTCTGTGGATGAAAAGTCGTGCTAAAATTTAATTGAGATCCCATGGCCTCTTGGAAATGTTCCTAAAAATGAGAAGTGAACCTAGAATCTCTGTCAGATGTAATGCTCACTGGAACTCCATGTAGTCTGACAACTTCTTTCACATACAAATCTGCCAAAGCACTAAGTGTATCTGTAGACTTCATAGGCAGGAAGTGAGCTGACTTAGTTAACCGATCCACAATGACCCAAATACAATCATGATTCCTCCTCATTCGAGGTAGTCCCATGACAAAATCCATCGTAATGTGCTCCCACTTCCACATAGGTATAGGTAGAGGATGTAGTAAACTTGCTGGTCTTTGGTGCTCTACCTTAACCTGCTGGTACGTGAGACACTTTGCCACAAACTCTGCTATGTCTCTTTTCATACCAGTCCACCAATACACCTTGCGAAGATTATGATACATCTTCGTATTTCCCGGATGCAAAGTATACTTAGTGGAGTGTGCTTCAGTCAAAATTAACTTCTTCAACTCCTTATCCTTAGGAACACATATACGATTCTTAAATCTCAAGAGTCCATTACTATCAATGCTAAATTCCGATGGCATACCTGATTGGATCTGATTCATGGCCTCCATACATTGATCATCTTCCCTTTGAGCAATCCGAATTCTACCCATCAACTCCGGCTCAATCATTAAACTAACTATCATTCCAAAGTGCTCATAAGGCACAACATTGAGATTAAGGCTTGCAAACTGCTCAAGTAGCTCGTATTCTCTTACCATCATGTATGATACTATCCCCATATGCTTCCTGCTTAGAGCATCTACCACCACATTGGCTTTTCCTGGGTGGTATAGGATCTCACAATCATAATCCTTCAGAAGCTCGAGCCATCTCCTCTGTCTCATATTCAATTCCCTCTGAGAGAACAAATACTTCAAACTTTTATGATCCGTAAAAATCTGAAATTTCTCACCATACAAGTAATGCCTCCAAATCTTTAGAGCAAACACCACTGCCGCTAACTCCAAATCATGAGTCGGGTAGTTCTTCTCATGGTCTTTTAATTGACGAGAACCATATGCAACTACCTTGCCATGTTGCATTAACACACAACCTAGACCTTGTGCAGAGGCATCACTATATACAGAAAATCCTCTAGAACCACTAGGAATGGTGAGAATAGGTGCAGTAGTTAACCTGCGCTTCAGCTCATGGAAACTGCGCTCGCAGGCATCATTCCATTCAAACTTCACCTCTTTGCGTGTTAAGCGCGTCAAGGGAGCAGCTAACCTCGAAAAACCCTCTACAAATCATCGATAATAGCCGGCTAGACCCAAGAAACTCCTAATCTCCGTCACTGTTTTCGGTCTCTCCCATCGTACCACAGCTTCAATCTTCGATGGATCGACCGAAACTCCATCTTTATTGATTATGTGACCTAAAAAGGATATTTGATCTAGCCAAAACTCACACTTACTTAGCTTGGCATATAATCCCCGATCCTTGAGGGTTTGTAGAACTATCATCAAATGCTGCTCATGCTCTTCCCATGATCTTGAATACACCAATATGTCATCGATAAAAACAATGACAAACTGGTCTAAATACTGTTTGAACACATCATTCATCAAGTTCATAAAAGCCGCGGGTGCATTGGTTAAACCAAATGGCATCACTAGGAATTCATAGTGACCATACCGTGTCTTGAATGCAGTCTTAGGGATATCTTCACTTCAGATCTTCAATTGATGATATCCCGATCTCAAGTCGATCTTGGAGAAGACTTGTGCACCCCGAAACTGATCAAAGAGATCATCAATCCTGGGAAGAGGGTACTTGTTCTTGATTGTCACCTTATTCAACCATCGATAATCAATACAAAGCCTCAAGCTGTTGTCTTTCTTCCGGACAAATAGCACAGGAGCACCCCATGGGGATACACTTGGCCGTATAAACCCCTGATCTAGTAACTCCTGTAGCTATTTCTTAAGTTCTTCCAATTCCACTAAGGCCATCTGATAGGGTGGTCTCGAAATGGGCTCAGTCCCTGGCACCAAATCGATAGTAAACTCGATTTCCTTATCCGGAGGAAGTCCTGGAAGATCGTCCAGAAACACACATGGAAATTCATTGGCTATTGGGATTTCATGAAGTTCGGGACGTTTCCTTTCTACGTCCAGCACATACGCTATAAATCCTTCACATAACAAATAAATTCTCTATTAATTTCATTTACGAATAAATAAATTTATAAACATACTTTTGTATTAAACATTTGCAAAATTTACAACATAGCTAACGTGAGAAGAGAAGATCACACTTTTAGCATAACAATCCAATATCACATGATTCTTAGCTAACCAATCCATTCCTAATATGACATCAAATCCATACATATTCCGTAGGATTAGATCAGCTATCGATTCTCTCTCTCCTACCCGTAGCTTACAACTACGATACACTATATCTGTTATCTGGGATTCTCTAAACGGTGTACTTATTTGTAACAAATGTCCTAAAGGCTCAGGTTCAACAGATAATCTCGTAGCAATTATGGGAGAAACAAAGGAGTGTGTAGAGCCTAAATCAAATAAAGCAGTAACACTTATATCAAAGAGGTGAATCTTACCCTTAATCATCTTGGACGAAGCATCGGCAGACTCCTCGTCTATAGCAAATACTTGTCCTTGAGTCACAGCTTTCTTTCCCTTCTCAGCAGCTGTGGCCTTAGGCTGTGGTTGGGTGGTCCTTTCCGATTCTTCAGACACTCTTTTAGAAATCTTGGGACAATCTTTAATCATGTGTCCCCTCTAGCCACACCAAAAACAAGCCCCGCTCGCCATACGACATGGCTGTGACCCATGGAATCTCCCGTAATGCTCGCATTTCTACGTCACACTCTTCGGCGAGCTCGCTGTACTGCCAGCTGAATATCAGGATCTTTCATCATTTATCTTAATCCCAGTAGATCTAGAAGTCCCTGTACCATAATTATCATAAAACTTCAAAATTTAGTATATTTCCATATAACCATTAAACTAAGATACAAGTCATTCTCTTATAATTTATCTTCTTACCTGCCGAAGCTCTTTCATATGGTCTACTTTTCCTAAATGGATATCTGTCACTAGAGGCTCTCTCATCTGACTTCCGCTTCATCGGTTCTTTACCTTTACCCTTGGCTCGGAAATCAGCATGGTGAAGATTATAGTCCTGCTCACACAATTGAGCCTTACGGACTGCCTCATTATAAGTAGTGATATCCATAGGATATAACTTCGATCTAATAGGAGACCTTAATCCCTCTATGAATCGGTAGATCTTATGTCCTTCACTCCTTAGGACTTCAGGGTCAAATCTGCTTAAAGAAATGAACTTCGACTCATATTGATTAACCGTCATAGTCCCCTGAGCCAAGCTCAAAAACTCAATCTTCAACCTGGTCTGTTCAGTGCGTGGGATGTACTGTTCATTAAAGGCCTCTAAAAATCTATCCCACGTAACCTCAGTGTGTTGAGTCTCCAAAGTGGCCAGAGTAGACTGCCACCAATGCTCGGCATCGTCTACTAACAAATAAGCTGCCAGACCCACTTTCTCTTTCTCAGAACAGGTCATGTACCCAAAAGATTTGGTGACTGCCTTCACCCAGTTCTCGGCGGTCAACGGATCTCTATCCCCCTTAAACTTCGGCGGATCCAACTTCTTAAATTCTTTAATTAAGACCACACTGCAGTAGGCCTTAGGATCTCGCCTCTCATTAACTTGAGCTGGTGGGGGAAACTCAGGCTGTGCCGGTGGGGGCTGTACTAGAGGAATAGGAGGAGCATTCCCAGATGGAATAGGAGGTACTATAGGTGGTGCTGTTGATGCATTAGTGGCCACGTTTGGGAAATTAGACATGAACTGATTAAATAGAGTGGCCATAGTCTCAATACTTCTCTCCACTCTCGATAGTCGAGCATTCGGGCTACCCGATGGAGATGGAGGAGGAGACTGTGTTGGGGACGGTTCTACTCGACCCCATCCTCGTCCTCGTCCTCTACCAATACCCCGTCTACGAGTGCTTATTCTGCCAATATCACCACAAGGTCAAGCGTTTAGTACACTTTCAGCAATTCAACCACATATATGTATTCAGACAAGTACAGTACATGGGGATGTACACTATTTCTAGCCTAATGACACCGTCAAACGTCAGACTAACTTCGCTCTGATACCAATCTGTGACATCCTCGTCACTCCCAAATACCAACTAACTTTTTCTTTCCCATAAGATTTGGTTAGGCTGTTCAACGGTGCATCCTTCTTCTTTAATATAGCTAACACTATATTGTTTACATGATATATTTCTCATGCACATACAGGATCGTCTTACACATAAGTCTAAAACTCTAATATAAATTACATACTAATCGCTTTAACAATTTACATCCCCAATGTGTCTAATATACATCACTGTACTATAGTCTGAATTATATAATCAAAATGTATCTACCTTCAAGGGATTGGAAGCTAGCCTCGAAGGAATATCGTATAGTCCAAATATATGCTCCTCTACCAAGAGCAGACTTCACTGCAAATAATCTGGATGAAAAATATTATAAAGGAATGAGTTTACGCTCAGTAAGAAATATACATAAAAGAGCGTACTATGCCTCTATATGCAGTTTTCCTGCTTGGCTCTATAATGTCATGTAATATTCTTGTAAAAACATATAACATATAAGTTCATCAAACACCATATAACACATGACAAAATCATATGAAGTCACTTACACGTATTCAAATAACTCAAATACTTTCACATATATATGTCAAATAACTTGAAATTACATATACAAATAGTCTTCAAATAGGGGGAGACCGTCAACATCCAATAGAATCATGCACCAAATAAAGTGGCGTACCCACGTATGGGCCAGGGATCCTCCCTTAAGCCAAACACATATAAAGGACTAATGGCCATTGTCAATATTCCACAGTGTGCACTAGTCAGGTGACACTCGTGGTACTGAGGGCTTGATTAGAGTCCCCCAGCCAAATACAAATAAGCAAGTAATATGCATGATCACCAATGGAGTCGTTAATCTCAAAATATTGAGTAGTAAAACTCATTCTTGTAAAACCATGGATATTCATAACCCTCCTTATATACTTTAATGATAATCCAAATAAATTTATATAAATAAATTAAAAATTATTATTTTTCAAAGGGGGCAGTTGACTGCTCTTTTAGGGCAGTCGACTGCTCTAGTATAAAAATATTCAATAAATTTTATTTTCCTTTTGCATTTAAAATATTTAATTTCGGGATGCAAATAAGGCAGTTGACTGCTAAAATGGGGCAGTCAACTGGCCCGCAAACAGAATGTTTCTCGAAAAAATGCAATCGACTGGCTCTTTAGCGGTCAACTGGTTTGCAAATAGAAAGCTTCTGGAAAAATGGCAGTCGACTACTATATAGGGCAGTCAGCTGCTTAAGTCGGTTTCGGAAAAAGTTACGTCATGACTGTCTCTGAGCAGTCGGCTGCTATTTAGGGCAGTCGGCTGCCCCGAGCCAAATCGTAACTGGTTGAAAACCGTGAATTTTACATTTCCTGCACTTACACCAGCTTTTGTTTCATCCCAAAACATTTAAAAGATGCGGACATAGTCACCCTACGTCCGTTACATATATTCCATACCTTAAATAGCCAAATAATACGAAATCCCTTGGTTGCACCGATTCTTTCCTTCACTTCTTCAAAACTGCATAATTCATATAAATTGAAACCTTTAACATTCTTTCATTTCAACACCATAAGTATGCTATACCAACATCACATGACTCCAATTTATGGATGAACTCAAATGAATCATTTTCTTTTCTTACCTTTGTCAATAGCCAAAATAACAGAAATTCTGATCTCCTCAAAGACTTTGTTTCAGCCTTCCATATTACAGACATAGAGAGAGCTAGTGATGAGGAACGTTTTTCGTTTAAGGAGTTTGTTGATTTGTTGGAGGAATAAGGCAGTTCTACAAGGTGAATATGGAAGAAAACCTTAGAGAATTTCAGAGGAAGAGCTATGGCTGCCGGCCCTCTTTGCTGGAAAAGATGGCATTAAATGCCATTAATGTGTATTTATCCCTTCATGCCAGCCACAACTCCTTAGCCCTTTGACAATTTGACCACCAATTAATTCTTCTTCTTCTTTCCTTCCTCATGTCAGCCACACATATCATTTAATTATGAAAATATGATATTTATTCTTCTTTTATCATTCTCTAATATTTTCCTGATATCAACATTAAATTCATTGACCATTGACTATCCATTTCATTCCTTCTTCTAGGTTCCTTACACCATTTGTACATTAATACTCATATTCATTTAAATCATTTCTGCCTATAGTACTTTACAAATAAGAGGACTTTACATGAAATTGGGGATTTCACAGTTTTATATGGGTCAACAAAAGCTAGATCATATGTTAGAGACCCAAAGAGCTTTCTTTGATAAAGATGGGTTAGGTTATAATGCAATACAAAAAGAAACTCATATTAAAAATTTCCTAGTGAGCAAAAATTTTATGCATGATACATCTCTCACATGCTCACTTTGCAATAGGATTGGCCACGCCTCACAAGCATGCACTTATAGAAAAACTACATTTAGAGGAAGAGTGGTTAGAAAAATGTGGGTGCCAAAGCATGCTGTAAATAATGATGAATTGTGTTTGAAATTGATCCCAAAAGGATCAAAAATTTTTTGCACTAACTCTCATGGACCCAAGAAAATTTGGGTACCAAAGCATGTTTGAAATTGTTTGATGTAGGAGTGTTAGAGCATAAGAATACAAAGAAACAATGGAGTTCAAATGCTCTACACACCCCCCACGGAGATTGCTTATGCCAATGAGAAAAAGGAAAAGCTTGAGGATCCATCACAACATTTCTTCAAAGAATGGCTCAAGGTGAATTCAACTATTCAAGGCAAAGCATTTTCTAGCAAAAGAGTATTGTAAGCTTAATTCCTTACTCCTTAAACTTTTTGTGCTTTGATGAGAAAATTGGTTAATGATTAATAATGCATTGTGATTGAGCAAAAGGCATGATTGTTGAGTGCTTGATACATTAAATGAAAGGCATGTTTAGTGACTTTGAAATGATTTTTGGTTTTCTACATCTTGAGCAAGTTTGATATGTCTAGATAATATATTTAGTTGCTCAAAAGCTGTCAAATGTGTCATATATGCAAAATGCCTTGTCATGAGCCTTAATGAAGAATATGCTTGTTAGAAATCATGGCATGTTGTTCACAAGATGTATGTTTTAATTATATATATGCTTAAAATCTATGTGAACAAGTTTGTTTTGACATATTTATGTAATTCAATGCATTGGTTTGGTCAAAATATACTTAAATCTCGAAATGACCCTCTTTAAGGCAAAAAATGCATTTTATTGTGAAAACTCTTCCAAAATTGTAAAATCTTTTGTAAAATGGTCTTTCAATCATATTTTTTACTCATACAAGTCCAAAATCATGTTTTACAAATGTTTAATCCTTTACTTGGACTTAAATTACTCAAAAACGGAGTTTTGGTACCTCACTAGTTCAATTTTCTGTCAAAACAACTGTAGAATTTGCAGGAAACATATGAGGGATCGATCCCCCTCCTAAAGGGATTGATCCCCCCAGGCCAGAAAAGGCTCTCCTGTTTGTTTAAACTGAAAATTGGGAGGATCTTTTGTTAGTTTCACACTATCTTTTGTATAAGCATAAAATTTATTTTTTGAACTTCTTTTTGATGATCTTTAATATATGAAAATTCATTTTTCATTGATATCATGCCTCAACTCCATCAATTAATATCATTTCCAACAAATGGTATCACTTTCAACAATCAATATGACTTTTCTTGAGCTCACAAGTGCAAAATCAGTTTTCTTATTGAAAATGATCATGAATTGCATAAATCTTGAAATAATCTTTAAATATACTTTCAATGAATGCTTAAACATATTTTTGAGATTTATTTCAATTATTTGTGTATATATTTGAGAATTAACGATGAACATGTGCATGATAGATTATGATTTCTTTTGTTCATCTTAGTCAAGCATGCCTATAGGATTATGTTTATTAGCTTGACTCAACTACTCCACTATAGGTTACACGATAATTATACATCTAGTGGATTGATTTTAAATATAAATTCAACAATTGGTATAAAGTCATAATTGGTAATTGGCCTACAATTTGTGATGATAAAAGGATCCTAAATGTTCAAATGCATGAAACTTTATCATCCATGTACTTAAATTTTTCTTATGGCCAAATTAGTAAAGAACTTAGGCTTTAATGACAACACCAACAATTGATATACATGCATTGTATCTTGATTGTTTTGATATTGAACATGCATGTTTACTTAAGTTGAATCAATAATCATGCCTATGAGATGAGAATAGTTGTTTTCATGATATTATGTGCTTAACCTCACTCATAGTTTATGGATTTTAATGATAAAATATATGTTAGCTTGATAACATTGATTCACTTAGAAAAAGCCATTTTAGTTAAAATAGCATATACGCTCAAGAATGATAAATGATGATAACAATTGGGGATATGGCTCATAATTGATTAAAATGGTAATTTTGAATCTTTCTTTGCTCATAATTGGTTAAGGACTTGAATTGGAAAATGAGCATAGGATTTTTGTGCTTGAAACCATGGAAGAAAATGTGTTTGCTTGAATTCCTTGACTTTTTGAATCTTCCATATGGTATAATTTTGTGAATATGAATATGGATTAATGCTTTGTGATAGTGTACTAATGTTTAATTGATCCATATGCATATTTGATGATGTGTGATTGTGTTCTTGCATATTTAGAATAATTATTTTCTTGACAAAAACACACTACACATAAATATTAGACTCATGCAAAATGCTTATGTCAACCATTAGTAACAATTGGTATTTAGATTGAAATAACAATTAGTATCATTGGCAACCATATTTTCAATAATTGGTAAGCCAAATCTAAATTGCCAACTGGAATGAGCTTTAAATTGACAATTCTTCTTGTGCTCTTTAGGTTGAAATGACAAATAGAGAAGAATTCATTTAGGATATTTTTGCATGAAACTCTTGTGTGCTAGAATTTGTAGTTAATTGCTATATATCTTGATTCTATGCACATTCTTGCTTGAACGTGATTTATGAGCTCATGCATATGATATGTTATCTAATTTTAGCTCATAATCATGATGTATTACCATGTACCTTAGTTGGACCTTAGAGAACAATTGATATACTTAGGTGCGTGCTTAACTTCTTACCAATTGAAACCTTCTTACAAAATTACTTATCAACAATTGGTATCAAAATTATTTATAAACAATTGGTATAGGATCATAAGTCATATTCATTGCATGAATATTTCATACTTTTTGTGAATATTGACTTATTTATTTGTGCTATGAGTCCCATGTACTAACATGTTTCTTGTTGGATGGATCATTTTTATCTCTTCTCACATAGCCATAAGTTTAGGGGGAGCATATTTTTTCTTAGTTTTCCTTCTTTTTGCTATGACAAAAAGGGGGAGAGATAGATATTAAAAGGGAAGGATATTAAGGGGGAGAGATAATGAGGGAAAATTCATTTTCAAAACCCATGCTTATATTAAGAGGGAGCTTTATAAAATCCTGCTTTATTTGAGGGGGAGTACTTTATGAAAGAATTTCCAAAACAAATTTACATTAAGTTTTGTCATATCAAAAAGGTGGAGATTATTAGCTTTAAATTACCATATATATATTTTGAAATGACAAAAACTTAAGTAAGCTTTAATGTTCTAATTCACATTGTAAATTTGCCTCATCACACATGATTCTCTCAATCCATTTTCAAGTGTTTATATCAAACATTAAGACCATCATTTAATGATACATTCTTATTGGTCTTAATACTTTATAAAATGGTTTTGAATATTAAGTAATTTTCTAAAGAATTATTTAATATAAGTTTAGAAAATTACTTATAAGTTTTTGGACAATATTTTCATTTGAGAAAGTTAAGAAAAACTCCCTTAAAGCTTATAAATGTTTTGGGTTGAATTAGGATCAAAGGTCATATCATTTCTAACTCAAAAGTGCAGGAAAAATGCCCTCGGAAGAAAAGGATCTATCCCCACTGTAGCAGGATCGATCCCTTTTTGGCAAAAAGTCTTCCCAAGGTCCCTGAAGCCCAGAATCAAGATTCTGGAAAAAAGGGATCGATCCCTTTGCCCGAAAATAGCCTATAACGGCTAGTTTTTGTAAGACAACGGTAATATTCGAGATTTGGCTCTACCCAACGGCTAGAATACATCCAAGGGACTATAAATAGAGGCTTAAAAGCTAAAAGAAGTAAGAGGAACCACTCAGCAACTTCAAATCTCATATTCCTCAAATCTACAAGCCTCAAACAACAAATCAAGAGCTACAAAGTTTCCATCATCTATCATTCTCTTATTCCTTGTAGTGCTTAGCACAAATATTGTATAGGCTTCTCATTGAGCTTAATTTCTGTAATCACTTGCCTACCTAGAGGCTTTTCTTTGATTACATCATTTGTAAACCAATTCAATCCTTGTAAAAAGGGGAGGTTTCTCTTTAGCCTAAGAAAAAGAGGGAGGTTACTCTTTAGCCTAAAAAAAAGAGGGAGGTTTCTCTTGAGCCTAGAAAAAGAGGGAGGTTACTCTTGAGCCTAAGAAAAAGAGGGATTGTAATCACAAATTCAAGATAGTGGATTTGGAGAAAATCCTTGGAAGCGTCTCAAGGTAGAGGACGTAGGCAAGGTTGCCGAACCTCTATAAATCGCTTGCGTACATTTCTCTTTCCCTACTCTCTTTACTTATTTGCAATTATATTTGAGTTTATTGTATTGAATTTACATTGTATAATTGCCTAGCTTAGAGAACTTAGAAAACATTCAAATAGGCTAGAGAATTTAGAGAATCGCAAAAACGGGCATAAGGTTAGCTAAGAACCGATTCACCCCCCCTCTCGGTATAGCCTATAGAGCCAACAGCTTCAAAGAATATGCCCAACGATGGAGAGACGTGGCATCACTAGTTCAACCTCCTTTAACTGAGAAGGAAATTACCATGTTCTTTTTGAATACTCTCAAGGCTCCTTACTATGAGCGTATCCTTAGCAGTGTGACCAAGAATTTTGCAGACATGGTGTTGACAGGTGAAGCTATTGAAAATGCCTTTAAGAGTGGTAAGATTGAAGCATTTATGAATGATAGCAAGAGGAATGGGTTTTCAAAGAAGAAGAAAGAAGATGCACAAGCTGTCTCCAATAACTCACGTTGCTCTTATACCTCTTATTCACCTTCAGTGAATTACACTTATTCTCAACCCCACCCACAAACTTATCATCAGAATGCTTACCAACCCATTTCCCATTCACAAGACCCCACTTTTTCACCTAATGACCAAAAGAATACTCGAGCTAGCCGAAATGTCACCATAGACCCTATACCAATGACATATACAAAGTTGTTCCCACAGTTGGTAAGGGGTCACCTTATTGCCCCTGTTTATGTAGAGCCCTTGAAGCCTCCCTACCCAAAGTGGTATGATCCTAACGTAAAGTGTGCTTATCATAATGACAATGTTGGTCACTCTATTGAGAATTGTATGGGCTTGAAGAGGAAAGTCCAAGCACTTGTTAATGCTGGAATTTTGAGTTTTGGGGCAAAAGAATGACCTAAATGTGAATGATAATCCTCTGCCAGATCACACATAGGGTAGCAGTTAATGCTATGGAAGAAAGTGGATGATATTGATTGATTCACTTAGTTTAAAGATAATGGTTGTTTCTTTCTAATTTCTTCTTAGAATGTTTCAATTTTTAAGTAATGTAGGAGTGCTTGTGCCTAAAAGCACTAAGATTTTCTGTATTTGGCCAACTTTCATTTATTTTCATTTTCGATAAAAGATTAGTGTGATGCATATTTCTTGATTCCTCATTTCAATCTTGTTCTTTAATGCAAAACACCACTACCCATATTCTCTACTTTGTTACCAAGCTTAAAAGTATCCAAATAATGAACATGATAATGATGATGGCAATGAGTATAAAATTCAGTTCTGAAAGAGCTGCTTTGGTTGGTTTAAGCAAGAAGAGAATAGAAGATATTTGTCTAAAATCTTCAACTATAGAATGTTACGAGCAAAGGTGAAACTCTATATGAAATTCTAATGAGTTTGTCTTTGTTCAATAGATGACCTTTAATGAGAGTATTTGTATTGGGATGAGAAATGGCCTTATTTCACTACCTTTCAAGTGTGAGTAAAATCATCCATTGATTACCCCTTTTGAGCCTATTATATTCTTTTTGATATAGCCCACCAAGAATCACCCTCCACACTGGGGGGCAAAGAGAATAGAAGATGAAATATCAGTGGGGCAAAAAAAAAACCTTTTGTGGAAAAAAAAGGAACAAAAAAGAAAAAGAGAATGAAGAAGGAAAAAGGGTTTGAATCAAGAAAGTGAAAACCCTAGTCATATTTGAATAAAAAAGGAGAGAAAAAGTAAATTAGAATAGGGTAAAAGTCAAATGCCTAATTGATTCATGAAAAATGATTCTTGGTTTAATGAACCTTGAAACACTTATTTTGGGCCTATATTATTCTTTCTTTCATGAACCCTCACCTGAGCGTACATTACGTGCCTTAAAAGTCTATTTTGATCAAATATGAGTACTCCTATTGAAGAATCACGTGTTGAGTAAAGGCATACTTACATTATGAGATGATGATCCTTTGGATGGAATTAGGACAACCAGATCAAGATAAGCCAAAAGATTTCATCTAGATGGAAGAAGTGGAATTCCGAAGACTCTCTTGGATCTATGTGAGCATTAAATTGGGTGAAGAAATATATGATGTTGGGGCATGAATCAAAAAAGAGAACAAATAAAAGAAGTTTTATCAAGGACAATGAAGTTGAAAAAAGAAGAAAAAAAAGAGAAGTAAGAAAAAAAGAAAAAAAATGAAAAAATGAAAGGAGGATTCAGATTGAAAACCCAAAAAGGGCGGTTTGGATCAATGAAGTACATCTAAGTTGAAAACCTGAAAAGGCGGCTTTAGATATGAGACAATCTGGGTGTCAACGATACTGGGGCAAAAGGATGTTTTGATGAACTTAACATGATCAGATAAAATGGACCTTTGAAGGGAATTCTGTATTCATTGATCATAATTGTTTGAATTGTTGTTATTTGGATACTATTACTTGAAACTTAATCCTGAAAATTCTTACTTTTCATCCAAGCCTAGTTTCCTTTTAAGCCTTTTTAAATGTTGAATAATACCACTCTTTTCTTTTCACCTATCATCTCTTTGCTATATACCTACCTTGAGGGATTGAGAAATTGTGTTGCATTAATCTTGAAATTGGAATTATGGTGAATGTTTGCTTGGCAAAATATGTGAAAGACTCCTATATTATTTAGGAAAATGAAAGAAAAGGAAACCTATAAATGAATAAAAATTGGAAATCAAGAAAAACAAATGAATAAGGAAGAGTGAATAATGATGCTTCAATGAGGTTTCCAATGAGAAAATGAGTGACAAGATAAAAAGGAAAGTGAAAGAAGGAACAAGGGATAAGAGGGTACGAAGACAGGGATTTCATTGAAAGAAAAATGAAAGAAGGAAAATAAAAAAAGAAATAAGAAACATGTAGACAGAATGACAAATGAAGGAAGAAGAACACATGAGAATAGATTGAAACCTTGTTATTTGCCACAATTAAGGTTGAAATGTTTTACGAAGAAAACATTGCGCGGATAGGGTAGATTGCATCACAGGGATAAAACAAATTACTTGAATGACACTGCATGGATAAGATAGACTGCATTGCATGGATAGACTAGATTGCATGAATGATATCACATGAATAGGACAACTTGTATGAATGACATTGCATGAATAGGATAGATAGCATTGCATGGATAGAACAGTTGCAATTGCATGGATAAGATAAATTTCCCAAGATTTCAAATTTTAACAAGACAAGAAATTTTAAAGGGGTTTCCTAAAATTTCAAAAATTAGACAAGATAGAAGTCTTGGAGGAGTTTCCCAAGATTTCAAATTTTGGACAAGAAAAAGAAGTTTTGGAGGGGTTTCCCAAAATTTCAAAAAAGAGAAGAAAAAGAATTTTAGAGGAGTTTCCTAAGATTCAAAATTTGACAAGAAAAGAGATTTTAGAGGGATTTCCTAAAATTTCAAAAATTGGACAAGAATAGAAGTTTTGGAGGGGTTTCCCAAAATTTCAAAATTGGATAAGAAAATGAATTTTAGAGGGGTTTCCTAAGATTCCAAATTTTTTGACAAGAAAAATTTTAGAGGGGTTTCCTAAAATTTTTTTTTCTTAAAAAAATCAGCTTTTTTTTGACAAGATTTTTAAAGTTTGACTGCCTGCCTGTTTAGGAGGAGCTTTTAGACAAGATTTTTAAAGTTTGACTGCCTGCATGTTTAGGAGGAGCTTTTAGACAAGATTTTAAAATTTGACTGCCTGTCTGTTTAGGAGGAGCATTTAGACAAGACTTTAAAGTTTGACTGCCTTTCTGTTTAGAGGGAGCTTTTTGAAAAAAAAGAAAAAAAGAAAAAAAATGAAGTCAGACAAAATAGGTGTCTATGTCTTTGTGCAAATACTGTTTCACAGCAAATGCACAAAGAGGGGCAGCTGTAGACACCCTATTTTGTCCGGGGTCTTAATTTGTATAAATAATTAATTGGGTTAGATGACATAGTATCTTAAAATTATGCTAGAATTAAATTAGAATTTCTAGATTTAGAATTAACATTAATTAGGAAATTAAAATTAAAATAGGATTTAGGAATAAGAAAGAGAGAGAAAAGATAAAAAGAAATAAAAATAAAATTAATTTTAGGATTAGATAATTAGGATAATTAGATTTTTAGGATAATTATTTGGATTAATATTAAATTTGATAGAGTTAGATTAGGATTAATATAAGAATTAGATAAATAAAATATTAAAAATAGGAGATAATTATTAGAATAAGTATAGTGGTATTAGAACTCTAACAAATTTGTGGCTATAAAAAGAGACACACAATCAAATACAGGAGGAGGCACTCAACCCGACCACCATCTTGCTTGTTGCAAATAACTCTATTCACCGTTCAAGCTGTTTTATCACGCGCACCTCTCGCCTCCCTTTGTTGCTGCAATTTTGATCCTACTGTGTTGCCTTTGTCCACCTTCATCACCGACCGTTCTATCACAGCTGTACATCGCACCATCGCTTGCTCCTTCAAGGTGCTATTACATACTAAAACTGCTGCTATTCGGCCTGCTCTTGCTTCAGCCCCGTGACACCACCTTCAAGTCATCGTTGTGGAGTGGATCGAGTTACATTGAACCTGCACTACCTTCATCTTTTGACGCCGCTTACTGCCATCCCCATTAAAAGTTGTTGCAAAGAGAAGCAAACAAGGAGCGTGAAAGGTATAAAAGAAAGAAAGCTAAAGAGACTAGAATTGACCACTTACCAGGTTTGTTTCATTATTAATTTGATGAATTAACAATATTAAATTATATCTTATTAAGAATGCATTAAGTAATTAAAGTAGTAATAACTTAACAAATTCATAATTGGATACTGACATATACTAATATATAATTTGATGAGTTGATTTAATACTTTAATGTTAACGAATGTTTTAATAATTGGATTTAAAAAAATTAATATTTTGCATGATAATTAAATTGAGTTGATAATTGCTTGTAAAATATTAATTTGTATATTTGTGTTATTTGATTTATTGTATGACTATAGTATGGTACATTGATTTAGTTTGCATATATAATTTTGATTTAACAATGTTGTATGATTTAGACGAGTATTCTAAGATTATAAAAAATATATGAACAATAAATATATATAATTAAGATCAAATAAATAAATGTGAATTATACCGAGGATGAAACTCCAAGAAAGTCAATTGAGACTCCTTGGAAATTTCTAGGTGAAAGAATCTTTCTTAAGTTGAGCCAAATTGATGGAATACTTTTGAAAGATTTTTTTTAATTTTAATTAATTCATATTTATTTATGATAAATAAAAATAAAAGTAAGATAAGATAGATGGATTAGATATAGATAAATAAAAATGAGTAAATAAAGAAAAGCAAACAAAAAAAGATAAATAAATAAAATAAGATAAGATAAAGTATATAAATAATAAATAGAATTATAATAAATAAGATAAATAAAAAAGAGTAAATATGAGTTATGCCGATGATGAAATTTCAAGAAAGTCAATTGAGACTCCTTGGAAATTTCTAGGTGAGGAGGTTCCTTTTGGGCCGAGCCAAATTGATGGGATGCTTAAAAATGAATTTTCAATAAAACATAATTCTTGTTTATTTCTTAAAAGTAAGGTAAATAAGAATATAAATATAAAAATAAATCTAAGAAATTTATAAAATGAATATGGAGTCAATATTAGAAACAAAATTATGAGAAAATAGAAATCTCATAAAATATTAAAATCTATCCGACGATGGAGTTCAAGAAAGTCAATTGAGACTCCTTGGATATCTTGAGGTGAGGGGAATTTCTAAGGTTGGAGCCAAATCGATGGAAAAACCTTAGAAAATTTCCAATATATAAGTATATCGAAATTAATATGAACCCAAGGCAAACTATAAAGAGAACATAAAGCTAGTTGGTACCATCTTAGGATGGGCGTTGTGGGGGTGCTAATCCTTCCCTACACGTAACCGTACTCCCGAGTCTAAGAATCTTTGAACGTAGACCATGCTTTATCTTTAGACATGAATAGGTGACCAATCACACCTTAGGTTTGAATGGTTGGTGGCGACTCCTTGATATTAAGTCTAGCGGGTTAGGTCTTAGGACTTGACACGTTATGACAAACAGTAAAAGAAAGTTTCTGAAGATTGATGTAATTTGGATGTATTTTAGGTTGGGTTTAGCAGTAGATGATGGGAGAATTTAATTGTAAATACTTTATAGTGATGATTTTACAAAATATGGGCTAAACCATAGTGAAAGAATCCCAAAACGTGGAAAAATGGCATGAAACATGGGTAAATGACGTGAACAGGGGAGGCTATTCGGTCTTGAAGACTTGGCTGGATGTTGATGATAATAATTGATGAATTTAAGATGCTTGATAAAAGTCCTAAGTGAATAGATGATAAGTGTATAAAAAAAGGAAACTATGAAGAAGAACTCATGTAAACAGTCGGCCATGGAAGGAAGAAAAATAAGAAGCTGAATATACATGTATGTTCATCCAAGAAAAGGATAGAAATATTAAAATAAATTTAAATGGACGAGTATTTATGAAATTAATATGAAGACAAAATTATGAGTAGGTGGATGTTGGATGAATGCATAAAATGCATGGCATGAAGTGAATAAAGAGTGTTTATAATATTGAAATTTGAAAAGAAAGAGATTGAGAAAAATGGTAAAATTGGCCAAGTCAATATACATGGGATCTTTATAGTAAGTTAATATGCTAAATGGTTAAAGAAAATTAAAGAAAGGAAAATAGAATTATTTATGAAAGTTGAATTGAAAAAGAATAAGTTTTAGGGCATGAAGACATACTTGATCAAGTAGACTTTACAACTTGATCATATTAAGTTTTGATATAAATTAGAGAAGAAATGAGGTAATCAATAGTAATAAAGTTATTGGTGAAGCAAATTGTAAAGAGGATAAATTATGATTATGAGAAGGAATATAATTTTAAGTGTGATAATGAGATTCAATGTGAATTTTATGGTATGAGAATAATATATATATATATATATATATATATTTTATGGTAATAGAACTGTTGGTGGAATTGTCTACAGCTCAGGAATATCAGATTTTGTGTGATGACATCGGGAAAGTCGACACCACGAGACAGGTAAGGGATGCATGTGCAGTACTGTAAGGATATTTAGTCTGCATATTTTTAAATTATAAATTATTTTATGGAAATGTTGTGATGATTTATCGACTGAAAATTTGTGATGACGTACTGGCTGGAATTATAAATTGTATTTTCGTGTAGGAGGCCAGTAAATTGACAGCCGTTATGCTGTCAAAATTTTTTAAAAAATTACGAAAAATCATATTAAATGATTTTATTTTCGAAAATCGATATTCAATCACAAAAAACGAGAAAATTATTATTTTTCATAAAACATGAATATATGAGATTGATTTTTAAATATTCATGTTTTCGAGATGGTAATAATGAAATCACCAAAAATTCTCTTCGAGAATGGTGATAATGAAATCACCAAAAATTCTCTTGATATGTATACACGTAATACGAGATGGAAAATGAAAAGAAAAAAGTGAATATTTATATATATATATATTTCTTAAATATGCACTAAATGGTTTTATAACCTTTATGGTTTTAAATTATGAAATTATATATTTTTATAAATTCCATAAAGGTTTATTGATGATGAAAAATACTGTTTTGAAACTAGTTGGTAACTTTATCATGCTGATATGTGATATGTGATATGTGACATGTGATATGTGATATGTAGTCCCGGTCGACACCTGATCAGTGATCCGCCGAGGACAATTATAGACTATGGTCATATATCTAACATGATTATTTTATACCCTTCGGGGTCTATAGCATGATATAAGTAACGATCCAGTTGACTGGCTGGGCGTGCCTCAGTCTCCATATATGAAAAATGTTTTATACAATATGTTATACATTAAATGTAAATGTTTTACATGATATGTGATAAGTTTAATGAAAGTGATTTACATCATTTTACATAATGCTTATTTCGATACTGATTATTGTACTACGAGATGATTTTCATATGACATATGATATGAACATATAATATGTTTTCAAAAGGAAAAAGAGTTTATAAGTCTAATATTCTTACTATGATTTTTAATTGAATATTAGACTATATGTGAAATGAATATGTGATATGTTTTCCAAAAAGGAAAGAGGAGGAAAATAAATCTAATATTTTTATTATAATTTCTTAAATTGAATATTAGATTTAAATGATGTATATTTTATATGAAAAGGATTTAATAGCTTATTTTGTTATTTAAAGTACTGTACCAATTATGCTTTGTACAGTAAAACATGAAAAGATTTCAAATGAAAATGACATGAAATTAAAGGAAAAAGGATTTAAATTTCAAAAGGAATTTATTACTCTCTACAGTTGCTTCTAGGTTTCGGGACAAGACAGGTATTTTAAAATACCTGTCTTACTCCATCCGGATCCCTAGCTGACTGTAGTATCCTTCCTACATGCGAGCTTAGAGCCCTTATAGGAAAAATGAAAAAGTTTTTCAGCATATAAATAGCTGAATATCAAGTGATGCATATAATTCCCTTACTGAGTCGTGGTTTGCTCACCCCTTAATTTTAACATTTTAGATTTTCGAGGACTGAGAGTCTGACGTCTAAAGGATTTTGACTGTGCATTTGGGAACGATGTGACAACTTGATTTATTACATAAGGTACAATCATTTATTTTCTGTATTTAGACTTATCTACAGTGCTACTTCATTATGAATTAAGATTGGGGATGTAATTCATATTATAATTTTATATGAAATTGTTTATATGAAATTGTTTATATGTAAAAGAAAAGTAAAGTATCGCAGACAGCCTAACCAAATAAGATTTATAGAAAAAGATGAAAAATAGGGTCACGGGCTGTGACATATTTCAGTCGAGCTGTCACATCGTCCCCAAATGAGCAGCCAAAATCCTTTAGGTGTCAGACTCTCAATTTTCGAAAACCTAAAATGTTAAAATTAAGGGGTGAGCAAACCACGGCTCAGTAAGGGAATTATATGCCTCACTTGATATTCAACTATCTATATGTTGAAAATCTTTTTCATTTTTCCTATAGGGCTCTAGGCACACATGTAGGAAGGATACTACAGTCGGCTAGGGATCCAGATGGAGTAAGGCTGGTATTTTGAAATGCTTGTCTTATCTCGGAACCTAGAAGCAACTATAGAGAGTAATAAATTTCTTTTGAAATTTAAATCCTTTTTCCTTTCATTTCATGCTATTTTCATTTGAATTCTTTTCATGTTTTACTATACAAAGCATAATTGGTATAGTACCTTAAATAGCAAAATAAGCTATTAAATCCTTTTCATATAAAATATACATCATTTAAATCTAATATTCAATTTAAGAAATTATAATAAGAATATTAGATTTATTTTCCTCTTCTTTCCTTTCTAGAAAACGTATCACATATTCATGTCACATATAGTCTAATATTCAATTTAAAATCATTGTAAGAATATTGGACTTATAAACTCTTTTTCCTTTTGAAAACATATTACATGTCCATATGAAAATCATCTCGTAGTACTATAATCAGTACCGAAATAAGCATTATGTAAAATGCTGTAAATTACTTTTATTTAACTTATCACATATCATGTAAAACGTTTACATTTAACGTATAACATACCATATAGAACATTTTTCATATATGGAGACTGAGGCACGCCCATCCCGTCCACTGGGTCGTTATTCATATCATGCTATAGACCCCGAAGGTTATAAAATCATCATGTTAGATCTATGGCCATAGTCTATAATTGTCCTCTGCGGATCACTAATCAGGTGTCAGCTGAGACTACATATCATATATCACATGTCACATATCACATGTCACATATCACATATCACATATCAGCATGATAAGGTTGCCCAGTAGTCTCAAAACAGTATTTTTCATAATCAATAAACCTTTATGGAATTTATGAAAGTATAAAATTTCATAATTTAAAACCATAAAGGTTATAAAACCATTTAGTGAATATTTAAGAAATATATATAAAGATATTCACTTTATTTCTTTTCATTTTTCATTTCGTATTTCGTGAAATTTACATGTCAAGAGAATTTTTAGTGATTTCATTATCACCATTCTCGAAAACATTAATATTTTAAAATTAAATCTCATTATATTCATGTTTTATGAAAATTAGTAATTTTCTTGTTTTTTTTCGTGATTTAATATCAATTTTCAGAAATAAAATCATTTAATATGATTTTTCATAATTTTCTAAAAATTTTCGGCAGTATAACGGCTGCCGATTAACTAGCCTCCTGTACAGAAAATACAGTTTATAATTCTAGCCAGTACGTCATCACAAATTTTCAGTCGATAAATCATCATAACATTTCCATAAAATAATTTATAATTTAAAAACATGTATACTGAATATCCTTACAGTGCTGCACATGCATCCTTTACCTATCTCGGGTTGGCGACTTTCGCATTATCTGTCGCACCTGTACTCCATCTCTTCCGATTCCATCATCTTGTTCGCCGAGAATAATTTTCTGGAATTCAAATTCTAAAAATTAGGATTTTCCATAATTTATTTAAATTAAATACTCGAAAATAATTTTCAAAATCCTTACCGAATGTCTGGGATTTTTTGGATTTTTGAATTCCCGGGAATTCCCGAAAATTCCTTCTCTCTTTTTCTTTTTTTTCTTTTCTTCTCTTTTTCTTTTCTTTTTCTTTTTCTTTTCCCTTTTTCTAGTCTGAACCGGTTTGGACCGGTTTAGACCCGGTTTGCTTCATCTCGCTGGTTTAGCCTCATCCCGCCGGCATCACCACCGATTCAAGCTCTTACCGCTGGCTGAGGTGGTGGTGACACTGGATCTGGCCTCAGTCCTTCCCCCATCACTGGCGACGGTGCCAAATCTGGAGGCTTGGGTTTCGGCCTCCTTCTTATCTTTTTCTCCCTCTTTTTCACCGTTTCCTTCACCGTCGATGGTCACCTTTCCTTCCCTTGGCCTCCGCCGGTGTTGTGGGAGGAGTGGCGATGCCCAGATCGGCCGGCACCATCGTGTCTCTTTTCCTCTTTTTCCTTCGGTTTTCGCCTTTCTTGTTTCGCTTCGCTTCTGTTTCCTTTTTCATTGTCGGTGTCGACGTCGACTTCCTCTTCCTCACGTCGTCGACATCGTTCCCTTCTTCCTCTCTCCTTCGGTTGGTCGACCGACGGTGGTCGACCGCCCTTCTTCTTCTGTTTTATTTCTGTTTCCCCCTGCTCCCTCTGTTTCCCAAACAGAAAATAACGGGGGTCGGGTAGATCTCGACCCCGTTTATGCTTCTTTTCTTTTCATTTTTTCTAATATATATAATTATATTTATATAATTATATATAATATTAGATATTACATATATATATTATATTTAAATCATTTATATATATACTTAATGTATATAAATCTACATATGTATTTATTTATGATATATATATATATATATATACATATCAATAGTATATATGATTATATAATAATCATATTTATACTATTTTTCATATATATACATATGTAATCATGTAAAACATATAAAATATATTTAATAAAAAATATATTTATTTAATAAAATTATATAAATATATAAATACTCGCATTTTTATTTTCTTTAATTTGGATTTCTTAATATCCAAAAATAATTATGCACATTTTCCTTGATTAATTTAATTTGGATTTCCATTATCCAAATTAAATTTCCTCTATCTAATCATTTCATCAACTTTCGAATTTCCCAAATATTTCTATCTCTTAAATAAATTTCATTTATTTTCTTTAACTTATTTATTTGTTTTAATATTATATTTACAAAGATTTAATATTGATTTTTGAAAATTCATGGTTATCACAAATGTAGTCTCTAATCTTTCGAAGTTTGTAAATAGAGTCCTCGTCAGACATGCAAACCCTGTAAGAAAGAAAGAAAAGAAAATAATTAGATCTTTAAATTATAATAAACAACTTAAATAAATAATAGTATTCGGCAACAGCGCCAAAAATCGGTAATGTCGCAGGTATCAATAATAAATTACTTTACTTAAACCTATAGATGGGGCAAGCAAAGGTCGATCCCATAGAGATTGTTTTATTCAAGTTAATTATTTAAATTAAATACCTAACTATTATTTAAAGAGAGAAAAAGGATTTGGGGGGGTTTCAATTAAACTATAATAACTAAGAAAATAATCAGATAAAAAACAATTAAATAAATTAGAAAATATCAAATACCACAAAACTTCAGTTACAAGGTAATTAATTATTCTTGGGATATGATGTTGATTATTGATTATTTAAGATCATTGTCAATTAAGTAGTCAACCATAGTGTAATTCCCTAGCGTCCAATTACACTTATCTTTCCTTATTGTGTTGTTAATTTAAAACTCAGTGTCTTAATTATTCTCTAACTATCAAAATTTACCTATGCTCAATGCTATAGATTAAGTTTTAATAACAGCATTAATATCTAGAAAGATTTGAGTCAACATTAAGTAACAAACTCACTCAGCGCGGTTTATTTATCTTAAACCTTAATTTCCTAGATCCCTAGTGGTTAAATTCACAAGTTATTACGGACTTATGTTTTTAATCTGGCTGTAGATTATTTAAGTTAACTAAATAGTAAGCCTCCTATCTAATCAAAGAAACAATCATGCAAATGTGCTTAGAGAATCTTGGATACTTAATCAACAATTATATTATAAGTTTAAAATCTCACAACATAATTTTTCTAAGAACAATTAATTTACCTCATAACTGAACAAGAAATCTACTCACTCTTCATATTCCAGAATATAAACTCCAAATTATATATTATAAAGATTACAAATATCATGCAAGAAACAATCAAAGAAGCAATCTTTAATAATAATGTGCTCTTTATATAGGCCTAAGAATCTGAATTAGAGTAGGAGTCTGAGAAGAGTTTTAATTTGACTCAAACCCTTTTTAGAACTTCTCCCTCTTTACAATTCTTTTTCTACTTAAACTCTATTTTCCTACTTTATTACATTGTCTTAAAAATAATTAAAACTTTAAAACATAACAAAATTTTCAGACATGTCTTGTCTCAACAAAATCTTGTCTTAACCTTGCTTTGTTGGAATTCTTTCTAAATCTCATTATTCTGCCCAGAATTTCATACTAATTTTGTCCAGATGTTTGACCCATTAAGCAAACTCTGATTTTTACGATCTTATATATTCCAGAAATCTTGACAAGTTCTCTACAACTTTCATGAAGGCCACTTCTTGAGATCAGGTCGTTAAGTTGATCAAATTCATCAATCTTTTGAACTGGACAGAAAAATCTACACTTTACTCTTTTTAGCTCCTTTTAATTCCAACTTTGATATTTAATACCTAAAACATAACATAAACATTAGTAATCCCTTTTAGCCATAAAACATCAATATAGAGAATATATTAGCACATATAAAATTCACAAAATATCATCCTATCACTTAGTAAGAATCTCCCTCAAGCCTCAAGAGCAATGCTCAATCTTCCATACCAGTCCAAGTCACTACAATCCTTTTCAATCACACATCCACAACATATTTACTTGCATACTAAATGTATATCTTGAAACCAAAATTAATTAAGTTCGTTTCTACACCAAGAATTAACTCTTCGCTATTGTACTATTGATATATATATATCTATATCTAAATATATATATATATATATATACATACATATACTTGTAGCCTTAAATCGAGAATTATGTCACTTACCCTTTAAAACATCCTTGATAGCCCTTTTTGCTTTCACAAATTGTTGTTGTTCTCCCTTTTACTAACAACTCCTATTTTTCAACATTTCAAATATTGAATTCATTACTCATCACCACTTCACACTCTTATAATATATATAATTTGCATATTTAGAAATATACATTAACCTTAATCAAATCATACATCTCCTTACTTCACATTAATACACACACACACACACATATTACACATATATATAATAAGCCCGATCCCAAGCTATAAATCTTACCTTAAAACCCTTGAAATCGAGCTTGTCGTTGCCTTCCCTCTTTCTTGCTTGGCCTCTCAGTTTTGGTTTGAAGGCAACTGCTGTTACTTAAGTGAGATAGCAGCCGATATTGCATTTCAAACAACCCTTATATATACACATAGCCTTAGTGTTAATGCACTACACATGAATTAATTCTCAAGCTAAAAGGGAACTTACTCTTTGCTCCCAGGAGTGCCAAATGCCACCTACCCTTGTTCTACCTTCATTTAGTTTTTGTTTTTTTTAAATCTTTTAGTCCAACCTCACTATCACTGATCAAATTGCTGTAAACTGAAGCACCACACATCTCTTGTTTAGCTTCATGATATGATGATATTTTGTGAATTTATATGTGCTAATATATTTGCTTTATCAATGTTTTATGCCTAAAAGAGCTTACTAATGTTTATTTTATGTTTTAGGTATTAAATATCAAAGTTGGAATAAAAAGGAGCTAAAAGGAGTAAAGTGCAGTATTTTCTGTCCAGCTTGAACGATTGACATTTTTGACCAATTTAGCGACCTGATCTCAAGAAGTGGCCTTCATAAAAGTTGTAGAAGACTTCTCAAGCTTTCCAGAATGCACAAGATCGCAAAAATCGGAGTTCATTTGGTGGGTCAAACATCTGGACAAAATCAGTACGAAATTCTGGGCAAAAAAACGAGATTGAGAAGAAATTCCAACAAAGCAAGTTCAAGACCAGATTTTGTTGAGAGAAGATAATTTCTTAATTTTATTTTATCTTAGATCTGTAATTAATTAATAAAAATAGGCCTTAGGAATTTTACTTAGAAAATAATTGTAAAAAGATGATGAGATAAAGGTAAGAGTTTGACTAGTCAAATTACTTGTTTCTCAAGTAAACTCTTATCTGAATCCCACATTGCTTAGGAAAGTCTTTTAAACTCTTCCTTAGGCCTATATAAAGAGCACAAGGCTCTCATAAACAGCATCCCTCTTATCCCTCTTAGCCCTCAAATCCTTCAAATCCCTCTTATCCCTCTTAGCCCTCAAATCCTTCAAATCCCTCTTATCCCTCTTCTCTTTTAGTCTTGTAGGATTTTCTTTAGGGTTTTTAATAAAATTTTATTTTTTTCTTTATTTTTAATTAGTTGCTGATTTCTTTATTATTTTTAATTCTGATTTTGTTTTCTTTATTTAAATTAATATTGTTTGTATGTTCTTGCTTGCTAGTTTGTAATCTTGATTAGTAATTCTGATTTTATATTATTAAAGATTGCTTCTTTGATTGTTTCTTGCATGATATTTGTAATCTTTATAATATTAAACTTGAATTTTATGATCTTGAATATGACTAGTGAGTAGTTTTCTTATTCAGTTATGAGGTAAATTGATTATTCTTGGGAAAAGCATGTTGTGAGATTCTTGAACCTATAATATAATTGTTGATTAAATATCCAAGATTCTCTGAGCACATTATAATGATTGTTTGTTTGATTAGATAAGGTGCACACTATTTAGTTAAATTAAATAATCTACTGCCAGATTAAAAACATAAGTCCGTAATTGCTTGTAGAGTTAATCACTAGGGATGGAGGAGAATTAAGGTTTAGATTAAATGAACCGAGCTTATGTGTTTGTTATCTAATGTCAACCCATATCTTTCTTGTTGCTAATGCTGCTACAACTTATATCTAGAGAGCTTGTTCTAGGTAGGTTAAGTAGTAAGAGATTAGTTAAAGAGCTTGTTTTAACTAACGACTCAGTAAGGAAAGATGGTGTAACAGAGCTTGTTGTTATGCTACGGTTGACTGTTTAATTGATAATAATATTTTGTAATCAATGATCAACATCAAAATCCAAGAATGATTGATTGCCTCGTAACTGAAGCTTTTTGCTATTTGTTTTTTTTATATTTAATAATTCTTATTTTCTTTATTTTGGAATAGTTTACAAAACCCCCAAACTTCTTCTTTCCCTAAACCCTAAGATTAGATTTTTAATTTAATAATTAACTTAAAAAAAATTCAGTCTCTGTGGGTTCGACCCTTACTCCGCTATCTACATATAGAGTTAGGAAATTTTATTTTTGGTGACTGACGACACTCATCAAATTTTGGCGCCGTTGCCGGGGACTGAAATTTGTTTAGGTTAATTATTTTAATTTAAAGTCTAATTTTTTTTCTTTTTCTTTTGTTTTTCAGGGATTGCTTGTCTGACAAGGATTCTAGTCACAAACTTCCAAAGATTAGGGACTATATACAAGCAACCCAAAGCGCAGTGGCACAAGCACTACAACATCCACCACCACTACCTCCCAAGACGAGAAGTGAGAGGACTCCATGGAGCAAGCTTATGAACCATACTATGATCATGACCCATACTATAATTATGAACCACACTACGATACCTACTATCAAGGATGGTGGGATCATTCTAATTTTAGTTATGGGAATCAATATGAGGTTTACAATGCGCCATTCCAAGATACATATCAAGCTCCATCTCAAGACTCAGGTATGCCTCCACCTCAAGAATCAGGTATGTCTCTTGAAGATATTGTTAAGACTCTTGAGATTAAAACTTTACAATTGTCACAAGAGGCTGATGTTTATATTAAGAATATTGATCACCATGTGAGTCAAATAATGAATTCTTTAAGTAACATTGAAGCTATGACCTCTCAACTTGTGGAGAATCCAAGAGATAATGTTACTAACATCACCTTGAAAAGTGAAAGGGAAATTGATTCCAAGGAAAGTGCACATGAAGATGTCGATGACTTTATAGAAAGGGAGGATGAAACCGATTTCAATATTAAAGGCGGAGTTGTTGACATGCACAATGTAAAAGGGAGAGAGAATTTCAACAATTTTATAAAGCACTATGAGGATGTTGAAACCAAGGAATTCAAAGCTGAGGTAAGTGATAAACAAATTCCTTTTAATTCTTCTACTTACCCTCATCCTTTTCATGGTAGGTTTGCAAGAGCTACAAATGAAGAGCAAGATAAGGAGACCTTGAAGACATTTAGGAAAATGGAAGTCAGCATTCCTCTCCTTGATGAAATTAATGATCAAGTGCCTTGTGATGCCAAGTTTTTAAGGGAACTATGCACTTCCAAGAAGAAATTAAAAGGTGATGAAAAGCAGGTTCTTAAAGATGAGCTAGAAATAGCCACAAGTAAAAATCTTGAGAATGAGGAACTCGAGAGACCGATAAAAAAGTTGAGGTATGGGATTGGATGATGGAAGGTGGAGCAGTCGAGCTAACGACATTAAACAAAAGCGCTACTTGGGAGGCAACCCAAGGATGTAAAACGAGGGAGTATTTCTTTCCTTACTTGAATTACCATTTAATTTTTGAGTTTTTTATTGTTCTTCTTTGCATGCTAGACTTACTTTGAGGACAAAGTAAGATTTAAGTGTGGGGGGGAATATTGGTTTATGAGTCTATAGAATTTTTTTTTAGGAACTGGAAATTTTTTGAAAAAAAAAAGGTCAAATTTTTAAGTTTTTTGAAGATCATTATGTTTTCTTTCTTTTAAAAATTGATTCTAAACTAAAACAAAGTTTTATAAGAAAGTTGAGAGTATTTTGATTGTTATTATTTTTGAAGTGAATACTTTCTAAAGAATTTATGTGAGTTCATGATTAAATATGATTGATCATATGATATTGATAATGTGATTAGTTCATTGAAGTTGGTATAAGCCAAGGATAAATAGACAAGAACATAAGAAAAAAAAAGAAAAATAGAGGTTGAAAGCTTTAAATTCTACTCCAATGTTTTGAGTTGCTTGCTCTTATTGATTGAATTCTTGAAGTGACTTAAAATATGAGTATGCAAAGCACTCTAAAAGAGGGCTTATTTGTTGAGTAACTGGGTGTTGGTATCACCAATATTAACATTCGCGTAAAAAGGCAAGTAAGTACTTAGGGAAACCATTATTGAAACCTCAAAAGAAAAAAAAAAGAAAAAGAAGGAAGAGAAAATAGAAAAAAAAAGTTCTTGATCTATTGACTTTGTTTGTAGTAATGTAAATTGGATAATTGCAAAGTTGATATTATATGTTTCAATTGTATTAATTGTGAATTTTGCATGAATTTATTTAGAAGTATGCAAGAATATGAGAAGTAATGATTAGAATATGATTGACTTGATTATTTGACTCTTGTTGAAGTTATGAGTTAAAGAATTGAAAGATTTGAAAATATGTTCATGATCTTAATCTTGTTTTGAGTCTTAATTTTTAATTTTTGAGTCTTATTTTGAATTTTTAGGATTGAGTCTTAAGTAAAAGATTTTGTGGGTATATCTTCTGAAAGCCCTCACGAGACACAACTCGTCCACTAGGGGTGACCTAGGGGTTTAAAGGCTTATTGCATAAGCTAAATGCAATCGTGATTCCTACGAAAGTGAGTTAGGTTTTAGGAAAAGGATTTTAAGATTAGGACTTTAGGATTTAGTTCTTTAGGAAGTTAGTTTAGGTTTGCTAGAGGACTAGCAAAAGCTAAGTGTGGGGGAATTTGATAGGATGATATTTTGTGAATTTATATGTGCTAATATATTTGCTTTATCGATGTTTTATGCCTAAAAGAGCTTACTAATGTTTATTTTATGTTTTAGGTATTAAATATCAAAGTTGGAATAAAAAGGAGCTAAAAGGAGCAAAGTGCAGTATTTTCTGTCCAGCTTGAACGATTGACATTTTTGACCAATTTAACGACCTGATCTCAAGAAGTGGCCTTCATGAAAGTTGTAGAAGACTTCTCAAGCTTTCCAGAATGCACAAGATCGCAAAAATCGGAGTTCATTTGGTGGGTCAAACATCTGGACAAAATCAGTACGAAATTCTGGGCAAAAAAACGAGATTGAGAAGAAATTCCAACAAAGCAAGTTCAAGACCAGATTTTGTTGAGAGAAGATAATTTCTTAATTTTATTTTATCTTAGATCTGTAATTAATTAATAAAAATAGGCCTTAGGAATTTTACTTAGAAAATAATTGTAAAAAGATGATGAGATAAAGGTAAGAGTTTGACTAGTCAAATTACTTGTTTCTCAAGTAAACTCTTATCTGAATCCCACATTGCTTAGGAAAGTCTTTTAAACTCTTCCTTAGGCCTATATAAAGAGCACAAGGCTCTCATAAACAGCATCCCTCTTATCCCTCTTAGCCCTCAAAATCCTTCAAATCCCTCTTATCCCTCTTAGCCCTCAAATCCTTCAAATCCCTCTTATCCCTCTTCTCTTTTAGTCTTGTAGGATTTTCTTTAGGGTTTTTAATAAAATTTTATTTTTTTCTTTATTTTTAATTAGTTGCTGATTTCTTTATTATTTTTAATTCTGATTTTGTTTTCTTTATTTAAATTAATATTGTTTGTATGTTCTTGCTTGCTAGTTTGTAATCTTGATTAGTAATTCTGATTTTATATTATTAAAGATTGCTTCTTTGATTGTTTCTTGCATGATATTTGTAATCTTTATAATATTAAACTTGAATTTTATGATCTTGAATATGACTAGTGAGTAGTTTTCTTATTCAGTTATGAGGTAAATTGATTATTCTTGGGAAAAGCATGTTGTGAGATTCTTGAACCTATAATATAATTGTTGATTAAATATCCAAGATTCTCTGAGCACATTATAATGATTGTTTGTTTGATTAGATAGGGTGCACACTATTTAGTTAAATTAAATAATCTACTGCCAGATTAAAAACATAAGTCCGTAATTGCTTGTAGAGTTAATCACTAGGGATGGAGGAGAATTAAGGTTTAGATTAAATGAACCGAGCTTATGTGTTTGTTATCTAATGTCAACCCATATCTTTCTTGTTGCTAATGCTGCTACAACTTATATCTAGAGAGCTTGTTCTAGGTAGGTTAAGTAGTAAGAGATTAGTTAAAGAGCTTGTTTTAACTAACGACTCAGTAAGGAAAGATGGTGTAACAGAGCTTGTTGTTATGCTACGGTTGACTGTTTAATTGATAATAATATTTTGTAATCAATGATCAACATCAAAATCCAAGAATGATTGATTGTCTCGTAACTGAAGCTTTTTGCTATTTGTTTTTTTTTATATTTAATAATTCTTGTTTTCTTTATTTTGGAATAGTTTACAAAACCCCCAAACTTCTTCTTTCCCTAAACCCTAAGATTAGATTTTTAATTTAATAATTAACTTAAAAAAAATTCAGTCTCTGTGGGTTCGACCCTTACTCCGCTATCTACATAGTAGAGTTAGGAAATTTTATTTTTGGTGACTGACGACACTCATCACTTCACCACCTGAGAATGCATCCTCTAGCTTGAACGCAAAATCATCCTCGTGGAACCCTTAACGTTGCCATATTTTCACGCCATTTTCATCCTTTCAAATAGCCTTCAGACACTGCCCTTAAACTCAAGTCCAAGCTCACACCCCAACCTTCAAAAGCCAAGGTATCTAAGCCTTAACTTCACGGTTTTCAGCCTTCATACACTGCCAAAGAAGCCCTCCCTTTCAGCCCTCAGTGGTGGTCCTATGCTGTAGCCGAGAAGACACTAGCAGTTTCATAATTTCTGGCCAACGATGGAAGGCCAGCAATTGCTGGTTGCTACTCTGTTCCCACCAAAAGGAGTCTGCCTTTACACCCACCTTTCCTCCTATGGTTCCAGCCAAATGGAATACCATATTTCTCCTTCACCCTTTTTAGCCATCATTTTCAGCTCTTCAAACCTCCTTTCTCGCCACTGTTTTCACTGCCCGAAGAAGAGCCCCTTATCAGCTGAGACACTCCAAGGCAGAAGCTGCTCAATTTGCCTGAAAGCAAATCTCCTTTCACGCCTCCCTCGCCTTCATGTGCCTCTTTCTTCAATTTCTTTATATTTCCACGTTGATGCAAGCCTCTTCTGCTGCTTGAACTGAAGATCCTTCTTGCCTTCTATCTCTCTATCTCTCGCTTCTTCTCTTGTCTCAAAATGAGGGAGGATTGCATGAGAAAGTGATGGAGGTGCTGTGTGTAGCAAGGGATCATGCAATGAGAGGAAAAGATGAGTGCACTATGCAAGAGTCCGTGGAGAAGATGAAACTGATGGGAGAGGTGTATGTGAGAAGGAAAACAGCAGGGAAAAGGTATAGGGTTATGGGTGCTCTATCCATGACAGAGCACTAACCAAAATTTTATTTAAGGTTAGCGAGAATTTTCCCACAAACCGGACAATACACTCTTTTTCTTTTTTAATTTTGTCTGTTATTATTTATATTTTTTTAAATATATTAATTAAATTTCCTTATATATATATTTATACAATTAAATTCTTATATTTTTTTAGTTTTATTTCAAATTTTATTCATACTATATATATGTAACATCCGTTTTCCATTAAAACACCAATTAACTTTTTCATTTTCTTATAATGGTTAGGTTGTTTGCCGATGTCATTTCTCTTTCTTTCATATGCTAATACTATCGTTACATTAATTTCATTTCATTAGAATATAAAATAAGTCTAATAAAATTTAATTACCAATGCATTTATGTCATAATACCCTTTTCGTAACTCTTTCTACATCCAAGTTTCACAATTTCTAATTTCTATTATAATGCTAGTTCTACTAATTTACATTCCCAGAGGTATTTACAAAATAAAAGTACTGTACAATATGTCTAAAATATATAATAAATTACAATATTCTTTCAGTGGACTTCACGCGCATCCTAAAGGAATACTGTATATGCCAAAATTTGTGCTCCTCCAACTGAGCAGATTTTACTTTGAATAATCCAGGTGGAAAAATAGGAGAGTGAGTTTACGTTCGGTAAGGAAACCTATACAAAAGGGTTGAACTATGCTACTACATGCAGATAAAATCATTAATTAAATTTTTTTTTGCTAGTTATGAAAAATCTATCAAATAAATACAAAAAAAAATGCAAGTGTATAGTAATAACAGTTCTTTTTTAAAAAATTATTAATAACTGTCATTCGAAACATATTAAATATGAACAGTAGGGTACGATTGTACAGTAAAATCATTTCATTTAAAACCATCAATTATTGTCATTCACTTTAAACATTTCTTTCTTTTTAGTACAGTCAAATCGATATTTTAATAATTCAATAATCAAATCAGTAGAGACGTCCACTTCTAATATAATCATGCACAAACAGTATGTATCCCCGGAGGGATGAAACAGTATCCCTAAAAGGACGAATAGTATCCCCGAATGGACGAATAGTAACGAATGGCCATTGTCGAATAGTCACAATTTACATTGGTTAGGTGCTCACTGTGGATGTTATGGACTTGACCATAGTCTCATAGCAATATCATATATAACAGTATGCATGATTATTAGAGAGCAACAGTCCCAAAATCATTCCATAAAAACATTCAGTTACAATAAGAAATCATTTTATAAAATTATCTTCAATTAGTCCATAAATTACATAACAGTAATAAACACTATATTTAGCAGTAATAAAAATCATTTAAAATCTCAATACTAACTTTAAATATCCAATAATATTTTAGCATATAAAATGATAATTTATTGCATGTAAAATAATTAAAATAATTCTTATGCAATTTAGATCATATTGAAATTTAGGTGGATTTAAAATAAATTTTCTATTTTTCTTTGGGAGGGAAATTGGATGGTTGGATAGCGAAAATTAATTTTCTAAAATTCAAATAGCTTTTGATTTAAATCCATCATGTCCCTTTCTTATATGAAATTCACTATTTATTTTTTTCAAATAAATACCCAAAATTTTTTAATGCAAGCATAGCTTTCCTATGCGCCTTCTATATAAGATTCCTTACCTATACTTGCGCGCAGTATATAAATCCGATAGCACTACTTACGTCTCTTTATCTTTCGAACTTAGCACTGCACAATAATTCCAAATTTTATTCAAAATTCCTTGTTGTGACTTTAATAACTTTTTCTTTTAATTCTTATCTTCCATTTATTAATTTCAACAATTAAGTTATTTTATTTCTTATTAAATACATAACCACAATTAAATTATATTCTTTTCCAGGTCCTATTTTACAAGTAATCATATTAACCTTAATTCGTTGTTCTTTAACTATTTAATCATAAAAATTCAACCTAAAAACCCCCTCATTTAAGCTTGACCGAATACTACAGTTTGCTCTAACTCATTCATTTCCCAATTTAGACTTTATAAACATTCTTCATTAATTTAGTACCTCTATTCTACACCATCAATTTATTAAAAATTGCACCAACATCATTCCATTTTTGCCTTGGCTGAATTCAACACATGCCCACATCTTATTCTTTTTCCAATATTTAACTTTACAATTGATCTTTATTTATCATTATATTAATTCTATAATTACCATTATTAAAAATTACATCAACATCCCTTATTCTCCTTCATGGCCAAAAGCTTTCAATTGCCTATCTTTGTGGTTTTTCATTCTTTCCTCAATTCTTGTTTAATGAACTTTTCCTAATCACTTAGGATTTTCATCAAACATCTTCAATTAATCAAAAACTCATCATCATCCTCTATTTTACCCCATGGCCAAACGGTCCTTTTCATCATGCCAACTTCCAAGTTTTGCAAACTATCAACAAAACCAAGTTCAACTCACTATTTGCTATTAATTCCTACCCAACATGCATTAAAATTATCATAATTTCCCCACTTCCCTCTCATGGCCGAACATGTCATAGCTGCCAAAACATAATTTTATTTCAATCTAAAGGATCAAACATATTTCTCGTACAAAAATAAATCAAATACTATAACTAGGACTTAAAGAAAACATCATATCTTCTCACCTTGCTCAAAACTGAAATGTTCAACAGCCCAAATCAATGTTGATTTCTTCACTTCAACCACTCAAATTATGGGTTCAAGGTGTTCTTGAGGTGAGAAACAAGTTTTGTGAAGGGAGTTGGATGAGTTGATGAAGAGAATATGGGGTTTTACAAGGCAAATGTAAGGAACCTTGGAGAAAAATGGAGAAGAAACGAGCAGCAGGGGAGGTCATATGGTGAAGGCTAAAAATGGCTGAGTTTTTATCTTTATTTTATATTATTTTATTGCATAAAAATCTACCATGTGCAAAAAGTCTATATGCCCCTCTTAAACTTCAATATTTACAACTATGCCATTTGGATTATTTTTAAATTTTAGATTTTAATTTATATTTTTATTCAATTTTATGTATTTAAGTCAACTTTGGTCAAACATTGATTAGTTTGACCAGCCCCTTGCTAGAAGACAATAATACCCTTATACAATCTCATTATTTCCATTTATGTCTTAATATTATTTTAATATTTTTATATTCAAAATTTATATTTTATTTTTATTATTTTCCATATATTCAGGTTAAATATGGTCAAAGATTGACTCCTAAGGTGGTTTGATCGTCATGGGCAGTGAAATTACTAAACTACCCCTAAATGAATGCTTTTTGCTTTATTCACATAATTCCGTTCACGAGTTGGATCCACATAAAACTTCTTTACATAAGGTGTCACGACCCGTGACCACATTTTTCACCTTATTGTACACAACTTAACCGGTTGGGCTGTCTGTGATACTTCACTTGTACTAAATGTTAAACAATTTTACATAATATTGTTTATATTATACCCATCCCCTATCGAAATTAATCAGATAAGTAGTACAGTTGACATGTCTAAATACAGAGAATAAATGATCGTATCTCAAATAATTCAGTCGGTCCGTCACATTGTCCTTTATGTACAGTCGTGATCCACAATCAACTGATCTCACAATCGTCAAAACCTGAAATGTTTAAAATTAAGGGGTGAGCAAAACCACGGCTCAATAAAGGAATTATATGCGTCACTTGATACTCAGCTTCCTATACGCTGAAAATCTTTTTCTTTTTTTTTCCTATGGGCTTTAGGCTCACATGTAGGAAGGATACTACAGTCGGCTAGGGATCCGAATGGTGTAAGGTAGGTATTTTAGAACACCATACTTGTTCCGAAACCTAGAAGCAACTGTAGAGAGAAATTTTCATTTCGTTTTGAATTAATAAATCCTTTTCTTTTTCATTCCATAACCTTTTCATATTCTTTTCAAAAAAATGCTTTTATGAAATAAAGCATTTAAATAAAATAATTAATATTCGTATATTCCTTGAAAATAACATTAGTTAAATCATCATCTTATTTCTTTAAAACTCATTTCATGTTTTACTGTACTCTCTTAATTAGTACAGTACTTTAAATAGCAAAATAAGCTATTAAAATCTATTCCATTTATCAAATTAGCAAAGCAGTAAGCACTTCGATAGATTGGTCACTATACACGTTGATAAAGCGGTTACTATGTAAGTTAATAACTCAATCCATTCACAAAACGAAAATCCATAAACTTTAAGCGTATAGCTTAACTCATTGAAAACAGTTCCAATATAACCGATTACTTAATCACTTTAAGCGTAAGCCCCAATTCACTGATTCAGTTACGACATCCATCCTAACTAGCAATGGAGTTAAGTGTCATATCGAGGAACTCGTGTAGCACGTAGGTCCTTCGGGATTCTAGAGGTGGCTCCCACGGTCCAACTGGTATCCGTGTAGCACGTAGGTCCCTTGGGATTCTAGAGGTTGCTCCCACGGTTCAGAAATCAAGTCTTCACTCGGTTTGGCCTTTAGGACACAAACTTCTTACTAACACATCGGAACTCGTGTAGCACTTAGTTCTCAAAGGATTCTAGAGGTGGCTCCCTATAGTTCACAAAGAATTTATGTAGCACTTAGGTCCCTTGAGTCTTCTAGAGGTGGCTCACACGGTACAGAAACTTCTCACTAACACATCGAAACTCGTGTAGCACTTAGTGCTCAACGGATTCTAGAGGTGGCTCCCCATAGTTCACAAAGAATCTATGTAGCACTTAGGTCCCTTGAGTCTGAAGGAAACCGAAACAAACGTGCAGCGGAATTTAAATCATTCGGCCTCCACTAGGATCGATTCGGAGAGTTGCCTGATTAGGGATTTAAGATTTTACCTAACGTTTTCTTTGATTTCTGTCGTTGGTCGAGTCACAAGCAACAACCTTTCATTCCTGCCTCTATGGTATCCACACGAACGGATCTCACGACTCTTGAACGTCTCACGATCAGAAGCCTTAAGGAGCGTTTTTGATTCTTTATAACCGAACTGCTAGCTTCGATTAAAAGAATACTTTTCTGTTTTCTAATTGTTGTGCGGCTATGTTTCAGAAAACATCCTTTTATAGGCAGTAAATTTTACCCTAAAATTTACTGCCAAACAGAACTCTAATCCTACTTAGAATAGGATTAGTTATATCCCTAATCCAATTCAGAATAGGATTAGTTATATCCTTAATCCAATTCAGAATAGGATTAATTAAGCTCCTCATTGATCCGTTCTAAGTGTGCGACCCAATAGGTTCTCAAAACAATGGCAATGACAAAATTGTCACAGGCAATGAGCGGTATCTAGCAACACATCATTGCTACCCATGTAACGAGAATGTCAATGACTCGACATAACCTTACTCATGATAGATGTTACCGTGTAGTCTAATCCCTTTATCCTTTGATGTCTTGATTAGACACAAGTCATGGAATGTGTCACACTTGTATAGTCTAATCAGCGTTTCTTGATTCCTAAGTAGACTAATTAAACAAATAAAATCAATATCTCATATTGACTTATTCGAGCACGGCCATGCATTTCTTAGTCTCACTCTATCAAAGGGCCCAAGACATCACTCTTGTTATATAAGAGGGATAAATCCTATCTTGATCACTCAACATCCCACTACATAGATCAAAGCATACCCAATTACTACCTTTATAGTCCATCCTGTTACGAATGACATCTAGCAGCATTAAAGTATGCAATTCTCTATGTTGGGATCTCTGATAATCTCAAGTCAAAGGATCACATACACCATCATCACTATGAGAATCGCTTATGACACTCATATAACAATCCATGTAGTGTTCTCATGGAGGGTCGATCCAATACATAGTTCTCTAACATGTACCTATGTGATGACTTGATATCCTATATCCATGACAATGGTCATCAGTCAACCACATACTAGTCTTATCGTATCATTGTTATCCTTGTTCACAATAATACTTGACTAGGGATATTTTAAGAATAGTGTGTTATTACTATTCTAAGGACATTATCATATAAGATTACATTATGCAGTTATAAAACAAATATAATAATGAACTATAATAAATAAAATGTCATGATACATAAAAAATGCCAAAGTCAATCATCTAATGAATGGTTCTAAGGGCATAATCCAACAGAGTCTTCTAGCGGTGGCTCACACGGTACAGAAACTTCTTACTAACACATCGAAACTCGTGTAGCACTTAGTGCTCCAAGGATTCTAGAGGTGGCTCCCCATAGTTCACAAAGAATCTATGTAGCACTTAGGTCCCTTAAATCTTCTAGAGGTGGCTCACACGGTACAGAAACTTCTTACTAACACATCGGAACTCATGTAGCACTTAGTGCTAAACGGATTCTAGAGGTGGCTTCCCATAGTTCACAAAGAATTTATATAGCACTTAGGTCCCTTGAGTCTTCTAGAGGTGGCTCACACGGTACAGAAACTTCTTACTAACACATCGAAACTCGTGTAGCACTTAGTGCTCAAAGGATTCTAGAGGTGGCTCCCCATAGTTCACAAAGAATTTATGTAGCACTTAGGTCCCTTGAGTCTTCTAGAGGTGGCTCACACGGTACAGAGATTGAGTCTTTACTCGGGTTGGCCTTTATGCCATATATACTTTCCACTATCTTATCAGAACTCATGTAGTACTTATAATCTAATATTCCATTTAAGACCATAGTAAGAATATTAGATTTATCATTTCTTCCTTTTTGAAAACATATTACATGTTCGTATCACATGTCTCATGAAAATCATCTCACAGTACTATAATCAGTACCAAAATAAGCATTTTGTAAAAATGCTATAAATCAATTGATTTTCTTCTCATATCATATAAAACATATTCTTTTCACATGTCACGCAATCATATATCACATTTTCCGTTTGGCATATTCCATATCATGTAAAACACTTTCCTTTTTAACATATCACCTATCATTTATGGAGTCTAAGATAGACATCAATCTTATCATACTATAAACCCCGGAGGGTAAAGAAATAAATCGGTCAAATCTATGACCGTAATCTATATTGTCCTCGGTGGATCACGGATCAGGTGTCGACCGGGATTAAATGTGATAACCGCAAATTTCTGAAATTTTATATTACTTATTTGAGAATTTAATTTTAAATGCGAAAAATAAATTAAAGTAAATAAATAAAATTTATTTACGAGATGGAATATCGTTGAAATTTCGAAAATTAAGGAAGCGAGGAAATTGAAGAATTTAAATTTGGATAAATTGGAAATAAGGAGATGGATGAAATTAGGGAAAATAATGAAGAGATGAAATTTAATTTGGATAAATCAAAATCCAAATTATAAGAAATACAAACGTGAGTAATTATATATTTATATAATTTTATTATATAAATATATTTATAAATATATTCTTATATGTTTTTATATATAACTACATATGTATATATATGAAATATAATATACATATGATATATTGATATATATATATATATCTATATTATTTTATATTATAAATAAATACACGTTTATAATTATATACATTTATGTGTATATATATACACATATGAAATATATATATCATATTAAATAAAAGTGTATATATATATATATTTATATATTACAAATACAAAAAATATATATCTAGATAAATAAATTAATATATATATGGTATAATTATATATATATACAAAAAAAAAGAGTAGAAACGAGGTCGGGATCTACTCGACCCCTGTTATTTTCTGTTTAGCAAAAACAGAAGCGAAACAGAAAAAGGTGACCGACCACCATCGGCTGGCCGACTGAGAGAGGAGGGTGACGTCGCCGGCGAGCCGAGGAAAGGAAGAGAAGGCGACCGGCGACGAGAAAAGAGAAGAAACGAAGCAGAAACAGAAACGGAAAGAGAGGAACCCGAGAGGAAAAAGAGAAAGGGAAACGGCGGTGCCAGCCCGTTCAAGCACCGCCACCAGCACCACCGCCGAAGGGAGATAAAGGTGAGAGGAGCCACCTGTGGTGAAAGAAATGGCGGAGGAAGGAAGGAACAGAGGAGAAAGGCGTCGAAACCCATCGTTCTAGATCCGACACCGTCACCGGCGAGGGGGAAAAACCGAGGCCAGATCCAGGTCCACCGCCACCTCGGCCAGCTGAGGAGCCAGTGAACCACCGGAGAACCGGCCGCCGGCGAAGAACTGGCGATGAAAGACATTGACCAGTCTGATCGGTCTGGTTGGAAGAAAAGGAAAGGAAAAAGAAAAAGAAAAGAAAAAGAAAAGAAAGAAAAAGAAAAAGAAAAAAAAGAAAAGAAAGAGGAAAGAGGAAAAAGGAAGAAAAAGAAGAAAAAAGAGAATTTCGGGAATTCGGAAAAATTCTCGGAAATTTGGTAACTCGGGAATTACGAAATTTCGGTAAGAATTCTGGGAAATTAAATTTGAGTAAAATTAAATTAATTATTTATGAAAATTCTAAAATTTAGAATTTAAATTCCAGAAATTATTCTCGGTGATAGAGATGAGGAATCAGAAGAGATGGAGTACGGGTGCGACTGATAAAAGGAAGTCGCCGACCCGGAACAGGTAAGGGATGCATGTGCAGCACTGTAAGGATATTCAGTTTGTATGTTTTAATTACGAAATAATTTATGAAAATATTGCAATAAATGATTGGTTGAAAAATTGTGGTGATTTATCAGTTGAAAATTTGTGATGATGTACTGGCTGGAAATTATAAACTGTATTTTTCGTGCAGGAGGCTAACCAATCGGCAGCCGTTATACTGCCGAAAAATTATCGAAAATTACTGAAAATTTCTAGAAAATTTCATAAAATCATAATGAATGATTTTCAATCACGAAAATCGAGAAAATAAATATTTTCCATAAAAACATGAATAAAATGAAAGTGATTTTAAAATATTCATGTTTTCGAAATTGGTGATGATGAGATCACCGAAAATTTTCTCGATATATGAATTATACGTAATATGAAATGAAAGATGAAAAAGGGATAAAGTGAATATTTTACAAATATTTTCTTAAATATTCACTTGATTTATTATATAACCTTTATGGTTTTAATTATGAAATTATTATTTTTATAAATTCCATAAAGGTTTTTTGATGATGAAAAATACAGTTTTGAGACTAGATGGCATCCTATCATGCTGATATGTGATATGTGATATGTAACATATGATATGTAATATGTGATATGTGATATGTAGTCTCGGCCGACACCTGATCAGTGATCCGCCGAGGATAATTATAGACTATGGCCATAGATCTGACATGATTATTTATACCCTTCGGGGTCTATAGCATGATTTGAGTAACGACCCAGTGGACGGGCTGGGCGTGCGTGCCTAAGTCTCCATATATGATATGTTTTAAATGAAAATGTTTTTACATGATATGTGATATGTGAAATGAAAATGTTTTACATGATATGTGATAAATCAAATGAACGTGATTTACAACATTTTACAAAATGCTTATTTCAGTACTGATTTTAGTACTACGAGATGACTTTCATATGATATGTAATATGAACATGTGATATGTTTTCAAAAGGAAAAAGGGAAGAAAGTAAATCTAATATTCTTATTTAAATTTTAAATTGAATATTAGATTTAAATGATTTATATGTTATACGAAAAGGGTTTAATAGCTTATTTTGCTATTTTAAAGTACTGTACTAATTATGATTGTACAGTAAAACATGAAATGAGTTTTAAAGGAAAATGATGATGATGATTTAACTAATATTCTTTTCAAAGAAGATATGAATATTAGTAATTTTATTTAAATGCTTTATTTCTTAAAAGCAGTATTTTGAAAAGAATATGAAAATGTTATGAAATAAAAAGTAAAAGGATTTACATTCCAAACGAAAATAAAATTACTCTCTACAGTTGCTTCTAGGTTCCGGGACAAGATAGGTATTTCAAAATACCTACTTTACTCCATCCGGATCCCTAGCCGACTGTAGTATCCTTCCTACATGCGAGCTTAGAGCCCCATAGGAAAAAATGAAAAAGATTTTCAGCATATAGGAAGCTGAATATCAAGTATGCATATAATTCCCTTACTGAGCCGTAATTTGCTCACCCCTTAATATTAACATTTCAGATTTTCGAGGACTAAGAGTCTGACGTCTAAAGGACTTCGGTTGTGCATTCGGGGACGATGTGACAGCTTGATGTATTACATAAGGTACGATCATTTATTTTCTGTATTTAGACTTATCTACAGTACTACTACCTTATAGATTAAAATAGGGGATGTAATTCATATTATAATTTAATATGAAATTGTTTATATGTAAAAGAAAGTAAAGTATCGCAGACAGCCCAACCAAATAAGATGTATAGAATAAGATGAAAAATAGGGTCATGGGTTGTGACATTAAACATATCACATATCATGCATCAGCATGATAGGAATGCAAACCAATCTCAAAACCGTAGTTTTCATCATAAAAAAAACATTTATGGAATTTATATAAATATATAATTCCATAATTTAAAACCATAAGGGTTAAAATCCTTTAGTGAATATTTATAAAAATATTCATAAAAATATTCACTGTATTTCACTTCATCTTTCACCTCGTATTACGTGTAATTTATCTATTCCGAGAATTTTCTGTGGTTTCATTATCACCATTCTCGAATACATGAATATTTTAAAATTCTATCTCATTATATTCATGTTTTATGAAATTTAGTAATTTCCTCGTGTTTCATGATTTAATATCGATTTTCGGAAATAAAATAATTTAATATGATTTTATAAAGTTTTTCTAAAATTTTCAGCAGCATAACAGCTGCCGATTTACTAACCTCCTGCACGAAAAATAGAGTTTTAAATTTCCAGCCAGTACTTCAACCCAAAATTTTCAACCAATCATGCATCATAATAATTTTCATAAAATATTTGCATAAAATATTTCAAATTAAAATATGCAGACTGAATATCCTTACAGTGGTGCACATGCATCCCTTACCTTTTTCCGGGTCGGCGACTTCCTCTTATCGATAGCGTCCGCACTCCATTTCTCTCGATTCCTTATCCCGATCGCTGAAAATAATTTCTGGAAATAAAAATTCTAAATTTTAGAATTTTTCTATAATTTATTAAATTTTCAGAAATTTCTTACCGAATTTTCGTAAATTTCCAGGTTGTCGAATTCCCGGGAATCTCCGAATTTCCCGAAATTCTCCTTTTTCCTCTTTTTCTTCCTTTTTCCTCTTTTCTTTTTCTTTCTTTCTTTTTCTTTTCTTTCTCTTTCTCTTTCTCTTTCTTTTTCTTTTTCCTTTTTTCTTTTTTTTCCTTCTTCCCTTTCCTGGCCGGACTGGTCCAGACCGGTCAGTGCCTTATCCCGCCGGCGGTCCTCCTTTTTGCTGGTTCGCACCTTCCACAGCTTGCCGATATCTGGCCTCTGTTTCACCCCATCACCGGAGACGGCACCGGATCTGGGTCCGTGGGTTTCAACCCCTTTCTCCTCTGTTTCTTCCTCCCTCCACCATTTCCTTCACCGCCGGTGGTCTCCTTCACCTTCGTTAGTCCTTGCTGGTGACGTTGGTGGCAATAGCGGTGCCCAGATCGGCCGGCACCGCCGATCTCCCTTCTCCTTTTTCCTTTCAGTTTTTCCCGCTTCGCTTCGCGTCGTTTCCTTCTCTTTTCGCCTCGAGCTGCTGTCGTTCGCTTCTCCTCTCGTCGGCGACTCCACTCGTTCCTCCTCTCTTCCCTTACTTGGCCGGCGGTGGCAGCTGTTGCTACCGCCGACCTCTGTTTTTTGTTTTCGACAGAAACGGGATCCCATTTCCCGTTTCTGTCTTAAATTTTATTTATTATATATATATTTTTTATATAATGTATATCTATATTATTATTTTTATCTAATTATATATAGATTTATAATATTAAATATATACATATAAATACAGATATATATATATGTTTTATTTAAATCACTTATATATATACATATATATATCTATTAATTTAAAATACTATATATATATATATACATATTACTTATATACATAAATGTATACTAATATACGTATATATTTATTTTATGATATAGAACAGTATATATCCATATATAATATATATACTATATTTCATATATATATGTAATTATATAAAACATATATAATATATTTAAAAATATATTTATATAATAAAATTATATAAATATATAAATACTCACATTTATATTTCTTAAAATTTAGATTTCTTAATATCCAAATTATATTTCTCCATTTCCATTTCTTATTTAATTTGGATTTTCATTTATCCAAATTAAATTCCTTCTTTCCTTATTTTCCATAACTTTGATCTTATTTTTATTTTCATTTAATTTCGTTCACACAAATTTCCTTATTCGTCACTTCCTCACTTTTCAGAATTTCCACCAATATTCCGTTATCACAATTTTATTTATTTCCTCTAATTTATTTTCTCCAATATTTATTTTCAATATTTATAATTTCCAATAAATGAAAAATTTACTGTTATCACATCCTCACCACCTTAAGAAATTCGGTCCTCCGAATTTAACTTAAGTCCAAAGGTGGTACATGCTGTATACTTACGACTTCTGACCTCTAGTTCATCCTCCAAGTAATACTGCCAGTACACTTTCAACATCAAGAGTACTTTAGACCACTACATACTGTCTTTCATCATATATGTCTATACTCTCGTAAGTTCATTTTTCAAATCAGGGGTTATTCACTTTTACTCTTTTCATATAAGAGTCCATACACATTATTTTTCATATTACAGCTGATCTATGCTGTTCATCATCCATTCTTCTCACCTAGTGCCAAGTCAACATAATTTGGTATTATTATGTACTCATGTCAATCAATTATATGTAAGTGTCCCAGTAGCTTTCACATCTCATGCACACGCTCTCTCAATATCATGGAGCGTTTACATCTCACGCTCATATATATTTATATATATATATATATATCAGTATGGAGCGGTGCTATCAATACACTTGGGATCTCAAAGCCATTTGCTATCTCTCATTAGCATATGGCAACTCAAAGACTCCCATCACATGTAAGGCTCACTGGAACTGTACATACACGTTCACACCGTTTAACACTTATACTTCGACTAAAGCACTAGAGAATCTAGAAGTCTGATAGTGGAATGTGATTCGATTTAGATCATCAGTCTTTAATCACTTCCATATCATCATTTCTCTTTTGGACTCTTTATTGTCCATAATATTCATTTTCACATTTTATTCCATTAAGGCTGCATCTCATTGCAAATTTTTATTGTTAATCATCTTTTACAGGAATAAATCATGAGACAATCATTTTCTCTCCGTGTCTCTTTTCATGTAGTGTGGTCATTACATCTCTTATTCTTATGGTATATTCAATATCATTTAAATTTTAGAATATACTCGAGAATATACTCTTTTCATAATTTAGATTCTATGATTGAATCCTCGAATTGTCCATTTAAGCACCACATTATCTATACAATTCCACCATTTCTATCATTTCGAGGTGGTTATATGTACAAACATTTCCTATTTATATACTGGCAGTAAACATATCAATTATCTTAATCCTTTGAGTATCATTAATTGCGCTTATCAAAGTTGGCTTGATTTTTCATCTTGCCACAGTTATGTGATAACCAACACAATTCACCCTCAGTCTTACTTTCGAGAATTGTTTTATTAATCTTGTAAATCTCAATAGGAACTCGTAAGAAATTGTCACATTCTAAATATTATCTTATGGTTATCAGTCTCCAACTATTAGCTGATGACGCCTTGTACAGAGACTAGTCTTATGAATTCCTTATACATCTCTGATTTAGATCAAATAGGCATCAATTCCATACAGATAAATATTTCTTCTTAGCAAGAACTCTTTTAAACAATAGAAATTTAATTCACAATTAAAATTCCTCTATTCAAGTCATCTGTATTTCCATCATTTACACCTATACAAGTGAATTTCATTATCCACATAACCTATTAGACCTTTGTTAGTATCATTTTGAATCCACTATTGTTCCACAAGGTTCTATGTCATTCTCGAGTTATCCATGCATACTCAAGCTAAAAAATCAATCAAGGCCCACTATTACTAAGTTCTTTCCATAGATAATCCTGAATGATATAACAATTTTTTTTTAAATTCTTGCTGACTTGATATATCAATGCATTATCGCTGTCACAATTTTACCTGGTCAAATTCCAACATCATATCATTACACCACAAGTTATGACACGTAGTATTTACTTGCAAAGTTAAAATCGTTAAAAAATCGTATCATCACTCAATCACAATCAATCTTCATTTTTACAGACAATCAATCTTAATGGAGAATCCTCTTTCTGCTTTTAATGAATATGATCAATCAATTCAGTCTTTATCATTTATTACTGCTCATGTTTCATTTATATTTTAGACTCTATCAGTATTTCATCAATTTACTCATGTAAGGATGCCTCATTCTTAGGCTTATATACTTCATAAGGCAACTCATTACCCTTGTAACTTCAATAGGAACTCGTAAAACTCATTTTGAGTTCAAATCATCATCTTATAGACACCAATTTTCAATCTTTTATCTAAGGACGCTTTATACTGAGGCTAGTCTTATCAACTCCTCACATATCTCTAATTAGATCAATAAAGCGTCTATTTTCATGTAGATGAATACTTGTTCTTCACCATAACTTTATTAATGATAGGAAATTAATACATCCTCTTTAATTCATCTACATCTCAATATCATTTGTATTTCTCTCATTTACACTTATACAGATAATTTCATTATTCTCAATTTTTCAATTTTTTTATCTGTATTTCCGTCATCCAGACCTTTACACGTGAATTTCATTATTCACACTTTTTTTGTTAAACTTTTCGGATTCTTTCTATATCCTCCGATATAAGCTTAGAATTTAACTTCATATTCAAAATCGAGTCACTATTATATCGATTCCTCTAATTTATGTAACTTTGGAAGTTCTATCGGAAATCAAATCTGATACTTTCTTTTCATACATTTCTTATCATCTTGTGACCATCGTTCTTTAACTTTTCATTTGATGACGCCTTTTACAAAGATTGCTCTTATAACCTCCTTATACATCTCCAATTAAATCATATTTAAGGCATCACTTCCACTTAGATATTTATTTGTTCTTCATAAGAACTTTAGTGTATAATAAAAATTTTAATACATCATTTAATTCATCCTCAAATCATATCATTTGTATTTCCATCCTTTACATCGATACATGTGAATTTCATCATCCACAATCGAGTCAACATTAACCTAATTTCTCAATCTATGTTACTTTGGAATTTATCAGGATTCTCATCCGATAGTTTCTTTGACCACACTTCTCTTATCATTTTAGACCTTCATCTTTTGTGTCCCATCATTTCACAGTGTATTCTCAAGGCAGAGACATTCAATATTCAAATCATTTTGATACATACTCTACCTTGATTTCATTATCTAGTCATACTTTACAGCGTTACGAATCTCATTATGGTAAGCTGTATCAAGTACAATGGTTCTCAACACACTTTACAGCTACCCGTTTCAATTCAGTTATTCACTTTAAAACCATTTCCATTTACTGGATTCAGGCTTAATTCCCTTGAGTATATTATCCACGAGGTTCGAACCTTGGCATCCTTACGTACCTAGTTCCTTACACCCGTGTTATCACTAAGCTTCTTATAAGAGTCCCGCCCGTTCGAATAGACCGTCAGCGAGCATCCCCTAAGCAATCCTTTCGCCCCAGGTTTACCCTTACTAGTAAGTCGGTAATAATATTGTTCGCCTGTATCTCACAACACATGATCCACTACGAGTCGCCTATCATTGGGTCGCCCATCACAGTTCTGTCTCAAGGGTCTTAAAGAACTTAGGTTAGCTGTGATCTTCTTTTTATCACTTCACTGTTCTTATAATTATTCTTTAATTCACAGTACTCCACACAGTACCTCATTCTGTAGCACATATTTCAAGATATGTCGGTTCTATATAAGATTATCTGTTTGATACCTCAAAGTAGTAAAAATATATAGAACCATAAGTAACCACACCAGTATGTATTTCATTATCTGTACTATTCACCTCATCAGTCAATTCCTGTAATCATTTCACTTTTTATTGTATTCAACGATCTCGTTCAATACACTCTTAATTTTTTTTGATCCTTACAGTCAATAACCGGGCCAAACATCTGATGACATTCCACTACACTCTTTGGATCGCATCACATAAGGCCCCAGCCCATCTGCCGTCCGCCTGTACACATCTGTACTGTCCGCTCTGGGTTCTAGAGGTGGCCCCCATCACACAGACGTGGCACTTAGCCCCTCACGGATTTCTTTCGCGTCCGTAATCTAAGTGTTAGTGGAATCAGTAATAGGGATCGTTATATTCATATGACATCTTCTATGCCATTAATAATTCCATTACTATCAATGGATTCCAATTCAGCTCGGTTTTAACACTATTCCTAACATCACCCAATATAGGGGCATTTTCGTCATTTCGACATTTATTTCTTTCTCCTCAATATACATTTAAATCAATGAACTGATCATCTATATGTTGATAGTATCCTTTCTGATACTTATAACAGCAATTTAGATCTCATTCGATTTCGACAGAGAAGTTCACTAAAATCCACAATTGGATTATTTTGCTTGTAATTCAGCTTTATATCATTAATTTCTCTGTCAGATCAATCAATTCCAACCTCTGTTGGTCTATTTTAACTCCTTGTAAAATTTCAGAGTCAGGGGTATTTTGATCATTTTTTGCCAAAAATTCTCTCTCTTCAAATTACCCTCAATCGGTGATCTTAAAGTCTATTTAATTTAATGATGTTATTTCATTCACCTCCTTTATACCATCACTTTCAGGTCTCAATTCAGTTCAGACAGAAAAGTACTGGTGGGGCCCTCACCGAGTCCATTTCTATTCCTAACCGAACCGACCTTCATTTAGATCATAAGATCACATATCAGGTAACAATCCCGAGCTGTTTCCCTTTTTAGCATTCCTTATTCCAAAATTGCTCACTTCCTTCTAAACACTTAATTTAATTTGCAATCATTTATTTTCTCTATGTATTCAGACTACATAGTACTACAGGGGATGTTTAACTATTTTTCTTCCAAAAGTATCCACAGACATCAGGCCAACCATTGCTCTGATACCATTAAATCTGTCACGACCCATGACCACATTTTTCACCTTATTGTACATAACTTAACCGGTTGGGCTGTTTGTGATACTTCACTTGTACTAAATGTTAAACAATTTTACATAATATTGTTTATATTATACCCATCCCCTATTGAAATTAATCAGATAAGTAGTATTGTTGACATGTCTAAATACAGAGAATAAATGATCGCACCTCAAATAATTCAGTCGGTCCGTCACATTGTCCTTTGCGTACAGCCGTGATCCACAATCAATTGATCTCACAATCGTCAAAACCTGAAATGTTTAAAATTAAGGGGTGAGCAAAACCACGACTTAGTAAGGGAATTATATGCCTCACTTGATACTCAGCTTCCTATATGCTGAAAATCTTTTTCTTTTTTTTTCCTATAGGCTCTAGGCTCGCATGTAGGAAGGATACTATAATCGGCTAGGGATCCGGATGGAGTAAGGTAGGTATTTTAGAATACCATACTTGTTCTGGAACCTAAAAGCAACTGTAGAGAGAAATTTTCATTTCGTTTTGAATTAATAAATCCTTTTCTTTTTCATTCCATAACCTTTTCATATTCTTTTCAAAATAATGCCTTTATGAAATAAAGCATTTAAATAAAATAATTAATATTCGTATATTCCTTGAAAAGAACATTAGTTAAATCATAATCTTATTTCTTTAAAATCATTTCATGTTTTACTGTACTCTCTTAATTAGTACAGTACTTTAAATAGCAAAATAAGCTATTAAAATCTATTCCATTTATCAAATTAGCAAAGCAGTAAGCACTTCGATAGATTGGTCACTATACACGTTGATAAAGCGGTTACTATTTAAGTTAATAACTCAATCGATTCACAAAACGAAAATCCATAAACTTTAAGCGTATAGCTTAACTCATTGAAAACAGTTCTAATATAACCGATTACTTAATCACTTTAGGCGTAAGCCCCAATTCTCTGATTCAGTTACGACATCCATCCTAACTAGCAATAGAGTTAAGTGTCACATCGAGGAACTCGTGTAGCACGTAGGTCCTTCGAGATTCTAGAGGTGGCTCCCATGGTCCAACTGGTATCCGTGTAGCATGTAGGTCCCTTGGGCTTCTAGAGGTGGCTCCCACGGTACAGAAATCGAGTCTTCACTCGGTTTGGCCTTTAGGACACAGACTTCTTACTAACACATCGGAACTCGTGTAGCACTTAGTTCTCAAAGGATTCTAGAGGTGGCTCCCCATAGTTTACAAAGAATCTATGTAGCACTTAGGTCCCTTAAGTCTTTTAGAGGTGGCTCACACGGTACAGAAACTTCTTACTAACACATCGGAACTCATGTAGCACTTAGTGCTCAACGAATTCTAGAGGTGGCTCCCCATAGTTCACAAAGAATCTATGTAGCACTTAGGTCCCTTGAGTCTTCTAGCGGTGGCTCACACGGTACAAAAACTTCTTACTAACACATCAGAACTCGTGTAGCACTTAGTGCTCAAAGGATTCTAGAGGTGGCTCCCCATAGTTCACAAAGAATCTAGTAGCACTTAGGTCCCTTGAGTCTTCTAGAGGTGGCTCACACGGTACAGAAACTTCTTACTAACACATCGGAACTCATGTAGCACTTAGTGCTAAAAGGATTCTAGAGGTGGCTCCCCATAGTTCACAAAGAATTTATGTAGCACTTAGGTCCCTTGAGTCTTCTAGAGGTAGCTCACACGATACAGAAACTTCTTACTAACACATTGGAACTCATGTAGCACTTAGTGCTCAAAGGATTCTAAAGGTGGCTCCCCATAGTTCACAAAGAGTTTATGTAGCACTTAGGTCCCTTGAGTCTTCTAGAGGTAGCTCACACGGTACAGAGATTGAGTCTTTACTCGGGTTGGCCTTTATGCCATATATACTTTCCACTATCTTATCAGAACTCATGTAGTACTTATAATCTAATATTCCATTTAAGACCATAGTAAGAATATTAGATTTATCATTTCTTCATTGTTGGCTCTATAGGCTATACCGAGACGGGGGCTGAATCGGTTCTTCACTAACCTTAAGCCCGTTTTTCGGTTCTTCTAAATTTTCTAGCTTAGATTGATATTTTCTAAGTTCTCTAATCTAGGCAAGCATTCAATTCAAGTTCAATGCAATAATCTTGAAATATATGAAAATATAATCACAAGTAAATAAAGAGTAGGGAGAGAGAGATTTACACAAGCGATTTATAGAGGTTCGGCAACCTTACCTACGTCCTCTACCTTGAGACGCTCCCAAGGATTTTCCCCAAATTCACTAACTTGAATTTGTGTTACACTCCCTCTTTTCAAGGATCAAGAGAAACCTCTCTCTTTTTCTAGGCTCAAGAGTAACCTCCCTCTTTTTCTTAGGCTAAAGAGTAACCTCCCTCTTTTTCTAAGGCTTAAGAGAAACCTCCCCTTTACAAGGAATGATGGGATACAAATAATGTAATCAAAGAAAAGGCCTCTAAGTATGCAATTGATTACAGAAATTAAGCTCAATGAGAAGCCTATACAATATTTGTGCTAAGCACTACAAGGAATAAGAGAATGATAGATGATGGAAACTTTGTAGCTCTTGATTTGTTGTTTGAGGCTTGTAGATTTGAGGAATATGAGATTTTGAGTTGCTGAGTGGTTCCCCTTTTGTTGCTTCGGCTTCTAAGCCTCTATTTATAGTCCCTTGGATGTATTCTAGCCGTTGGGAGGAGCCAAATCTCGAATATTACCGTTGTCTTACAAAAACTAGCCGTTCTAGGCTATTTTCGGGCAAAGGGATCGATCCCTTTTGTCCAGAATCTTGATTCTGGGCTTCAGGGACCTTGGGAAGACTTTCTGCCAAAAAGGGATCAATCCTGCTACAGTGGGGATCGATCCTTTTCTTCCAGAGGGCATTTTTCCTGCACTTTTAGGTTAGAAATGATATGACCTTTTATCCTAATTCAACCCAAGACATTTATAAGCTTTAAGGGAGTTTTTCTTGACTTTCTCAAATGAAAATATTGTCCAAGAAATCATCAAGTGATTTTCTAAAATATTCAAAACATTTATAAAGAATTAAGACCAATAGGGATGTATCATTAAATCATGGTCTTAATGTTTGATATGATCACTTGAAATGTATTGGGAACATCATGTGTGATAAGGCAAATTTACAATGTGAATTAAAACATTAAAGCTTACTTAAGTTTTTGTCATTTCAAAATATATATGTCAATTTAAAGCTAACAATCTCCCCTTTTTTGATATGACAAAACTTAATGTAAATTTGCTTTGAAAATTCTTTGATAAAATACTCCCCCTTAATATATGCATGGGTTTTGACAATGAATTTTCAAACTATTTCTCCCATTATCTCTCCCCCCTTAATATCTCTCCCTTTTAATATCTATCTCTCCCCCTTTTTGTTATAGCAAAAAGAAGGAAAAAGAATAAAAATTATGCTCCCCCTAAAATCATGGCTATGTGAGAAAAGAATATGCTCCATCCAACAAGAAACATGTTAGTACATGGGACTCATAGCACAAATAAATAAGTCAATATTCACAAAGAGTATGAAATATTCATGCAATGAATATGACTTATGATCCTATACCAATTGTTTATAAATAATTTTGATACCAATTGTTGATAAGTAATTTTGCAAGAAGGTTCCAATTGGTTAGAAGTTAAGCAAGCACCTAAGTATATCAATTGTTCTCTAAGGTCCAACTAAGGTGCATGGTAATACATCATGATTATGAGCTAAAATTAGATGACATGTCATATGCAAGAGCTCATAAATCACGTTCAAGCAAGAGTGTGCATAGAATCAAGATATATAGCAATTAACTACAAATTCTAGCACACACGAGTTTCATACAAAATATCCTAAGAGAAATCTTCTCTATTTGTCATTTCAAACTAAAGAGCATGAGAAGAATTGTCAATTTAAAGCTCATACCAATTGGCAATTTAGATTTGGCTTACCAATTATTGAAAATATGGTTGCCAATGATACTAATTGTTATTTCAATCTAAATACCAATTGTTACTAATGGTTGACTTAGGCATTTTGCATGAATCCAATATGTAGTGTGTTCATGTCAAGAAAATAACCATTCTAAATATGTACGAACACAATCAAACATCATCAAATATGCATATGGATTAATTAAACATTAGCACACTATCATAAAATATTAATCCATATTCATATTCACAAATTGATACCATATGGAAGATTCAAAAAATCAAGGAATTCAAGCAAACACATTTTCTCCCATAGTTTCAAGCACACAAATCCTATGCTCATTTTCTAATTCAAGTCCTTAACCAATTATGAGCAAGGAAAGATTCAAATAATAAATGCATGGATATCAAGTTTGTTCAAGTTTGCATTTATCTTTGAGTGTTGGTGTTGTCATTAAGAGCCTAGTTCTTTAAGTACAAGGATGATAAAGTTTTATGCATTTTAACATTTAGGATCCATTTACCATCACAGATTATAGGCCAATGAATATTACCAATTGTTGAATTTACATTTGGAATCAATCCACTAGATGTAGAATTATCATGAAACCTAGTGTGGAATTGATAAGTCAAGCCAAGAGACATAATCCTATAAGCATGCTTGACTAAGATGAACAAAATATATGAAAAACACTCATTATGCACAAGTTCATCAAATTCTCAAATATATCCATAAATTCTTGAAATAAATCTCAAAAATATGTTTAAGCATTCATTGAAAATATATTTCAAGATTATTTCAATATTTATGCAATTCATGATTATTTTCAATAAGAAAACTGATTTTGCACTTGTGAGCTCAAGAAAAGTGATATTGATTGTTGAAAGTGATACCATTTGTTGGAAATGATATTAATTGATGGAATTGAGGCATGATATCAATGAAGAATGAGTTTTCATATATTACAGATCATCAAAAAGAAGTTAAAACAATGAATTTTAAGTTGAGAAGAGAGAAAATATCAAAACAATGAAGAGTTCTTCTCAATTTCGGTTGAACACATGCAGGAGTGCCTTTTCTGGCCTGGGGGGATCGATCCTTCTACAGTGGGTATCGATCCCTCATATGTTTCCTGCAAATTCTGTAGTTGTTTTGACAGAAAATTAACTAGTGAGGTACCAAAACTCCGTTTTTGAGTAATTTAAGTCCATGTAAAGGTTTAAACATTTGTAAAACATGATTTTGGACTTGTATGAATGAAAAACATGAATGAAAAACCATTTAACAATAGATTTTGCAATTTTGGTAGAATTTTCACAATAAAACACATTTTTGGCCTCAAAGGAGGTCATTTTGAGATTTAAGCATATTTTGACCAAACCAATGCATTGAATTACATAAATATGTCAAAACAAACTTGTTCACATAGATTTTAAGCATATATATCATTAAAACATATATCTTGTGAACAACATGCCATGATTGTCAACATACAAGTTCTTCATTATTGCTCATGACAAGGCATTTTGCATATATGACATATTTGATATCTTTTGAGCAACTAAATATATTATCTAGACATATCAAACTTGCTCAAGATGCAACAAAACCAAAAATCATTTCAAATTCACTAAACATGCCTTTCATTCAATGTATCAAGAACAATTCATCAAGCACTCAACAATCATTTATCATGCTTTTTGTTCAATCATTCAACTCACAATGCATCAAGAATCATCAACCAACTTTCTCATCAAAGCACAAATAATCAAATAAAGTTTTAAGGAGTAAAGAATTAAACTTGCAAAACTCCTTTGCTAGAGAATGCTTTGCCTTGATGTGTTGGATCCACCTTGAGCCATCCTTTGAAGAATTGTTGTGATTTGTCAAAGATGGATCCTCAAGCTTTTCCTTTTTCTCATTGGCATATGCAAACTCCATGAGGATGTGTTGAGCATTTAAACTCCATTGTTCCATTGTATTCCCATGCTCTAACACTCCTACAACAAACACATTCAAGCATGCTTTGGTACCCAAATTTTCTTGGGTCCATGAGAGTTAGTGTTCACAATTTTATATCCCTTAGGGATCCATTTCAAACATAATTCATCATTGTTTATAGCATGCTTTGGCACCCACATTTTTCTAACTACTCTTCCTCTAAATGTGGTTTTTCTATAATTGCATGCTTGTAAAGAGTGTCCTATTCTATTGCAAAGTGAGCATGTGAGAGATGTATCATGCATATAATTTTTGCTCACTAGGAAGTTCTTTAGATGAGTCTCTTTTTGTATTGCATTATATCCTAACCCATCTTTGTCAAAGAAAGCTCTTTTGGTCTCAAGCATGTGATCTAATTTTTGTTGACCCATATAGAACCTAGAAAATGAGTTATGCAAATTTAAGTTCTTTTTATTCAACTCATTTATTTCTAGATTTGCTTCTTCTAATTTCTTTTCAAATTCTGTCTTAGCACTAGTCAAGGCTTCATTTTCTATTTTTAATTTAGCAATGATTTTCTTATATTTGGAGTTCATGCATTGAAATTCATTTGCTAATTCATTAAAAGCATTTTGTAGTTCACCAAATGTATAATCATCATCTTCACTAGAACTACAACTAGCCTCATCATCACTAATAGCCATGAAGCATGTGTAGGCTACCTCATCATCTATGTTTTCATCATCAGAGCTATCACTATCGCTCCATGTAGCCACAAATGCGTTCTTCCTAGGCTTCCTATCCTTTTCCTTCCTAAGTAAGGGGGCAATCTAGCTTAGTGTGACCTAGTTCATTACACTCATAACACACTAAGTGGTCCTTTTCTCTTCTACTTGTTTCTCCCCTATGATGTCTCCCATTCTTCTCTCTCTCTTTCATTCTCATGAATCTATTAAATCTTTTGGCAAACATTGCCATTTCCTTATCTTCCTCATCTCCACTCTCATTACTATCATCCTCAAAGTTCTCATGAGTGGATGATTTAAGAGCTACCTCTACTTTCTTTAGGAGCACTTCATTTCTTTTCAATTTCATCTCATATGTAAGTAGGGAGCCCATAAGTTCATCTAGAGACAAGGTATTTGGATCTTTAGACTCTTCTATAGCAGTCACCTTTACCTCCCAAGATTTTGGCAAGCTATTCAAGATTTTCTTGACCATTTCTACGTTGGAATAGCTCTTGTCTAATGCCTTAAGTCCATTAATTATATCATTAAACCTAGTGAACATTTCGCTAATGGACTCATTTTCATTCATCCTAAATAGCTCATAATCATGTGTGAGCATTCCTACTTTGGTCTCTTTCACTTGATTGGTCCCTTCATGTGTGATGGCTAGTTTGTCCCATATTTGTTTGGCATTTTCACACAAGGAGACTCTATTATATTCATTCGGACCTAAAGCACAAAAGAGAGTGTGCATAGCCTTGGCATTCAATTGTGCCACTCTCATGTCATTTATGTCCCACTCATCCTCACTCTTAGGGACATCTTTTCCATCTATTTTCTTCATGGGAATTCTAGGACCATTCACTATAATTCTCCACACTTCATAATCGTTAGATTGTACAAACAACATCATTCTAGTTTTCCAATATGAATAATTTTCACCATTGAAGAGTGGAGGTCTAACTAATGATTGTCCCTCTTCTCCTAGGGGTGTGCCTACATTCAAGTGAGCTATTTGTGATCGTTTTGCTCGATAGATGTTAGTCTAATTCAATCTCGAGCCCAAGCTCTGATACCAATTGTTGGCTCTATAGGCTATACCGAGAGGGGGGTGAATCGGTTCTTCACTAACCTTAAGCCCGTTTTTCGGTTCTTCTAAATTTTCTAGCTTAGATTGATATTTTCTAAGTTCTCTAAGCTAGGCAAGCATGCAATTCAAGTTCAATGCAATAATCTTGAAATATATGAAAATATAATCACAAGTAAATAAAGAGTAGGGAGAGAGAGATTTACACAAGCGATTTATAGAGGTTCGGCAACCTTGCCTACGTCCTCTACCTTGAGACGCTCTCAAGGATTTTCCCCAAATTCACTAACTTGAATTTGTGTTACACTCCCTCTTTTCAAGGATCAAGAGAAACCTCTTTCTTTTTCTAGGCTCAAGAGTAACCTCCCTCTTTTCCTTAGGCTAAAGAGTAACCTCCCTCTTTTTCTAAGGCTTAAGAGAAACCTCCCCTTTACAAGGAATGATGAGATACAAATAATGTAATCAAAGAAAAGGCCTCTAGGTAGGCAATTGATTACAGAAATTAAGCTCAATGAGAAGCCTATACAATATTTGTGCTAAGCACTACTGTCGTAACGGCTTCGCGCTCGACGATTTTGAAAAACATTTAAAAACAAAAGAGAGTCGCCACCAATCTTTTTTGACTAGGTGTGATTGGCCACCTAAAATACTTATCTTTTTAACAAAATCTCAAAATTAATTAAGTTTTATTAAAAAGACAATTTTTGGTCTGCGTAAACAAAAATCGGGTTCGGGAGTACGGTTACGCGTGGGGAAGGATTAGCACCCCCACGACGCCCGTTAAAAAAACGGTACCATAATAATCATGTGTTATCCTTTTTGTTTTAATAAAATAGTCTCAATTTAATATTTAAAGTTAATTCCTTTTTATTTCATTTTTGAAGCATTTTATTATTTATTAAAAATATTTTTTCAATTTTTTTTAAAAAAGGTTAGATTTTATTTATCGAAAATGAATGTGAACCCTTTTGTATTGAATAATTAAATCGAATACTCCAATACTTTTAGCAGCATTTGAAATAATTTTCCTCACCTAGAGATTTCTTAAGAATCACTACTTGTGACTTCTATAGAATCTCATCCTCGGTAGGATTCACACCCATTTCGAAAATTATTATGAATGCACATGATGCAAACAAATAAAAATGATGCAAATGAATTTTTAATTTTGAATTTCATTATTTATTTATTTAATTTTCTTTGTTTTTAAAAAAACTTATTTGTTTTTATTTTGTTATTATTTATTTATTTAATTTTCTTTGTTTTTTAAAAAAACTTATTTGTTTTTATTTTTTAACAAAAATTTAAATTATTGAAAAATCATACTAAATATTCCAATACTTTTGGCAACAATTAGTATGACTCTTCTCACCTAGGGATCAGCTAGGAATCACTACTTGTGACTTCCGTAGCATCCCATCTTCGGAAATATATTAATTAAATTTAAAATTTATTATTAATTTTCTTTTAAAAACTTATTTTTATTTATAAAAAATAAATTATTGAAAAGTCATACTAAATATTCCAATACTTTTGGCAACATTTAGTACAACTCTTCTCACCTAGGGATCAGCTAGGAATCACTACTTGTGACTTCCGTAACATCCCATCATCGGAAATATATTTAATTAAATTTAAAATTTATTATTAAGTTTCTTTTAAAAACTTATTTTTATTTATAAAAAATAAATTATTGAAAAATCATACTAAATATTTCAATACTTTTGGCAACATTTAGTACAACTCTTCTCACCTAAGGATCAGATAGGAATCACTACTTGTGACTTCCGTAACATCCCATCATCGGAACATTCATTCAAGTGACTTATTATATATAAAAAAAACTTAATTTTCATAAAGGAATAAATAATTTAGTTTGCAAATATATCTGAAGAAACATGTACTTTTAAGTTTAAGTTTAAGTTTTTTTTTAATTAATTTATGTTATTAGAGAATTAAGTCCGTTAAAAAAATTCTTTTTTTTGTTTTCTCTTTTTTTTTACTCAAAGAAAATAAAATAAAATAAATAAACATAATTACAAAAGTCAAGAATATACCAAAATTTGGGTTTAGAACCCAAATGGAAGGCAGCCCAAATGGCCCAGGAAAGCCCAACGGATCGGGTCGGAACGGGTCAGGAACCGGGTCGGACGTGGCTCGCGGGTCGCGAGGGGTCCCGGGTCGGGTCAGCTACTCGCGCGGATCCTTTTCCTCCGCTGGCCGGGTAGGCGCGCGGGTCCTTCGGCCTCAAAACGCTGCGTTTCGTCCATCTATAAAAAGCCTTATTTTTTTTTTGCTTCTTTCATTTTACCCGGCCTTTCCCAAACAAAAAAGTTCAGAAACCCCAAAATCCTCTCAACCCTCCTTCCCCGGGGCAATTTCCGGCCGCCGTGTGCCAGTCGTCGATGATACTCCCGAAACCCTAAAAAGACTTCACTCCCCTTCCTCTTCTCAGATCTGGGGTTTGTTTTCCCCGAAAACACCCTAACCCCCCGGATCTGACTACTCCCGAAAGCCTTTCCCCTTTTTTTTGTTTTGTTTTGTGTTTATTTTCACCTCTGGTTGGATCTAATTGTGGTTGTGAATGTGGTATGGTTGTTGTTTTTTTTTTGTTTTGCAGGTATTAGGTCTAGATCCCAGATCTGGGATCTGGGGTCCTCGGATTCTAGGGTTTCCAGATCTGGGTTGGGGTTCGTCGGGATATAGGGTTTTTAGTAGTGGTGATGGTTAAGGTAATGGTGAGGGGTTGGTGATGGTGATGACGATAGTGAGTGGCTGGTGATGATGATAGTGAGTGTCCAGAAGTCTCTCTCCAAAAAATCCGGTGCTTGAATTATTCAAGTCTTTTAAACAAATTCAGAGTCTTCCTTTGATCTGGTGGATTAGAACCAATCTGGGTTCTCCATATTGTTTCTCGGTCCTCCAAGGCAGTGTCAGGATAGGATGGTTTGCTTGGGAAGATGAATTTGGGTGGCAGCTGAGGCATAGGGGGAAGGGTTGGAGAACCGGCGGTTCTGGCAGATAATCTGGATGATGGATGGGAGATAGCTGGTGGTACCGACGGCTTAGAGTTTAGAGAACAAAATATGATAATAATAATAATAATAATAATAATAATAATAATAATAATAATAATAATAATAATAGAAAAGATAATAATAATAATAATAATAATAATAATAATATCAAATAATAATAATAAAAGTGATAACAATAATAACAAAATAAAAACAAATATATAAAAATAATAATAATAATAGAAGTGAAAACAAATAACAAGAAAAATAATTATAAAAATAAAAGCAGAAAAATAAAAATAAAATAAATAAGAAAATCAAAATTTACTCATTTTAATGGGCTTTGAAGTCAAATGTTTTAATTTGGACTTTGAGAGTCCAATTGAGTTTAAATTACCGATTTGGACAAAATTTGGTGTCTGCAGCTGCCCTTCTTTGCTCATTGCTGAGTATCAGGAATAGGGCAAATACAGTAGACAACAATTTTGTCCAACTTAAGACCTAATCCTTTTTTTTTCTTCTTTTTTTTTCTTTCTCTTTTTTTCTTTTTTTTTCTTCTTTTTTTTGTATGCGCTCCTCTTGCAGCAAAGGAGATGAAACTTTAAACTTAAATCATCTACTTTTCGTTTTTGTTTTTGTTTTTTTTAATGTGCTCCTCTTGCAGCAGAGGCGATGAAACTTTAAAATTCTTTTTGTTTTTTTTTGTTTTTTTCATTTTTCGAGAAAGCTCCTCTTGCAGCAGAGGCAATGAAACTTAAAATGTTGTTTTTCTTTTTTTCGAAATGATCTCCTCTTGCAACAGAGGCGATGAAACTTTAAATTTAAATTTGTTTTGTTTTTTCTTTTTTCTTTCTTTTTTTTTTTCAAGAAAGCTCCTCTTGCAGCAGAGGCAATGAAACTTTAAATTTCTTTTTGAAAATGTGCTCCTCTTGCAACAGAGGCAATGAAACTTTTAAATTTTTTTCTTTCTTTCGAAATGTGCTCCTCTTGCAGCAGAGGCAATGAAACTTTAAATCCCTTTCTGAAAATGTGCTCCTCTTACAGCAGAGGCATTGGAACTTTAAATATTTTGCTCGGAGGTCTTAGATTTGGTGCCCGGAGGACTTAATTCATTTTCTGAAAAGTGCTCCTCTTGCAGCAGAGGCATTGAAACTTTAAATTCTCCTGGAATATGCTCCTCTTGCAGCAGAGGCAATGAAACTTTTTCAATTTTTTTCTGGAATGTGCTCCTCTTACAGCAGAGGCAATGAAACTTTGAATTCTTTTTCTGAAATGTGCACCTCTTGCAGCAAAGGCGATGAAACTTTAAAGAGATATGATTGCGCCCGGAGGACTTGGAAATCATTTCCTACCTTGAAAATCACGCATCCACTTAATTAGGTTCAAAATTTTGGTGCCAGTTGGACTGGGCTTAAAAATCTCATCTCATAATGTGCCGATTTCGCTGGGCTTAATACCACACAATGGTGCCAACTACATCGGGCTTAAACAACATCTAGGTGCCAGCTACGTTGGGCTTAAATTCATCTTGGGTCCCAACTTTACTGGGCTTAAATTCATCTCGAATTATGTGCCGATTTCATTGGGCTTAATACCACACAACGGTACCAACTACATCTGGCTTAGACATCATCTAGGTGCCAGCTACGTTGGGCTTAAATTCATCTTGGGTGCCAACTTTACTGGGCTTAAATCCCATCTAATTACATGTCGATTTCATTAGGCTTAATACCACACAACGGTGCCAACTACATCAGGCTTAGACATCATCTAGGTGCAAGCTACGTTAGGCTTAAATGTCATCTAGGGTGCCAACTTTACTGGGCTTAAATCCCATCTCGAATTATGTGCTGATTTCATTAGGCTTAATACCACACAACGGTGCCAACTACATCGGGCTTAGACATCATCCAGGTGCCAGCTACGTTGGGCTTAAATTCATCTTGGGTGCCAACTTTACTGGGCTTAAATTCATCTCGAACTATGTGCCGATTTTATTGGGCTTAATACCACACAACGGTGCCAACTACATCGGGCTTAAACTTCATCTAGGTGCCAGCTACGTTGGGTTTAAATGTCATCTTGGGTGCCAACTTTACTGGGCTTAAATCCCATCTCAAATTATGTGCCGATTTCATTGGGCTTAATACCACACAACGGTGCCAACTACATCGGGCTTAGACATCATCTAGGTGCCAGCTACGTTGGGCTTAAATTCATCTTGGGTGCCAACTTTACTGGGCTTAAATCCCATCTAATTACATGCCGATTTCATTGGGCTTAGTACCACACAATGGTGCCAACTACATCGGGCTTAGACATCATCTAGGTGCCAACTACGTTGGGCTTAAATTCATCTTGGGTGCCAACTTTACTAGGCTTAAATCCCATCCAATTATATGCCGATTTCATTGGGCTTAATACCACACAACGGTGCCAACTACATCGGGCTTAGACATCATCTAGGTGCCAGCTACGTTGGGCTTAAATTCATCTTGCGTGCCAACTTTACTGGGCTTAAATCCCATCTAATTACATGCCGATTTCATTGGGCTTAATACCACACAACGGTGCCAACTACATCGAGCTTAGATATCATTTAGGTGCCAGCTACGTTGGGCTTAAATTCATCTTGGGTGCCAACTTTACTAGGCTTAAATTCATCTCGAATTATGTGCCGATTTCATTGGGCTTAATACCACACAACGGTGCCAATTACATCGGGCTTAAACATCATCTAGGTGCCAGCTACGTTGGGCTTAAATTTTCATCTTGGGTGCCAACTTTACTGGGCTTAAAAATCTCCTCTAATAATGTGCCGATTTCATTAGGCTTAATACCACACAACGGTGCCAACTACATCGGGCTTAAACTTCATCTAGGTGCTAGCTACGTTGGGCTTAAATTCATCTAGGGTGCCAACTTTACTGGGCTCAAATCTCATCTCATAATGTGCCGATTTCGCTGGGCTTAATACCACACAACGGTGCCAACTACATCGGGTTTAAACATCATCTAGGAACCAGCTACGTTGGGCTTAAATTTTCATCTTGGGTGCCAACTTTACTGGGCTTAAAAATCTCCTCTAATTATGTGCCGATTTCATTGGGCTTAATACCACACAACGGTGCCAACTACATTGGGCTTAAACTTCATCTAGGTGCCAGCTACGTTGGGCTTAAATTCATCTAGGGTGCCAACTTTACTGGGCTTAAATCTCATCTCATAATGTGCCGATTTCACTGGGCTTAATACCACACAACGGTGCCAACTACATCGGGCTTAAACATCATCTAGGTGCCAGCTACGTTGGGCTTAAATTTTCATCTTGGGTGCCAACTTTACTGGGCTTAAAAATCTCCTCTAATTATGTGCTGATTTCATTGGGCTTAATACCACACAACGGTGCCAACTACATCGGGCTTAAACTTCATCTAGGTGCCAGCTACGTTGGGCTTAAATTTTCATCTTGGGTGCCAACTTTACTGGGCTTAAAAATCTCCTCTAATTATGTGCCGATTTCATTGGGCTTAATACCATACAACGATGGCAACTACATCGGGCTTAAACATCATCTAGGTGCCAGCTACATTGGGCTTAAATTCATTTGGGTGCCAACTTTACTGGGTTTAAACATCATCTAAAATTATGTGCCGATTTCATTGGGCTTAATACCACACAACAGTGCCAACTACATCGGGCTTAAGCTTCATCTAGGTGCCAGCTACGTTGGGCTTAAATGTCATCTTAGGTGCCAACTTTACTGGGCTTAAATCCCATCTCAAATTATGTGCCGATTTCATTGGGCTTAATACCACACAATGGTGCCAACTACATCGGGCTTAGACATCATCTAGGTACCAGCTACGTTGGGCTTAAATTCTTCTTGGGTGCCAACTTTACTGGGCTTAGATTCATCTCAAATTATGTGCCGATTTCATTGGGCTTAATACCACACAACGGTGCCAACTACATCGGGCTTAAACTTCATCTAGGTGCCAGCTACGTTGGGCTTAAATGTCATCTTGGGTGCCAACTTGACTGGGCTTAGAAATTTATCCAATATCTAGATTGCAATTATATTTTTTTTTCTTGATTCTGCAGTTTCCTTTATCAATTCTTTACTATCTCATCTCAAGTTTTTTTTTCTTCAAATTCTCAAAATTTTGAAACTTTCCATTTTATCTCTCATATTCTCAAAACCCCATTAAACTCATCTCATTTTCTCTTTTTTGTTTGACTCTTATTCTCCTTGCTAGTTCTTTCCTTTGTTCTCTTAAAATAAAAGAAGTATCTCTCTTTTTTCTTTTTTCTCTTTTTTTCAAGCTACATTTTGGTATTCTTGTCATTTTCAAAAAGAAACTCCTTTCTTTCACACAAACTTTTCTTTTCCTTTTTTCAATTTTCATTTTCTTTTCTCATACAAAACTCCTATCTTCGCTTTCTCTTTTTCTATTTTTTTTCTCAACATTGACAAATGCAATGATTGATGATGCAAATGCAATTTTATTTCAGTGAATGATCAGCTATTGTGATGCCAATGCAAACAACTTTTGTCCAAATGCAAATTCAAATGTCTTATGAAAATGCCAATTTGCACTATAAAGTTGCAAACACAATGATTCAAGAATTTTCTATTTGATCCTTTTGTCAACAAAATTCTTTATTTCATGAACTTTTATTCTTCTTCAGGAGTTGCCCCAATCATCACATTCCTTTTTACTAGTATTTTGAAACACTATCAAAATTTTCCTTAATGAGAATTGCCCCAATAAGGCACAAGAGGTTTATTGCCCCACCATAATTATCAAATTTCTCCCTCATTTTTCACTGGAAATACTAAAAAATCGAACCAAATTGCCCCAAAGAAATCACAAGGAGTTTATTATTTCCTGTAAAACAACCTTTCCATTTTTCATTTGAGGGATATAGATGATTTCATTATCCAAAAATGTTTATCTAGTCAAAACTTTTCAATTTTATAGATTACCCCACACTCTAGTCAAAGGAAGTTGAACCTATGACCCACAATTATACAATATATTTAACATTCAACTCTTAAAAATTGGTGATCACTATTTGGATGTATATGGAGGAAAATGGTAAGTTATTCTCATCAACTCAATTGAGTGAGTTCACACCAAGGTTTTGGTTTGGGAAGGATAGCTGCCATTTGATGAGAAAAGGGATGGGTGTCCCTTCATCTAGGCTCACAAAAGAAAGTGTAAATTATTTTAAAAACACTAGATTCCTTGAAATGATTTTTTTTTTGTGAAAAGATCCATTTTAAAGTGCAATAAAAAAATGACACTCTTTTAATTTTCAAATGAGGTATTTTGATATTTGTCAGGACTAGCTACGATGGGTTCAAATTTTTGGCATGTTATTTTGGGAGGAAACAAAAGCTTCAATCTTGGTACCAATCCTTTTAATGGCTCTCAAAAAGGCATTCTTGGATATCTTGATGGTTTGGGATGCTCATTGGTCGCTTCAAAACGACTTTCTTGATGCCGTTTCTATTGTGGCATTAACAACACCATGAATGAATTCAAAGAGTTCTCACTTTTGCTCTAGACTGCCCCTTTTGGAGTTTTCACCCTAAAGCCTCATTCTTTCATATTTTTTTTTTTGCGATTGTTTCATCATGCACTTAAAAATTCAAAATTCATCCAAAATTGACTGTGAAGATCCTTGAAGGATAGTCTTGGTTGAGAATAAGTTAAGTGCCTCATTGGTTATGATAATTCATCAAGGAAAAATCTCTTCAGTTTAAGTATCCATGTTTGATCGAAATGGACTTTTCAAGGTATGTAATGTAGGCTCGGGTTTGGGGTTATGAAAGAAGGGATAAGAAGGCCCAAAAATGTGTTTAAGGGTGATCAACCAAGGATCATTTAGTATTATTTGAAGGCTTAACTCGACATTTGTCATCATCTTTTTTTATTTCACCAAACCTTCATTTTATTTTCTCTTCTTTCTTCTTTTTCTTTTTTTTCTTTTTTCTTTTTGCAATTCCTTTTTCCCTTTTTTTTTTTACTTCAAATGGAGTAAGGTCAAATTTTTGTAAAGCTAATTCATCTCACATTTGCCCCTTAACATAATAAACCATTTTGACTTAGAATTGGGGCCGGTCATTCGTACTCTTGGACAAGGCTTTTGTATATGTGCCCCCCGATGTGGAGGGTGATCCTTGGTTAAGATTTATTTAGAAAGAATTTATAAGGCCCAAAGAGGGTAGCAAATGGATAAATTTTAGATTTGTAAAAAGGATAGTGAAAGATGGCCATTTGTCATTTCAAACATGGTCACTCAAATTGACGAAAATTTCCTCGAGCCAAAAGGGTCAAACATTTTGTCTTTCTGGCTTTTTTTGTTTTTCAAGATGGAATTTCTTGGATATTTTCAAATTTTGGTTCCTTATTATTCTTCTTTTTCTTCTCTCTCTCTCCCTCTCTCTCCCTCTCTCTTTTGTGTTGTTTGGAATCATTCGAATATCCTAAGTGCATGATGTCACAATCGATTTTTCTTTTTCATTTTTTTCTTTTTTTTGTTTGTTTTTTTTTGCTCTTTTTTTTACAACTCATGCGGCAACAAAACATTGCTACAAAATGCCCACAAGCTAGTGAAAACTGTTGGAATTGGCGTATTTAACTTTGGATTGCTCATGGTATTTTACCGAGAGAGAAAAAAGGTATTGCATTATTTGGGCAAGTTAAGGGTATGGTACTTTGTCTTCCTCAATCTTGGTTTCAATCACATGAATGAATCAAAGATTCAGAAACGACTTAAGGAACATCATGGTTTGTGGTTCTTCAAACAAAATTAGGCATTTCTGACAAGTATAAATTTCTGGCATAGTTTTGATACATATCAAATTATCAAAATTCAAATTTAAAAGAGTGTCATGCTTGATTATTCAAGGAATCCAAAATGAATTTTATCAAATTGATTATTTCATTGTTCATTGCCAAGGTGAAGGTCATTACACTGTAATGGCATATTGTGATCGGATGAAAATGGATCATTTGAGTTCAGGTTTTTGCCCCTCAAATGCTTGAAGGCCTTTTAAGAATTTTGGGGCATGGAAATGATTGGAGAGGGTATTTGATGGGTTCAGTTTTTCTTGTAGTGATCACCAATTTTTCAAGATTCGTTTCACTTTATTATGAACAAATTTTCTTTTTGTCATTTTGCTAAAACTCCTTGACCATTTGATTATGTGAGATTTTACTTGAAACAAACCTCTTTTATTTCCAAACAAATTTCTCTTCTTCTTTTTTTTAAATAATAGTAAAATAAATAAAAAAAATCAATGTCACTTATTCATGCTAAATACAATTTTTCCTAAAATAAAAATGTACATCAAAATCTATTCGTCCTAATATACCATAAAGAATGAAAGAATATATAAACATGATTTTTCAAAGGCTTTCACTATCAAATTACAAGAATCATGACCTATCAAAGTAATATATATACAAAAATTCAAATTGAAATTTATCCCTTATTTGACAACTTCACCTATTAACTTGGAAAATCCGATCTAAAACATGTGAAAATTGAATTAGAAAATCAAAGAATCATCTTATGCCCCCATAAAAAAAGTTTCAAAAAGTTTCCTTTTTCATAAAAATCAAAAAGAATTTCTTTCACCCTGAAATACGATGTGAAATGCATGAGATATGATACAATACAACGAATGTTCACATGAAATGTAACGTATACCCATTGAAAATATGATGAAGATCTGACCTCTTCTTTTTTTTTTTTAACTTGACTTGCATGATGATAAAATAAACACAACATGTTAATGAATGTATGGACATCATGTATGCAAAGATGACAAATGAACTAGATGACATGAAGTAAAAATGATGTGAAATGCAAAAATGTTTAAGAAACTAGGTTCTTATATAAACAACACCTAAACAATAACAAATTTTTTTATGAATGTACATGCCAAGAGAAAAAAATGGCAAATATAACTTCTAACTAAACCCAAAAATTCTTCTCATTTTTTTATTAAAACATTTTTTAATTTTTCACCAGACATTTTTCTTAATTCTCCTTTTACTTTACCATTTGCACACAACTAATTTCACATTTTCTACGAGACTTTTATTGTACCCAAAAATTTATTTCTTTTGCACTTTTTTTTTCAATATCAAATTATTCTTGAAATTATATACCAAACAAATTCAAAGAAAACTTTTGTTTACCTTTATTCAAAAGATTTCTTGCAATGAGGAGATTAAAAACAATTTTTTTTATTTTCAAACCATTTTTTTCTTTTTCACAAGCATTTTAGCATTTTCATTAAACTTCCTACACAACCAAAAAATATTCTACATGTCAAACTATTCTTTGAAAATTCTATATAAAAAAATATTTATTCATTCCTTTTTCCTCAGTATTTATTTTGACTTAAAAAAATTTTTTTTATTCATTCTCTCATTTTATTCTAATTCTTTTTCCAAAAAGATTAATTCATTTCCCACTCAAACCCTTTTACCCTTTTTTTTATGCCTTTATCTTAAGAAATTTTTTCAAGAATAATAAAGAATAAAGATTTTGATTTTGATTTTGATTTTTTTAATTAAAAAAATTTAATTGAATTTCTTCCTATTATTTTTAGTGAAAGAGGCATTTTTTTAAACAAATTTTTCATTGTTTATTGTACAAAGAAAAGTTTATCAACATTTTATCATTTCGTATTTTTCTTTTAAAGAAAGAGAGAAATTAAAACTTTTTTTATTCGTGTATACAAAAATATCTCGTAACCAAATATACATAAACCTCTTTTTCTTCCTCTTGCTTTAGAGAACATATTTTTATTAGTTCCCATTTTTATGAACCTATTTACAAAAAAAATTCCCTCCTTAAAGAATGAAGAATTATTTGCATTTTTAAAAGAAAGTCACATTTATTCTGTTGTTTTTATCACACATCTTTATTTTTTCAAAAATAAGTGGTTTTTTTTCTTACAAGATCTTTTATAAAAATATATATATTTATTTTTATTTTACAAAAATTCTCTTTCCCTTTTTTTAGAAAAAGTCCAAGACTTAAATTATATACAATTCAAATCAAAATCGATTGTACCTTTATTATTGACATGAGAAAATGGGTCGAATTGTGTTCCATCGTGTCCTAATTTTGGGATAATTTCTACAAAAATTGGACATGGCTCTACCTAAGGCTGGCCTCTTAAGTTTTTCTATATGCTGGGTTGGGATATATAGATCTAAAGGTTCCCAAATTATACCTCACTGTCATCCACACTGGACTAGTAAGATTTAATTTGAGTGGGAGTATTTCGCTTGCCATTGCGGAGGTGATTACCTCACGAGAGCAAAGGTACTCTACTCCCTTCTAAGAAGGATGGAACCCAGGTATAGAGCTCATGTTATGCAAATGCAAGTGTAAGTGTGTGTAGAGGGAACACGCCAATCATTCCTCACACTAATGCTATATATCCAAACAATTTATTAATAACAATATATACAAATATAAAACATAAAATAAATAACATAGAATGCAAATGCAAACAAAATTATTTTCAAAATCCAAGTGAATTAAGTTTAAATATCAATCAAGACCATTAAATTAAAACTTTGGATAACACATGACTAATCAAGACCATTAAATTAAAAGCGTCTCCAGTGGAGTTGCCAAGCTGTCGTAACGGCTTCGCACTCGACGATTTTGAAAAACATTTAAAAACAAAAGGGAGTCGCCACCAATCTTTTTTGACTAGGTGTGATTGGCCACCTAAAATACTTATCTTTTTAATAAAATCTCAAAATTAATTAAGTTTTATTAAAAAGACAATTTTTGGTCTGCGTAAACAAAAATCGGGTTCGGAAGTACGGTTACGCGTGGGGAAGGATTAGCACCCCCACGACGCCCGTTAAAAAAACGGTACCATAATAATCATGTGTTATCCTTTTTGTTTTAATAAAATAGTCTCAATTTAATATTTAAAATTAATTCCTTTTTATTTCATTTTTGAAGCATTTTATTATTTATCAAAATTATTTTTTCAATTTTTTAAAAAAAAGGTTAGATTTTATTTATCGAAAATGAATGTGAACCCTTTTGTATTGAATAATTAAATCGAATACTCCAATACTTTTGGCAGCATTTGAAATAATTTTCCTCACCTAGAGATTTCTTAAGAATCACTACTTGTGACTTCTATAGAATCTCATCCTCGGCAGGATTCACGCTCATTTCGAAAATTATTATGAATGCACATGATGCAAACAAATAAAAATGATGCAAATGAATTTTTAATTTTGAATTTCATTATTTATTTATATAATTTTCTTTGTTTTTAAAAAAACTTATTTGTTTTTATTTTGTTATTATTTATTTATTTAATTTTCTTTGTTTTTTAAAAAAACTTATTTGTTTTTATTTTTTAACAAAAATTTAAATTATTGAAAAATCATACTAAATATTCAAATACTTTTGGCAACAATTAGTATGACTCTTCTCACCTAGGGATCAGCTAGGAATCACTACTTGTGACTTCCGTAGCATCCCATCATCGGAAATATATTTAATTAAATTTAAAATTTATTATTAATTTTCTTTTAAAAACTTATTTTTATTTATAAAAAATAAATTATTGAAAAATCATACTAAATATTCCAATACTTTTGGCAACATTTAGTACAACTCTTCTCACCTAGGGATCAGCTAGGAATCACTACTTGTGACTTCCGTAACATCCCATCATCGGAAATATATTTAATTAAATTTAAAATTTATTATTAATTTTCTTTTAAAAACTTATTTTTATTTATAAAAAATAAATTATTGAAAAATCATACTAAATATTCCAATACTTTTGGCAACATTTAGTATAACTCTTCTCACCCAGGGATCAGCTAGGAATCACTACTTGTGACTTCCGTAACATCCCATCATCGGAACATTCATTCAAGTGACTTATTATATATAAAAAAAACTTAATTTTCATAAAGGAATAAATAATTTAGTTTGCAAATATATCTGAAGAAACATGTACTTTTAAGTTCAAGTTTAAGTTTTTTTTAATTAATTTATGTTATTAGAGAATTAAGTCCGTTAAAAAAAATTCTTATTTTTGTTTTCTCTTTTTTTTTTACTCAAAGAAAATAAAATAAAATAAATAAACATAATTACAAAAGTCAAGAATATACCAAAATTTGGGTTTAGAACCCAAATGGAAGGCAGCCCAAATGAGGTGGCCCAGGAAAGCCCAACGGATCGGGTCGGAACGGGTCAGGAACCGGGTCGGACGTGGCTCGCGGGTCGCGAGGGGTCCCGGGTCGGGTCGGCTACTCGCGCGGATCCTTCTCCTCCGCTGGCCGGGCGGGCGCGCGGGTCCTTCGGCCTCAAAACGCTGCGTTTCGTCCATCTATAAAAAGCCCTATTTTTTTTTTGCTTCTTTCATTTTACCCGGCCTTTCCAAAAAAAATTTCAGAAACCCCAAAATCCTCTCAACCCTCCTTCCCCGGGGCGATTTTCGGTCGCCGTGTGCCGGTCGTCGGTGATACTCCCGAAACCCTAAAAAGACTTCACTCCCCTTCCTCTTCTCAGATCTAGGGTTTGTTTTCCCCGAAAACACCCCAACCCCCCAGATCTGACTACTCCCGAAAACCTTTCCCCTTTTTTTGTTTTGTTTTGTGTTTATTGTCACCTCTGGTTGGATCTAATTGTGGTTGTGATTGTGGTATGGTTGTTGTTTTTTTTTGTTTTGCAGGTATTAGGTCTAGATCTCAGATCTGGGATTCGGGGTCCTCGGATTCTAGGGTTTCCAGATTTGGGTTGGGGTTCGTCGGGATCTAGGGTTTTTAGTGGTAGTGATGGTTAAGGTAATGATGAGGGGTTGGTGATGGTGATAACGATAGTGAGTGGCTGGTGATGATGATAGTGAGTGGCTGGTGATGATGATAGTGAGTGTCCGGAAGTCTCTCTCCAAAAAATCCGGTGCTTGAATTATTCAAGTCTTTTAAACAAATTCAGAGTCTTCCTTTGATCTAGTGGATTAGAACCAATCTGGGTTCTCCATATTGTTTCCCGGTCCTCCAAGGCAGTGTCAGGATGGGATGGTTTGCTTGGGAAGATGAATTTGGGTGGCAGCCGAGGCATAGGGGGAAGGGTTGGAGAACCGGCGGTTCTGGCAGAAGATCTGGATGATGGATGGGAGATAGCTGGTGGTACCGGCGGCTTAGAGTTTAGAGAACAAAATATGATAATAATAATAATAATAATAATAATAATAATAATAATAATAATAATAATAATAGAAAAGATAATAATAATAATAATAATAATAATAATATCAAATAATAATAATAAAAGTGATAACAATAATAACAAAATAAAAACAAATATATAAAAATAATAATAATAGAAATGAAAACAAATAACAATAAAAATAATTATAAAAATAAAAGCAGAAAAATAAAAATAAAATAAATAAGAAAATCAAAATTTACTCATTTTAATGGGCTTTGAAGTCAAATGTTTTAATTTGGACTTTGAGAGTCCAATTGAGTTTAAAATTACCAATTTGGACAAAATTTGGTGTCTACAACTACAAGGAATAAGAGAATGATAGATGATGGAAACTTTGTAGCTCTTGATTTGTTGTTTGAGGCTTGTAGATTTGAGGAATATGAGATTTTGAGTTGCTGAGTGGTTCGCCTTTTGTTGCTTCAGCTTCTAAGCCTCTATTTATAGTCCCTTGGATGTATTCTAGCCGTTGGGTGGAGCCAAATCTCGAATATTACCGTTGTCTTACAAAAACTAGCCGTTATAGGCTATTTTCGGGCAAAGGGATCGATCCCTTTCCATAGGGGATCGATCCCTTTTGTCTAGATTCTTGATTCTGGGCTTCAGGAACCTTGGGAAGACTTTCTGCCAAAAAGGGATCGATCCTGCTACAGTGGGGATCGATCCTTTTCTTCCAGAGGGCATTTTTCCTGCACTTTTGGGTTAGAAATGATATGACCTTTTATCCTAATTCAACCCAAGACATTTATAAGCTTTAAGGGAGTTTTTCTTGACTTTCTCAAATGAAAATATTGTCCAAGAAATCATCAAGTGATTTTCTAAAATATTCAAAACATTTATAAAGAATTAAGACCAATAGGGATGTATCATTAAATCATGGTCTTAATGTTTGATATGATCACTTGACATGTATTGGGAACATCATGTGTGATAAGGCAAATTTACAATGTGAATTAAAACATTAAAGCTTACTTAAGTTTTTGTCATTTCAAAATATATATGTCAATTTAAAGCTAACATTCCTTTTTGAAAACATATTACATGTTCGTATCACATGTCTCATGAAAATCATCTCATAGTACTATAATCAGTACCAAAATGAGCATTTTGTAAAAATGCTATAAATCAATTGATTTTCTTCTCATATCATATAAAACATATTCTTTTCACATGTCACGCAATCATATATCACATTTTCCGTTTGGCATATTCCATATCATGTAAAACACTTTCCTTTTTAACATATCACCTATCATTTATGGAGTTTAAGATAGACATCAATCTTATCATACTATAAACCCCGGAGGGTAAAGAAATAAACCGGTCAAATCTATGACCGTAATCTATATTGTCATCTGTGGATCACGGATCAGGTGTCGACCGGAATTAAACATATCACATATCATGCATCAGCATGATAGGAATGCCAACCAATCTCAAAACCGTAGTTTTCATCATAAAATAAACCTTTATGGAATTTATATAAATATATAATTCCATAATTTAAAACCATAAGGGTTAAAATCCTTTAGTGAAAATTTATAAAAATATTCATAAAAATATTCACTGTATTTCACTTCATCTTTCACCTCGTATTACGTATAATTTATCTATTTCGAGAATTTTCGGTGGTTTCACTATCACCATTCTCGAATACATGAATATTTTAAAATTCTATCTCATTATATTCATGTTTTATGAAATTTAGTAATTTCCTCATGTTTCGTGATTTAATATCGATTTTCGAAAATAAAATCATTTAATATGATTTTATAAAATTTTTTTAAAATTTTCGGCAGCATAACAGCTGCCGATTTACTAACCTCCTGCACGAAAAATACAGTTTAAAATTTTCAACCAGTACTTCAACCCAAAATTTTCAGCCAATCATGCATCATAATAATTTTCATAAAATATTTGCATAAAATATTTCAAATTAAAATATGCAAACTGAATATCCTCACAGTGGTGCACATGCATCCCTTACCTTTTTTCGGGTTGGTGACTTCTTCTTATCGATCGCGCCTGCACTCCATTTCTCTCGATTCCTTATCTCGATCGCTGAAAATAATTTCTGGAAAAAAAAATTCTAAATTTTAGAATTTTTCTATAATTTATTAAATTTTTCTGAAATTAAATTTTCGAAAATTTCTTACCGAATTTTCATAAATTTTCGGGTTGTCGAATTCTCGTAAATCTCCGAATTTCCTGAAATTCTCCTTTTTCCTCTTTTTCTTCCTTTTTCCTCTTTTTGTTTTTCTTTCTTTCTTTTTCTTTTCTTTCTCTTTCTTTTCTTTTTCTTTTTCTTTTTCTTTTTCCTTTTTTCTTTTTTTTCCTTCTTCCCTTTCCTGGCCGGACCGGTCAGTGCCTCTCCTGTCGGTTCGGCCGGTTCGACCGCCAGTGGTCCTCCTTTCCGCCGGTTTGCGCCTCCCACAGCTGGCCGACGTAGTGGGGATGCTGAATCTAGCCTCCGTTTCACCTCATCACTGGCGACGGCGCCGGATCTGGGTCCGTGGGTTTCAGCCCCTTTCTCCTCTGTTTCTTCCTCCCTCCACTGTTTCCTTCACCGCCGGTGGCGTCTTTCACCTTTGTTAGTCCTCGCTGGTGGCGTTGGTGGCGGTGGCGGTGCCCAGATCGGTCGACACCACCTATCTCCCTTCTCCTTTTTCCTTTCAGTTTTTCCCGGTTCGCTTCGCGTCGTTTCCTTCTCTTTCCACCTCGGGCTACCGTCGTTCGCTTCTCCTCTCGTCGACGACGCCACTCGTTCCTCCTCTCTTCCCTCACTCGGTCGGCGGTGGCAGCTATTGCTACCGCCGGCCTCTACTTTTGTTTTCGACAGAAACGGGATCCCATTTCTCGTTTCTATCTTAAATTTTATTTATTATATGTATATATGTTTTTTATATAATGTATATCTATATTATTATATTTATCTAATTATATATAGATTTATAATATTAAATATGTACATATAAATACAGATATATATATATATATATATGTTCTATTTAAATCACTTATATATATATATCTATTAATTTAAAATACTATATATATATATACATATTATTTATATACATAAATGTATACTAATATACATATATATTTATTTTATGATATAGAATAGTATATATCCATATATAATATATTTAAAAATATACTTATATAATAAAATTATATAAATATATAAATACTCACATTTATATTTCTTAAAATTTGGATTTCTTAATATCCAAATTATATTTCTCCATTTTCATTTCTTATTTAATTTGGATTTCCATTTATCCAAATTAAATTCCTTCTTTCCTTATTTTCCATAACTCCGATCTTATTTTTATTTTCATTTAATTTCCTTCACACAAATTTCCTTATTCGTCACTTCCTTACTTTTCGAAATTTCCACCAATATTCCGTTATCACAATTTTATTTATTTCCTCTGATTTATTTTCTCCAATATTTATAATTTCCAATAAATGAAAAATTTACGGTTATCACACAAGGATTTTCTTATGATAGTCTGTGGGTCCAAAGTCAATTCGGTTTGATTGTTATTCAAAAAAATTCTTTCAAGATGTGGACTAAATCGTCATTTTTGAATTTGTTGCACGTAGACCTAGGTGTGCTCATATTAAAGAATTCCGAAAAATGGTCTTCTTGCCCTTTAGGCTTTTCGGGCCCAAATTTCACATTTTGTTACTTCAGAGGCGATCCGAGTTGTAGATTGCCCTGTAGGGCCCAGTTAACAGTTTTTTCGATAACTCCATAACATATGGAAATTAATTTCTGTAACTTCACTTAATATTCTAATTTAGCACATTCAATAAGTATACGGAGAATAAAGAAATTTGGAATCTCACAATATATATTTACATTTCCTTACATATGTAAATTTCCACATGCATATAATTATATTTACTTATATATATAAATGCATTGTACACTTATGTGTATAAAATTTATACTTAGTTGTATGTAAATTTTTAATTTTCCTTTTGTCCATGTGAGCAAGTCCGTATTTTATACACACACACACAAAAAAAAAGCATGATGCATGCATGTTACATGTACTAGCCGGGCATAAGTTAACATTCATATCGAATTACGTGCTTCTTACTTATAATTTAATGTACATCTAATATATGGTATACATGCACATTTCAATGGCATTCATAGTTTATATATATATATATATATATAAATATAGATATAGATATATCCAAAAATTCATTCTTGTATATTGGGACAAGGTAGGTAAATAAAATTGTCATGTTCTGTCATATACAATGATTATCGATAATTACATATCCAATCAGTTGGTTGGGGCTATCTATGATGCCTTTATATCATTCATTCGTAACAGTAATCAAAATTTTAAATAGAAGATCATATACTAACTAATTTAATATTTACATAAATAGTATCATTTTTAGTAACTTTCACAAACATTTACATCCCTTGTATATAGGATATACAAAAGTGGTACTCTGTACATAAATGTCTGAACATATAAAAGAAAATAAAATATACCTTCATGATCAAATAACTGCTGCCTGAGTGTACCAGAAGCACAGCCAATCCGTGGAACGATATATCACTAAAGATAATCTATGAGGAGGGGAAAAGAGGGGGTGAGCTTAATGCCCAGTAAGAAATTCGTATACAAGAACTGATACTATGAAATCTATATGCATAAAATCATTTAATTCCTAACAATACACTAAAGGATATTTTGGGAAGGATACTATAGTCGACTAGGTAACAAGATGGAGTATGGGAGGTACTTTGAAGTACCTGTCGTGTCCCACTCCTTAGTTACGACTATAAGGAATAAACAATTGAAGATAATGTAATTATCAGTATAAAATCGTTAAATAAATCTCATGCAGTCTTTCAGTCAATAAACCATGTATAAAACAATTTGTTAAACAATTCTCTCGAACAATTTCAGTATAAGAATTTCAGTAAATAGTACAGTAGCATTTCAATACCATGATGTAAAGAAATATATTCAGTACTTTCATTTCTTAGCCGTATAAAATCCAATTCAGTAAAAACAGTACAGTGGAGACAAGGCAACACCCAAATAATATCATGCTAAAGCAGTATCCCAAGAAGGGAGAAACAGTAATAATAAGACGTATGGCCATAGTCACAGTGGTGTCCATAGCGTGTACTGATCAGGTCACCGCAAGGACGCTGATGATATGATCAGCATCAATCAGCAATAGTACAGTAACAGTAGCAGTAACAGTTAGTCAGCATGATACGGGGCCAAACAGTCTCAAAATAGTTTATAGGTAGTGTAAATACCATTAAAGAAATCAATTTTAGTGATAAAACCCTCAATCAGTCCATAAATACATATGTTGGAAAACATAAGTAGTTCAATAATAAAAATTCATAAAATATTCACAGTTCAGTATTCAGCTGTAAAAATGTTCTATTTATTTGTAAACAAGTTAAAAAAACATGTCAGTACCTTCACGTCCGTAAAATTCGATAACATAAATTTTTAAATATATATTTTCGATGTTTGGTAAAATATGGAATTTCTATGATGATAATAAATTTAACTTAATAAATCTTTCATTTCTAGTATTTAAGGATACCAAAATATGATTTCATAATTTATTAGAATTTTCGACAGTATAACGGCTATTTCTATCTTAGTCTTCCTGCAGTGAAAACATAGTGTATAATACTAGCAACAGTCCACAATTTCAACAATTTCCAAAGCAATTGACTTCAAAATAATTTCATAAAATCATTTTCAACCACAATATGCATTCATAGTATCCCTATGTCTTCCATACTTATCCCTTACTTGTCGATTTCTACCAAAACAACAGACAGCACCACTTGACTTATTTCACTCCTGGGCTGTAAAACATTATGCAAACACCATTATTTCACTACACTTCAATTATAATCAATTCTTTTCTCACTAAAATCTATCACATTGTCTACTATAGTCATTAAACCAGTCTAATTTACATTGTGCTAAAACTACAACTATGCCTAAATCAACTTCGTTTTCGATTCTGATCGCACTGACAGTCTTTTCTTAATTTATATAGTGTTATGGGACCTAAAACACATCAATTGGTCACCATTACATGTTCCCCTTATCATGGCTGAATGCTTCATGGGAAGAATTCCATGGTTTTTCAACAATTTAAGCTTTGTTTCATGCTTTATCATTATTCTTCATCCATTTAACATCATTTTCATACATCAAAACATCATGAATCATGAACATCCCATCATGAATGAAACCCTATGGGAGCAATTAAATAGGTTTTGATTTAATCTAGGGCCAAAATCTAGCTATCTACCTTAATTACATCACTATCATTAATTCATAAAGAAAATTCAAGCACAATGATACCTTGTCTTGGTTGAAATCAAGAGGGATCCAAGCACCTTAATTTTGTCCACTTCACACTTAAATATTGGTATGGGTTTGTAGAGCACTGAATTTGGGACAAGTTTATAGAAGAAAGTTTTCGGTTTTAAGCTTGTTTACTAGGTGTTTTGGGAGCTTTTCTATTTTGCCTAAGCTTGGTTATGGAGGAATGTCTTAAGGTTGAAGATGATGGTGGCCAGCCCCTTTAAGAGAGTGTAGCAATTTCTTTAAAAACAATCTTCCTTGCAAAATGACCAAAATGCCTTTATGTTTAATGATTTTGGACAATTTTGCCCTTAAACTTCCATAATATTTTACTAGTCAATTTAAATCTGAAATATTTCATTTCATCATTAAATATTATTATTGAACTTATTCTAATGAATGGATGGGGTTTTATTTAGGTTTGATTGATTGTAAGGGTAAAATTACCAAAATACCAAAATCTGGTAATCGCATAGATTTATTATTTTATCTCCGATTTAGTTTATCTATTACCATGGCATAAAACTTATTATCATGTAGATTATCATACCTCAGTCAGTGGGTCAAAAGTCAATTTAGTTTGACCATTATTCTCATAAATTCATCCATTTATGTCTTTAATCGTCATTTTCTAATTTGTTGGCATAATTCCCAAAAATGACTTAAACAAAGGATTTTGGGTTCTAGATTCTTACCATGAGTCCATTGGACTCTCTGTATTGTGTCTATCCAGTCTCACATCCATCCGAGCATTGTAAGACTCGTGGGACCCACCAAACTATTTTGGCTACATTTGCGAAAAACACAAAAAGTGAACGGTGGTGAGAAGTCTTACATGTGTAATAGTACCAGATTATGTGATTCTTACAAATTCAAATTCTCGAAATCACTTAATCACACTTAGTACTTATACAAATTACAGTTGAGTATAAAATCAAGGTAGAAGAATTTAGGGTTTTCACACTTACACGGTACACCTAAGAAATGAAAGCCACCTGTTGTTCACTCAAAAAGGAATTAGGTATCAAGCAAAACAAAGCATTCAATTGCATTACACCTATGTCATGTATTTCAATTTTTTCTTAATGCATGTCTGAGATGTTTAAGTAAAAAAAGCCATATGAAGCAGAATAGAAGACAAGATACATCTCAAAATTTGATCAAAATTAACCTTAAAATTACAATAAAACCAACGCAAATCTGTTGACTTGGCTCTCTTACTGCATGGCTTTATCTTTAATATAATGTATTGATGTATTGATTATCCATCTTCAACAAAGTTGAGTTTGAAAATTAGATTTGTTATTGTACGACTCTCCAAGTTGGATTGCTTGACAGAACAAACAAGCTTCTCATAAGTGGTATGTAAAAATTATATAACTTGCTATAATGTCAAAATAAAAATATTGAAAGACTAATCTTTCCAAATTATTATAAATTTAAATTTGTTTGACCATTAAATTTGATTTGTTTTTCAATCTTTTTAGGATAATTTAAAATCATGCATATTTTCTTCATCGATTTAATTAAATAATCTCATTATAACCGGCACCCTTTTAGAGTAAATCGGTTTTTTTTTTCATTTCATTTTCCTATATTTTTTGACATTTTTTAATATCAACTTTAGCATTCGGTAAATAAATAAAACTTTAATTAATTTCAATCCAACTAGTAAAACTTTCGTGATGTAATTCTATAAATGCTTAACTATTTTGTATGCTTAAGGTTGAACTATATTGGTTGTTTTTTTTTCTTTAAATATATGCCTACCATTACTCTTATGATTTTGATTAAATTATTTAAAATTGCAAAAAAAATATTGATTTTTAATTTTCTTAATTTTTTAGTATTTACTAATTTTTTCTGTTTATTTTAAACCCAAAATAAAAATGATTTTTATTTTCAAATTATTTATTCGTTTTTAATTTTTAAAAGTCAATAAAATGAATATAAATGCTAATTTTACACAAAAACTTATAAATTGACACCATAATGAACTTACTAAATATTAAGTTACTCTAAGGGTTCAATCGAACTGAGTTGAGCCAATACAGCAGGGTGCTCGAGCTCGAGCTCAACATAGAAACTCAGTACTCGACTTGAGCTCAATTGAGCCTTGATTTTTGAGCTGAAGCGCGGCTCGTGATTGAAATCGAGCTACTCAAGCTCGCTCGATTAGGCTCATTTATCCAAGCTCAATTTTTATGCTTGAGCTTGAATTTATTTTTATGTATATAATTATATAATCAATTAAACATAATTCAAACAAGCATCTTTTACTGCATATCACAACTTGCATATTCACATCAATTTTTTTTTTGAACATACCTATATCCGATGCCTATTTTCAAGTTCGAGTAACAAAGTTTAATAATCTTTAGACTAATGGATCTAACATCAATGAATGAATAAGACAAATACAATATAATTTCATCCTAGAGTATAAATTTTGTAAATGAAAATGGTTTGTCTTTCAGTCTATCAAAATGAAACCATTTGCCCACCATATCATTGCATTTTTAAATGTTAAGTAGCGTTTGTATTTGAACAATTTTCTGCCACACAAACAAAAGTAGTGCCATGATGTGCAGGAGAAGTGCTTTCTTGATTTGTAGATGAGTGATTTCTTTGACTTCTTCAGAGTTTACCTCAATCGCAGAATATTGCTGTTCAGTCAGTTGTTGCAGTGACAGATTCGGCAAGCTCTTCCAAGAGTTCCTTCCGTTCCATAGTTGCAGAAGCCTGAACTGCATCCAGAAAACATCAACAGAGCCAAATGTTTGAGAAATTAATCAACAATAACAAAATTGCAACTTTTATAGCATATCTAGATAAAGTATAACCTCAACAGTTTAATTTATGAGTTAAGAAAGATTTTGGCATACCACAACAGTTTAATTCAAAATGTAAATGTATACCCATGGAACACCGTACACCACTGTAACTACAGTACACTACTTATGAGTAAAAAAAAATTTCTTACCAATGATGGGAAAGGTGCGATGCTAATTGTTGGAGATGAGGAAGTGCTTGAGGAAGAATTGAAGAGGGCGTTCAGTCGTTGATGCAAGTGAGGACTTCTGATGGGTAGTCAAATATGGGCTGGAGTTTGGAAAACAACAATAGCGATGAGGGAATCGGGGAGGGTGTGACACGAGTTGTTGATGAAAGTGCATAAGGAAGATTTAGGCATTCATGCTGGTGAGGACTTCCGATGGGTCGCCAGATATGGGCTTGAGATTGGAGAACAACAGCAAGGGTGGGTGAATCAAGGAGGGTAGTGTGAGGAAGATGGCTTTCAGCCGCCGATGAGGATTTCCTGAGAGAGGGCACCGGATTTGGGTTAGAAACTCCTATAGGTGAGTCGACTGTGCCTTTGTCGAGGAGCGAGGTGAGAGGACCGAAAGAAAGTATGATTCAAAACAGGTTAACAATATGTGGAAGAAAAGGGAATTATGGTTTTTTAGGCTTTAGGACAAACATGTAATTTTAGAAGAACTTAAGATAAATATGTAATTTTATAATTATAAAATAAAATATATATTAAAATATTAAAAGATCGATTAGGCTCGTGAGCTATTCGAGCAAAGTATCTTAATACTTGAACTCAGCTCGCTTGATAGCTTGAGTAGCTCGAGCTTGAGCTCGGCTCAACAAAAATCGAGCTGAATTCGAGTTTTCTTTGAGTCGAGTCCGAGTAGCTTTCGAGCACCACTGTATCGTTTACACCCCTAAGTTACTCATACAGAATCTCTCAAAAACAAAATCCTTAAAAATATGAGTATTAAAAATAAATAAATATAAAAATAAAATCTCACACAGTTATTATTAACACTAAAAGATGGAGAGTTCATTAGCGCTAAAACAGTACACCGAAAGAACAATTGTAAAAAAAGACTTGAAAACCACTTAATCTGGTGCGCTTCCTCTTAGATTAGAAATACATAGTAGACTAGAAACCACCACCTCGGGGAGCATCAACATGTGAAACCCAAAAATATTATTATTTAATTAAAAATTAGAAAGAATTTCAATGTATGAATTTAGTGTTTATATAGGACCAAAATAAAAATTTAGTATTCCGACCCCATGGTAAGTCAATATAGGGTGTAATTAACTTAGAGAATTAAATTTTTTTTTTGGTCAAGAACTTAGAGAATTAAATTTAGGTGGAAAATTTGAGGTTAAGACATTTAAATAAAATTTAGAAGAAAATCGAAAACTTTAACAGTTTGGCCCCGGGAATGAGTAAATCATGTAAAATGAGCCCAACCCAAAATTTTTCCCAAACAAGAGGGTGCCAAATTTCATGGAAATATACTAGATACATAGTAGAACACTTGAGAAGTGGCTAAATCACAAAAATGGGCTGGAAAATAATTTTATGGATTTATTGGTGCAGGCCAGCCAGCAGCCAGATTTTCTGCTCACTGCTAGGCTTTGGTTTTGGGTCAAATTGAATGGGCTACGAGTGGCTTTTGGGTCTAACATTTTAGCCCATGAAAGTAGACTTAATTCAGTCTCCAGAATGGTATTATAGCCCCTGTAGGTCGACAGGACCAGAAAGAAATCCCCCTGTCAATCTGCCATAAGCGTCCTCATTTGCTTCATCTTGTGGGATTTTTTCGGCCACTTTCCAAGCTGAATTGGAGTTCGTCTGAGAAGGACTGATTGTTCCTCCATAAGTCCCCTGCACATAAAAAAATAACTCAGCCAAAACAAAGATCATGTAGTTAGTTAAAAGTTAGTGAGAAGAAATCTGGACAGAACTGCCGTGTTTTGCAAGGTGAGAGAAAGTGAATCCCTTACTACTTTGATAGATTTTTAAGCTTGTTTATGGTGTTTCTAAGTTGTATACATGTTGATCTACAGCTGAGGGTGATTGCTGGTCGATGAATCTTTGGTCAAAGTTGGTCAACATAAGATAAAATTGTTGGAAGAAGATGAAGTTGAAATATGATTGATGTATGTTGAATTTGCATGATTTTGGGTAAAGTAGAATTTTGAAATGGATTTTCTAGGGTTAGGCTATGTTTTGGACAGCCTAGGTTCTTTATGAAAATGGTTAAGTTTGCTTGGTAGATGATTGTATGGTATTAGTTTAATACCGAAAAGTTCAGTTTAAGATTCGGTTTAATCGAAAACGATGAAATTGTGGAATTTGGCAATTTAACAAGTCTTAAAGTGTTATGTAAAGTGTTAAAAGAACATGCAAAACATTATTTTGGTGAGTTTAAGTCTAAGGAATATAAATATATCGAAATGGCACATTTATCAGTAAAATTGAGCAAGTAGCAAAGTTAGTAAATAAGGCCAACTCTAATGATGTTTATGGTTACTTAAGATATATTAAGGTATGTTAAGATAAGTATGAGTATGTATTGATGGTTTCGAAATTGTTTTGGGCAGCGATTGGTGTGGGCACACAAATCGGGGCACACCTAAGACTTGAGGATAGTTGCTTCCCTAAGATTTGATAGGTAAGGGATGCTATTTAAAATTGTGATGGTGTCCCTTACTTTCATCTCAATTTATAAAGAAATGTTTGAAGCATAAATTACATTCCAAAGTTAATTTCCAAAGTTTGCGAAAACTAGCTAGATGTACTAATCGATTTCTGAAAGAAGAGTATATCGCTATAACACCGAAGTTCATGTTTTATGTTAACAAGGATGCCTAAGAAAACGAACCTTATGATTTTTATGCATGGTTTTCCAATAATGTTTTAAGTATGAACATAAATAAGTATGTTTTTTGAAACCGCGATTGGGGTGGTAAATCCCTGGCTAACACGACCCTAGCACTCCTGCTCCTTACCATTTTTGTACCAAATTTATGATTAAGAAGTTGTAAAAGTAACTAAATAAGTAAGTTTTGAGACTCAGGCCCTCTTGTAGTTTATGTCATTGCCTGTCATGCTTCCCACATTGTGCATGTTTGGTCAGAGATTGACGTGATATACCGGTCAAGACTCATGAATGAGAAATGAGCTATGTGATGAGTTGGAGTTTGAAGGATGTAGAATTTTGAATATCATACTATTAAAGTTTTACGATTTAGAAACTATATGGATATTAAGATCATTGGTTAAATTTATATTGAAGAGAAAGAAATAAATTTTGAAATGACAAATATGTCCATATGTTGGACTATGTTCTAAATTGTGATAAAACCAATTTGATCTTGAAGTCATTAGTAATGATGAAGTTATTGATGGTATAAAGAAATGTAATATGTGTATAACGGTTCTGATTATTAATCTTATCTACATTTAGATTACGAATGCGACTTGAAATGTTTATAGTGGGAAGTTGCAGGAAGATTGGCCCTATTATTGATCCTTAAGGGTCTAAATTAAAAGTGTATTGACAGGATATTTATTAAGGGATCGTTGGATATTATGAAAGATGAGATGATTACTAAAGATGATTGAAAAAGTGATATGTATAGTTGATTAAATTTATATTAGTACTGTTAAATTTGGTTCTATACATTCAGTCTGTTTCTAAGTATCAAACAGATATTATAGAACCAGAGTATTTTGAGATATGCTTTGCAAAATGATATGCTAATTGGAGTATTATAAATTTGAAGAATATGTATAAGAACCATAAAGTGATTGTAAAAATAGAAAAAGATGATAGCTAACCTGAATTATTAAATGAAAATAATTTCAAAGTGAATTACAGTAATGAATTGATTAGCTATGAAATGTGTTAGTTAAATAGTTATAATTAATACATCATACTAATTAAGATGATTGATACGCTGTGAAGTATAAGTAAATAGGTGAATTAAGGCAGAATATGTGTTAAAATGAGTTAAATGTTAAGTATCTTTACCTTAAGGATATATAGTGAAATGATAGGACATAGAGATAAAATGTCCAAAATGGTATGAGATTTATAATTAAAAAGTATCGAATGTTATTCCTGATAAATTTTTAGAGTAATATAGATTTGAGAGATCGGGTGAACATCGACTCAACTGTTGATATGGAATCTATATCTAAGCTTGTATCGGAGAACATTGAAAGAACCCGAAAAGCTTAAGAAATCAACTTTGGAAAATGTGTGGGTAATGAAATTCACTTGTATGGGTGTAAATAATGGAAATACAGATGTGATTTTAGGATGATTTATAATTGTGAATTAAATTCCAATTACTTAATAAGTTCTCATTAAGAACGAATATTCATCTACATAGAGTTGATATCTTACTAGATTTGATCAAAGATGTATAAGGAATTCATAAGATCAGTCTCTGTACAAGACGCCATCAACTAATAGTTGGAGACTGATACCCATAAGATAATGTTTAGAACTTGACTAATTCTCACAATTTCCTATTGAGGTTTTCAAGATTAATTAAATACCATGTGAGGTATGTAAGCCTAATGAATGAGGTTTTTAGACCATACATGGATAAAGTGATGAGAGTGAAGAGATAAAAATGTAATAAGAAGATAAAATTACATGAGGACTAGGGAACATGAGTATGAAGCAGTTCCCAAATTAAGACTAAAAGTGATTTCTTTTGGTTATAACATGATTATGGCTAGATGTAAGATCGAGCCAAACTCGATAGAAGAAGTTTAATGATACTCAAAAGAGTAAATAAATGAATTACATTTTTACTGCTAGTAATGTGAATGGAAAAATGTTATATAGATATAACCACCTCAAAATGATAGAAATGGTGAAATTATATAGGTAATGTGATGATTAAATTGATGATTTGATTAGTCATCTATGGACTCTAAATTATGAAAGGATTATATTCCATAGTATATTCTAAAACTTAAGAGATATTGAGTATACCATAAGAATAAGGGATGGAATAAATTCTACATGATATGAGATATTGAGAGAAAATGATTGCCAAATATTTCAGTTACAGCCAGTGTCATAACTGCGAATTTCATACAAGGAAAGTGAAATAAAGGATTCAATTAGTGAATTATTGGGAGAAATTAATTTAATTTATTTGATATGGAGTTATAGAAATTTAATTATATTAGAAATTTAGTAAATTATAAGAAATAAAGGATTTAAACATATATATGATAAACAAATGATGAGAGCTTAAATAAAATTAATATACAGCATACATGTATTAATCTAGTAAAGAAAATATATATAAATGTAAAGTATGTATATATATTAAGTGAAATAAAAGAAATAAAATAAAAGGAATTTTAAAATTTAAAAGTGAAGACTTGGCTTCTTGAAGAAGCCGACCCTACCTACTTCCATCATTTTCTTCCCATTTTCTCAGCAAGGCAATGAGTGGAGGGAAAAAGCCATTGTTGGCTGAAGCTAAAGAAGACCGAGAACTACAAAGCAAGAAATTGATCTTCCTCCAACATACCGAGTAGCAAAAGGTCTCCATTTCAACACAAAAACGTAGAGCAGCAGATAGCACATTCGGCTGAAGGTAAAAGAGGCGAGAATGGCTGTCGAGAGGGAGAGGCTTGAGCCTAGCCTGAAATGGTGTTGATTGGAGCGATCATGAAGAGCCAAAATAAGGGACATTGAAGGAGTTTGTGAGATTGAGAAAGGTATACAAACAGGGGCCCTAAATCACGCCTGATCAAGGGAGAATGGAGGTAGATCTGACTTGAAAATGAGGTTGACGCCGAGAGAGAGAGGAAAAGGAAAGCAAAAAATGAAAGGGAGGAAGGAAGGAAACTTTAGTCTACTACACCACTGTATTCTCCATCATTTTTTTAAGCCATTAAAACCCATGGACAGCAGCTGAAATGGAGGCAAACAGCTGCTAATCGGTCAAGACAGAAAATGCAAGGGAGTACTGCCATAAGGTGACCTTAGGGGTAAGGGTTAATTCTATGAGCTAAGTTTAAAATATAAGTTAAATGGGATGAAACTGAGATCATTTTAGTGTAGGAATATTTGAACAACCTTGAGGAATTGTTTTGGTTTTTCTAAAGTAACATTGAGTAGTAATTGTCGATGTTTAATGTAGAGAAAATATTGAAGAGGAGGAAATAAAGGAAGATTTTCTCAATAGTGCCTTAAAGTGAATTAAGAGTAGAAAAGCCTCCTCGTGAGGGCTCATGGCCAAGTAAGTTTCATAAGGTAAGTTGATTTTTACTATGTAATTATAATTCTAGTATATATGTGGAATTATTCTAAGTGTTTTAGTATGCTAAATTTATAGAAATTTATCAAGGAAGTGGAAGAGCATAATTGGCCAAGTGTAGTGTTCTAAGCACCAAGCCTTGATACAAATGAGAGACATAAGGAAAATGAGTAGATGTAGCCACCATAAAGTAGAGGTAAGGGAATTTACGGTAAACGTTTATTAGTCTGCTATGTTGTGCATGTCCAAAATTCTGTTACTTAATACTTATTGATTTGAAATGCATTCTTGATTGAATTTCATATGTATTGAACTAAGTTGAAGAACAAATGGTTTTGAATTTGAACTGTGTTGAATTTGTGGATAAAAATATTGTTGGTTGGCGTTTTATGCAGGTTGTTTGTTGTGGATTATGATGCTGGGTAGTGTTCTACCTATGCCGTCATAATGCCGAAATTTCGTTAGAAATTATTAAATAGATTTTTGGCATCGATTTAAATTCTATAATGTGTTTAAAACCTCATATACCTCAAGCACCATTACTAGTGATCGAGATACTATCTTTTTAAAATATGTTTTGTACAATGAGGTTATCAAAACGTGAGGGTTTAATATGAATTGTGCCTCCCGTACTCAAGATACATTGTAAAAGCATTCTTGCATGAATTTTGGCATAAGAGACACGGGATGCTTGGAAGTTTCCTGTGTGGCACTTAACTCGCCTGTGTGGCGTTTATTAAACCTGTGTGGCACCCGCCTGTGTGGCGTTTAAATTATGCCTATGTGGCAATTAACGTAAAATATCCTGGATTGCTTTGTGATCTTCCAAGTCCTGGATTGCTTTGTGATCTTCCAGGTGTCCGACAAATAGTCGTGACTTGTACCTCAGCTACTAGATGATCACTGGTGCTGGGATGATTCATGATCATGGATAGAATCTTGGTTCGGAACGGTAACCACTGCTAGCTACTGTGGACGCTTTCATAGAAAGCTTTCGGTTATTTCCAAAGATCCCGATTATATTGCGATACCTTATCAAAGAAATCCTGTCTCTCGAAAATGTTTTCATTGTGTACTTCGATTTTTTTAAATGCATGAGTGCAAGTGTTTTTATAGCTTATAGAACAATGATTTGTCAACTTGCATTTTTCCGTAAGACACACTTAAGCATGAGTTTTGACACACTTATTCACGCATACACATGCACGAACATAGTAGAACATCTAATATCACTTAGCGTATGTTTTCTTACTGGGCTTTCTCCAAAGCTCACCCCCTTCCACCTCAGATTATTTCAGGTAGACTTGGCACGAGAGTGGTGCATCGAGAGTCTTTTTGTCGAGTTGCAGAAAGCTATATTTTGAGCCAAGGTATAATATTTTGTTCTTTTGTTTATATCCCAGACTAAATTCTTTTGTGTACACAGTGTATAGGATTCGGGATGTAAGTACTAGGTATATCGAGTCTGTAAACATACTGTAATTCGTAGTTAAGTTGTAATCTCGATATGTTTATATATTGAATCACATGGATGTCTAGTATTTTAGAATTTAAATGGAGATTTGAAATTTCTACAAGTTGAAACGATGATGTACTTAGTAGGGGGATGGATACTAGACTAAAGTAGGGGCGAAGTTTTTCAATGTCGTTTTCGACACGTCTTACGAGAAGACTATAATGGGACCTTAGACAACTTGTCTTAAACAAATATAAGAGTAAAACTACTCATTAGTTTTTTTGCTACACTGAGCGAGTGACAAATATAGGAAGTGAAGGAAAAAGTTAGCCCAAAAAATCCGGCTTCCGAGGGCGTTACAGCCAGAGATGGCTAGTATTAAATTCTACAAATGAACTCCAGCATTGGTTAAAGTAATATGAACATGAGTATTATGGATAATAAAGAATCTAAAAGGGATAAGATGCTATGGAAGTTATTGTGGACTGATTGTCCAAATTAAATCACTTTTCCATTATCAGGCTCCTAGATATTTTACTGCCATAGTCGAAATATGATGATGAAACAGTGAGAATGCATGTGAAGTTCCAGTGAGCCTTATATGGGATGGAAATCTTTGAGTAGCTATATGTTTATCGAAAATAGCAAAAGGCTTTGGGATTCCAAATTACTAACAGCACCACTACGTACTAATGTGAATATTTGAGCGCAGTATGGAAACGCTCGAGGATATGTTGAGGGAGCGGATGCATGAAATTTGAAGGCTACTGCGACAATTACATACTACTGATTATATCAAGTAAATAATAGTTACCAAAGTATATTGACTTGGCACTGAAGGAGAAAATGAGTGATAAATAGTGTAAATCAACTATTATATGAAGAGTAATGAAATTGATAACTCTCGAATAAATAAGAAATTTTAAGGAGGTATTAATATATGATGAATGACGATATGTAGTGGTCTAAAAGTAATTCTGATGTTGAAAGTATGCTGGCAGTATTACTTAAAAGATGATCTAGGACAGCCCAAAATTGACAGAAGAGCTATGCGGACAGTCAAAGAAAGCCCTTGGAATTTTAACTTAAGGATAAAGTGTTTTTGAAGTTTTCTCCGTCTAAAGGCATAATGAGATTTGGTAAGAAAGAGAAGTTGAGCTCTCGGTATATTGGTCTGTTTGAAATACTAGAGAGGATTGGTGACGTAGCATATTGACTAGCATTACCCCCAGAGCTATCGGGTGTGCATAACGTCTTCCATGTGTCGATGCTAAGGAAGTATCATCCTGACCCATCCCATGTCATTGAGCATGAGCCGTTGGAGATCAGGGAGGACTTAAGTTATGTCAAGAGACCTATTCGGATTTTAGACAGAAAAGATAAGATATTGAGGTATAAGACAATTCCTTTGGTTAGAGTGCTTTGGCAGCATCACACTTCAGAGGAAGCTACATAGGAGCTAGAGAGCTAAATGAAGGAGAAGTACCCTCACCCATTTCAGATAGACACGAAAAATTTGGAGGACCAAATTTTCTAAGGTGGGGAGGCTGTAAAAATTGCAAAACTTTGTACCATACTAGTGAATAAATAAAAGACATAAGATAAGCTAGTATTGAGATACATTTTTGTAAATTTGATTCTTATGTCAAGTAATGAGAATGAAGTCTCAAATTAGTGAAATTAGAAAATAGATAAATTATACCTTTATGTAATTTAGAAATCCTATAACTAAGTTCAAGAATTATATAAGAACAAATAGATACATATATTCCACAAAAAATATATATGTATACTTGTTTTAATAAAACGAAGGCACAAGTATACTAAGGGAAGTGTAGTATACTTGAATAATTAAATAGTGAAAATAAAAATAAATGAGGAATACATGTATATATATACATATTGAGTGTGACGTCCCCACCACTACATCTTATAACCTAATTTTTTCAACTTTTTCTTATTATCTTATACAACATGATTTGATTTAGTTCATCAGTATCATTCATTCCTTACCCTTAAGCTAAATATCTAATAGCTCATAAAATTCTAATTTACTTTCCATAAACATAATAATGATATATATAAATATAATTCCATTCCGCAGGATCTTACACATCATCTTAACTTACATCCCCGACACCTTATATACATAATTGGTACTTGTACTGTACTATAGCTGAATTACAATTTACTTTACATAAACATATAAGTATACCTTCTATGCTAACTAGGAAGTGTATCGTGAAGGTACACTTCGGTCTTTCAAAAGTAAGCTCCTCTAATCGGAGCGGAGTTCACTTCAGGTAATCTATAAGAAAAATGGTCGTAAAAGGGTGAGTTTACACTCAGTAAGAAAAATATGTAAAAGAGCGTACTATGCCTCTATATGCATTTTTCCAACTTGGCTCTATAATGTCATGTAAATCATTATAAAGCATGCATCATATACATCTTTCATATATCGTTTGCAACCATGCATATTTCTTTCAAATGGTATAAGCAAACATACTTTCTTTAAAACATGTATCATCTTATTTCTTTAAAACATCATACTTCATAACTTACTTCAAAACATACATCATATACTTCTTCAGAACATAAATCTTATACTTTAAAATAGATGAAGACTATGTACATTTATTCAAGCAATTGCATCATCATATAAATCATTTATACCCATTTATATGATTCTAACCACATAAATCATTTATACCCATTTATGTGACTTTAATCCTGTATTAGTATAGTGGTGCACCATGTAGAGGTCAGGGATTCTCTCCTGCCTTTAGTAATCCACAGTGACACTAGTCAGGTGTCATCTGTGGTATTGAGGACCGGACTAGGGTTCCTTGCTCAACATGCGTAATACTGAGGACTTGATCAGAGTCTCTCAGCCAAATACAGTGATGCATGATTATAACATAGTCCATAGTCTCAAAACCTTTATCATATACTTGTTCAGAAAACACTTTTGTGTTTAAACCAAATAGGCTTTGAAATCATCTTTTTATACAGGGCAGTCGACTGGTCTCATAGGGCAGTCGGCTACTGCTTCATAACTTCATTTATCTAATTAATTTCATTTAAAATTTCGATATTTTCTTTTCTGAAAACACATAGGGGCAGTCGACTGGTTTTCAAACAGAATGTTTCTTAAGAAATAGCAGTCGACTATTTTTGAAACAAAATGCTTCTGGAAAATTAGCAGTCGACTGGCCTTATAGGCAGTCGACTGGTTTTCAAACAAAATGCATTTTAGCAAATAGTAGTCGACAATCGACTGGTTTGAAACAGAATGTTTCTAGGTAAATAGCAGTCGACTGGCTTACATAGCAGTCGACTGGTTTAGCTCGATTTTCGAAAAATGATGTTTTGGTTGTCATTCGGTGAGAAGAAGGAGAGGAGCTGTTGAAGTAAAGAACAACCAAACAATAGAGGGGCCTGAACGATGTTGAGTCGAAGCGGAAGCTATGTTAGATGTTCGGGGCAATATTGACAGCACTGAAGGGAAAGGAAGAAGTAAGGGAGACAATACATCTGGTGCTGGTTTAGGTTAGATGCTCGTCGCTTTAAGGGATGAGAAAAAGAATAGAGATGAGTTGTACAGTGGATTGTGGGTGTTGCTTAATGACTGACGTTACAAGAGACTGAACAGGGGTGATTAGATAAGGTATAAGGGCTGTATCTTCGACAGAATTGGAGATTTTAGAGGCTGAATATGTCACAGCCCGTGACCCTATTTTTTCACCTTTTTCTATACATCTTATTTGGTTGGACTGTCTGCGATATTTTATTTTTCTTTTACATATAAACAATTTCATATAAAATTATAATATGAATTACATCCCCTATCTTAATTCTTAAGGAAGTAGTACTGTAGATAAGTCTAAATACAGAAAATAAATGATCGTACCTTATGTAATAAATTAAGCTGTCGCATTGTCCCCAAATCCACAGTCGATATGCTCGTATGTCAGATCTCTTAGTCCTCGAAAATCTAAAATGTTAAATTAAGGGGTGAGCAAACCACGGCTCAGTAAGAGAATTATATGCATCACTTGATATTCAGCTATCTATATGCTGAAAAACTTTTTCATTTTTCCTATAGGGCTCTAGGCTCACATGTAGGAAGGATACTACAGTCGGCTAGGGATCCGGATGGAGTAAGGTAGGTATTTTAAAATACCTGTCTTGTCTCAAAACCTAGAAGCAACTGTAGAGAGTAATAAATTTCTTTTTGTTTGAAATTTAAATCTTTTTCCTTTTTATTTCATATCATTTTCATATTCTTTTCAAAATAATGCTTTTATAAAATAAAGCATTTAAATAAAGTAACTAATATTCATATATTCTTTGAAAAGAATATTAGTTAAATCATCATCATTCTTATTTAAAACTCGTTTCATGTTTTACTATACAATCATAATTAGTCCAGTACTTTACATAGCAAAATAAGCTATTTAAATCTTTTTCGTATAACATATAAATCATTTAAATCTAATATTCCATTTAAAAATTAAAATAAGAATATTAGATTTATTTTCCTCCTTTTTCCTTTTTGAAAACATATTACATATTCATGTCATATGTCATATGAAAAATCATCTCGTAGTACTAAAACAGTACTGAAATGAGTATTTTGTAAAATGCTGTAAATCACTTTCATTTAACTTATCACATTTCATGTAAAACGTTTACATTTAACGTATAACATATCATATATAACATTTTTCTTATATGGAGACTGAGGCACGCCCAGCCCGTCCACTTGGTCGTTACTCATATCATGCTATAGACCCTGAAGGGTATAAAATCATCATGTCAAATCTATGGCCATAGTCTCTAATTGTCCTCGACGGATCACTGACCAGGTGTCGACCGGGACTACATATCACCTATCACATGTCACATATCACATATCAGCATGATAAGGTTGCCTACTAGTCTCAAAACAATATTTTTCATCATTAATAAACCTTTATGGAATTTATAAAAGTATATAATTTCATAATTTAAAACCATAAAGGTTATAAAATCATTTAGTGAATATTTAAGAAATATATATAAAAATATTTAGTTTATTCTTTTCATTTTCTATTTCGTATTTCATGAAATTTACATGTCAAGAGAATTTTCGATGATTTCATTATCACTATTCTCGAAAACATGAATTTTAAAATTAAATCTCATTATATTCATGTTTTATGAAAATTAGTAATTTTCTCGTTTTTCGTGATTTAATATTGATTTTTGAAAATAAAATAATTTAATATGATTTTACGTAATTTTCTTAAAAATTTTTGGCAGCATAACGACTGCCGATTGACAAGCCTCCTGCACGGAAAATACAGTTTATAATTCCAGTCAGTAAGTCTTCACAAATTTTCGTTCGATAAATCATCAAAACATTTCCATAAAATAATTTATAATTTAAAAACATGCAGACTGAATATCCTTACAGTGCTGCAAATACATCCCTTACCTTTTCCGGGTCGACGATTTCCTCGTTATTAGTCACGCCCGTACTCCATCTCTTCCGATTTCATCATCTCGTTCGCCGAGAATGATTTCTGGAAACCAAATTCTAACATAATTTATTAAAAATCACAAGAAATTAATTTCCGGAATTTCTTACCAAATTTTCGTAAAATTTCGAATTTTCGAATTCCCGAAAATTTCCTTTTCTCTCTTTCTTTCTTCCTTTTTCTTCTCTTTTATTTTCCTTTTTCTTTTTCTTTTTCTTTTTTCTTTTCCCTTTTCTGGTCTGAACCAGTTCAGACTGGTTCGGCCTTCCTCCACCGGTTCAACTGGTTCAGCTGGTTCAGCTTCAGTTGGCATCGCTATCGGTTCAGCTCCTCCACAGCTGCCTGAGGTCACGGCGAAGCCATTCCCAACAACGGCGATGGCACCGGATCTAGGAAGGTGGGTTTCGGCTCCTTTCTCCCCTTTTTCTTCCTTCCTTCCCTGTTTTCCTCTTCTCCGATGGCTCCTCTTCTTTCCTTTTCCTTTGCTAGAGGCGCAGATGGCCAAATCGGTGGCACCACCAATTTCCTTTTTTCTCTTTTCCTCTCTTTTTCCTCTGGTTTCCTTTTTTATTTTTGCTCATTTCTTCCCTTTTTTCCGTCGCCAGTGGGTTTCTCTCTTCCTTCCCTCACCGGCGACGTCCTCCCCCTTCCTCTTTTCTCACCGACGACATCAGGTTGCTGTCAGTTCCTTTAGGTTTTCCTCCTCTGTTTGTAACAGAGGAGGAAATGAAAATTGGGGTATCGGGTTGACCCCGATTCCCGTTTTTCTGTTTGTTTTTTTATAATATACTATATTATATTTATATAATATATTTAAACATAATATAATAACATATATATTTTATACACAAAATACATATATACAAATTTTAATTTGAATTAATATATATATTTTTTATATATATGTATTTATAGATATATTGTACTACAATATATATATACAAATTTTGATAAAAATAATATTTACTTTTCTTATATATGTATATATTATATATACATAAAATATCATATTTATATACATATGTATTATTTAAATGTACTAAATAGTATATATACTAATGTATATTAATATATACTATATAGTATTTCAATACATATGTATTTGTATAAAAATACATTTATATAATATATAATTATATAAATATATTTCATATTCTTTTCTTCTTTTCTTATTTCCAATTTAATTTTCCTTTTCATTTCTTATTTAATCTGGATTTCCATATCAAAATTAAATTTCCTCAATTTCATCTTTTCATCAATTTCGAAAATTTTAACGATATTCCCTCTTTCTTAATTAAATTCATTTATTTCTTTAATTTATCTCTTGCATTAAATTAAATTTCCGAATACTTATTATAAAAATTCGAAAATTCGCGGTTATCACATCCTCCTCATCTTAAGAATTTCGATCCTCCAAATTTAACTTAAATTAAAAGGTGGCAGCATCCTGTATGCTTATCATTCTTGTCCTCTCAATTATCTTTTAAGTAATACTGCCAGTATACCATCAACATCAGAATCCCTTTTGATACCATTGCATATCATCTTTCATCATATACTTATACTCCTTAAGAATTACTTTATCAATTTGGGAGTTATCAATTTCCACTCCTTTTCGTACCATACATCATTCATACTGTTCATCATCAATTTTGTCTCATTTAGTACCAAGTCGATATATTTTGATAATTATCATTTATACACTGTATTCAGTAGTATTTAATTGTCCCAGTAGCTTTCACATCTCATGCATCCGCTCTCTCAACATATCTTCGAGCATTTCCGTACTACGCTCACATATTTACATCATGTACGAAGCGATGCTGTCAGTAAATTTGGAATCTTAAGGCCTTTTGCTATTTCCCATGAACATATAGCAAATCCGAGATTCCTATCACATGTATGCTCACTGGAACTTCACATACATTCTCATCATTTTATAATCATATTTCGACTATGGCATTAAAGAATCTAAGAGTTTGATAATGGAGCGGTGATTTCATTAGACAATCAATCCTTAATCACTTCCATATCATCACATCTCTTTTAAATTCTTCATTATTATCCCCAATACTCATTTTCACATTTATTTCATAAGGCTGCATCTCCTTGCAGACTTTACTGTTACTTTTCTCTTGCCATAAAGGCAACATTTATCAATCATTTTTTCTTTATATCTATTTTCATGTAATCTCATCATTACATCTATTATTTTTATGGTATACTCTATATCACTTAGGTTTTAGAATATACCAGAAATTATACTCTTTTGATAATTTAGATTCCATAATGGCATAATCAAATTATAACTTAATCTCCTCATTATTTAAATTCATCATTGAATCTATAATTATCAATTTAATCACCTCATTATCCATATAAATCCATTATTTCCATCATTTCGAGGTGGTATATATATATCCTTTTTTCTATTTATATGACTAGCAGTAAATTATAAATCATTTCTTTACTCCTTTGAGTATAATTATTTTTCCTCTATCGAGTTTGGCTCGATCTTACATCTAGCCATAATTATGTGATAACCAAAAAATCACTTTTAGTTTTAAATTCGGGAACTACTTCGTATTCGTGTTCCTTACTCATCATGTACTTATCCTCTTATTTCATATTCATCTTTTCCTTCATCATCATTTCGGTCACTTTTCCTCAGTGGTAAAATATTCCACTATTAAACTCTTCTAACCTTTCGAGTATCATCTTATACTTATTCGTCCATCGACTTTAACTTCTTTACTTATTAGTCACGTCTATAGAGCATCTAACCTGATAACTCTTCCATAGACTGGCAATAGTATTTAGCTAGATCTAGTACATTTCGTATCTCAATCATTATTTCTTCATCATAGACAAATCCACGTCGCTCTGTCATTCGAGATCATATATCTTAGAAAGAGGTACTGTCTTGCCACATCTCTTATTTGCTAATCTTAACATACAGTTGACAGTCTATGAGATTCCATAGGGTTATACCACTATGCTACTCATTTTCCATTGATGTCTTAGACCATATCAATATCTCATCACTTATCCTCATATGGATGCCTCATTCATTAGGCTTATATACCTCACAAGATATTTCATTAACCTTGTAAACCTCAATAGAAACTCGTAACAATTTTATCGAGTTCTAATTATTATCATGTTATGACCATCAGTCTTCAACTTTTCATCTAGTGATGCCTTGTACAAAGATTGTTCTTATAAACTCCTTATACATCTCTGACTATAATAATAATATTATATGTATTATGTATATATGATATATGTATATATATGTATATATAACTAAAGGAATTAAATAAAACAAAAAAAGGAAACAAAAGAGGAAAGGAAACAAATCGGGAATACCTGATTCTTCCTCCCCAAGTGGCTGCCGACCACTGTCGCCGGAGAAAGAAAGAGAGACATGGGAGAGCGACGTCACCGGTGAGCCGAGGAGAGGAAGAGAAGACGACCAGTGACGGAAAAGGAAAGAAAACAGCGAAAACATAAACGGGAAAAACAGGAAACCGGAAGAGAAGAAAGGAGAAAGGAAACGGCGGTGCCGGCCGGTCTTGGCACCGCCACAACCACCTCGACCTCAGCGGAGGTGAGGGGAAGGAGAAGAGAGCCACCGGTGAGGCCAACGACAGTGGTGGAAGGCCGGTGAAGAGGAAGAAGAAATCGAGACCCACGCCGCCAGATCTACCGCCGTGCAGTCGATCCAGGGAAAACGGAGGCCACCGGTAGCTTCGTCGTGCCATCGGCAAGCTGAGGAGCCATCGAACCGCCGAAGAACCGGCCACCGGAGGAGAACCGACGGTGAGGGAGGTGACCGAACTGGCTGGGAAGAAAGAAAAAGAAAAAGAAAAGAAAAGAAAAGAGAAAAAGAAAGAAGGAAGAAAAAAGAAAGAAGAGAAAGAGAAAAGGAATTCTAGGAATTTGGAGAATTCTCGAGAATTCAAAAATTACGAAAAATCCCGAGAAATACAGGAATCGGTAAGAAATCCCGAAAAGTATTAAATTTTTAAATAATTTATTTATTTAAATAATTATGGAAAAATTCTAATTTTTAGAATTTAATTTCCAGAAAATCATCCTCGATTACCGAGACGATGGAATCGGGAGAGGTGAACACGGGCGCGACCTTCGAGAGGCAATCGTCGACCCGAAACAGGTAAGGGAGACATGTGCCGCCTGTAAGGATATTTGGCCATGTTTTTAAATTGCATTTAATTTTTAAATGCTATCGATAATTATCGATTTATAATGTGGTGATTTATCGGTTTTAAATTGTGGTGAAATACCAGTTGAGAAATATAAACTGTATTTTCGGTGCAGGAGGCTAGCCAAATCGGCAGCCGTTATACTGCCGAAAAATTATCGAAAAATTACTGAAATTTACCGAAAATCACAGAAAACCAAAATAAAAGATTTGATTTCATGTGAATCGATTTTCGGGTACGAAAATCGAGAAATTAAGTAAATTTCCTAAAACATGAATATATTGATATTTAAATTTAAAATATTCATGTTTTCGAGAACGATGAAAAGGAAGTCACCGAAAATTCACCCTATAGGTGATATTTCACATGAAACGAGATGAAAATGAAAAAGAGACTGAAGTGAATATTTTTATAAATATTCTTAAATATTCACTTGATTTTACATAAAACCTTTATGGCTTTAATTATGGAAACAAATAATTATGAAAATTCCATAAAGGTTAAGAAATGATGGGAAACCATGATTTCGAGACTAGAGGTCTCTACACGTGTTTCTAGAAGAAAAACATGGTTAAAGGATTTTGAATTTGGAAAGTAAATAATTTATTTTTACATAAATTAGGAAAATATTTTATTTGAATCCCGATCTCTTTGAAAACCATGTTTTGGATAAAAAGCACGGGAAAACGTGCATATGTGTTTTATGGTGGAAAAAGACAGTTTTGCCTTTCTATTTTTACAGTGATGATTTTGCAAACTGTTTTCACCATATGGAAAACATAATTTACACCTTTATGAAATAATTTGAAAAATATTATTTATTTTATAAATTTCATAAAGGTGATTATATTTACATGTGAGCCTTGTGGATATTTGATTTACGGTGTTTAAAAATCCATAAAGGCTATGGTACGGTTTACACTGTTTTGAGACTTAGGCCCCAAGCTTCATGCATCATACTATACTTTTACTGTCACGTGGCTGATTGACCAGCTAGTCATCAGCGTCCCGGATTGTCGCCTAGCAAGCGTACACCGAGGACATACTATAGATCATAGCCATAGATCTCATTACTGTTATTGTGTCCCTAGTGGACGAGATAGCATGATTTACTTGTAGGGTGTTGCCTAGTCTCACTTATTGCTTACTGCTTACTGCTTACTGTTTACTGTTTACTGAAAGGATTTATGGAATCCTATTTACTGTACTGTTTACTGTACAGAACTACTGTACTGTTTACTGATGAAAAACCGTACCAAAATACTATTTACTAAACTGTACTGTTTACTGAAATGGTAGCCATTGATTACTGTTTTACTGAACTGAAAGCTACCATTTACTGTTTAATGAACTAAAAGCTACCTTATACTATTTACTGAATTGGTAGCTACTATTTACTGTTACTGATTGAACCGTATCGAATTACTGTTTTACTGAATATACTCTTTTACTAAACTGTACGATACGGTTATTAATTTGAAAAGGGAAATAAATGTTTATTCTAAAAGAATAACATAAGAATTATTTCTAAGCTAGAAATAATCGAAGAAGTAATTATCCAATGATTGGATATTTACAAATCACTGTACTGTCACGTGTTTTTACTGTACTGAAGAGAAGAGAAGTAAACCACTGTTTTTATTACTGAACTGTCACGTGTTTTAAAGTATACTGAAGTGAAAGAAAATAAGTGGTTTACTCCGTGGAAAAACGAAAATTATATCATTTTGAAAACAACAGAAATAGTACTCTCTATAGTTGCTTCTAGGTTCTGGAACAAGTCAGGTATTTCAAAATACCTGCCTTACTCTATCTGGATCCCTAGCCGATTGTAGTATCCTTCCTACATGTGTGCCTAGAGCCAGCTAGGAAGATTTTAAAGAAAATGAAAAAAAAATTATTTTTAGCATATAGATAGCTGAATATCAAGTGTGACATATAACTCTCTTACTGAGCCGTGGTTTGCTCACTCCCCAATTTTAACATTTCAGGTTTTAATGATGGTGAGATCCAATATTTGTGGATTACGGCTGCACATAAAGGACAATGTGACAGACCGACTGATTTATATGAGGTATGATCATTTATTTTCTGTATTTAGACATGTATGCAGTCCTACTTGCTTATTAAGTAAGATAGGGATGTGTATAATGTTAACAATATTTTATTAAATTGTTTAATAGTTAGTAAAAGTGAAGTATCACAGACAGCCCAACCGGATGAATTGTGAAAATAAGGTTAAAAATGTGGTAACGGGTCGTTACAGATTTAATGGTATCAGAGCATGGTTGGCCTGATATCTGTGAATACTTTTGGAAGGAAGAGTGTTAAACATCCCCAGTAGTACTGTATCGTCTGAATAGATAGAGAAAATAAATGATTGTAAATTGAGTAAAATGATTTAAAGGGAGTGAGAAAGTATAAATTGAGAATGTGAAAGAGGAAAATAGGCTCAGAAATTACCAGAAAATTGGTGATTCTTATAATATAAATGAAGGCCTATTCGGTAAGGATCAGTAAAGGACTCGATAAGGGCCCTACCAGTACTTTACGGTCCGAATCGAACGGAGACCTGAAAGTGATGATATAAGGAGGGGAATGACATATCATCATTAAATAGACTTTAAGTTCACCGATTGAGGGTAATTTGAAGAGAGAGAAAATTTTTGGCCAAAAATGACCAAAATACCCTTGACTCCAAAATTTTACTGGGAGTCAAAATAAACCAACAGAAGTTGAAATTGATTGATATGATAGAGAAATTGTTGATATAAAGCTGAATTACAAGCAAAATAATCCAATTGTGGATTTTAGGGAACTTCTCTGTCGAAATCGAATGAGATCTAAATTGCTGATATAAGTATCAGAAAGGATAATATCAGCACATGGATAATGCGATCATTGATTTAAATGTATACTGAGGAGAAAGAAATAAATGTCAAAATGACGAAAATGCCCCTATGTTGGGCGATGCTCTAAATAGTGATAAAATCAAGTTAATCTTGAATCCATTGATGGTAATGGAGTTATAAATGACATAGAGGATATCATATGAATATAACGATCCCTAGTACTAATTTTCACTTACACTTGGATTACGGACGCGACTGTGAGTGACCTAGTGAACGGGCTAGGCCTTACGATAAAACCTGGGGAGGTGACCCAGTGAACGGGCTGGGCATTCTCAAAGAGGACAGTACACATATGTGAAGGCGGACGGGCCGCGGCCTTATATGATGCGGTCCGATAAAAGTGTAGTGGAATGTCATTAGATGATTGGCTCGGTTATTAACTGTAAGGGCCGAAATTAAAAGTGTATTGAACGGGATCGTTGAATGCTATGAAAAGTGAAATGATTACAGGAATTGACTGATGAGGTGAATAATATAGATAATGAAATACATACTGGTGTGGTTATTTACGGTTCTATATATTTTACTACTTTGAGGTATCAAACATATAATTTTATATAGAACCGAAATATCTTGAAATATGTGTAACAGAATGAGGTACTGTATGGAGTACTGGGAATTGGTGAATATATAAGAACAGTAAAATGATAAAAAGAAGATGACAGCTAACCTAAGTTCTTCAGGACCCTTGAGACAGAACTGTGATGGGCGACCCGTAGTGGATCATGTGTTGTGAGGTGTGGGCGAACTATGTGGTCGCCGACTCACTTGTAAGGGTAAACCTGGGGCGAAAAGGATCGCCTAGGGGATGCTCGTCGACAGTCGATACGAACGGGCGGGACTCTTACAATTATTTTATTGGTAACACGAGTGAAAGGGACTAGGTACGTAAGGATGCCAAGGTTCAAACCTCGTGGATAACATACTCAAGGGAATTAAACATGAACTTATTAAATGAAATTGATTTTAAAGCAAATGACAAAGATAATAAATTGGTTAGCTGTAACATGTGTTGATAACTGTTGTACTTACTACAGCTTACTGGAATGAGATTCGTAAGGCTGTAAAGTATGAGTAAACAATGAAATCAAGGTAGAGTATGAGTCGAAATGAATCGAATGGTAAATGTCTCTGCCTTGAGAATACACAGTGTAAATGATAGGACATGAGGATGAAATGTCCGAATTAATAAGAAATGTGTGATTAAAGAAAGTATCGGATTTGATTTCCGATAGAACTTCCAAAGTTATATAAATTGGAGGAATCGAGATAACATTGACTCGATTTTGAATATGAAATCTGATTCTAAGCTTATATCGGAGAACTTAAGAAAATCCGAAAGCTTAAGAAATCCATTCTGGAAAATGTGAGAATAATGAATTCATGTGTAAAGGTCTGAATGACGAAAACACAGATAGTGAAATTGAGAATAATGAAGTTGTCTGTATGTGTAAATGAGAGAAATACAGATGACCTCGATATGTAGATGAATGAAAGTGATATAGTAAATGGTTACTATGTAATAAAGTTTTGTGAAGAAAAAATATTCATCTACATGATGAAATAGACGCTTTATGGACCTGATTCGATATGCATGAGGAGTTTATAAGACTAGCCTCGGTATAAAGTGTCCTTAGATAAAAGATGGGAGATTGATGTCCATAAGATGACGATTAGAACTCGGAGTGAATTTTACGAGTTCCTATTGAGGTAACAAGGCTAATGATTTGCCTTGTGAGGTATATAAGCCTAAAGAATGAGGCATATATACATGAGAAAATTGATTAAATACTTATAGAGTTTAAAGTACAAATGGAAAATGAGCAGCATTGTGGTATGACTCTTAAACTCTTAAAGACTATGGAATTGTGTTAAGATTGTTAAATAAGATGTTTGGCTAGACAGTGTTTCCTTATGAGGGATATATGATCTCAAGATGGCAGTGAACCTGTCTATGATATAGAGATAATGATTGAGATATGAAAATAATGAGTCTAGCTAGATACTAATCCCAATCCATAAAAGAGTGATGAGACTAGCTGCTCTACTAATGTGATGTAATTAAAGAAAGATGTTAAAGTCGGTAAATGGATAAGTGTAAAGAAAAGATAGTATGCAAGATCTTAAAAGATCTTAGCAGTATAATACCATACCAATCGAGAAAACCGACTAAAAGGATGAGAGTAAAAAATATGAAAAGATAAAAGTTGGAATATGAAAATGAAAATGAAAGTGGAATAAGGAAATAAGTGCATGATGAGAAGGGAACATCAATATGAAATAGTTCCCGAAGGTAAGACTGAAAGTGAATTGGGCTGTTTATCACATAACTGTGGCAAGATGTAAAATCAAGCCAAATTTGACAAGTGAAATAAATAGTACTCAAAAGAGTAGGATAACTGACAAGTATTATTTACTGCCAGTATATAAATGAAAAATAATTATATATATAACCACCTTGAAATGATAAAAATGGTGGAATTGTATAGATAATGTGTTGACTAAATGGATAATTGAGGATTTAATCATCGAATGACCATACTACATGAAGAGAACATGATAGTCTCATGAATTATGATTGTAAGAGATAATCCATAATAAAGTCTGCAAGTGAGATGTTGCCTTGAAAAAATGAATATTATGGACAATAAAGAGTCCAAAGTAGATATAATGATATGGAAGTGATTAAGGACTAATGATCTAAATAGAATCACTTTCCATTATCGGAATCCTCTATTCTCTAGTGCCTTAGTCGCAGTATGAGTAAGAAACTGTAGAAATGTAAATGTACAGTTCCAGTGAGCATTACATGTGATGGGAGTCTCTGGGATGCCATATGCTTAATGAGAAACAGCAAAAGGCTTCGAGATCCCAAGTGTATTGATAGCATCGCTCCATACTAATGTGAATATCTTAGCGTAATATTGAAACGCTTGAAGATACATTGAGAGAGCAGATGCATGAAATATGAAAGCTACTGGGACAATTACATATAACTGACTGACATGTGTAATTGATAGTTTTAAACTATATCAACTTGGCACTAAGTGAGAAAAATGGATGATGAACAGCATAGATCAGCTGTGATATGAAAAATATAGTGAATGGACTCTTATGTGAAAAGAGTGGAAATGAACAACCCCCGAATTGATAAATGAATTTATGGGAGTATAAATGTATACTAAATGATGAAAGACAGCATGTAGTGGTCTAAAGTACTCTTGATGTTGAAAGTGTACTGGCAATATTACTTGAAGTATGAACTAGAGGCCAAAAGTCATAAGTATACGATATGTACCACCTTTGCACTTAAGTTAAATTCGGAGAATCGAATTTCTTAAGGTGGGGAGAATGTGATAACCGTAAATTTTTCATTTATTGGAAATTATAAATAGTGAAAATAAATGTTGGAGAAAATGAACAGTGGAAATAAATAAATAAAATTGTGAGAATCAGAATATTGTGGAAATCCTGAGAATTGAGAAGAAGGAACGGATAATGAAAAATCCTAGTGAAGGAAAATAAGATGAGAAATTCGGAAAATAATGAAAGAGGAAATTTAATTTGGATAAATGGAAATCCAAATTAAATAAGAAATTGAGAAAGAAAATATATATATTGTAGATACAATATATATTTTATTCTTACATTTATATAGATATATATAAATGTTATTTATTTTAAAGTATATAAATATATACATATATATTTATATTAGAGATATATTTTTTTATACACAAAATATATATCTTTATATACTTAAAATATACATAGTACTATATAATATATATAATAATAATATTATATGTATTATGTATATATGATATATGTATATATATATATATATATAACTAAAGGAATTAAATAAAACAAAAAAAGGAAACAAAAGAGGAAAGGAAACAAATCGGGAAGACCCGATTCTTCCTCCCCAAGTGGCTGCCGGCCACTGTCGCCTGAGAAAGAAAGATAGACATGGGAGAGTGACGTCACCGGTGAGCCGAGGAGAGGAAGAGAAGACGATCGGCGACAGAAAAGGAAAGAAAACGGCGAAAACAGAAACGGGAAAAACAAGAAACCGGAAGAGAAGAAATGAGAAAGGAAACGGCGGTGCCGGTCGATCTTGGCACTGCCACAGCCACCTCGACCTCGGCAGAGGTGAGGGGAAGAAGAAGAGAGCCACCGGTGAGGCCAACGACACTGGCAGAAGGCCGGCGAAGAGGAAGAAGAAACTGAGACCCACGCCGCCAGATCTACCACCGTGCCGTCGATCCAGGGCAAACGGAGTCCACCGGTAGCTTCGTCGTGCCGTCGGCAAGTTGAGGAGCCGTCGAACCTCTGGAGAACCGACGGTGAGGGAGGTGATCGAACCGGCTGGGAAGAAAGAAAAAGAAAAAGAAAAGACAAGAAAAGAGAAAAAGAAAGAAGGAAGAAAAAAGAAAGAAGAGAAAGAGAAAAGGAATTCCGGGAATTTGGAGAATTCCCGAGAATTCGAAAATTACGAGAAATCCAGAGAAATACAGGAATCGGTAAGAAATCTCGAAAAGTATTAAATTATTTAAATAATTATGGAAAAATTCTAATTTTTAGAATTTAATTTTCAGAAAATCATCCTCGATTACCGAGACGATGGAATCGGGAGAGGTGAACACGGGCGCGACCTTCGAGAGGCAGTCGCCGACCCGAAACAGGTAAGAGAGACATGTGCCGCCTGTAAGGATATTTAGCCATGTTTTTAAATTGCATTTAATTTTTAAATGCTATCGATAATTATCGGTTTATAATGTGGTGATTTATCGGTTTTAAATTGTGGTGAAATACTAGTTGAGAAATATAAACTGTATTTTCGGTGCAGGAGGCTAGCCAAATCGGTAGCCGTTATACTGCCGAAAAATTATCAAAAAATTACTGAAATTTACCGAAAGTCACTGAAAACCAAAATAAAAGATTTGATTTCACGTAAATCGATTTTCGGGTACGAAAATCGAGAAATTAAGTAAATTTCATAAAACATGAATATAGTGATATTTAAATTTAAAATATTCATGTTTTCGAGAATGATGAAAAGGAAGTCACCGAAAATTCACCCTATAGGTGATATTTCACGTGAAATGAGATGAAAATGAAAAAGAGACTGAAGTGAATATTTTTATAAATATTCTTAAATATTCACTTGATTTTACATAAAACCTTTATGGTTTTAATTATGGAAACAAATAATTATGAAAATTCCATAAAGGTTAAGAAATGATGGGAAACCATGATTTCGAGACTAGAGGTCTTTACACGTGTTTCTAGAAGAAAAACACGGTTAAAGGATTTTGAATTTAGAAAGTAAATAATTTATTTTTACATAAATTATGAAAATATTTTATTTGAATCCCAATTTCTTTGAAAACCATGTTTTGGATAAAAAGCACGGGAAAGCGTGCATATGTGTTTTACGGTGGAAAAAGACAGTTTTGCCTTTCTATTTTTACAGTGATGATTTTGCAAACTGTTTTCACCGTATGGAAAACATAATTTATAACTTTATGAAATAATTTGAAAAAAATTATTTATTTGATAAATTTCATAAAGGTGATTATATTTACATGTGAGCGTTGTGGATATTTGATTTACAGTGTTTAAAAATCCATAAAGGCTATGGTACGGTTTATACTGTTTTGAGACTTAGGCCCCGAGCTTCATGCATCATATTATACTTTTACTGTCACGTGGCTGATTGACCAGCTAGTCATCAGTGTCCCGGATTGTCTGTGACGTCCCCGTCACTTCATCTTATCACTTATCTTTTTCCTTCTTTATTTAGATTTAGTTTATCCAGTATCGTTCTTCCCTTAATCTTAAGCTAATCATTTAATAGCTCATGAAATTTTATTCAATTTCCATAAACATAAAAATGATATATATAAATATCATTCCATTTCCACAGGATCTCATTCATCATCTTAACTTACATCCCCGACATCTTACATATACAATTTCTACTTGTACTGTACTGTAGCTGAATTACAATTTAACTTTACATATGAACATATAAGTATACCTTCTATGCTAACTGGGAAGCGTATCGAGAAGGTACACTTCGATTCTTCAAAAACAAGCTCCTCTAGTCGGAGCGGGATTCACTTCAGGTAATCTGTAGGAAAATGGTCGTAAAAGGGTGAGTTTACGCTCAGTAAGAAAAGTATGTAAAAGAGCGTGCTATGCCTCTATATGCATTTTTCCTACTTGGCTCTATAATGTCATGTAAAGCATTATAAAGCATGCATCATAAACCTCTTTCATGTATTGTTTGCAACCATGCATATTCATTTCAAATGACATGGCAATCATACTTTGTATGCTTCTTTTAAAATATCGCATACATATAAAATATGCATCATACTTCTTTCTTTAAAACATCTTACTTCATATCATACTTTAAAACATACATCATATTCTTCTTCATACGTATATCTTGTATTTTGAAATAGATGGAGACTATGTGCAATGTTTAAGCGATTGAGTCGTCATATGAACCGTTCATTCCCATTCATATGACTCATATGACTCTAATCATGCATTAGTACATTGGTATACCATGTAGAGGTCAGGGATTCTCTCCTGCCTTAATAATACCATAGTGAGTACTAGTCAGGTGTCACTTATGGTCTTGAGGACCGGACTAGGGTTCCTCACTTAACATACATATTACTGAGGACTTGATCAGAGTCTCTCAGCCATCAGAAATGCATAATCATTACGCAGTCCATAGCCTCAAAACATTTATAATATACTTTTCAGAAAACACCTTTGTGTTTAAATCAAATAAGCTTTGAAAACATCTTTTCATACAAGGCAGTCGACTGGTCTTATAGGGCAGTCGACTGCTGCTTCATAACTTCATTTCTCGAAATTATTTTCATTTCGGAAAATACATGGGGGCAGTCGACTGGTCCATATAGCAATCGACTGGTTTTCAAACAAAATGCTTCTTAAGAAATAGCAGTCGACTGGTCATATAGGGCAGTCGACTGTTTTTGAAACAGAATGCAATTTGGTAAATAGCAGTCGACTGTCTCATATAGCAGTCGACTGGTTTGAAACAGCATGCTTCTGGGAAAATAGCAGTCGACTGGTTTGCATCGGTTTTCCGAAAAAGGCGTTTTGGTTCTCTCTAGGCAGTCGGCTGCTACTTAAGGCAGTTGGCTGCTCCTAACCTAATTGGTACTAGGAGACAAGTCCGAAAATGCATCTTTTCCTGCACAAAACTAGCTGATGTTTCTTTCCAAATCACATACACACATCATAAAACATGCGGACATAGCCGTCTTACGTCCGTTACATAATTTCCTTACCTCGATTCCTTCGAGAACGCAAGATCACTTGGCGCGTTAACCCTAGCTTTCACTCCTTCAAAGCTGAAATCATCATATCATATCAAACCTTAAATTAAACCACATACACATGTTATACTAACTTAAAACAACTCCAAACCAAGAACGAAATTACAAGAATCATCTATTTCTCTTACCTTCATTAGAGATCAAAATCTCAAACTTTGAGATCTCTTCCAATACTTGAAATCAATCCACCAAACTTTGGATATCACTTAGTCTAGTGACAAGGATTATTTTTCGTACTACAAACTTAATGGATCGATGGAAGAGTAAGGTGGTTTAGCAAGGTAGCTAGAGATGGAAGCTTGGAAGATTGGATGGAACGAGAGGGAGAGCTGGAAGAAGAGTGGCTGACGTTGGTGATAGCTGATGAAGATGGTAAGTCATGCAAGATGCATTTAATGCATGCTAATCTCATTAATCATCTCAGCCCTTTCTTTCCTCTTTGACTCATCCATTTGACCATTTAATTCCTCTTTTCTCCTATGACTCATCCACTTAAATCCAATTAAAATCCTGATTTTATTTTCTTTCCTACTTCAATTATTTTCCTGATATTAACATTACTTCATTTGACTTATTAACATTCAACTTCATTATTTCTTCTCATTCTACTTATTTCTTACATGCTCTATACCTCATGCATACATCATTCATACATTAAACTTCATATTCATTTAATCATATTAACTTAGAATACTTTACATACATGGAGGAATACATGGAAATTGGGGATCTCACATCCTCCCCACCTTAGAAAATTTGGTCCTCCAAATTTGCCTTAGCTTGTCATGTAAATAATTATGGATACCTTTCCTTCATTAAGCTCTCTAGCTCCCATGTAGCTTCTTCCATCGTATGGTATTGCCAGAGAACTTTCACTAACGGGATCGTCTTAAACCTCAAAACTTTCTCTTTTCTGTCCAAAATCAGAATTGGCTTCTCTACATAGCTCATATCTTCCCTTATCTCCAAGGGTTCATACTCAATGACATGAGACGGATCCGGATTATACTTCCGAAGCATCGATACATGAAACACATTATATACTCCCGATAGCTCCGGAGGCAATGCCAATCTATAGGCAACATCGCCTATTCGATCTAAGACCTCAAATGGACCGATGTAACGAGGACTCAGCTTATCTCGTCGGCCAAATCTCATAATCCCTTTGGATGGAGAAATTTTCAAGAATACAAAATCTCCAACCATAAACTCAAGTGGTCTCCATCGAGCATCCGCATAGCTCTTTTGTCTACTTTGAGCTGTCTTAAGCGTCTGACAATTCAACTTAACATCTTCTGATGCTCGCTCGACTAGATCTGGAGCCAATAACTTACGTTCGCCCACTTCTTCCCACCCAATCGGAGATCGACACCTTCTTCCATACAAAGCTTCATATGGTGCCATCCCGATGCTTGCATGATAACTATTATTGTATGCAAACTTAGCCAATGGCAGATGGTCATCCGAGGAGCCTTTAAAATCCATAGCACAAGCCCTCAACATATCCTCGAGCGTCTGAATCGTGCGCTCGGACTGTCCATCAGTCTGCGGATGAAAAGCTGTGCTAAAATTTAACTTAGATCCCATGGCTTCCTGAAAATGCTCCCAGAAATAGGAAGTAAACCTGGAATCTTTATCAGAAGTGATGCTCACTGGAACACCATGTAGTCTTACGACATCTCTTACATACATATCTGCCAAAGCATTGAGTGTGTCTGTTGACTTCATAGGTAGGAAGTGAGCTGATTTTGTCAATCTATCGACAATCGCCCAAATACCATTATGATTCTTCTTGGTTCTGGGCAACCCCATAATAAAATCCATCGCAATGTGCTCCCACTTCCACATAGGTATAGGCAGAGGGTACAGTAATCCTGCTGGCTTTTGGTGCTCTACCTTGACCTGTTGACATGTGAGACATTTTGCTACAAAATCTGCTATGTCTCTCTTCATGCCCTTCCACCAGTATACCTTGCGAAGATTGTGATACATCTTCGTATTTCCTGGATGTAACGTGTACTTAGTGGCATGTGCTTCAATCAAGATCAACTTCTTCAATTCGTCATCATTAGGAACACATATACGACTTCTAAACCTCAAAATTCCATCACTACTGACATTAAATTCTGAGGTCATACCTGACTGCATCTGATTCATAGCCTCTATGCATCTATCATCTTCCTTTTGAGCACTTCGGATTCTGTCCATTAACTCTGGCTCAATCCTTAAACTAGCCATCATTTCAATTTGTTCGTAAGTCATAACATTAAGGTTGAGGCTTGCGAATTGCTCAATTAGTTCATGCTCTTTTATCATCATATAAGACACCATACTTACATGCTTCCGGCTCAGAGCATCCGCCACCGCATTGGCTTTCCCCGGCTGGTACAAGATCTCACAATCGTAATCCTTCAGTAGCTCGAGCCATCTTCTTTGCCTCATGTTTAATTCCTTCTAGGAGAATAAGTATTTCAAACTTTTGTGATCTGTAAAAATCTGAAATCTCTCACCATATAAGTAATGTCTCCATATTTTCAGGGCAAATATTACTGCAGCTAACTCCAAATCATGAGTCGGGTAGTTCTTCTCATGGTCCTTCAATTGTCTGGAACCATAGGCTACTACCTTACCATGCTGCATTAACACGCATCCCAAACCTTGCCCTGAGGCATCACTATACACTGTAAATCCACCTGAACCACTAGGGATGGTGAGAATTGGTGCAGTCGTCAGCCTGTGCTTCAACTCTTGGAAACTACACTCACAGGCTTCATTCCACTCATACTTCATTTCCTTACGCGTCAAGCGCGTCAATGGAGCAGCTAGCTTTGAGAAGCCCTATACAAACCTCCTATAGTAGCCAGCTAAACCCAAAAAACTCCTAATCTCCGTCACAGTCTTCGATCTTTCCCATTGAACCACCGCTTCAATCTTCGACGGATCAACTGAGACTCCATCTTTACTGATAATGTGACCTAAGAAGGAGATCTGATTCAACCAGAAATCACATTTACTTAGCTTGGCATATAGTCCTCTATCTCTGAGGGTCTCCAAAACAATCCTCAAATGCTGCTCATGCTCTTCCCGTGACCTCGAGTACACCAAGATGTCATCGATGAAGACAATGACAAACTGGTCCAAGTACTGCTTAAACACATCATTCATCAGATTCATGAAGGCTGCAGGTGCATTGGTTAATCCAAACGGCATCACCAAGAATTCATAATGGCCATACCGTGTCCTGAACGCAGTCTTAGGGATATCTTTATCTCGGATCTTCAACTGATGATATCCCGATCTCAAGTCTATCTTGGAGAAGACTTGTGCACCCTTTAGCTGATCAAAGAGGTCATCTATCCTGGGAAGAGGATACTTCTTCTTGATCGTCACTTTGTTCAACCACCGGTAGTCAATGCATAACCTTATACTGCCGCCCTTCTTCTTGACAAAAAGCACAGGAGCACCCCAAGGGGATACGCTGGGTCGTATGAATCCCTTGTCTAGCAACTCCTGAAGCTGCTTCTTAAGTTCTTCTAATTCTACCAAGGCCATCCAGTAAGGAGCTCTTGATATAGGCTCAGTCCCCGGCACCAAATCGATAGTGAACTCCACTTCCCTATCCGGAGGAAGTCCTGGAAGATCATCCGGGAACACCTCGGGAAAATCTCGAACTACAGGAATATCATTGAGTCCGGGACGTTTCTGATCTACGTCCTCCACATAAGCAATGAATCCTTCATACAACCATACATGCTTCTCAAATTATTTTCATATGAATTCAAATCAAGAACCAAACAGGTTTCATATTAATTTCTTGCAAAATTTACAACATAGCTAACGGGTGAAGAGAATGTTACACTCTTAGCATAACAGTCTAATAAAACATGATTATTAGCTAACCAATCCATACCTAAAATAACATCAAACCCATACATATTTAGTAGGATTAGGTCAGCCTTAGATTCTCTTTCTCCTACCCGTAGCTTACAGTTTCTATATACTAACTCTGTCATTTGTGATTCCTTAAAAGGTGTGCTTATTTGCAATAAGTGTCCTAAATGCTCAGGCTCAACAGGTACTTTCATAGCAATCATAGGAGACATGAATGAATGCGTGGAGCCTGGATCAAACAATGCTATGACATTCACATCAAACAGGTAAATTGTACCTTTAATCACTTTGGACGAGGCATCGACAGACTCTTCGTCGATGGCAAACACTCGTCCTTGGGTCACAGCTTTCTTTCCCTTCTCAGCCGCAGTGGCCTTAGGTTGTGGTTTAGGGGTCTTATCGGATTCATCAGGCATCCTCGGATCTCTCTGAGGGCAATCCCTAATCATGTGTCCTTTCTCCCCACATCTAAAGCAAGCGCCACTCGCCAAGCGACATGGTTGTGATCCATGAAACTTCCCGCACTGCTCACATCTTTGCATCGTACTCTTTGGTGAGCTAGCGGTACTTCCAACTTGATTTCGGGATCACTCATCACTTATCCTGATCCCAATAGCTTTAGGAGTACCAATATCAGTATCATCATCATCATAACTCCAACTTCAATATAATTCCATATAACCATTAAATTAATTTAAAGATCATCTTTCTATACTTTACTCACCTAGAAAAACTCCTTCAGATCGTCTACTCCTCCAAAATAGATACCTATCGCTCGAAGCTTTCTCATCCGACTTCTGCTTCATCGGTTCTTGCCTTTACCCTTGGCTCGGAAGTCAGCATGGTGTAGATCATAGTCCTGCTCACACAGCTGAGCCTTACGGACAGCTTCTCCATAGGTGGTGATATCCATTGGATATAGTTTAGATCTAATCGGGGACTTCAATCCCTCGATGAATCTGTAGATCTTATGCCTTTCGTCTCTTCGGACCTCTGGATCGAATCTACTCAAGGTGGTGAACTTAGATTCATACTGATTCACCGTCATTGTACCTTGAGTCAAACTCAAAAACTCAATCTTCAATCTATTCCGATCCGTGCGTGGGATGTACTGTTCATTAAAAGCCTCCACAAATCTGTCCCACGTGACCTCATCATATCGGGCCTCTAATACGGTCCGAGTGGCTTGCCACCAATATTCGGCATCATCTATCAACAGATAGGCAGCCAAGCCTACTTTCTCCCTTTCGGAGCAGGGCATATACTCAAAGGATTTTAGAACTGCTTTCATCCAGTTCTCAGCTGTCAACAAATCTCTTTCCCCCTTGAACTTGGGCGGATCCAACTTCTTGAATTCTTTAATCAATGCCACACTGCAATAAGCTCTAGGATCCCGCCTTCCAGTAACTGGGACTAGTGGGGTTACTTCCGTAGGAGGAATAACAGTTGTAGTTGCTTGGGTGCTTGTGGCCACACTTGGGAAGTTAGACATAAACTGGGTGAACATCGTGGCCATGTTCTCCATATGCTTTTCCATCTTCGCTAGCCTTGTATTCGGGCTATGTGGTGGAGATGGATGAGGAGACGGAACTGAGGGCTCTTCAGTGCGACCCCGTCCTCTTCCTCTACTTGTACCTCTTCTTCGTGAGCTCATACTGTAAATATAATCATCATTGAGCTCTTTAGTATAATTAGAAACAGCTATACTATACAATTGTATTCAGACAAGTACAGTACAATTGGGGGATATACTCTATTTCTAGCTTCTTGACACTGACAAACCTCAATTTAAACTGCTCTGATACCACTCTGTGACGTCCCCGTCACTTCATCTTATCACTTATCTTTTTCCTTCTTTATTTAGATTTAGTTTATCCAGTGTCGTTCTTCCCTTAATCTTAAGCTAATCATTTAATAGCTCATGAAATTTTATTCAATTTCCATAAACATAAAAATGATATATATATAAATATCATTCCATTTCCACAGGATCTCATTCATCATCTTAACTTACATCCCCGGCATCTTATATATACAATTTCTACTTCTACTATACTGTAGCTGAATTACAATTTAACTTTACATATGAACATATAAGTATACCTTCTATGCTAACTGGGAAGCGTATTGAGAAGGTACACTTCGATTCTTCAAAAACAAGCTCCTCTAGTCGAAGCGGGATTCACTTCAGGTAATCTGTAGGAAAATGGTCGTAAAAGGGTGAGTTTATGCTCAGTAAGAAAAGTATGTAAAAGAGCGTACTATGCCTCTATATGCATTTTTCCTACTTAGCTCTATAATGTCATGTAAATCATTATAAAGCATGCATCATAAACCTCTTTCATGCATTGTTTGCAACCATGCATATTCATTTCAAATGACATGGCAATCATACTTTGTATGCGTCTTTTAAAATATCGCATACATATAAAATATGCATCATACTTCTTTCTTTAAAACATCTTACTTCATATCATACTATAAAACATACATCATATTCTTCTTCATACGTATATCTTGTACTTTGAAATAGATGGAGACTATGTACAATGTTTAAGCGATTGAGTCGTCATATGAACCGTTCATTCCCATTCATATGACTCATATGACTCTAATCATGCATTAGTACATTGGTATACCATGTAGAGGTCAGGGATTCTCTCCTGCTTTAATAATACCATAGTGAGCACTAGTCAGGCGTCACTTATGGTCTTGAGGACCGAACTAGGGTCCTCACTTAACATACATATTACTGAGGACTTGATCAAAGTCTCTTAGCCATCAGAAATGCATAATCATTACGCAGTCCATAGCCTCAAAACATTTATAATATACTTTTCAGAAAACACCTTTGTGTTTCAATCAAATAATTTTTGAAAACATCTTTTCATACATGGCAGTCGACTAGTCTTATAGGGCAGTCGACTACTGCTTCATAACTTCATTTCTTGAAATTATTTTCATTTCAGAAAATACATGGGGGCAGTCGACTGGTCCATATAGCAATCGACTGGTTTTCAAACAGAATGCTTCTTAAGAAATAGCAATCGACTGGTCATATAGGGCAGTCGACTGTTTTTGAAACAGAATGCAATTTGGTAAATAGCAGTCGACTGTCTCATATAGCAGTCGACTGGTTTGAAACAGCATGCTTCTAGGAAAATAGCAGTCGATTGGCTTACATAGCAGTCGACTGGTTTGCATCGGTTTTCAAAAAACGGCGTTTTGGTTGTCTCTAGGCAGTCGGCTGCTACTTAAGGCAGTCGGCTGCTCCTAACCTAATTGGTACTAGGAGACAAGTCCGAAAATGCATCTTTTCCTGCACAAAACCAGCTGATGTTTCTTTCCAAATCACATACACACATCATAAAACATGCGGACATAACCGCCTTACGTCCGTTACATAATTTCCTTACCTCGATTCCTTCAAGAACGCAAGATCACTTGGCGCATTAACCCTAGCTTTCACTCCTTCAAAGCTGAAATCATCATATCATATCAAACCTTAAATTAAACCACATACACATGTTATACTAACTTAAAACAACTCCAAACCAAGAACGAAATTGCAAGAATCATCTATTTCTCTTACCTTCACTAGAGATCAAAATCTCAAACTTTGAGATCTCTTCCAATACTTGAAATCAATCCACCAAACTTTGGATATCACTTAGTCTAGTGACAAGGATTATTTTTCGTTCTACGAACTTAATGGATCGATGGAAGAGTAAGGTGGTTTAGCAAGGTAGCTAGAGATGGAAGCTTGGAAGATTGGATGGAACGAGAGGGAGAGCTGGAAGAAGAGTGGCTGACGTTGGTGATAGCTGATGAAGATGGTGAGTCATGCAAGATGCATTTAATGCATGCTAATCTCATTAATCATCTCAGCCCTTTCTTTCCTCTTTGACTCATCCATTTGACCATTTAATTCCTCTTTTCTCCTATGACTCATCCACTTAAATCCAATTAAAATCCTGATTTTATTTTCTTTCCTACTTCAATTATTTTCCTGATATTAACATTATTTCATTTGACTTGTTAACATTCAACTTCATTATTTCTTCTCATTCTACTTATTTCTTACATGCTCTATACCTCATGCATACATCATTCATACATTAAACTTCATATTCATTTAATCATATTAACTTAGAATACTTTACATATATGGAGGAATACATGGAAATTGGGGATCTCACATTGTCGCCTAGCAAGCGTACACCGAGGACATACTATAGATCATAGCCATAGATCTCATTACTGTTACTGTGTCCCTAGTGGACGAGATAGCATGATTTACTTGTAAGGTGTTGCCTAGTCTCACTTATTGCTTACTGCTTACTGTTTACTGTTAACTGAAAGGATTTATGGAATCCTATTTACTGTACTGTTTACTGTACGGAACTACTGTATTGTTTACTGTTTATTGATGAAAATCGTACCAAAACACTATTTACTGAACTGTACTGTTTACTGAAATGGTAGACATTGATTACTGTTTTACTGAATTGAAAGCTACCATTTGCTGTTTACTGAACTAAAAGCTACCTTATACAATTTACTGAATTGGTAGTTACTATTTACTGTTACTGATTGAACCATATCGAATTACTGTTTTACTGAATATACTATTTTACTGAACTGTACGATACGGTTATTGATTTGAAAAGAGAAATAAATGTTTATTCTAAAAGAATAACATAAGAATTATTTCTAATCTAGAAATAATCGAAGAAGTAATTATCCAATGATTGGATATTTACAAATCACTGTACTGTCACATGTTTTTACTGTACTGAAGAGAAGAGAAGTAAACCACTGTTTTTATTACTGAACTGTCACGTGTTTTAAAGTATACTGAAGTGAAAGGAAATAAGTGGTTTACTACGTGGAAAAATGAAAATTATATCGTTTTGAAAGCAACAGAAATAGTACTCTCTACAGTTGCTTCTAGGTTCTGGAACAAGTCAGGTATTTCAAAATACCTGCCTTACTCTATCTGGATCCCTAGCCGATTGTAATATCCTTCCTACATGTGTGCCTAGAGCCAGCTAGGAAGATTTTAAAGAAAATGAAAAAAAATTATTTTTAGCATATAGATAGCTGAATATCAAGTGTGACATATAACTCTCTTACTGAGCCGTGGTTTGCTCACTCCCCAATTTTAACATTTCAGGTTTTAATGATGGTGAGATCCAATATTTGTGGATTACGGCTGCACATAAAGGAAAATGTGACAGACCGACTGATTTATATGAGGTATGATCATTTATTTTCTGTATTTAGACATGTATGCAGTACTACTTGCTTATTAAGTAAGATAGGGATGTGTATAATATTAACAATATTTTATTAAATTGTTTAATAGTTAGTAAAAGTCAAGTATCACAGACAGCCCAACCGGATGAATTGTGTAAAATAAGGTTAAAAATGTGGTAACGGGTCGTTACAGATTTAATGGTATCAGAGCATGGTTGGCCTGATGTCTATGAATACTTTTGGAAGGAAGAGTGTTAAACATCCCCAGTAGTACTGTGTCGTCTGAATACATAGAGAAAATAAATGATTGTAAATTGAGTAAAACGATTTAAAGGGAGTGAGAAAGTATAAATTGAGAATGTGAAAGAGGAAAATAGGCTCAGAAATTACCAGAAAATTGGTGATTCTTATAGTCTAAATGAAGAACTATTCGGTAAGGATCAATAAAGGACTCGGTGAGGGCCCACCAGTACTTTACGGTCCGAATCGAATGGAGACCTGAAAGTGATGATATAAGAAGGGGAATGACATATCATCATTAAATAGACTTTAAGATCACCGATTGAGGGTAATTTGAAGAGAGAGAAAATTTTTAGCCAAAAATGACCAAAATACCCTTGACTCCAAAATTTTACTAGGAGTCAAAATAAACCAACAGAAGTTGAAATTGATTGATCTGATAGAGAAATTGTTGATATAGAGCTGAATTACAAGCAAAATAATCCAATTGTGGATTTTAGTGAACTTCTCTGTCGAAATCGAATGAGATCAAAATTGCTGATATAAGTATCAGAAAGGATAATATCAGCACATGGATACTGCGATCATTGATTTAAATGTATACTGAGGAGAAAGAAATAAATGTCAAAATGACGAAAATGCCCCTATGTTGGGCGATGTTCTGAATAGTGATAAAATCAAGTTAATCTTGAATCCATTGATGGTAATGGAGTTATAAATGACATAGAGGATGTCATATGAATATAACGATCCCTAGTACTGATTTTCACTTACACTTGGATTACGGACGCGATTGTGAGTGACCTAGTGAACGGGCTAGGCCTTACGATAAAACCTGGGGAGGTGACCCAGTGAACGGGCTGGGCATTCTCAAAGAGGACAGTACACATATGTGAAGGCGGATAGGCCGAGGCCTTATATGATGCGGTTCGATAAAAGTGTAATGGAATGTCATTAGATGATTGGCCCGGTTATTAACTGTAAGGGCCGAAATTAAAAGTGTATTGAACGGGATCGTTGAATGCTATGAAAAGTGAAATGATTACAGGAATTGACTGATGAGGTGAATAATATAGATAATGAAATACATACTGGTGTGGTTAATTACGGTTCTATATATTTTACTACTTTGAGCTATTAAACATATAATTTTATATAGAACCGAAATATCTTGAAATATGTGTTACAGAATGAGGTACTGTGTGGAGTACTGGGAATTGGTGAATATATAAGAACAGTAAAATGATAAAAAGAAGATGACAGCTAACCTAAGTTCTTTAGGACCCTTGAGACAGAACTGTGATGGGCGACCCAGTGATGGGCGACCTGTAGTGGATCATGTGTTGTGAGGTGTGGGCGAACTATGTGGTCGCCGACTCACTTGTAAGGGTAAACCTGGGGCGAAAAGGATCGCCTAGGGGATGCTCATCGACGGCCGATACGAACGGGCGGGACTCTTACAATTATTTTATTGGTAACACGAGTGAAAGGGACTAGGTACATAAGGATGCCAGGGTTCAAACCTCGTGGATAACATACTCAAGGGAATTAAACATGAACTTATTCAATGAAATTGATTTTAAAGCAAATTACAGAGATAATAAATTGGTTAGCTGTAACATGTGTTGATAACTGTTGTACTTACTACAGCTTACTGGTGTTGGATTATGCCCTTGAACCATTCATTAGATGATTGACTTTGGCATTTTTATGTATCATGACATTTTATTTATAGTTCATTATTATATTTGTCTTATAACTGCGTAATGTAATCTTATATGATAATGTCCTTAGAATAGTAATAACACACTATTCTTAAAATATCCCTAATCAAGTATTATTGTGAACAAGGATAACAATGATACGATAAGACTAGTATGTGGTTGACTGATGACCATTGTCATGGATATAGGATATCAAGTCATCACATAGGTACATGTTAGAGAACTATGTACTGGATCGACCCTCCATGAGAACGCTACATGGATTGTTGTATGAGTGTCATAAGCGATTCTCATAGTGATGATGGTGTATGTGATCCTTTGACTTGAGATCATCAGAGATCCCAACATAGAGAATTGCATACTTTAATGCTGCTAGATGTCATTCGTAACAGGATGGACTATAAAGGTAGTAATTGGGTATGCCTTGATCTATGTAGAGGGATGTTGAGTGATCAAGATAGGATTTATCCCTCTTATATAACAAGAGTGATGTCTTGGGCCCTTTGATAGAGTGAGACTAAGAAATGCATGGCCGTGCTTGAATAAGTCAATATGAGATATTGATTTTATTTGTTTAATTAGTCTACTCAGGAATCAAGAAACGCTGATTAGACTATACAAGTGTGACACATTCCATGACTTGTGTCTAATCAAGACATCAAAGGATAAAGGGATTAGACTACACGGTAACATCTATCACGAGTAAGGTTATGTCGAGTCATTGACATTCTCGTTACATGGGTAGCAATGATGTGTTGCTAGATACCGCTCATTGCCTATGACAATTTTGTCATTGCCATTGTTTTGAGAACCTATTGGGTCGCACACTTAGAACAGATCAATGAGGAGCTTAATTAATCCTATTCTGAATTGGATTAAGGATATAACTAATCCTATTCTGAATTGGATTAGGGATATAACTAATCCTATTCTAAGTAGGATTAGAGTTCTGTTTGGCAATAAATTTTAGGGTAAAATTTACTGCCTATAAAAGGATGTTTTCTGAAACATAGCCGCACAATAACAACAATTAGAAAACAGAAAAGTATTCTTTTAATCGAAGCTAGCAGTTCGGTTATAAAGAATCAAAAAACGCTCCTTAAGGCTTCTGATCGTGAGACGTTCAAGAGTCGTGAGATCCGTTCGTGTGGATACCATAGAGGCAAGAACGAAAGGTTGTTGCTTGTGACTCGACCAACGACAGAAATCAAAGAAAACATTAGGTAAAATCTCGAAACCCTAATCAGGCAACTCTCTGAATCGATCCTGGTAGAGGCCGAATGATTTAAATTCCGCTGCATGTTTGTTTCGGTTTCCTTCAACTGGAATGAGATTCGTAAGGCTATAAAGTTTGAGTAAACAATGAAATCAAGGTAGAGTATGAGTCGAAATGAATCGAATGGTAAATGTCTCTGCCTTGAGAATACACGGTGTAAATGATAGGACATGAGGATGAAATGTCCGAATTAATAAGAAATGTGTGATTAAAGAATGTATCGAATTTGATTTCTGATAGAACTTCTAGAGTTATATAAATTGGAGGAATCGAGATAACATTGACTCGATTTTGAATATGAAATCTGATTCTAAGCTTATATCGGAGAACTTAAGAAAATCCGAAAGCTTAAGAAATCCACTCTGGAAAATGTGAGAATAATGAATTCATGTGTAAAGGTCTGAATGACGAAAACACAGATAGTGAAATTGAGAATAATGAAGTTGTCTGTATGTGTAAATGAGAGAAATACAAATGACCTCGATATGTAGATAAATGAAAGTGATATAGTAAATGGTTACTATGAAATAAAGTTTTGTGAAAAACAAATATTCATCTACATGATTCGATATGCATGAAGAGTTTATAAGACTAGCCTCGGTATAAAGCGTCCTTAGATAAAAGATGGGAGATTGATGTCCATAAGATGATGATTAGAACTCGGAGTGAATTTTACGAGTTCCTATTGAGGTTACAAGGTTAATGATTTGCCTTGTGAGGTATATAAGCCTAAAGAATGAGGCATCTATACATGAGTAAATTGATTAAATACTTATAGAGTTTAAAGTACAAATGGAAAATGAGCAGCATTGTGGTATGACTCTTAAACTCTTAAAGACTGTGGAATTGTGTTAAGATTGTTAAATAAGATGTTTGGCTAGACAGTGTCTCCTTATGAGGGATATATGATCTCAAGATGGCAGTGAACCTGTCTATGATATAGAGATAATGATCGAGATATGAAAATAATGAGTCTAGCTAGATACTAATCCCAATCCTTAAAAGAGTGATGAGACTAGCTGCTCTACTAATGTGATGTAATTAAAGAAAGATGTTAAAGTCGGTAAATGGATAAGTGTAAAGAAAAGATGGTATGCAAGATCTTAAAAGATCTTAGCAGTATAGTACCATACCAATCGAGAAAACCGACTAAAAGGATGAGAGTAAAAAATATGAAAAGATAAAAGTAGGAATTTGAAAATGAAAATGAAAGTGGAATAAGGAAATAAGTGCATGATGAGAAGGGAACATCAATATGAAACAGTTCCCGAAGGTAAGACTGAAAGTGAATTGGGTTGGTTATCACATAACTGTGGCAAGATGTAAAATCAAGCCAAATTTGACAAGTGAAATAAATAGTACTCAAAAGAGTAAGATAACTGACAAGTATTATTTACTGCCAGTATATAAATGAAAAATGATTATATATATAACCACCTTGAAATGATAAAAATGGTGGAATTGTATAGATAATGTGTTGACTAAGTGGATAATTGAGGATTCAATCATCGAATGACCATACTACATGAAGAGAACATGATAGTCTCATGAATTATGATTGTAAGAGATAATCCATAATAAAGTCTGCAAGTGAGATGTTGCCTTGATAAAATGAATATTATGGACAATAAAGAGTCCAAAGGAGATATAATGATATGGAAGTGATTAAGGACTAATGATCTAAATAGAATCACTTTCCATTATCGGAATCCTCTATTCTCTAGTGCCTTAGTCACAGTATGAGTAAGAAACAGTAGAAATGTATATGTACAGTTCCAGTGAGCATTACATGTGATGGGAGTGTCTGGGATGCCATATGCTTAATGAGAAACAGCAAAAGGCTTCTAGATCCCAAGTGTATTGATAGCATCGCTCCGTACTAATGTGAATATCTTAGCGTAATATTGAAACGCTTGAAGATACATTGAGAGAGCAGATGCATGAGATATGAAAGCTACTGGGACAATTACATATAACTGATTGACATGTGTTATTGATAATTTTAAACTATATCGACTTGGCACTAAGTGAGAAAAATGGATGATGAACAGCATAGATCAGCTGCGATATGAAAAATATAGTGAATGGACTCTTATGTGAAAAGAGTGGAAATGAACAACTCCCGAATTGATAAATGAATTTATGGGAGTATAAATATATACTAAATGATGAAAGACAGCATTTAGTGGCCTAAAGTACTCTTGATGTTGAAAGTGTACTGACAGTATTACTTGAAGTATGAACTAGAGGCCAAAAGTCGTAAGTATACGATATGTACCACCTTTGGACTTAAGTTAAATTCGGAGGACCGAATTTCTTAAGGTGGGGAGAATGTGATAACCGTAAATTTTTCATTTATTGGAAATTATAAATAGTGAAAATAAATGTTGGAGAAAATGAACAGTGGAAATAAATAAATAAAATTGTGAGAATTAGAATATTGTGGAAATCCTGAGAATTGAGAAGAAGGAACGGATAATGAAAAATCCTAGGTGAAGGAAAACAAGATGAGAAATTTGGAAAATAATGAAAGAGGAAATTTAATTTGGATAAATGGAAATCCAAATTAAATAAGAAATTGAGAAAGAAAATATATATATATATATATTGTAGATACAATATATATTTTATTTTTACATTTATATAGATATATATAAATGTTATTTATTTTAAAGTATATAAATATATACATATATATTTATACTAGAGATATATTTTTTATACACAAAATATATATCTTTATATACTTAAAATATACATAGTACTATATAATATATATAATAATAATATTATATGTATTATGTATATATGATATATGTATATATATGTATATATAACTAAAGGAATTAAATAAAACAAAAAAAAGGAAACAAAAGAGGAAAGGAAACAAATCGAGAAGACCCGATTCTTCCTCCCCAAGTGGCTGCCGGCCACTGTTGCCGGAGAAAGAAAGAGAGACGTGGGAGAGTGACGTCGCCGGTGAGCCGAGGAGAGGAAGAGAAGACGACCGGTGATGGAAAAGGAAAGAAAACGGCGGAAACAGAAACGGGAAAAACAGTAAACCGGAAGAGAAGAAAGGAGAAAGGAAACGGCGGTGCTGGCCGGTCTTGGCATCGCCATAGGAAGGTGAGGGGAAGGAGAAGAGAGCCACCGGTGAGGCCAACGATGGTGGAGGAAGGCCGGCGAAGAGGAAGAAGAAACCGATACCCACGCCGCCAGATCTGCCGCCATGCTGTTGATCCAGGGCAAACGGAGGCCACCGGTAGCTTCGTCGTGTCGTCGACAAGCTGAGGAGCCGTTGAACCGCTGGAGAACCGGCCACCGGAGGAGAATCGGCAGTGAGGGAGGTGATCGAATCGGTTGGGAAGACAGAAAAAGAAAAAGAAAAGAAAAAGGAAAAAGAAAAAGAAAAGAAAAGAAAAGAGAAAAAGAAAGAAGGAAGAAAAAAGAAAGAAGAGAAAGAGAAAAGGAATTCCGGGAATTTGGAGAATTCCCGATAATTCAAAAATTACGGGAAATCCCGAGAAATACGGGAATCGGTAAGAAATCCCGAAAAGTATTAAATTATTTAAATAATTTATTTATTTAAATAATTATGGAAAAATTCTAATTTTTAGAATTTAATTTCTAGAAAATCATCCTCGATTACCGAGACGATGGAATCAGGAGAGGTGAACACGGGCGCGACCTTTGAGAGGCAGTCGCCGACCCGAAACAGGTAAGGGAGACATATGCCGCCTGTAAGGATATTCCACCATGTTTTTAAATTGCATTTAATTTTTAAATGCTATCGATAATTATCGGTTTATAATGTGGTGATTTATCGGTTTTAAATTGTGGTGAAATACCAGTTGAGAAATATAAACTGTATTTTCGGTGCAGGAGGCTAGCCAAATTGGCAGCCGTTATACTGCCGAAAAATTATCGAAAAATTACTGAAATTTACCGAAAATCACTAAAAACCAAAATAAAATATTTGATTTCACGTGAATCGATTTTCGGGTACGAAAATCGAGAAATTAAGTAAATTTCATAAAACATGAATATAGTGATATTTAAATTTAAAATATTCATGTTTTCGAGAATGATGAAAAGGAAGTCACCGAAAATTCACCCTATAGGTGATATTTCACGTGAAACAAGATGAAAATGAAAAAGAGACTGACGTGAATATTTTTATAAATATTCTTAAATATTCACTTGATTTTACATAAAACCTTTATGGTTGTAATTATGGAAACAAATAATTATGAAAATTCCATAAAAGTTAAGAAATGATGGGAAACCATGATTTCGAGACTAAAGGTCTCTACACATGTTTCTAGAAGAAAAACATGGTTAAGGGATTTTGAATTTGGAAAGTAAATAATTTATTTTTACATAAATTATGAAAATATTTTATTTGAATCCCGATTTCTTTGAAAACCATGTTTTGGATAAAAAGCACGGGAAAGCGTGCATATGTGTTTTACGGTGGAAAAAGACAGTTTTGCCCTTCTATTTTTACAGTGATGATTTTGCAAACTGTTTTCACCGTATGGAAAACATAATTTATACCTTTACGAAATAATTTGAAAAATATTATTTATTTTATAAATTTCATAAAGGTGATTATATTTACATGTGAGCCTTATGGATATTTGATTTACGGTGTTTAAAAATCCATAAAGGCTATGGTACGGTTTACACTGTTTTGAGACTTAGGCCCCGAGCTTCATGCATCATACTATACTGTTACTGTCACGTGGTTGATTGACCAGCTAGTCATCAGCGTCCCGGATTGTCGCCTAGCAAGCGTACACCGACGACATACTATAGATCATGGCCATAGATCTTATTACTGTTACTGTGTCCCTAGTGGACGAGATAACATGATTTACTTGTAGGGTATTGCCTAGTCTCACTTATTGCTTACTGCTTACTGTTCACTGTTTACTGAAAGGATTTACGGAATCCTATTTACTGTACTGTTTACTGTACGGAACTACTGTACTGTTTACTGTTTACTGATGAAAAATCGTACCAAAACACTGTTTACTGAAATGGTAGCCATTGATTACTGTTTTACTGAACTGAAAGCTACCATTTACTGTTTACTGAACTAAAAGCTACCTTATACTATTTACTGTTACTGATTGAACCGTATCGAATTACTGTTTTACTGAACTGTACGATACAGTTATTGATTTGAAAAGAGAAATAAATGTTTATTCTAAAAGAATAACATAAGAATTATTTCTAAGCTAGAAATAATCGAAGAAGTAATTATCCAATGATTGGATATTTGCAAATCACTGTACTGTCACATGTTTTTACTGTACTAAAGAGAAGAGAAGTAAACCACTGTTTTTATTACTGAACTGTCACATGTTTTAAAGTATACTGAAGTGAAAGGAAATAAGTGGTTTACTCCGTGGAAAAACGAAAATTATATCGTTTTGAAAACAACGGAAATAATACTCTCTACAGTTGCTTCTAGGTTCCGGAACAAGTTAGGTATTTCAAAATACCTACCTTACTCTATCTGGATCCCTAGCCGATTGTAGTATCCTTCCTACATGTGTGCCTAGAGCCAGCTAGGAAGATTTTAAAGAAAATGAAAAAAAAAATTATTTTTAGCATATAGATAGCTGAATATCAAGTGTGACATATAACTCTCTTACTGAGTCGTGGTTTGCTCACTCCCCAATTTTAACATTTCAGGTTTTAATGATGGTGAGATCCAATATTTGTGGATTACGACTGCACATAAAGGACAATGTGACAAACCGACTGATTTATATGAGGTATGATCATTTATTTTCTGTATTTAAACATGTATGCAGTACTACTTGCTTATTAAGTAAGATATGGATGTGTATAATGTTAACAATATTTTATTAAATTGTTTAATAGTTAGTAAAAGTGAAGTATCACAGACAGCCCAACTGGATGAATTGTGCAAAATAAGGTTAAAAATGTGGTAACGGGTCGTTACACTGACTAAACTCAATAAGGCATCAATTCCATACAGAAGAATATTCATTCTTATTAAGAACTTTATTATATAATAGGAATTTAATTCATCCTCAATCCATATCTGTATTTCTATCCTGCACTTGTGTACAAGTGAATTTCATTATCCACAAAATTTTTCAGAGTTATTTTCTTAAGCCTTTCAGACTCTTCTGGGTTTTTTTTTTTATATAAGCATAGAAATAGATTTCATATCCATAATCGAGTCAATATTAACTCGATCTCTAAATCTATATTACTCTGAAAATTTATCAGGAATCTCATCCGATATGTTCTTTAATCACACATCTCTTATCATTTTGGACATTTCATCTCTGTGTCCTATCATTCCACTATACATCCTCAAGGCAGAGACATTTAATATTTAAATCATTTTAACACATATTCTACCTTGATTCATTTATTTACTCATACTTCACAGAATATCAATCATCTTAATTTATATGCTAGATTAAGTGTAACCATTTAATTAACACCTTTTACAGCTAACCGATTTATTATTACTGTAATTCATTTAAAATCATTTTCACTTAATAATTCAGGTTAGTTATTGTCTTCCTCGTCTCTTATCTTCACTTATTATCCTTATGCATATTCTCCAATTTCATATACTCCATACAGTTCATTATTCTATAAAACATATTTCAAAATATTCCGGTTCTATAAATATCCATTTGATACTTCAAAAACTGTATGAATGTATAGAAGCAGAATTAACTGTACTGCTATGAATTTCATCTTCTATACTAATCTCTTTCTCAATCATCTTCGGAAATCATTTCACTTTTCATCATATTTAACAATCTCTTAATCAACATCGCGTTGATACACTTTTTAATTTAGACCCTTAAGAATTAATAATAGAGCCGCTCATCCTACGACTTTCCACTATAACCATTTGGGTCACATCAGCACTCTACATGTAGGTAGAATTTATAATCAGGATCATTACACACATACTATGTCCTTTACACCCTCAATAATTCCATTACTATCAATAGATTCAAATCGACTTGGTTTATCACTATTCAAAACATAATCCCACATAGGGGCATTTTTGTCATTTCACATTTATTTCTTTCTCCTCAATATACATTTAAACCAAGGATCTTATTATCTATGTGCTAATAGTATCATTTCTCATACTATTATCAGCAGTTTAAAATCTTTTTCGATTTTGACAGAGAAGTCCACTAGGATCCATAATTGGATTATTTTGCATGAAATGCAGCTTTACATCATCAATTTCTCTACCAAATCAATCAATTCCAACTTCTGTTAGTTTATTTTTGTAACGACCCGTTACCACATTATTCACCTTATTCTACACAACTTATCCAGTTAGGCTGTCTATGATACTTCACTTTTTTCATTAAATGTTAAACAATTTTATACTGCATTGTTAACATTATATACATCCCCTATCTTACTTAACAAGAAAGTAGTACTGTAAATAAGTCTAAATACAAAAAATAAATGATCGTACCTCATGTAGTAAATCAAGCTGTCGCATCGTCCCCAAATGCACAGCCGAACTCCTTAGATATCAGACTCTCAGTCTTCGAAAATCTGAAATGTTAAAATTAAGGGGTGAGCAAACCATGACTCAGTAAGAGAGTTATATGTCACACTTGATATTCAACTATCTATATACTGAAAATAATTTTTTTCATTTTCTTTAAATCTTCCTAGAGGCTCTAGGCTCACATGTAGGAAGGATACTACAGTCGGCTAGGGATCCGAATGGAGTAAGGCAAGTATTTTGAAATACCTATCTTGTCCCGGAATCTAGAAGCAACTGTAGAGAGTACTATATCAATTGTTCTCAAAGCGATATAATATTCTTATCCGTAAAGTAAACCATTTATTTCTCTTCACTTCAGTATATTTTAAAACATGTGCCAGTTCAGTAGTAAAATAATGGTTTACTTCTGTTCTCATCAGTACAGTTAAAACACGTGACAATACAATGGTTTATAAATATCCAAAACCGTTGGATCAGTAAACAGTAGTTTTCAGTACTATTTATTAATTTAGTACCTTACAACCCAATAAAACCATATCTTATAGCTCAGTAAAATAGTAATATTCAGTAAAACAGTATTTCGATACGGTTTAGTCAGAAAACAATACACAATAGCTACCAATTTAGTAAATAGTATACGGTAGCTTTCAGTTCAGTAAACAGTAAATGGTAGCTTTCTTTTCAGTAAACTAGTAATTAATGGCTACCATTTCAGTAACCAGTACAGTTTAGTAATAAACAATGTTTTGGTACGACTTTGTTTAGTAAACAGTACAGTAATTTAGTACAGTAAACAATACAATACAGTAAATAGGATTCCGTAAATCCTTTCAGTAAATAGTAAATAGTAAGCAGTAAGTGAGACTAGGCAACACCCTACAAGTAAATTATGCTATCATCGTCCACTAGGGACACAGTAACAGTAATGAGATCTATGGCCATGATCTATGATATGTCCTCGGTGTACACTTGCTAGGTGACAATCCGGGACGCTGATGACTAGCTGGTCAATCAACCACGTGACAGTAACAGCATGGTATAATGCATGAAGCTCGGGGCCTAAGTCTTAAAACAGTGTAATCGTACCATAGCCTTTATGGATTTTAAACACAGTAAATTAAAATATTTCACAAGTATCCATAAGGCTCACATGTAATAAATCATCACCTTTATGAAATAATTAAATTAAATAACATTTCTCAAAATATTTCATAAAGGTATAAATCATATTTTTCATACGGTGAAAACAGTTTATAAATCATCACTGTAAAATATAAAAGGTTATAACTGTGTTTTTCATCGTAAAATATATACGCACGCTTTTCCGTGCTTTCTATCGAAAACATGATTTTCAAAATCATTGTAATTTAATTCAAATATTTTCACAATTTATGGAAAAATAAAAATATTTTTTTCCAATTTCAATAATTCTGTCTCCATGTTTTCCTCTAAAAACACGTGTAGAGACCTTTAGTCTCGAAATCATAGTTTTTCATCATTTCTTAACCTTTATGGAATTTATATAATTAATTATTTCCATAATTAATACGATAAAGGTTTTATATAAAATCAAGTGAATATTTAAGAAATATTTATAAAATATTCACTTCGGTCTTTTTTATTTTCTATCTCATTTCACGTGAGATATCACCTATCAGGTGAAATTTTGGTGATTTCATTTTCACCATTCTTGAAAACATGAATATTTTAAACTTAAACTTCCATATATTCATGTTTTATGAAAAATACTTGATTTCTCGATTTTCGTGACTGAAAATCGTTTCTCTTGAAATCAAATCATTTATTATGATTTTCGGTGATTTTCGGTAAATTTCAGTAATTTTTTGATAATTTTTCGGCAGTATAACGGCTACCGATTGGCTAGCCTCCTGCACGAAAAATACAGTTTTATAATTTTCAACCGGTAATTCACCACAATTCCAAACCGATAAATCACCACAATTTTCAACCAATCATTGTCAATTGCATTTATAAAATTTAAATACATAATTTAAAACATGTGGCCGAATATCCTTACAGGCGGCACATGTCTCCCTTACCTGTCTCGGGTCGGCGACTACCTCTCGAAGGTCGTGCCCGTGTTCACCTCTCCCGTTTCCATTGTTTCATTCATCGAGAACGATTCTGGAAACGAAATTCTAAATTTCAGAATTTTTCTCAATTTATTTAAATAAATAAATTATTTAAATAATTTAACACTTTCCGAGATTTCTTACCAATTCTCGAAATTCTCGGGATTTCCCGTAATTTTCGAATTGTAGGAAATTTTTCAAATTCCCGAAATTTCTTTTCTCTTTCTCTTTCTTCTTTTTCTTCCTTCTTTCTTTTTCTCTTTCCTTTTCTTTTTCTTTCTTTCTTTTCTTTTCTTTTTCCTCATTTCCTTTTCCTGGCCGGACCCGTCAGACTGATCAGATTGGTTCACTACTAGTTCTCCTCCGGTGGCCGGTTCTTCGGCGGTTCGATGGCTCCTCAGCTAGCCGACACCACGGCGAAGCTGGAACTGGTCTCTGTTCATCTCGAATTGGCGGCACGGTGGCGGATCGACTCTGTTTTGGTTCAGTTCCTTTCGCCTCTTCGTTCTCTCTCCTCCGTCGATCACCGCCTCTCCGGTGGCCTCCTACCGTTTCCTCTTCCTTCAGCAAAGCTTCGGTGGCAGTGGCGGTGGCCAATTTGGCCGGCACCGCCAGATCCCTTTTTCCTCTTTTTCTTTCCTTGTCTTCCGTCGGCTTCCTCTGTTTCTTTCCTTTTTTTCGCCGTCAGCAGTTTCTTTCCTTTCTCTGGTCGGTGGTGTCTCACCCTTCTCCTCTCTCCCTCACCGACGGTGGCAGCTCCGCCACCTTCGGCGTCATTGGGAGGATGGGGTTCCTCCCGATCTTTCCTTTCCTTCTGTTTTTCATTTTCTTTCCTCTATTTTTTGTCTTATTTCCATATTTAGTATATAATATACTATATACTATATACTATATAATATATTTTATACATATAATATATACTATATATTATACATATATTATTTCATATATAATATAGTACAATATATATTATATATAAAATATATATATTGTATATATACATATATATACTAATGTATATTAAAATATACTATATAGTATTTAAATACATATGTATTTGTATAAAAATACATTTATATAAATTATAAATTATATAAACGTATTTCTCTTTTATTTCTTATTTTCTTATTTAATTTGGATTTCCATTTATCCAAATTAAATTTTCCACTCTTCTTTATTTTCCATAATTCTAACCTTATTTTTCGTATTTAATTTTCCTTCACTCGGATTTCCACCATCCGTTCCTTTCTCAATTCTCAAGATTTTCACCAATATCTCGTTCCCACAATTTTATTTATTTCCACTGATTTATTTTCTCCAATATTTATTTCCAATAAATGAAAAATTTACGGTTATCACAATTTTGACTCCCGGTAAAATTTTGGAGGTAGGGGTATTTTGGTCATTTTTGGCCAAAAATTTTCTCTCTCTTAAAAATACCTTCAATCGGTCATCTTAAGGTCTATTTAATGATGATATTTCATTCCTCTCCTTTATATCATCACTTTCAGGTCTCAGTTCGATCCGGACAGAAAAGTACTGGTGGGGCCCTCACCGAGTTCATTTTTGTTTCTTACCGAACCGACTTTCATTTAGATTATAAGATCACCATTTCAGGTAATATTCCTAAGCCATTTTCCCCTTTTAACATCCTTAGTTCATAATGCTCACTCCCTTTTAAAACATTTAACTCAATTTGCAATCATTTATTTTCTTTATGTATTTAGACTACACAGTACTATAGGGGATGTTAACCTCTTTCGACACATTTTCTTTTATAAAAGTATCAACAGATATCAGGCCAACCCTGCTCTGATACCATTAAATCTGTCACAGCCCATGACCCTATTTTTTCACCTTTTTCTATACATCTTGTTTGGCTGGCCTGTCTGCGATACTTTACTTTTCTTTTACATATAAACAATTTCATATAAAATTATAATATGAATTACATCCCCTATCTTAATTCATAAGGAAGTAGTACTGTAGATAAGTCTAAATACAGAAAATAAATAATTGTACCTTATGTAATATATTAAGCTGTCGCATCGTCCCCAAATCTGCAGCCAAGATGCTCGTATGTTAGATCTCTTAGTCCTCGAAAATCTAAAATGTTAAATTAAGGGGTGAGCAAATCAAGGCTCAGTAAGAGAATTATATGCATCACTTGATATTCGGCTATCTATATGCTAAAAAACTTTTTCATTTTTCCTATGGGCACTAGGCTAGCATGTAAGAAAGATACTACAGTCTGCTAGGGATTCGAACGGAGTAAGGCAGGTATTTTAAAATACCTGTCTGATCCCTCTCCATCGGGTAGCCCTAACACCCGATTATCGAGAGTGGAGCGAAGTATTGAGACTATGGCCACTCTATTTAATCAGTTCATGTCTAATTTTCCAAATGTGGCCACTAATGCATCAACAGCACCACCTATAATACCTCCTATGCCATCTAGGAATGCTCCTCCTACTCCTCCAGTACAGCCTCCACCGGCATAACCTGAGTTGCCCCTACCAGCTCAAGTTAATGAGAGGCGAGATCCTAAGGCCTACTACAATGTGGTCTTAATTAAAGAATTTAAGAAGTTGGATCCGCCGAAGTTTAGGGGGATAGAGATCCGTTGACCGCCGAGAACTGGGTGAAGGCAGTCACCAAATCTTTTGAGTACATGACCTGTTCTGAGAAAGAGAAAGTGGGTTTGGCAGCTTATTTGTTAGTAGACGATGCCGAGCATTGGTGGCAGTCTACTCGGGCCACTTTGGAGACTCAACATACTGAGGTTACGTGGGATAGATTTTTAGAGGCCTTTAATGAACAGTACATCCCACGCACTGAACAGACCAGGTTGAAGATCGAGTTTTTGAGCTTGACTCAGGGGACTATGACGGTTAATCAATATGAGTCGAAGTTCATTTCTTTAAGCAGATTTGACCCTGAAGTCCTAAGGAGTGAAGGACATAAGATCTACCGATTTATAGAGGGATTGAGGTCTCCTATCAGATCAAAGTTATATCCTATGGATATCACTACTTATAATGAGGCAGTACGTAAGGCTCAGTTGTGTGAGCAGGACTATAATTTTCACCATGCTGATTTCCGAGCTAAGGGTAAAGGCAAAGAACCAATGAAGCGGAAGTCAGATGAGAGAGCCTCTAGTGACAGATATCCATTTAGGAAAAGTAGACCATATGAAAGAGCTTCGACAGGTAAGAAGATAAATTATAAAGGAATGACTTGTATCTTAGTTTAATGGTTATATGGAAATATACTAAAATTTGAAGTTTTATGATAATTATGGTACAGGGACTCCTAGATCTACCGGGATTAAGATAAATGATGAAAGATCCCGATATTCAGCTGGCAGTACTGCGAGCTCGCCGAAGAGTGTGACACAAAAATACGAACATTGCGGGAGATTCCATGGGTCACAGCCATGTCATATGGCGAGCGGGGCTTGTTTTTGGTGTGGTGAGAGGGGACACATGATTAAAGATTGTCCCAAGATTTCTAGAGAGAGTGTCTGAAGAATCGGAAAGGACCACCCCACCATAGCCTAAGGCCACAGCTGCTGAGAAGGGAAAGAAAGCTGTGACTCAAGGACGAGTATTTGCTATAGACTAGGAGTCTGCCGATGCTTCGTCCAAGGTGATTAAGGGTAAGATTCACCTCTTTGATATAAGTGTTACTGCATTATTTGATCCAGGCTCCACACACTCCTTTGTTTCTCCCATAATTGCTACGAGATTTCCTGTTGAACCAGAGCCTTTAGGACATTTGTTACAAATAAGTACACCTTTTAGAGAATCCCAGATGACAGATATAGTGTATCGTAATTGTAAGCTACGGGTAGGAGAGAGAGAATCGATAGCTAACCTAATCCTATTGAATATGTATGGATTTGATGTCATATTAGGAATGAATTGGTTAGCTAAGAATCATGTGATATTGGGTTGTTATGCTAAGAGTGTGATCTTCTCTTCTCCCGTTAGCTATGTTGTAAATTTTACAAATGTTTAATGCGAAAATATGTTTATTAATTGATTTATTCGTAAATGAAATTAAAAGAAAATATATTTGTTATGTGAAGGATTTATAGCGTATGTGGTGGACGTAGAAAGGAAACGTCCCGAACTTCATGAAATTCCAATAGCCAATGAGTTTCCAGGTGTGTTTCCGGACGATCTTCCAGGACTTCCTCCAAATAGGGAAATCGAGTTTACTATTGATTTGGTGCCAAGGACTGAGCCCATTTCGAGACCACCCTATCGGATGGCCTTAGTGGAGTTGGAAGAACTTAAGAAACAGCTTCAGGAGTTACTAGATAAGGGGTTTATACGGCCAAGTGTATCCCCATGGGGTGCTCCTGTGCTATTTGTCCGGAAGAAGGATGGCAGCTTGAGGCTTTGTATTGATTATCGATGGTTGAATAAGGTGACAATCAAGAACAAGTACCCTCTTCCCAGGATTAATGATCTCTTTGATCAGCTTTGGGGTGCACAAGTCTTCTCCAAGATAGACTTGAGATCGGGATATCATCAATTGAAGATCCGAAGTGAAGATATCCCTAAGACTGCATTCAGGACACGGTATGGTCACTATGAATTCCTAGTGATGCCGTTTGGTTTAACCACTGCACCCGCGGCTTTTATGAACTTGATGAATGATGTGTTCAAACAGTATTTAGACCAGTTTGTCATTGTTTTTATCGATGACATATTGGTGTATTCAAGATCATGGGAAAAGCATGAGCAGCATTTGAGGATAGTTCTACAAACCCTCAAGGATCGGGGATTATATGCTAAGCTAAGTAAGTGTGAGTTTTGGCTAGATCAAATATCCTTTTTGGGTCATATAATCAATAAAGATGGAGTTTCAGTCGATCCATCGAAGATTGAAGCTGTGGTGCAATGGGAGAGACCGAAAACAGTGACGGAGATTAGGAGTTTCTTGGGTCTAGCTGGCTATTATCAACGATTTGTAGAGGGTTTTTCGAGGTTAGCTGCTCCCTTGACGCGCTTAACGCACAAAGAGGTGAAGTTTGAATGGAATGATGCCTGCGAGCGCAGTTTCCACGAGTTGAAGCGCAGGTTAACTACTGCACCTATTCTCACCATTCCTAGCGGTTCTGGAGGATTTTCTGTATATAGTGATGCCTCTGCACAAGGTATAGGTTGTGTGCTAATGCAACATGGTAAGCTAGTTGCATATGGTTCTCGTCAATTAAAGGACCATGAGAAGAACTACCCAACTCATGATTTGGAGTTAGTGGCAGTGGTGTTTGCTCTAAAGATTTGGAGGCATTACTTGTATGGTGAGAAATTTCAAATTTTTACGGATC